>CM056059.1:216280572-217480572 GCA_029574335.1 Rana kukunoris | reverse complement strand
GATCGGCCCTGCAGCTGGAATATCGCTCTGCACTTGCAAGTGTCAGGGAGCCGCAGCCGAGTTGCGAGGGAGACTCCGGCACCTCACGACAGACTTGGGAGGTCTGGTATTAAAAAAAATGTAGTACAGGCACTCCTGTAAAACAAATACATAATTTGTATTTGTTTTTCTGTCCAAACCACCAAATTCTTTTGGGCTGAAGAACGAAAATTGCTACTTTGTATGCAACACTTTGGGGAGTGAAAGATGCTGGCATTCCCCTGCAACATTCCTTGTTTTAAAAATAATCAATACTCACTCTATGCTAAATATACACTCACCTGCCACTTTATTAGGTACACCTGGCTAGTATTGGGTTGGACCCCTTTTGCCTTCAGGACTGCCTTAATTCTTCATGGCATAGATTCAACAAGGTGATGGAAACATTCCTCAGAGATTTTGGTCCATATGGACATGATAGCATCACACAGTTGCTACAGATTTGTCGGCACATACAAGGCCACAGCTGCTGAGATAATGGCAGAATGGCAAAACTCAGTCCCTAAAATATGTATAACAAAAGAAGAAATTTTTCCTGTGGGAATTTTGTGAGTTGTGTCAAATAGAGATTGATATCAATATATTATGTTAAAATTAATCATATTGGACAAGTGTATGTCAAAATACAGACACAATTTCAGAGGCATAACTAGAACCTTCAGCGGCCCGGTGCAAGAAACCATGATGTGTTCCCTGCCCCACCTTCCATACGAGGCTTCCAATTTTGGCAGGGTGTCCATGGGCATCCTCCCAGAACCCTGCCCTGCCCTCTGGGACCTGCATTTAGAGCAATCACAGCGGCCCTTTATCATGTGATCAGCTGACAGCATGAAAACAGACTTGCCAGTTATATGCAGCCCTTTCCTCCCATGTGAGAAAAAGACGTTAAACGCCAAGAATGTCAGGAAATTGTTTACACTGATAATCAGTGCCCAATCATCAGTGCCACCTATCAGTGCTCATCAATGCTGCCTATCAGTGCTCATCAATGCTGCCTATCAGTGCCCATTAATTCCACCTTCAAGTGTTACCTATCAGTGTTTATCAATGCCACCTATTAGTGCCCATCAATTCTGCCTATCAGCACCACCTATCAGTGCTCATCAATGCCACCTAACAGTGTCCATCAGTGCCACCTATCAGTGCTTTTCAATGCTGCCCATCAGTGCCATCTATCAGTGCTCAATAATGCTGCCTATCAGCATCTATCAAGACCCATCAGTGCCACCTATCAGTGCTCATCAATGCCAGCTATCAGTATATATCAGTGCCACCTAGCAGTGCTCAATGCCCATGAGTTCTGCATATCAGTGCTCATCAATTTAGCCTATCAGTGCTCATTAATGCTGCCTGCCAGTGCCACCTATCAGTGCCCATCAATGCAGCCTATCAGTGCCCATTAGTGCCTTCTATAAGTGCAGCCTAACATTGCCCATCAATGCAGCCTATCAGTGCCAATTAGTGCCTCCCATTGGTGCTCATCAGTGCAGCCTATCAGTACCCATTAGTTCTTCCTATCAGTGCTCATCAGTGCAGCATATCAGTGACCATTAGTGCCTCTTATCAGTGCCCATAAATGCCTTCTATCAGTGCCCATTAGTGCCTCCTATCAGTGCCCATTAGTGCCTCCTATTAGTGCAGCCTGTCAGTACTCGTCAGTGCCGTCTGCCTTTTCAGCACGGCTCTGAGCTGAGAGCGTATCTCTCATGAAACAGTGCAGAGCCTACACAGTTCTCTCTCCCCTCTGTCCTCTTTCACATGGAATGGGAGAGGAGACAGCCGATTTGCTCTGTCTTCTCCCCTTCCCCTCTCCTGTGTGTCCTTAGCAGGAAGTCTGAGCTCATTAGCTTTACACTTAACTGCCCGCAGAGCCTTCGATACAGATTCACATAAATGTTTAATTTACAAATTGAGGTCTATAGGCATGGACCACAAGGTTTGTACCCAGATAGAAAGCTGGTTACAGGGGCGTGTCCAAAGGGCGGTCATAGATAGCGTGTACTCAGACTGGAGTCGTAAGTGGAGTACCCCAAGGCTTTGTCCTAGGACCAATTCTGTCTAATGTATTCAAGTCTGATCATTGGATCAAACCTGCTGGAAACACACCCCTCCTTCAGCTTTAAAGTGCAAAAGGGGCACAGATAATTCTTGTTATTGAACTATATTAATATGTCCTGTTTCTGGAATAGTACAGGAGCTCATGTTTTATACTTGTGGTTGGGGCTTAAGGCACCGTCGTAGGGACACTTTGGAACTGTACTTGCTAATGCCTGAATCACAGACAGGAGCTGGGGCCATGTAAAATCAACATTAAGGCATGTATCCAGACCACACCACCCCTACACTAACAGAGCAACCGTCTTTTTTTCCTTGTCACCCATCTCCTGGCTGGTTGGCTGCATAAACAAGTGACTTAAATATGGCAGTCCTTAGAAATGCCAACATAGCTTCATCTGGACAGCATTCTGCTCATTAGACTCTGTACTGTATCTTTTATAACCAGTCCCTTGATGTAAGCCCTGTTCTTTTGATATGCCATGTATGCACCCCTTTAGAAACTTCAGACCAGGCAATTCATACAGTATGAACAAATAAAGAGCTTTTACAGAAATAGTTTCAGGTAACAGTAACAGTTTGCAAATATATCTTCCACACAGTTTCCTATACAAAGCTATCTATTCCCACAATAAGTGACTGTACCATAGGCAAAAGCAAAGTCTATAAAGCAAACCTTTCAAGGCAAGAGTCCATTTAGGCAGTGAATCCACAAAAGGCAGCAACAGTCCCTTAAGCCGCGTACACACGACCGTTTTTCACAAAGTGAAAAATTACTTTTTTTTTAATGTCATTAAAAACGATCGTGTGTGGGCTCCAGAGCATTTTTCATGACGTTTTTCACATTGTGAAAAACGGTCGTGTGTGGGCTTTAACGACATGAAAAAAACGTGCATGCTCAGAAGCAAGTTATGAGACGTGAGCGCTCGTTTTGGTAAAACTAGCATTCGTAATGGAGATAGCACATTACTGTAACAGACTGAAAAGCAGGAAGACTGAAAAGCGCGAATCGTCTCTCGCCAAACTTTAACTAACACAAAATCAGCAAAGGCAGCCCCAAGGGTGGCAACATCCAAATGGAACTTCCCCTTTATAGTGCCGTCGTACGTGTTGTACGTCACCGCGCTTGAACATTTTTTTTCACGATCGTGTGTAGGCAAGGCAGGCTTGACAAGGATCACGATAAAAAAAAACGTTTTCTAGACCATTTAAAAAATGTTGTGTGTACGCAGCATTCGAGTCTATGATTTCTCAGTAGTTCATAAATGTAGTAAAGGCCATAACTAGCAGCTATAAGTCCATGAGAGTCTACAGCCTGCCCCCCCAAGGCAGTGATCCACTCCGGCAGAGTGACGGCTAAATTTTATCAGTCTTTCCCTAACAAACCTTTAAGGACACTTATGCCCCGTACACACGATCAGAAATTCCAACAGCAAAAGTCCCATGTGAGCTTCTAAATGGAAATTCCGACTGTGTGTATGCGCCATCGGACTTTTGCTGTCGGAATTTCCCCTTACAAAAGATTGAGAGCTGGTTCTCAAATTTTCAGACGGATGCTCAGAAACAATTTGATACATGCTTGAAAGCATTGTAATTTTCATTTTCTCGGCTCGTCGTAGTGTTGTACGTCACTGCGTTCTTGACGGACGAAAGTTCAGAGAACTTTTGTGTGACTGTGTGTATGCAAGTCAAGCTTGACCGGAATTCTGTTGGAAAAAACATCCAAGGTTTTCCTGACGGAAAATCTGATCGTGTGTACGCGGCATTAGTGAGCCCTATTTATATGATATGACCTGCAGGGGGTGGTGACCTTGCTAAAAAAAAGAGTGGGGAAAGTGTTAACCCTTCCTTTTGAGATACCACCAGTTTAGCAGGTCAACCTGAGGACACAGTACAACATTAAGACATTGTAACAATTTGCACCTGGCTAACCTACCGTAATTAATATAAGGGCATAAAAACAGCAAGAGGAACAGTTTACCCTCTAGAATCCATTGAAAGCACCTGCTTACATACTTCATTTGTATGCCTGGGTCCATTTGTTTAATCGCCTTTAGATGAATAGCAGTAAAGATATTATTTTTTATTAGTATTTGACCTTGTTTTTATTATTTTCTGTTTTCTTGGGAAGATTTATTTCACTTCCTGTGCCATGGCAGTGGTCATCAGAACAGGAAGTGTGAGTAACACCAACCAGAGAACCAGAGAATCTAACCATTTCACATATTATCCTAAGATAAGAAAAAATATTTGGCTAGAACTGGGTTTTAAAGGAAAAACTAAACTCCAATTACTGTACCTTTTATGATGAAAACTGATCGCCACTTGGTAAAAATAGAAAGCAATCTTGGACATTTTGGAACAAGCAATGCGTATTTAATATATTATTAGCATATTACTCAAGTATATCAACAAAGGAACTTATAAGCCTCATGCAGTCATCCAGATTTGTAGAGTAATCCGGCCAAAGAAATAACTGAAGGAGAGTAATGAGGCATGAAAAGGTGAAAAATAACACGAAAAAAGCCAGCACACAGCAACACATCCTTAAATATATTTATTACAAAACAAACAGCTCTAGATGATCGTAACGATTTAGTTCTACCTACAGAGATGTCTTAGTTTCAGCTATGACTAGTTGCCGTGCATTGGCGTCCTTTGTTTTACCATATGGTTTATGG
The DNA here is from genome assembly GCA_029574335.1 of Rana kukunoris. Lineage (NCBI taxonomy): Eukaryota > Metazoa > Chordata > Amphibia > Anura > Ranidae > Rana > Rana kukunoris. The sequence continues at coordinate 217,475,797 of CM056059.1, read as the reverse complement.
ATTGACAAGAGCCTGGGTTTAGCACCATTTTTTTCAATTGGAAATGAAAGGTCGGGCAGTTTCATTTTAACTACTATTTCAGAATGAAATAATTGTAAAATAGTGGGAAATTGAAAGAACTTGCATTTGTTCATGCACAGGTATGAAACACGATGCAGTATATGAGATCCAGACAATGAGATTATTGAGTGCGTCATTATCATTTGTATCGATAATACGACTGTTGTGAACTTTATGCATTAAAGCCGAACAGCTAAATACAAAGATTAAATACATATATGGGGGCTGCTTTGCCAGCCAAAGGATTTGTAACTCTGTCCATCCAGTATTGAAATTTACACAGCTTTGCTCACAGCACATTAGAGGTTGGGAAGGCAGATTTCCTCTGCTGCAGTTACATAACACTTGCAAGTATTGCCCCTCCCTCAACCTGTAACTGATTAGTGAAAGAAGACTATTGAACTTACTGCATGTTTTTACTCTCCACCTATCAGCTTGTTAGAACATGGGCATTGATTGACTACTTGTTGCACTTCTCCTTTCTCAGCCTAAACTCTGCTGTACAGGGGACTGTGACAAAAGAGCTTCACTCATATGTCACCAGTGCAAGCATGCAAGTTTATGCCATGATCTCAATAACTGCTGCATACAATTATTGGAAGGTGGTCTAGTCTTTTGACCCCCTCATCTCATTTCTTCTGTATGGCTAACCTAAACCACAGATTACCAACGAAAAATCAGCATACCAAAACAGCGAGGAACTAAATATATTTTACTTTACATTTTGTCATTTGTAAAAGTATACAATTTACAAACGGTAACCTTCCAAGTAAAATTACAACAAAACAGCATTGTCTAGTCTAGAACATCATTAGCAATATCAATTGACATTCAACAATCCATATCGACAACAAAAATAAGAACTTATGTAAAAATGCATTGATTTATTGGCATACAGTAGATTTCAGTTTGGCAAAAATCAAAATCAAATCAAAATATGTTTTCCATACCTCCCAACTGTCCCTCATTTGGAGAGACTGTCCCTGTTTTGGAACCAAATACCCGCGTCCCATGTTTTAAGGATAAAAACATTTTTTATTATTTAATTAATGTTTAGCTGCTTTAAAATTTGTATAGAACTTTTACAGTGTATTTGTTACTTCGAAAAGCCCAAATAAAGGAAAATTTGTGATAAAAAATTGTGTAAATCCATAATTTTTTGCACGCTAATCTTTATAGTCCATATTACTAAAAGCAAGGCAGGGGCATGACATTTGCCTGTATACTTTGTGCTACATCTTTCCCATCTCAAATATTTATTTGTATAATGTAAGCTAGTGTAAGATAATGTAGAATAGGAAGGACCATTCTAGCCTTTAGTTGGTGTATTTAGTTTTTTATTGCTATTACACATGTAGCACTACTCCCGGAGGAGCTGCTGGTTTGTTTTGGGCGGCATGCTATATCTATTTCCTCGCTGTCTATGGTACCAGATGAGAGTTGAGAAAAAGTTCAATGTCCACACATTAGACTTCTTTTTCTTTGCTTTAATTAAGAATAAAATAAGTAGTTGAAGAGATGGAAGGGTAATAGGTAACAAGTTCAGGTGTATAACTTCTATTCAGAAACACTCCTGCTTCCAGCAACGCAGCTTTTGTCGCCACTCTAGCCAGAGCGGGTATTGTGCACCTGGATAGGCCTCTCTCACTAGCCTAGCAGCCAGGGTGTCACACGGAAACTTGGTCAAGTCTCTGTCACAGACCCTCCCAAAGATGGAGTTATATTCGGTCTAAAATCCTCTCAGCACAGGATTAAGCACCCGGATCTCTCCCAAAGAACTTCTTGTAAAATTAGAACTGACAGGCGATCATCATCCAGCCTTCCAGTAATAGTGCATCCTTCGATGAGGTTCAAGGCCTCTCCTGTGATACCAGCCTCTTGCTCGGTGCTCTCCAAGACAGGTTCTTCATTGAGTGGCTTCCTCCCTCAGGATGGACAGCACAGGACCACTCTACAAGCGTAGACCCAGTATGACTACCGGGCCTACTTAGTAGATCACAACCCCGGACCAACGTGGTCCCGGAGCCAGGAACACTTGAACACGCACCCCCGGCCATGAGGGCCACACATGGGGGGTGGTGGGACAACAGACCCAGGATCGGCGATGACCCCGGACTAGTGACGTCTGACCCTTAAGTACTTCTCCCCAGCATGCACAGCAGAACCATCAATTCCCTCTGATTGGCTAATGAAGGGGAACACCCAAAATACCTTGACCTGACTGCTGCCACCATCAGCCTGGTATGGTAACAACACCCCAGACAACAATAGTGGTCACTCACAGTACAGCCATGGCTGGAACAGAGGCCAGAAATTTAGTGAAAAATCATACAGTCTGAGTCAACAAACTCTCAGACTACCCTCTAAATTTAAAGCAGTGCCAGCCAAAAAGTAGCAGGCCGCTACACACAGTATGATAAAATAAACATAATTTCTATAGACAGACAGAGAATTGCTACACCAGGCAGGTCTCGTTTGGTTAAAATATTCTTCTCAGAAGCTGAGGGTGCTGGCAATACACATGGCAATTAGAAACAAAAGATAATTAGAACAGCCAAAACGGATTCCCTCAACTCTCCTTGTACAGTTGAGGAAATTACTCAAATCATAAAATCCCTCAAATCCTCTACGGCCCCCGGCCCTGATGGATACACATCAACGTATTACAAAAAATGTGCCACTCTAATAGCCCCCAATCTAATGGAACTATTTAACTACATTCTAGAGGGTAACAACTTCCCTAACGAAATGTTATTAGCAAATCTCTCCCTTATTCCCAAACCTGGTAAGGATCATACCCTCCCTCAGAATTTCCGCCCGATTTCAGTATTAAATAATGACCTCAAGATCTTCGGTCGAATGCTCGCCGCCAGACTTGCTAAGGTCATTTCTCCTCTCATACATATAGATCAATCAGGCTTCATCCCCAACAGACAGATTACAGACAACATCAGATTAGTAACCAACATCATACAGGATGCCAACCTTCACTCACGTCAGACATGCCTACTTAGCCTAGGTATACACAAGGCATTTGATAGTGTCAGCTGGTTATACCTAAATCATCTTTTACCCAGGTTTGGTATCTCAGGCAAATTCTTACAAGGCTTTAATGCCTTATACCAAGCCCCACAAACCCATATTAAAATCCCTGGATACAATTCAGACTTTTTTTCCCTGGGTAGAGGTACTAGGCAAGGTTGTCCCCTGTCCCCACTCTTGTTTTCTCTGGCCATTGAACCACTAGCCCAAGCCATAAGAACTAATACTGATATCAGGGGATACCACAAAGATCTAGCAGAATATAAAATCAGCCTATACGCTGATGATGCACTACTTTATCTAACAAATCCGCTCACTTCTGTCCCGGTTCTTCTTAAAGAATTGAACCATTTTCACGATATTTCGGGACTTAAGATCAATTTAAATAAATGCTCTGCCCTACCTATAAACATCCCGCAGAATACCCTTAATCAGCTTCAACTCAACTTCCCCTTTAATTGGAACTCCTGCTCGATTAAATACCTGGGTGTCAATATCACTCCCAATCACAAGAATTTACTTAATGCCAATTACATCCCCCTCTTCTCCCAAATCAGCTCACTTCTTAATACCTGGTCCACATACCACATATCCTTCCTTGGCAGAATCTGTGCAATCAAAATGAACATCATCCCGAAACTTCTATACTACTTCCGTTCTCTCCCAGTCAATATCTCCAAATCTAAACTAGACTCCATTCAAAGGCTTATTAATAAGTTTATCTGGTCAGATAAAAAACCTAGATATAGCTACGCTTTAATGCATAGGCCCCAATCCAAGGGTGGACTGGGCCTCCCTAACATTTGGAAATATTTTTTAGCTGCTAGACTCTCCCAAATGTCACAGTGGTTTTCCTCCTCACAAGATATCCCATGGGAAAAATTTGAATCTTCTTCCATCTCCCCATTTCACCTTCAAGGGATTTTGTGGTCCAATTATGTCCTCTATAGGAATCTCATCAAACACAATATAATAGTAGCTCATCTATTTCAATTATGGCTCAAAATTAAAGATACATACATGTTGGCATCACCTATCTCACCATTGACCTCGTTTCTGGGAGACCCTAGACTAGCTTCTGCATATAATGATAGAACCTCATTTTCCTGTTGGGTGCACTCCAATATCACCACACTAGGCTCACTACAATATAAATGGAAGTTTAAACCCTTTGATATCCTTCAAAGAGTAAATAATTTCCCTCCCACAGAACATGAGAGATACCTGCAGATTAGAGCCTTCTTTTCCACTCACTTCTCTCTTTCCACTCAACCAATCAACACATTATTCGAGAGAATATGCCTTTCTTCTTCTAGAGATAAAGGTATGATCTCTAAACTGTATCACTCCCTTAACGACTTCTCTACCCCTGACAAATCAAAACCAATGCTACAATGGGAATCTGATTTAGGACTTACTCTCCCCACTGACATCTGGTATTCCATGTCAGAGAATCTTCGGAAGAGTAATAGGGCAATCTCCTTCAGAGAGACGCCACTGAAACTGTTTTCCCGCTGGTACCTTACTCCTTCCAGAATCCATTCCTTCTATCCAATAATCCCTTCTGACTGCTTTAGAGGTTGCCGGGTGGAGGGTACATTATTGCACATTTTTTGGAGCTGCCCTCACCTAGCCCAAATTTGGGCGGATGCTTCAGATAGGTTTGAAAGATCCTCTAAGCATAAATTTACTCTCACCCCCCAGATTTACCTATTGTATGCCAATGTTCCAAACGTTCCTCCCCCCTGCAACAGGCTGTTTCATTCGCTATGTAGCTCCATCCAATGGATGATAGCTCTCAACTGGAGATCTAATACAGTATTATGGTCGCAGGTTTTGGACAGGATGGAAATGCTAAAACTCTCAGACAGGATCTACCACACCCTTAATGATACCTTGCATATCTTTAACGCCAAATGGTCTTATTGGTCTTTAACACAATGAATCCACTATCACCCACATTTTCCATTATTCAATAACAGCTTGTAATATATTTGGACTTATAATAATGCACTACCACATATACCTTGATATCTTATTTCTACTACTGTATTCGATATTTGACTTTCAGGTTTTGTACTATTGTTTATATATGTACGATCCAAATACCTCAATAAAAACTTTTGTAAACAAAAAAATTAGAACAGCCATACTCCAATCCAATGTAGTTTTATTGTAAAAAAAAATAAGAACAGGCACTACAAATCACAGCAATGGAACCTAGGACAGCTGACACGTTTCACACTAACTTTACTGTTTACTCATAGCTCATGAGTAAACACTTAAGTTAGTGTGAATTGCATCAGCTGTCCTAGGTTCCGTTGCTGTGATTTATAGTGCCTATAACATTTTCAACTCAGAACAATTTGTCTGCTCGGAGCGGGATATGACAGTCACCAGCGTGATACACAGCACACTTCACTCTTCGGTGAGAGCCCACCACCAGTTATGTAAAGCAGCTTACCAGATGAGCTACAGTGACAGCAGTCGGCTATAGCCCAGCCGCGGCCTTTGGGGAGAGATCTCACTTCCTGGACCTGCGTGGTCATGCATAGAGAATGGCAAACATAGTGTAATTCCGCTCCGAGCAGACATATTTTTCTGAGTTGAAAATGTTATAAACTCTTTTTTACTATAATCTTTGTGGAAGAGTATTCTACTCTATTGTTATTGTGGACTATTGGCTCATACCATGTCCGGATGTTATGGCGCAGCTCTAACCCCCCTTTCTTTCTTATCTCTCTAGTGCATCTGCATAAGAGCTGCTGCCTTCCCGTTTATTGTTTGTTATGAATTTGGCCTCTCTTGCTACTCGATAACCAATTTATGATAAGCACAATTTTTCTTGTTAATATTAGTAGTGCCTGTTTCCAATTTTTTCACAATAAAGCTACATTGGATTGGGGTGCGGCTGTCCTAATTATCTTTTGCTTCTAAACACAATTTCTATACCTATTGCATACCATAACATACATCTAGGGGTTGGGGCGCACCAGAATCCTACATGTTTAGGGCATGGCAAAACATCTAATATTCATAGTCTCCCACTTTCCCCATATTACATCTCCATACGCTCTCTAAATAAACAATTCAAATGGGATCCAAATTGACATGATAGGATTGATTTACTAAAAGAATAAAAACTGTTAACCTATTAGGCCTCGTACACACGAGGCAATCTATTTGTTCAAATCGGTCGGACCGACCGATTTGAACAAATCTGTTTGCTAGGGTTTTGGTTTGCTCGCGTGTACACACGAGCAAACCAAAATCCCCGCCAGCAGACGGCGCGCTGACGTGTCGGTGACGTGGCGGTGACGTTGACACTTCCGCGCATGTGCCGAATCCATTCGGCGCCGGTGCGAGACGACATGTCTGCTGGTAAGTGTACTAACCAGCAGACATGTCGGGCAGACGGATTCCCAACCTATAGATTTCAAAGCATGCTTTGAAATCTGTCGGGTGGCCAAATCCGTCGGCTCGCCCGTACACACAATCGAATCTGTCTGCTGGGACGGTCTAGCAGACCGTTTCCAGCAGACAGATTTGATCGTGTGTACGAGGCCTTAGAATTACTATTCTTTTTCCAAAAATGTATGTTCAATGAATGAGTAAAAAAGGTGAAGATGTGTTCACTTCAATCATAAGGTACATAAGGTATAGTCTCCGGACCCAGTTGATGTTTTTTACAGGGAAACGCGTCAGTTGGAACAGCTATCTGTGACGTCACCGTGCTCTAGTCTGCAGGACAAGGTCTGTGACAGTTTTTTGCTGAAGTCTTTCGTTTTATTTGTAAAGTTCAATGGAACTGCTCAGTAAATGTTCTTAAAACTTACTGAGTCTCTCCCTTCTTGATATCTCCTCATGCTGGTGAGCACTCAGCAGGGCTACCGCTGGAGTTTGGAGTACTTTGGGGAAATATTGGAAGTAATTCCATATCCAGACGAACCAACATTACGAGGTCTTCTGACGGAACTGAAGGAGTACTGCAGCTGATCATAATCAAATCAAGTGCTTTTGATCCCTATAATCTGGGATCCATATTCTCTGATAAGAGGCTTTGTTTGTCATACACCCTATAATAGAGTGGATTTTCAAGATTCCATACTAAGGCACCTATGGAAACTTGTTTTTTGGAGTTATAATTTATTTTTTAGAGGACAATTTTTGATAGTTTAGGTGGATAATTGTTTTCACTTTTTTCTTTGCAATTCTTGTTATTATTCATTACCTGTAATTACTCACTTATTTGTATATATATTGTTTGAATTATTATTTAGATTCTTAAAGGAACACTAAAGGTTTGTTTTTTTTATTAGATCAATTGATTGCTGTAAGCTAGAGCATTTAAATATCACTTACCTCTTTTTTCCTTTTGACCTCCAAAATACAGTATTCCAGGTTTGAAAATGCCATTTCCTGTCTCTACTCTTCTTGCTTTCCACCAGCATCTGAGCCATTTTGCATGGTGGAAAGCAGAATGTGCTCACCCCCTCCCTATGACTACAGCCCTGCGTGAAGATGCTCTCTTATCCCTCACAGGCATGGAGGCTAAGCCTAATGGGAATTGTAGTTCCCATTAGGCCGTGATGTAGCAAGAATGAACATGCACTGCAAACCAGAAAGTCAGTGAGAATAACGATTCAGGAGTGACGGAGGTGAATAAAACTGTTTGATTTCAACTGGTATCTAACTAGTTATAATGCAAAACCTTACCTTTTACTTTATCAGCTACTGTCAGACTTTAATTTAAGAGGAAAATATTTTTGTCTTTACAACCCCTTTAAGTAGCAGCATTCACACATTTAAACAATTTATCACATATTTTGGGTATGCGCAGAATTTAATTTATATAAATCATAAGGTACAGTACAAGAAAAAATCTGATTTTTATTTCCCCTTTAATGTTTGAAAAATTAAAGTGGGTTTACTCCTGGACAGTGGGATATTAAAGCAGGTGGTAAAATAATAGGGATTCAATCAGAGATGAAAGAACATTTCTTTAATCCAAGTAATTACAATAATCGTACAATTTGAGTCTGCAGAGTTGAGCCCTTAAGAGGTTGGATACATAGGTCAATTGGCATTAAAACTGACTGTACCTAGTAAACAAGAATACTCTTCAAAGATTTTTTTTAAAAATCGATAGTAAATGATATACTGTACAAGAGTTTAGCAAACAGAAGTTTCTAAAAAAAATGTTGTTTGTTTTACCGGTCATCACCTGATTGAAAAAAAAAAATCAAATACAGATCATTTCTGTCTGGCACTGGTCTGAGAAATAGTTCAGAAAAACACAATGGCCCTGGTCTGCCTACTGTAAATGGGATATTGCTGTGGATGGGAGATTGGGCATCCTGGTGACTAGTGCATCTGCGTATAGTGACCACCGACATTCCATAGTGCGCTGCATATGCTGTCACTAGTGGAAATTACATCTGATTTCAAATAATAATCCTTGGATTTCACAACATTTCACAACATATATCTGACAACACAGAACACTGAGCATCGGAAATAAAAATATAACTTGGGCGTAGTTGCTCACGTTATAGATCCGTATTAATTAAGCAAATTATATTTACATAGTTATAAGTCATCATTCTCACCACAATGAGCCACACAATTTTCCCGGATGGGTGTAAAAGTTCAATAAACATGTGATAATAGAGAATGATGAATCTTCATTAATTTTAAGCTTTCACTAAATAAAGAATAGATTTTGATTAGACAAATTGTAAATGTATTTTTCTGTGGCTGCCTATGTACAGAATAAACAGTTATGACTTGCAAACTATTGAATTTGCTTAAGGTGCACTAAGAACAATGCTTTACTAATACTGTGTTTGCATATTAAAATGATTCAATTTAAATCAAGGGTTGACAACCACAGGGTTGATAACCAAATATCACCAGCGTATTATAAGTCAACATTAAGGCTCGGTTCACATATGAGCCACATGCAGCTCAGAGCAAGGGTCTGGTGCATTCTCGTTCACCGTTTCAGGTCCGATTTCAGCCCGAACTTTGGGCGGAATTCAGACCTGAAATGGACTAAAAGGCGCACAACATTTTTGTGCAAAACGCACCAGACACACTGTGGAGATATGTAAACCAGCTCCGTAGAGAGCCGGTCAAAATCTCCTGCTATGCGAATTGGATATGGAGATCCAGCATCCAATTCGCAATGGTATGAACCCAGCCTCAATTTGACATCTCTGTGACAGCTGAAATTCACCCATGATTCCATCATATCACAAACACCCTTAAATGAAATATATCATAAGGATGATATGTAGGTTGCCATTATTGACCACTTTGGTTCAAAATGCTAATTACCTGACTGTCATGCGGATGCTTTGGCTTCAATAACTTAGGTCATCGACCCAAGACAAACTAGAGATTAAGAATTTTGATTTTCTCTGGCTTTTTTTGCCACATGCATTTATTCTGAATCCAGTAAGACTCCTGTTACACTATCAAGTGTGTCTCTGGTATGAGCTAGCCAGTGGCAGGATTACTATTCATGGTACAGCATGGCAGTGAAACAATCATCTATTTGTAGCGCACCCTCTAAGGCAGGGGTCTCCAAACATTCTAAACAAAGGGCCGGTTTATTGTCCTTCGGACCCTTGGAGGGCAGGACTTTGGCCAGCGGGAGTAGAAATTTGCCTGCCATCATTGTTAGTGAACATCTGGTATTAGGGGGAGGAATAGTGCCCCATTGCTGGTATCATAGGGAGGAATAGTGCTCTTTTAGTTGTGTCAGTGGAAGAAATGGTGCTCCACTGTCGGTGACAGATGGCAGAATAGTGTCTCGTATCAGTGGGAGGGGTAGTACCTCAAGGGCCGAATAAAGACAAGCAAAGGGCCCTATCCGGCCCTTGGGCCGCAGTTTGGAGACCACTGCTTTAAGGAGTTGCAAATAATTAGGGATCCCAGCACAGCCAGGCACACCACATCTTCACAGCACATGTGAATCAGTCTCAAGTGTGAAGAACAGTCCAGTGCTTTGTTTTATGTTTTATTGAGGGGAATAAACCTGGATAGGGATAGGGGTATTATGGGATGCCCATTTGATCAAAGCAGTAGAACTCTTCAGGGACACACCTATATACAGTTCGTATATATACTTTTCCTCTGGATTCTTTCCTAAATGCACATAATATAACTAGATAATAACATTTATAGGTAAAGATGACCTAGGAAGGAAATTGTTTCCCCCACTGGAGCAAATTTGATAATGCTTTATTGGGGTATTTTGCCTTCCTCTGGATAGTATATATGGAGGTTTTCTATTTGTGTGTGTGTGGTTTTTTTTTCTCTGTTGGCTGAACTAGATGGCCTTGTGTCTTTTTTCAACCAGATTAACTATGAAACTTTGTAACTATGTAAATATGTATGACGCTAGTAAGGTTGGGAAGTTAATGCTGAATTCCAGGTATTTTTTTTACATAGTTACATTGGTCAAGCTTAAACCAATGTAAGTAAAAATATTCCATACTTACACAATCCCTACAGTGATCCTTACTACTTTCTGGGTCCTGTGCCGAGCGGCTGCCCTGAAAAGCACCATTCAGAGAAAACATATTTTTTGTCAATGAATACAAGGAGTTTTCTAATTGGATGTGGTGGAGATTGTGATGCATGCATGGTCTTGCCTCTTCATCCTGCCCAGTCAGAGAATGATTTGCATTAATTGAGATAAATGCAAGACATTCTCTGAAAGGTGTCCATGTAGAGCCATTGGATCAACGACATCCTGCGTCCACTATGTACCAGGGCAGCTACTGGTGCGGGATATGGTAGACAGCGAGAATTACTGTTGTCTACATCATTTAAACAGTACCGATATCGTCCCTTTATCCAATCAAGTGTTCGGCTCTGTGGTCTGGCTTCAGCAACCACTCCACTGCCCCCACTTTCCCCTTTTCGAAACAGACCGGGATGATGGTACCTTTTATTTAAGATTATTTATTTTTATGTGAGGCTATACTCTCATCTTTGTTCATGACTGTAGTAATGGCGGTTTCTACAGGGTCCAGCCAAGTCAGAATATGCAAACCTACATTGGTCCAAGCTGAACCAATGTAACCTATCCCAAAAAAAAACCTACCTGGAATTGAGCTTACTTGGCCCTGCACAGGCAGAAGGAGATGGTCAATTTAAAGCCTATTTCCAGCCAAGGTTTTTTTCTCTGTCAACAAAAGCATTGTTGATAGCTATAATCCTTTAACATTCTATTACTAATTTACATTTCTGATTTTATCTGTCCCTTGTAAAGCCTCATGTACACCACAGCTGCTAAACTCACATTTAGGAGCAGTTTTTTTTTTCAGCAGCCCCTGAACTCTCCTCTGTTATCTTATGTATACTCTGCATTTATAGCAGTTTAAAAGCAGTTGAGTTTAGTACTTTTTTTTAAAGCATAAAAATCACGTTCAGGACTGTAGTTCACCGGCATTTCAAACGCCAAATACTTGTAAAACGTGGTAACCAGTGTTTATGCGTGTTTGCGTTTAAAAAAAAGAACATAACAGAATGGTGTGGGCAAAATAGGAAACCATGGATAAAAATAGAAGAAACTACAGTGGAAATACCACTGGACGGTCTAAGCTGGATTCCAGAAGCAGAATTAACAACAGATGTAAAAAGACATCCAATGGTAGGAGCAACTATTCAAATAACTAAAAAGATTTTTGAAAAAACAAACATATCAAAATATCCCAGCCCAATGACTCCGATCCTGGGTACTAAGACATTTCAACCAGGTTTGGTAGATCTAAGATTCAAAGCCCTGCGATATAGAGGTATGAGTAGAATTATTCATTTTTCAAAAAATAACCGAATAATGACAAGGGAAGAGCTTGAAAAAGAAGTTACACCAGACTTAGACTGTCTAAGATTGTTGCAACTAGAAGCATTTCTACGGATATTAGCAAAGACTTATATAGTAGTTAGGGACCCTTCTAAATTCGAACAGATATGTCTAGAAGGGAAGCCTAAGAGACATATGCTATCTTACTTCTATGCAACACTTATTAACTTAGAGATACCACAAGAACTCCCGTTTATGCAAGCATGGGAGAATGAGCTGGGATTAATATTCTCCCAAGAACAAAAAGTTAGGATTCTACGGTTTACTCATAAAGCCTCTGTGGCAAGTAAATATGAGGAGGGAAGCTATAAAATCTTAACAAGATGGTATAGAACACCAACAGTATTACACCGAATATACACGCAGACCCCAGATAGGTGTTGGAGATGCCACGCAGCAGAAGGGACACTACTGCATATCTTTTGGGAATGTGCAAAAATAAAAGAATTCTGGGAAATGGTGATAGAAACGATCAAAAAAATCACAGGGATTAACCTAGAAGGTAGACCATCAGCTGTGCTATTACTAGATATCCCAATGTCAGTAGAAAAATACAAAAACTCGCTGTTAAGACATCTCATTATAGCTGAGAGAGCATGTATCCCGATCCTGTGGAAACAAGAGACCTCCCCATCTAAAGCTCAGTGGATCGCGAGAGTGGCGGAGATTCAAATAATGGAGAATCTCACAATGACATTGAAAGACGAAGATGAGAGATACCGGAAGATATTGGCCCCATATCTAAGGTATAGGGAGGAGTAGTGGGGATAGATGTGTAAAGGGGGGGAGAGATGGCCGATGGGGGGTTGGATAGGGAAGTCCCCCTTTCTTTTTTTTTTTGGGTAGGGAGGGGGGCGAAATAGGGGGGAATAGACCGGTAAGAAATAAGAGTGTACATTAATCCACAGAAGTTAAGGAGAGGGAGAGAGGAGATGAAAGGAAGGGGGTTCCTTTGTTTCCTCCTTTTTGGCTATTTATCAATTATTATTATTTTTTTTTTTTTTTTCTCTCGGTCTCTCTCTCTCTTGGTTATAATTGATTCAAATGAATGTTAAGAAATGTGTTAATGTGTAACTTGAAACTTTGGAAAAGAAAAAAGTAAAAAATAAAGAATTTATAAAAAAAAAAAGAACATGTAAAATGTGGAAAAAAACAAATTTTCACCACATTTCAGTATTTGTAGCTGCTGGCTTTTAATATATATTTTTTGGCAGAGATCCACTTTAAAATGTTCAAATGCTCATAAGTGTCTTAATTATTTGTGGGGAAAAAAATCAGCTTCCTTTTACAGAAATTGGAAAACAATTCCATGGAGTCCATATATCCCTTAAAAATCCCTCAAAATGTTTTTATCAACTAAGGCCCAGATTCAGAAAGCAATTACGCCTGTCTAACTGGTGTTAGACAGGAGTAATTTCAAATTTTGTGCGCCGTATCACTAGTTTGAATCCTCAAACCATGATACGGCGGCTTCGGGCTTCGATCCGAGAGGCTTACGTCTTCGTAAGCCTTCGGATCTACGCTGCGATATATTTGCGGCCGCTGGGAGGAGTTCGCGTCGTTTTCATGCGTCGGGATATGCAAATGTGTTTTTACGGCGATCCACGAAGATACGACTGGTCTTCGCAATCGCTTTCGTCTATTTTTTTTTACGTACTGTTAGACCAGCTTTTTTCTGGTCTAACGGTACGTAGCCCATGTTAAGTATGGCCGTCGTTCACGTGTAGATTTTTTATTTTATTTTTATTTTTTACGTAACTCGTTCGGGACGAGGATTGTGCATAAACGACGCTACTCAAACAACGAATGACGTAACGACGTGTTTTCGCGCAATGCACGGCGGGAAATTTGCGAACGGAGCATGCGCAGTTCGATCGCCGCGGGAACGCGCCTATTTTAAATAATTCACGCCCCCTACTCGCGTAGATGGATTGCGACGGGAGAAATACACTACGCCGCCGTCGTTTACTGGACAAAATCTACCTGGATTCCACGTAGAGCCAGGTAAAATACGGCAGCGTAGTGTATTTCTGATACTCTACGAGAATCTAATTCTCTGTGAATCTGGGCCTTTAAGTCTTTAACCACTTAAAGGGGTCATAAAGGTTTGTTTTTTATTTCCTAAATAGGTTCCTTTAACCACTTCCCACCCGGTCAATAGTCAATTGACATCCGGGAAGTGGTTCTGTAATCCTGACTGGATGTCTTTTGACGTCCTGCAGGATTACATGCCGGCGCGCGCCTGTGAGGGTGCGCAGCGCGGCGATTGGTGATGCGGGGTGTCAGTCTGACACCCTGCATCTTCAATCTCGATAAAGAGCCTCCGGTTCAGTTATCCTAACTGGGCATCATATTGCGTCCAGCAGGATAACACGGTGATCAGTGTGTGTGGTGTGCCAACCTGACACACTGCATCTCCGATCTAGGTAAAGAGCCTCTGACGAAGGCTCTTTACCACGTGATCAGCTGTGTCCAGCCACGGCTGATCACGATGTAAACAGGAAGAGCCGTTGATCGGCTCTTCCTCACTCGCGTCTGACAGACGCGAGTAGAGGAGAGCCGATCGGTGGCTCTCCTGACAGGAGGGGTTCGCGTTGATTGTTTATCAGCGCAGCCCCCCCTCAGATGCCAATACTGGACCACCAGGGAGTGCCCCCCGGTGCTCAATAGAGCAAAAATAGAAAAAAAAAAAAAACAATAACATTTTTTTAACACAATTAATGCCAATCAGTGCCCACAAATGGGCACTGACTGGCAACATGGGCAATGACTGAAATAATGCCCAGCAATGCCATCAGTGCCACCCCTCAGTGTCCATGAGTACCACCCAGTGTCCATCAGTGCCACCTCTTAGTGCCCATCTATGCCCAGGGCTCACCTATCAGTGCCCATCTGTGCCACACATAAGTACCCATCAGAGCCACCCATAAGTGCAACCCATGAGTGCCGCCAAAGAGTGCCCAGTGCCGCCTATGAATGTCCATCAGTGCAGCATACCACTGCCGCCTATCAGTGCCCATCAGTGCCACCTATCGGTCCCATCAGTGCCACCTCATCGGTGCCCATCAGTGCCGCCATATCAGTGCCCATAATTGAAGAATAAAACGTACTTATTTACAAAACAAATTAACATAAAAAAATAAAAACTTCATTTTTATTCCAAAATGTCGGTCTTTTTTTAGTTGTTGCGCAAAAAATAAAAATCGCAGAGGTGATCAAATACCACCAAAAGAAAGCTCTATTTGTGGGAACAAAATGATAAAAATTTCATTTGGGTACAGTGCAGCATGACCGTGCAATTGTCATTCAAATTGTGACAGTGCTGAAAGCTGAAAATTGGCTTGGGCAGGAAGGTGCGTAAGTGCCTGGTATGGAAGTGGTTAAGCTAGTGCATTGTTGGTTCACTTACCTTTTTCTTCAATTTCCCTTCTAAATGTTTTTTTTCTTTGTTTTCTTTGTCTGAATTTCTCACTTCCTGTTTCTCCTCACTAAGCTGTTTTAAATGACTTTCCACCGCTCGGATGATGGTGGAGAGCTTACTGAGGAGAAACAGGAAGTGAGAAATTAAGACAAAGAAAAAAACATTTAGAAGGGAAATGGAAGGAAAAGGTAAGTGAACCAACAATGCACTAGCTTAAAGGAACCAATTTAGAAAATAAAAGACGAACCTTTACAACCCCTTTAACCACTTGCCTACCATGGACATCATATGAGGTCCTCCACTTTGTGCGGGGATATCTGAAAGATGCCTGCAGCTGCAGGCATAATTCAGATATCACCGTCTTCAGCCGGCGATTCTGTGCACCATAAGAATGATCAAAGAGACGATTGATCGTTTTTTTAGGCAGCGGAAGGGGACGTCCCCCCCTCCCGCCGCCATCCGGTGGTTCTCCGGGCTCTCCCGTGCCATCGGGGGCCGGAGAGCGAATCCGCGGGCGCTTGTAGCAGATCCATAGAGATGACTGGTGACCAGATGGTCACCGTCATCTCTATGACCGTCGGAGGACCGGGCGCGACATTATGACGTCACGCCCGGTACCCGGAAGTAAACAAAGCCTCAATCGCGGCTGTAGGCATGTAATCAGTGATTTATTTTTTTCACTGATTTCATGCTTGCTGGAGGAGAGATGTGGGGTCTTATTGACTCCATAAAGAGGACCTGTCACACGGATTCCTATTACAAGGGATGTTTACATTCCTTGTAATAGGAATAAAAGTGATCCAAAAAAATAAATAAAAAAAAAGTGTAAAAATAAAAAATATTAAGTAAAATAAAAATAATGAAATAAAATAAAAAAAAATCAAAAGCCCCTGTCCCTGTTATCTCGCGCGCAGAAGCGAACACACATACAAGTCCCGCCCACATATGTAAACGCTGTTCAAACCCCACATGTGAGGTATCGTCGCATGCGTTAGAGCGTGTGCAACAATTCTAGCACTAGCCCTTCTCTGTAACGCGAAAATAGTAACCTGTAAAAAAAATGAAAGCATCGCCTATGGAGATTTTTAAGTACCAAAGTTTGGCGCCATTCCATGAGTGCACCCAATTTTAAAGTGTGACATGTTAGGTATCTATTTACTCGGCGTAACTTCATCTTTCACATTTTACAAAAAAATTGGGCTAACTTTACTGTTTTGTTTTTTTTTTATTCATGAAACCGTTTTTTTTCCAAAAAAAGGCGTTTGAAAAACTATTGCCCAAATACCGTGCGAGAAAAAAAGTTTCAATGACCGCCATTTTATTCCTTAGAGTGTCTACTAAAAAAAAACATAATGTTTGGGGGTTCTGATTAATTTTCTAGCAAAGAAATTTAGATTTTTACATGAAGGACAGAAGTGTCAAAATAGACTCGGTGGACAAGTGGTTAAGGACCGCCTAACGCTGATATACGTCGGCAGAATGGCACGGCTGGGCACAGGCACGTACAGGTACGTTGCCCTTTAAGAGCCCAGCCGTGGGTCGCGCACCGCCGGCGGCGCGCTCGCTAACGGTCCGAAGCTCCGTGACCACGCTGGTGGGACCCGCAGACCCGATCGCCGCCAGTGTCCCGCGATTGGGTCACAGGAGCTAAAAAATGGGGAGAGGTGAGTGTAAACACACCTTCACCGTTCTTCTCTGTGGCAGTGTCACTGATCGGTGTCATTTAAAAACTGATCTGCAGGGTTAGCTGCACTGTGGTATAGGCTTCTGTTATTGCCTGCGGGTTTTGTGTGCTTTCAGAAAGTGCGCCACACCTGCAGGATATAATAAAAGTCTAAAAGTGCAGCTAGCCCGCAGAAAAGCTACAGGTGCACTTCGCTGCACCCGTGGTGTGGGTAAACTGCAATGCATCATTGTGAGAGCAGCCTTAGGGCCCTTTTACCCAATCAGACCCTCCATTCACCTCTATGGTCTTGTGTCCCTTTACACCTGTCTACATCCAATGCAATCCAATCCACTAATACAGAAGGGGATCCACCCCTTCCCGCCTGAACGGTTTGGGAGGCACGTAGAGTAGAGCAGGTTGTGTCCTTGCCTTGCCTTGATCTGACATCTGCCTGCTCCACTCATTGTGACCCGCGACCAGTTACCAAGTGGCCCAAGTAGCCCTCGCTCTTCGAAAGGTTGGGCACCACTGTTTTAGGGTGTTGAAGCTCATTTAATTGTTATATATAGCTCACATACACAGCTAGTTTTTCGCCCAATACAAGCAAACCACAGGGGGTGCCCCACTTACGAACAAGTTAGGGACTTTAGGTTTGTTCTTAAGTCAAAAATGTTCGTAACTCGGAAACCGCATGCGCAGAACGGCAATTACGTCATCTTCTGATGTTTTCCAATGGCGGCACATGCGCATGATGGGTCATATGTCTTTTTCTGTCGCATGTGCCCGCTGACAAAAATGGACGAAAATGGCCACGCATGCGCACAAGAATAGAAAATTTGGCACAACAGTGATATTACCAAGAACTGGACATCTCTCCAAATTTGATGAAAAGACAAGAAGCAAAACTGGTCAGGGAGGCTGCCAAGAGGCCTACATCAGCATTAAAGGAGGTGTAGGAATATCTGGCAAGTACTGGCTGTGTGGTACATGTAAAAACAATCTCCCATATTCTTCATATGTCTGGGCTATGGGCTGGGTTGTTACAAAGAAAAACATCCAAATCTGGAAAAAATTTGCAGACACACATCTAAAGTCTCCCAAAAGCATGTGGGAAAATGTGTTATGGTCTGAAACCAATGTTGAACTTTTTTGCCCTAATTCCAAAAGATATGTTTGGCGCAAATACAACACTGCACATCACCAAATAACACCATACCCACAGTGAAGCATGGTGGTGGCAGCATCATGCTTCGGGGCTGTTTTTCTTTAGTTGGAACTGGAGCCTTTGTCAAGGTAAAAGGAATTATGAACAGTAATACATACAGTCAATGTTGGCACAAAATCTTCAGGCTTCTGCTACAAAGCTGAATATGAAGAGGAACTTCATCTTTCAGCATGACAACAACCCAAAGCATATATCCAAATCAAAAAATAAATGACTTCACCTAAAGACGATGTAGGCTGAGTTCACATCTAAGCCATAAGCAGCTCGCAGCAGGTGTCCAGTGTGTCTCTGTTCTCTGTTTCAGGGACGAATTAGGGCAGACTTTTTGCCTGAATTCAGCCCTGAAACTGAGCCAAAGACACACAGGACCTCTGTGCAATTCGCTAGGTAGGCACCCCAGAGATATGTGACCCAGCTCCATAGAGAGAGGGTCACTATCTCCTGTAATGCAAATTGGATGCGGTAAAGCTGCATCCAATTCGCACTAGTGTAAACCCAGCTTAAAATTTTGGAATGGCCCAGCCAAAGCTCAGACCTAATCAGATTGAAAATCTGTGGGGTGATCTGAAGAGAGCTGTGCACAGGAGATGCCCTCGCGATCTCACAGATTTGGAGTGTTTTTGCAAAGAATAGTGGGAAAATGTTGCCAAGTCAAGATGTGCCATGCTGATAGACTCATAAAAAAAGATAACCAATAAGAATGAGTGTTGTAATAAAATCAAAAGGTGCTTCAGCAAAGTATTAGTTTAAGGGTGTGCACACTTATGCAACCATATTATTTTTCGTTTTATTTTTTTGTCTTCCCTCCACCTAAAATATTTCAGTTTGTTGTTCAGGTGAGTTGTACAGTTTATACAGTGCCTTGCAAACGTATTCACCCCCTTGGCATTTTTCGTGTTTTGTTGACTTACAACCTGGAATTAACAGAGATTGTTTGAGGATTTGCATCATTTAATTTACAGATCATGCCCACAAATTTGAAGATTTTTTTTTATTATTGTGATGCAAATAACAAATAGGACAAAACAACAGAAAAAGTCAATGGGCCAAATTCTCAGAGGCGCTACACCTGCGTAAATGTATATGCGCGGCGTAATTGTAAATGTGCGCCGGCGGATCGATGCGCCGTAAACACAGAACTACATACGCCAGAAAATCTTTTTCGTCTGAGCGGCGAAAATGCTTTAAGCTAGCGCGGCGTAGGCGCATAGTTACGCATCGCACATATTCAGCTCCCATTGAATTAGCATGCAAATATGCAAATAAGGGAGATGCGCGGATTCCCGAAACTACGCGCGTTCGGCGTAGGCTACGCGTGGTGCGCGTAACACGAAAGCCTTGAGTAAAAATACCCCTCATAAAAGCACGGATAACTTTGCTCAAGACCGTGTGCAAGTCAGCTGGAGAGCACCATAACGGACGAGCTGAGCAATCACACTTACTGGACAACACATTCGTATGCCAACATGCCAGGGGCAGCCATGGTCTGCGCACTACTACTGTATGCAGAGGAAGAGGAGCATAGAAGGAGGAGGAGGAGGAGGGGGGCACGTGAGAGGATCTACCGAGCGCACATGAGCCTCTTTGGCATGGGTGATGAGGAGGTGTATCGCATCTTCAGATTCAGCCCTGCTGCCATCCTGGAACTAACCACAGCCCTGCAGGATGACATCACCAGCCCAACACACCGCTCACATGCACTGCAGCCACTGGTGAAGGTCCTGGCAACCCTCCATTTCCTGGCCAGTGGATCATTCCAGCGTACAAGTGGAGTGGTGGCTGGGATGTCACAAACCAGCATAAGCAGATGTGTGCACCAGGTTGTCCCGACAATCCTCAGACGCATGTCCCACCACATCATCAGACCCACCACTGAGCAACTGCGGCAGAAGGCAATGACAGATTTCTACAGAATTGACGGATTCCCACGCACCACCTGGGCCATTGATTGCACACATGTGGCACTCCAGCCCCCCAGTGCTACAGAGCACATTTACCGCAATCGGAAGCATTGGCATTCCATCAACGTACAGGTGATAGCTGATGCCAAATACCTCATATGGCAAGTCCGTGCCAAAGACCCCGAGTCCAGCCATGACAGCTACATCTACCGTCAAAGCACCATCCCAGAAGATTTTGAGCAGAACATGTATGGAGACAGCTGGCTGGTTGGTGAGTGACATGGGTGGCAGGCATGACTGTCCCCCCCATGATGCACTCATCACGAGGGGCACATGCACTACTAACATCCTCCTGTCTTTTCCCTTACAGGTGACTCTGCATATGTACTTGGACCCCATCTCATGACTCCTTTCCGGGAATCCCCAAACCAGAGGAGAGAGAAGATACAATGAAGCACACATCAAAACCCGTGCAGTGGTTGAGCGCACATTTGGCCTCCTGAAGTCCCGTTTCCGATGCCTGGATAAGTCTGGGGGGGGCCCTGTTGTATCCCCCAAACTTTGTGGGTCAGATCATCGGTGCATGTTGCATTCTGCACAACTTTGCCATGAGAAAAGGCCTGCAGATTGCCCTACGTGATGACCTGACCCCCCAACCAGACAGCCCCCCCCTGCCAGAGGAGACCCCGTCTGCTGATGGAAGAGCAGTCAGGAGGGTCCTCATGTTACGAATCTTTGACCGTTAAACACACACATTCATCATGGCACACAGACAATGCACGCGTGTACACCACTGTGGTCCCTAGATCACACACCCCACATCCACATCACATTGGATTAGCCCAAGTCCAGCATGTAGGCCTTGGGAGCAGCAACGCCGCGTCAAGGCCCCAATGATGTTGCTGTCCATTCATACACCATTCACACTGCACCGTGTGCAGTATCAAGAAAATAAATAAAAAGCTTTTCAGCAGAGCAAAAAGCAAAAAAAAAAGCTCTTCACCAAAGCAAAAAGCAAAAAATAAAAAGCTCTTCACCAGAGCAAAAATAAAAAAATAAAAAGCTCTTCACCAGAGCAAAATAAAAAATAAAAATTAATGGGCCTGGCGTGGGCTCCGCCTGGTGCCACGGCTCCTGCCCCTCACTTGCCTGGGGGCAGCCACAGGTGGGGGGGTGGGGTAGCAGATGGAGGAGAAGCATCCCCACGTCCCTCCCTGGCTGCCTTTTTGCCCTCCAAAGCGACCGCAATGCGTGTGAGGTGGAGGTGGTCGTCTGCAGCTCCCCCAGGCTGGTGACTGTCGCTGCACTGTTGCCAGCGACATTCCAGGATGGCATCAGTAATGGCATCTGAGGAGGCCAGGCTGTCGGCCAGGCGCCTCATCTCCACCACAACCTCAGAAAGGTGGCGATTCTGCTGGTCCTGCTGCCTGGCCAGCTGCTCCGGCAGGACCTTGGGAACACCCCTGGTCTTGCAAGTCGCCTTCTGGGGAGTGGCAGGGGACCTGGCATAAGGGGAGGATGTTGAGGGGCCGGAGATGAGGGGGTGGAAACAGAGGGACTGGAGAGGTTGGGGGTGGACCCTGAGGGGCTTGAAAAAGATGGGGGGATAGCTTGGGCTGGTCCGGGCAACCCATGGTCCTCCTCCAAAATCAGGTAGAGCTCCTGGTCCTGGTCGACGAGCTCCTCCTCAACCGCCTCCTCCGTAGAGGTGTGCCCACTTCCCTCCAACAAGGCCTCTTCCAGGGGGGCAGCCAGAGGGACTGGATGTTCGGGGGATGTCTCCGGACGGGCCCTGGCAGCCACAGATGGCCCCGCTCCCTCCTGCACATCTGTGGATGACACAAAAGATGCCCATGTTGGTGGACCCACACACTTGGCACATGTTCCCTTCCACCCCCACACATGCTACACAACAGATAGTATATAAAACACACTTACCTGTCCTCAGGGCTGTTTTTTAGACTCATAGCCCCCAACTCCCTCAACCTGCTCCCTCTGCAGGCAGCGGGCGACCACCTTCTCCTCCTCAGTCAGGCGGATGGTACAGGGTGGGCCCCCTCCAGTGCCCCTGGCATGCCGACTAATTCCAGCCAGCTTGCCCTTGACCAGACGCCGCAGGTCATTCATCTTTTTTTGAATATCCTGCGGGGTCCGGATCTCATGTGAGAGGGCATTCACTTGGCAAGCCACCTTCATGAGGATTTGATCCCTCGGGGACTTGCTGGTCCGGGCACTGTCAGCACCATGGAGCCTGGAATCGTACTTTTCCATGGCTGATATTACAATGGCCCTCTCCTCTGGGGAGACATTTTTCTTCCTCCTCTCCTTCCCAACAGAAGTCATGGTACAGCACAAAGTTTTCCCGTGACAATACAAAAAATGGAAGACCTTTGCGCTGCACTGGCGCATGTGTGGGCGCTTTATATACCCAGCGCCGGCGAATCGTAGGGAGGCTTTGCGCATGCGCAGAAGGCATCCACGTCACGGCGCGGGTCAACCACGCCACGGCGCGGGTCATCCACGTCACGGCGCATGCTTCGTTCATCCCGGCCTTCATTTGCATGGGGTCACGCTTCATTAGAATGCAACATGCCCACTTCCCTCCTACTTTGGAGTTGCGCCGGATTACGCAGATGAATTTCCGCTACGCAGGCGCATCTTGGAGCGCATTTGCTTAGGGAATACGGTACTTGCCGCTCCGCGTTACGTCAGCGTAGTGCATCTGAGATGTGATACGCCTGCATAATTAGACGTGCATCTACGAGAATCTGGCCCAATGTGTATAACTATTCACCCCCTAAAGTCAATACTTTGTAAAGCCACCTTTTCCGGCTATCACATCTAATTTTTTCCCATTCCTCCTTGCAAAACTGCTCCAGCTCCTTCAAGTTGGATGGTTTGCTCTTGTAAACAACGATCTTTAGGTCTGACCACAGATTTTTTATTGCATTGAGGTCTAGGCTTTGACTAGGCCATTCCAACACATTTACATGTTTCCCCTAAACCACTCAAGTGTTGCTTTAGCAGTGTGTTTGGGGTCATTGTCCTTCTGGAAGGTAAACCCCTATCGTAGCCTCAAATCACACACAGAGTGGTACAGGTTTTGCTCTAAAATATCCCTGTATTTAGCACCATCCATCTTTCCCTCAACTCTGACCAGTTTCCCAGTCCCCACAGCATGTTTCACTGTGGGGATGGTGTTCTTTGGGTGCGTTTTTCTTTGATGACCAAAAAGTTCAACGTTAGTCTCATCAGACCAGAGCACCTTCCTACATATATATTGGGAGTCTTCCACATGCCTTTTCGCAAACTCAAAACGTGCCATTTTGTTTTTTGCTGAAAGTAATGGTTTTCTTCCGGCCACTAGTCCTAGGTACAGATACTCAGCAGCTCCTCCAGGGTTACCTTAGGTCTCTGTATTGCCTCTCTGATTAATGCCCTCCTTGTCTGTGAGTTTTGGTGTGCGGCCGTCTCTTGGCAGGTTTTCTGTTGTGCCATGTTGTTTTCATTTGGTTATGATTGTTATGATAGTGCTCCTAGGGATCATCAAAAATTTGGATATTTTTTTATAACCTAACCCTGACTTGTACTTCTCATCAACATTGTCCCTTACTTGTTTGGAGAGTTCCTTGGTGTTCATGGCAATGTTTGGTTAGTGGTGCCTCTTGCTTAGGTGTTGCAGCCTCTGGGGCCTTTTTATAAAGGTGTGTATATGTAATGATAGGCCATGTGACACTTAGATTGCACACAGGTGGACATCATTTCACTAATTATGTGACTTCTTAAGGTAATTGGCTGCACCTGAGCTTTTTATGGGCTTTATAACAAAGGGGGTGAATACATGCTGGCACATGCCAATTATCATTTTTTTATTTCTGAAAAATAGTTTTATGTATTTATTTTTCTAATTTTACTTTACCATCTTAGACTATTGGGTTCTGATCAATTACATATAATTCTGATTAAAAAAACATTGCACTAAAGGCTGTAATGTAACAAAATAGGTAAAAAGGCAAGGGGGTGAATACTTGTGCAAGGCACTGTAGGTCACATTAAAGGTGGAACAAACTCTGAAATTATTTATCTTTGTCTATTTTTTTTTACTTCACAGAAACCTAACATTTTAACAGGGGTGTGTCGAATTTTTATATCCACTGTACACCAAAATTACAATTGTGGTTTCTCCATCAGTAACATAGACCCAAATACTGGACATCATAGCAGTCACATGCTGTGCCATAGCCATAGATGTGTTCCCATTGATGAGTATTTAGTTGATCATTTTTATTATACCTATATTTTTTAGCTGTTTTTTACTGGCTGCTATGAGTTACTTCAAATGAATGATATTATTTTTATATTGCATTAGGTCTTGCCTTCCCATCCTGTTATAGTAGGTATAGAAGGTACACAAAGTCTTTGAAAGCATGCCAGGTTCACATTAAATAATGAATGTAGCATTTTGTCTGCCATAATTTGTGGTATTATCTGTCAGCTATATACAAACAAGGTAATATGTTAGCCTGGCTAATTATGTGATTATCACACCGTAGTTTATTTACACAGTTCATACTGTCTTAGGCAAACGCACACACTAGTCTGAATTAAAAAAATAAAAATAAACAATGTCCAGCAATGACCTGGTTAAGGAAATGAATGCCATCACTAGATCCCTCCCAAATATCTTAATACAAGAAATAAAAAAAGAGAAAGAAAAAAGGAATGCTTGTTTGTAAAGATTAAAAATATTCCTCCCCTTTGATGTGATGTCATAGATACACAACAAAATCCTATAAAGTTGTGAATGCTTCCCATACTTCTCACCATTCATTCACCCAGGGGCATACAATGGGTTACCATTCTGTTAGCCTGGGCGTACTGTGGATGGTTGTGGCTCTTTCAAATACAATTGATGTGATACCAGGTAAATGTGTTTCCTATAGTCTACAGCTTTTATTTATTTTCTTGTATGTCATTCCATTGTCTCCACTGTACCAAAGGCGACATTTAGCCATGCCAAGGAATTTCAAGCCTTTAAAACATTTATTTTTAAATTTAAATACAATATGCACATTCACAGATTAGTGAGTATTAAACAGGCATTCCACAGGCAATGGGATGTAAAGCAGGCTCATTACAGAATAGACAATAGGAAATGGGGGATTAATTGTGTATTCATAACCTATCCCATGTATTTGAAGCTGCAATAATGTCAATAGGTCATGTATTGCTGATGCTTATACCCCTTAAAGTGTCTTGGGGCTAATTCTATCCTATGGCTTGACAACTGGCCTACATGTATCTTATGGGTTCTAGCAGACTATCACATCTTAAGAGTAAAACATCACCCAAGTGAATGGATGGAAAACGATGCCAGTGCTATTACCATTTTAGCTAACTTTATTTATACTTAAATCTTATAGCACTTTTTGATTACATTTTGAATAAATATATATGGAATATAGGCCTGATTTACTAGTCTAAGAGGAAGTGAAGTGAACACAAATATCCCATTACCTTTGATTGATATTTAGGATGAACTCATTTATTTCACTCATTTCACTCACATCAAACTTTAATAAATCAACCTGTATGTTCCTTTGGGCCTTATTACTAAATATATTTAATCCAGAATTAGAAGAGAAGTGTCAATCTTAATAATGTTTTTATAGGTAGTTTAAATTATTCCTGTCCTGGAACAGGTATCAACTTATTGCATACTGTGAACCATTTAAATGATCTCAACTAATGACTGAATTTGTTCCTAGGTCGAAAACGTAATCATGGTCACGACGTCTGCAGTACATGGGGGAACAATCACTTTAAGACATTTGATGGGGACTATTACTCGTTTCCTGGCAAGTGCACCTACAACTTGGCTTCTGATTGCCGGGACTCTTACAAGGAATTTTCCGTCCATATCCACCGGTCAACTGACAGTGATCACCCACTCATAGACAAGATCACTATTACTGTCAAAGATGTCGTCATTCAACTGAAAACAAACTTAGCAGTGGTAGATGGAACCATGTAAGTCACTATAAAAAACTGTAAATATTATGTATTTTCTGGTTATTTTATGCAATTTTTGCTTTGTAAATCATATTTGTCATGTTTTCTATGATGCACATGTATCATTTCTAAACTGTACAATTTTGGCTATCAAATTACAGTTCGGGTCCTTTCACACGTACGGACCGTTTTTCCGTTTTTTACAAGTCCATTTACGGACTTGTAATGCATCCCTATGGGATTGCAGACGTTAACTGATGATGCATCCGCTAACGTCCGCAAAAATCCTCGTCCGTAAAGATCCGGTTTTTCGGACAGAAGAAAACCCTATTTTTCTTCCGTCCGGCGGATCGGATTTAATTAATACAGACACAGTCCGTATTCATCCAATTGCCCATAGGGGAGAGCGGAGGAAAGACAGGGCGGTCTCTGCACAGTGAGCGGGAACCGCCCTGTCCGCTGACAGCTCAGCGGGGATCACGGATGATCCCCGCTGAGCCGACGGACACACACGGAGCGGACACAAAAACGGTCCGCTCCATGTTAAAGGACCCTTCAAGTCTTAAAAAAAAACTGTACATCTTCAGGAATTCTAGTGTTGTTTTTTTTTTACAATTATTTTTATTGCAAGTTAACAGTACGTAACAGAGCCTATTGGGCATACCCAGGCTCGATTGAATAGCAAAAAAAAAGAACAGAAACAAAAGCACAATAAAAAAAAACAATAAAAACAACCTAGCTAAAATCAAGGCACTCTAAACTATTGACAAAATTGGTATGCTCTAACCACCCGAGCAGGCTGAAACATAAGGATTATTATTGGTCACTCTCCCTCCCAAACATCCTACAGGGCTAAGAATTCTAGTGGTTTAAAGGGCGACATACTGTAAAAAATGTATGCTGCCTTTCCTGACCTACTTCGGTAAATGCTAGTTGTCTATATGTCTCTGGTTTTTATAGTTTCTGAGTCACTGATCCAGAATTAGTAAGCAGTGATTAAACTCTCTGTGAGGTCAGATGTTCAGCCTGGCACACATAGGCCAAAGATCACCCAGTTCAACAGAAACTTGTCGACATTCGGCCCGTGTGGTCAAACGTCCGGTTTCTGTAGAATGGGCATGCCCGAAAATCATTTGCCAAACGGAATCTGATCAGTGGTGACCAGTGTGTTCTGGCGAGGCGGGGCGGGGTGGTGGGATGTTCTGGTGGGGGGATCTTTGCAGTCCCCCTGTCAGTACACAATAGCTCATTAAAGAGATTGCTGCACTAGAATCGCATCCTTAGTAAATCAACTTCCTCCCAACTTCAAAATGTGTAACAGGCATTATCTGCAGGTTTGTTCCTGGTCATTAATTAAGAAAGTAATACATATAGTAAATTAGCATGACAGCCAGGAAACTAGCTTTTTATATAAGACATATTGGGAAGTTTACATATTATCACAATGTTTTTAATTTTTGGATAGAGTAGGAAAGGTTTTGTTTTTTATTGCAGGCAGTGTCCCCATTGGTGAGATTCACTCTCTATTTATCTTAGTAACTATAGCCAAGAGGACTGAAAATGGAGGAGAATCCAACATTTGGAATTGTCACCACACAAGAGGACTAGAGCAGAAATCTTCCAACAGTGACATTTGTTGTGGTGACAATTGTCTCAAAGGGGATTTCTTTCTTTGTCCCAGCACTCATATTTTCTCCGCCAAGGCAGCCCAGGTGCAGTGTACAGGCATTTGCAAAATGTAGAACTGTTTCCTTTAGTACATACTGTATGCAGTTGATAGACTGTTAGACAAGTGCTATGTAGGTTTATGAGTAGCTTATCAAAAATGCTTCTTTGAAAAGAACATTGGTATTACAAAATCTACTTCAGGTTTTTACATTAACCAACTAAGTCACCTTAAGAGATGACAAAGTGTGTTGTATGACCTAGACAATGTTTTGTTCAACAATCTTTCCTGAACTTCTTTTATTTATGATTTCAGAACTGTAGTAATTTGTAGGTTTTTAGACATTTTAAAACATAAAACAAGCAGAAAAATTACAATAAAACTTTTGCTATGCAAAAAAGCACACTTCAGTGCTAAGGAATGATGCCTGTTACTGAACCCAGGGACATTTAATTTTAAGTCTGTCTAAATATTCCCTATATTGTATTTTTGAGTATTAATTGAGTACCGTTTAGATTATGTTTCTTGATTCCATATACATTTGCCAATTGACAAAACAACTATAGGTACAACAGAACATTATCCAAATTTTCATAACCCTTAAAGGGGTTGAAAAGATAAAAAAATGTTTCCCTAAATAGCTTTCTTTACCTTAGTGCAGTCCTACTTCACTTACCTCATACTTCGATTTAGCTTTTAAATGTCCTTATTTCTTCTGAGAAATACTCACTTCTTCTATCTGTAACTACACACCGTAATGCAAGGCTTTCTCCCTGGTGTGGAGTGTCGTGCTCGCCCCCTCTCTTGGGCTACAGGAGAGTCAGGACGCTCTCTACATTGCAGATAGAGAAAGGAGCTGTGTGTTAGTGGGTGTCCTGACTCTCCTGTAGTCCAATAGAGGGGGCGAGCAGGACACACCACACCAGGGAGAAAGCCTTGCATTACTGTGTGGAGTTACAGACAGAAGGACAGGAAGGATTTCTCAGAAGAAATAAGTACATTTAAAAGCAAAATGGAATGATGAGGTAAGTGAAAGAAGACTGCGCTAAGGTAAAGAAAGCTATTTAGGGAAAAAAAATTGTACCTTTGCAACCCCTTTAATGAATTTGTTTTTAAAGTCTAATCAGAGGTCCTGATCTGCATTCCTAAATGTTTTGGGTGATTACATTTCACAATCTCCAATTTTCCTGAAAGGGTAGTTTAAATGGAACAGCATTAATTATTGGCTGAGCGGTTTATAATCGGTTTTAAATGTAATGTTATCTGAGGCAACCTGAGATGTTGCATAATACAACTAACTTCTTTCCTCTATCGTCTTGATTGTTGTTTCCCAGGGTCACTCTGAAATCCCATATTATGTTTTTCTACTAAAATATATTAGATGTATGAGTTTACATTTTTAGAAAACAGTACAGTGCTCTGCTCTGCAAATTTGTAATATAATTTACAGCTCTATTTTAATCACCTAAACTTTTTTGATATATTGTCTGAGTATAATAAATAGGTATTACTTGGAGACATGGGAGATAATGGTGACCAATGAGCTAATTTGTTTATAGCAAGTGAGACATAATCCAAATGATACATTAACAAAGACCTGCCAAAAACCCTAACCATATAAATGAACAAAAACTATGCAATTGCTACTGGGCATTATGTATATTATGTATGTTAAAAGAAAAAAAATAGCGATTCTAGGGGAAAAAACACGTCAATAAGTGGCAAGAAAAAAACCTTACATAACTGCTGGTGAATCCTATGGCCTCATACACACGACCGTTTTTCTCGACAAAATACAGCAAGAAAATTGGTGGAGTTTTTTTGCAGTGAAAAACAGTCGTGTGTATGTTTTTCGTCGAGGGTCTCAATTTCCTTGTCGTGTTTCTCGTCGGGCTGGTTTACGACGAGAAACACATTCATGTGTATGCTTAGAAACCCGCGCATGCTCACAATAAAGTATGAGACGGGAGCGCACCTTTGGTAAAAGTAGCGTTTGTAATGGAAATAGCACATTCGTCACGCTGTAACAGACTGGAAAGCGCGAATCGTCTCTTACCAAACTTTTTATTAACACACAGTAACATGAGATTAGCAAAAGCAGCCCCAAGGGTTGTGCCAGTGGAATCGAACTTCCCCTTTATTGTGCCGCCGTACGTGTTGTACGTCACCGCGTTTGAGAATGACAAGATTTTGTCTTAAAAGTGTGTATGCAAAGAAAGCCTGACAAGATTCTCGACAAGCCTGACAAGAACCTCGTCGAGGAAAACGACGTTTCATTTATGACGAGATTATCGGTCATGTGTACAAGGCCTAAGGCCCTGTACACACGACCGAGAAACTCGTCGGGCTAAACTCATCGTTCTGCCCGTCGACGTTCCCGTTCAGCTGTCGAAAAGCTCGTCGAGCCAAATTTCCCCATAGAACGAGGAAATAGAGAGCATGCTCTCTTTTTGGCTCGACGAGCTTCCCGACGGGATGCTCGGCGAAAAGTGTACACACGACTGGTTTTCTCGGCAGAATACGTCTCCCATCGAGGTTCTCGCTGGATTCTGCCCAGAAACTCAGTTGTGTGTACGGGGCCTAAGTGTTTCCAATGGTAAATTAACAATCTGATAAAGAAATGTTAAGGACTAAGGTAAAGACTTGGATTTTCTTAGTTCAACTATCTTTAGAATAGGCAGACCCTTTTTTCAGGGGGAACTTGGTGCAACTCAGTTCCACCACCTCTGGCTCAGACCCTTGGGGGGGCTGCTCAATACAATCATTTGTAAACACAGAAGTCTGGTTTCTTTTTTAACAAGTGACAGCTCTGCACTCTGTGTGTAACCCCCCTGAACTCTGCATTCTGTATGTAATGCAATCCTGGTATTTAATGTCCCTTTAAGACCCTCCTACTGTTCGTGAAATTTGACTTACCACACCCACTATTTGATGTGATATGACGGGTGTGTGTGGGTGGAGGGGTTTTGGGGGGTCGTGGTTGAGTTCCAGCACCTATTGGCTGAGAAAAAAAAGCCTAAGAATAGGTGTACCCCCAGCAGATTGACCTTTTGTGTGTTCTATCACGGACAACAGTTGTGTCAGTGATAAGTATGAATTCATTTTATTGGTAGACATGGGTCACACATAAAAGGAGTGAATAGTCTTCTGTAGGGACATATGTTGGTGAATTTTGTTCAACAATGCAATGCATTTCTACTTTACCCCATCATCATAAGAACCCCCCACCCCAAGCTTTGAATATCTGTGAACACCAAAATGTCTATATAGCACACCCTGTGACATTCCAGAAGATGAATGCAGTGCTATGCTCACTCCTCACTCTGAAGCCCTGTACACACGCTCAGGTTTCACGGCGGTAAAAAGTCTGCTGTGAAAACCAAGGGGAAAGCAGAGAACCCAGCAGGAAAACTGCCATGGAGCTTTGGCCGGGAATCCCGGCCTTGTGTATGCTCCATAGGCACTGCTTCACAGTGTTTCCCATAAAGTAGTAGTAAATCTGGCAGCAAAAAAGCCGCCGGCGGGAAAATAGAGAGAAGGTTCTCTATTTTTTCTTCGGGATTCCCATCTGTTTTCCTGATGGGAAAACTGCTAAGGAGCATACACACGTACGGTTTTCCTGGCCAAAAGCTCCCTTGTCAGTTTTCCTGGCAGGAAAACTAGTTGTGTGTATGGGGCTTTATACTCTACACATCCTCCCAAAAAATCAGTCCAAAACAATTGTTATTAAAATAGCTGATAATTTACAGTTTTCCTTCTAAACGTGTAAATATGTTGTACTCTAAGTGTGCTGTCCTTAACTTTTTTTTTTATTAAAAAGAATGTTTGCATATGTTACCTAATAATAAACCCATGCTTTTAAATATTGTTTTGCAGTGCCAGGACTCCTTTTTATATGTCTGGAATCCTCATTCATAAAAATGATGCATACTTTAAGGTCTACACAAAAATTGGATTGACAGTCATGTGGAATAAAGAAGATGCCATAATGGTGAGAGACCCCCTATAGTTCTTAAGTTACAGTTTATCGTAACGAATCCGACAGCAGCTTACATGTTATGATATCAACTTCTGTTTAATGCGCCAAAACTCTTTGGCATCATTCTAGGGCAGTGATAGTTTTATGACATGTGAAACATTTTGTAAGGGTTGTAGTGAATTGTAAGTGTAATTATGATTGTGTAATGTCTCTTACTTAGCTGGAGCTCGACCCAAAATATAGAAATCATACCTGTGGCTTGTGTGGAGATTATAATGGTGTGCCTATCCATGATGAATTCCTCTCTGGGGGTGAGTAAGATGGAATTACTATTTCTTTACAATATCTTACCACTGTTAGGAAAATATAAAAAGACAACTGACAACTATACACTAGTTTTCTATAGCATTAGTATACTTAGTATAAGTAGACAAGGAAGATTCTTTGAAACCATGACATTTTGAATGGCATGGAAATTACGACATACTGTAAATACTAATGCAAGGTCAGCCTTTCCAACCAGGGTCTCTAAAACCAAGGTTTCCCCAAAGGTTGCTAGGGGTTACTTGAGCATCGAGCAACAGAAGATTGATCTCTTGACCACTGGTGCCTGCATAGTTTTGGACTTATTGTGAGACCATTTGAGCCTCTTACTGTATTTTGCTTCTTAAATAACTACAACTATAAAGGTTGAATCTTTTTTACTGCCCATTAACCCTTTGGACTGTACAAGACTATTATTTCCTCTGAAAATTTGAAATGCCATAATACATATTATCAGTGAATATGTACTTCATTTAGCTTTTTGTTTTTTGATGTGGCATGTCCAAAAATGTCTCCACCACAGGAAATGACGTCTACCTCAACAAAGACCTGCTCTTGTAATTCCCAGACATCAGACTAGCCAGTGGTCACAGTACAGTTCAATTTAGCAATGAAGATACAGTTTTGAGCAGCTTATTTTTTGATGATTTTTTTAGCATGTGGTACTCCTGCAGCTGAATAAATAACAAAATTACAAATAAATTGTATCCTTAATGGAGTTCTCCTTTAAAGGAACCAATTTAGTGGGCATTTGTGACATGCTGAATTTCCTCATGTAAAGGAACCCAAAATGGGTCAGGGGTTAAAGCCGTTTAGGATATTCCATTCCCGAACCCAAGGTAGCTATCGACACAATACGACCCCTACAAATTCCCCCATTAATGAGACACAGCTCTGTTTGAGGCTCAACTGAAAAGACCATCTTTATTGAGAAGGCAGGCTCTTATATACACAAAAAGAACACTGCAGTAACCAAATGAACAATGACCCAACTCCACCCACAACATCATCCAATGCTTACCTAATGAGCCCCAATACACATCTTTTAGTAGCCATTCTGACTCCAGCTCCTGACATAATTTACATGAGCTAATTAACTACAGTTGATGATTCATACACCTGACCTTTAGGCTGTCTGCTACTTTACAATATATATTACCATCAATAGACCTTCACACAATACAGGGTCAATTAGCACAGGTCACAATGAAAGGTCCTTAGAAGCCATCCTAGATTCATTTACATCACAACAGACAGACAGGTAGCTGGAGTTGATGACATTAACATCTTTCAATTAACCTGTTGAGTTTAGAATCAATAAACAGTAATTCGTTATTTAACGATATCCTGGAATATATTGTGGATAATCATTACTGCCCCATCTCAGGTAGTCTAAGATATCATTTCTCAGTCATCCTATGCCCCTAGTGGACATATGATGATTTTAGACATAAAAGTCGGGGAAGTGGAAACATGAGTATCTCATACTTTTCAAGAGCTTCTGGGTCCCATCACTTGAACTGTTATTTTTATAATACAGACTTTCCAAAGTACATACAGGTTGTTCCATATCCTGTGTGCAGCTCAGTTCAGATATAAAATACATGAAAAAAACTGCCATAAAAAAAAGCTGCTGTCAGAATTACATAAAAATTACATAAAAAAAATAATAATTAATTGACAGTTTTACCCTCTTCCTGCATCCCAGATAGAACGTCAGTTGTCAGGCATGCCCCTCCATATAGACCTTACATCTTGACACTGCGTAACTGGGAGAGAAATACTCTCCACTACACCTATCACTCAAAGGTAGACCTGCATTAGTAATTCTGATTCTTACATTTCTGATTGGGCCTCTTTAGGATTGTTTGCAGTGATGGTGTTTTTTACTTGTCTATTTGATTGTATTACTTATAGTAATAGCTTTTTTTTTTTACTGAATATTATCATTACATCTTTTGCTTCTCAGATATAACGCTCAGCCCTGCCCAATTTGGAAACCTGCAGAATATTGATGACCCAAATTATGAGTGCACTGATGTAGATGAGACCCTATTTCCAAGTACAGACCATTGTTTCCAATATGTGAGTATTTAAATTGTGACATAAAAAGTATATTTCATGGTAAGAAGTTTTTCACTTTCAGCTGTTTTCTTTTTCCACACCTACACATATATACTGTATATAGCGGTATGAGTAATACATGTATGTCTTGGCATTCTTTTTCTTTAAAAAAAAATTACTTTGCCCTTCCCTGCGAGCCTGCACCTATCTTGAGCATAGGCATCTGATGCCCACGTGTTGCTTCCTCCGGGATGCTACAAGCAGAGAATGCCCATTGACTCTTGATTGATGAAACTCATATCCCAGGAGGCAATGCGTGGTCACCGGCCTGAAATGACATATCTTGCCATGGCGAGGTACAGCAGAAGCGGACCACTGGCTGGCGAAATAAGGTACATATATTGCTGGGAAAAAAACACCCAATGATAAATTGTCCAGTAGTCATGAACATAGGAGCAAAAACTTCAAAATGTGGGTGGAACTCTGCTTTTACTAAATATTAAACTGTATGTACTTTTGCCACCAAATTAGGAAAACATTTTTGTTACATCTTCCCATTTACATAGGATAACTTGGGAAACAAATATACAGTATTTATCGGCGTATAACACACACCATAACTTTAAGAGGGAAGTTTCAAGAAAAAAACTTTCCACCACCTCCTGCGTATAACACACAGGCACAGTTTACCCTCTATTTTCAGGGTAAAAAAGTGAGTGTTATATGCCAATAAATACAGTAATTATTGCTACTTACCTTTTTACTTGCTCTTCATGTGCCTAAAAATCATACGTAGCTTTCCCCACTATGCATTCTAAAGATCTTCAGTTGCTTTTGAAAAAAATAAAAGTCATCAGCTACAAATACTTTAGTTGCTGACTATATAATAAAAGGATGCTTACCTGTCCAGGGATCCAGCGCTGTCCTTACACAGGGTGGTTTTTACAAATCTTTGGGTCTCCAGTGCCACCATCTTGACTTTGGAAAGCCAGCTGGAACTCCTTGCAGCTTCACAGCTCATTCTTCACAGCGCATGCATTCTGTGAATGATCCCGTGGCCTCCTGAATCCTGTGACATGTCCCAGGAGTTTGTGGACAGAAAAGGAGGCCTAGGCGATTCCAGCACAGACAAAACTGTGACAACATTTATGAACCTGTTTCTGCTGATGGTAATTCCGAGACCTATAACCCTATAATTTTAACATTGTTCTTTTTCCCCCTTAGCACGCGGTGTGTGAAGAACACCTGGAAAATGCTGTGTTTTCTGACTGCAAAGATCTGCTCAATGTGGATGATTTTATTATTGCCTGTATGATGGACATGTGCTCCTGTAGCCAATCCCAGGATTCCTTCTGCCTGTGTAGCACTATTAGTGAATTTTCCAGGCAGTGTTCCCATGCCGGAGGTCACCCAGGAAACTGGAGGACTGACAGCTTCTGTCGTAAGTATGCTTTCTATATTGAAAAAACAAAGTACAAAACCAGGAAAGGATCGTCACTCTTATGTTTCACATTATGCATATACCAGTAGAATTTTATTTTAAAGTTTGTACTGAAATTGTGAAAAATCGCCTTTGTCAAAGCATTTCATCTTGCATCATTCAACTACTTCAAGTCAACTATTTTGTTCAATAGCCCTTAAAATTGAGTTCAGAGATTCTATTTAAATAGAATCCCAGACATAAGAAACAGGTTTCATTTCCCAAACAAAAACCACACTCACAGTTAGATTTTTTTTACTTTTTTAAGTTAAGGAATTTTAATATTCCATGCTTCTGCTTTGAATTTTCTTGCCACAACAACAGAAAAGGATCATTTATTTGACCCCACTAACCAACAGAAAATCAAACAACATTCTGGAAATTCTACTGGTCTACAAACATTGGTGTAGCACTTGGCAGGGGCAGGGCTTAGGTACACCAATGATTATACCATTTTCTTTCCTTCCACCATGGAGCAACACCAGTGTTGATTGGGACATCCCTCCCACAATGCTCCTGTCAAGAATACTTCCCTGCTGGCAGAACACACAGTGATAAAATGAAAAATATCCAACAGGCTGGTTATACTGAAGTTGATCAATGGATCGACTTCAATACAACCAGCCTGTCCATAAATTGAATTAATTTTAGGCAGTTCAGCAGGGACCGGCCAAGGTTTGATCCATCTATGACTGGCTTTAGTAACCTGTATGGGAAGTACAGTACTGAAAGGACTGACTTAGGCAGAGAAAGCACCCGAATGCTCTTTTTCTTGAAATGGGGCATGAGGTATCATTATACACATGAGGTCATACATCTTTATGAGGCTAGAAGCAAAAGAGACATAGTATAAGATGCCTGCATAATGATTTATCGGTTGGCAAGTCTGTCTTGATATAATCAGTTCAAGTATTGTTCACCCAGCTCTATCAGATTACCATAAAAGCACAGTATTCTGCATTGTTCTTAAATATTTTGGAATGGTTTGGATATCATTGGTGACATTATTTATAAAAAAGAACCAGTCACAGGTTGAATTAAAACAGAATCATAAAATATTTTGTTTAAGCTATTATTACTTTGCAGGCTTACATGTAAAAGATTTATATTAGCCCTTTTATTGATCTAATCTTCTCAGACCATCTAACATAACTCACTCCATAAGGTACAAAATACCTGGCTTCTGAATGTCAGTGAACTCAAAGAGTCCATTTAACAGTCAAATTATGTAGAGCAGAACTAAACCCTCCTATCCTATAAAGCCAGGGAGCTGCCATCTTAGCCTCTGTTGCATCTGCAGTTGCCATTGTGGTGAACATGTGATCATTTATGACATCAGCCATTTGATGGCTTGACAGTTCGGTTAAGCACAAGCAACTGTGACAGTTATCATTCCTAGCATACTTTGAATGCATCCGTTTTGTGAAATACTTCAATCGCCAGGTTCAGGGCCGTCTTTAATGTGGTTTTGGCCCTGGGCTGCCAAGCCTTTGTTTCCTACAGAAAAAAAGGTGTATTCAGCATTTTAAAAATACAGTTGCCTTGAAATCCATTCTGCTTTTGCCCCATGCTAGTTACCGGCAGTTCTTGCACACACAAACGCACTGTGTTTTTAAAAGCGTGACCTCAACGTCTAAAAATGCAGCAAGTTTGACAGTGCAGGAACTGCAGATAAGTCACAGCAGACAGCAGAATGAACAGACAGTGCTGTATTTCATTGCTTGATGGACATGGGTGTGCCGTGTGCGCAGCCTATTACATGAGGCATGCGCTTTTCTTTGCAGGAAACGCAGGCATGGCGGCCCCTTCAAATGAATGGGCTGCTGTGCCTGCGCAAATGTGGGCCGCCAAAACACATACATGTGAACCAGCCAGGCCCAAAATAAGCCCATCAAGCAGTTAAATACAGACAGTAATGCCATGTGCTCTGAGGCCTTACTCAGCCTGGACTGCAGGTCTGGTCTGTGATTTAAAGAGTTCCTGTATTTTACACATGGCATGGCATGGGGTCCCATGGTGCTAAAGCAGAATGGACAGACGGTGCTGTGATCCCATGCAATGCCATGTGTAAAATACAGGAACTTTTTAAAACACTGACCAGTGAATCATCAAATATTATAAAGACTTTGGGTACACTCTACTGAAAACTTCTATTTACAATATAGCAAACAGTGACATACCTTGAGGAGCAGGACATGAA
This sequence comes from Rana kukunoris, assembly GCA_029574335.1. NCBI lineage: Eukaryota > Metazoa > Chordata > Amphibia > Anura > Ranidae > Rana > Rana kukunoris. The sequence goes on along the minus strand of CM056059.1, from coordinate 217,437,879 downwards.
GAAGAAGAAGTCAGCCTCAGGAAGAGCAAACTGGGGATGCTATAAAATCACATTCTAATTCACTTTTATATACAAGCAGCACCCAGTGGCAGGAAGGGAGAAGTGCACGTCTAAAGGGAAGCCAGGGGTGCTGTACATTTTAAAACACTGGGAAGGGAAGCAGTACTGCGTGCCGCTGATGATTTTTAGCGCTGATTTGTAGTGATGAAATGGTGCCTGGACTGATATCCGTGACTTCAGCAGAGAGCGGACTTTAGTCGCTCTGCTGAAAACGGGTCACTGGAGTCCAAAACTAATTGCACTCCTGTGATGCATAGGAGAAGCCCAGCCAAACAAGCTTAAGCTGGACTTCTCCTTTTACCTATGTGACGTGACATGAAAACCATGTTAATCTTATGCCTTGTTTCCACTGAGCGGATCGGTTCGGTACGGTACGGTACGGTTCGCTATTTTGGGTGTTTCAATTATTAAAGCGCGCCAGAAAAGCGAACCGTACCGCACCAGCAAGGGTCCTGCTTCAGATGAGGGACCAGAGAGAGTGGAACGGTTCGGTTAGGGCGGACCTACAAATGCATCTCACTGATTGGTGGACGCGCTAGGAATTTTTTCTAAACTCTGAATGGTCCCCGACGGTCCGATTTGCAGTGGAAACGCTCACGCGATTAGACCGGACCCATCCGAACCGCTCCAAAACATCTGACCCGACCCGATCCGTGCAGTGGAAACAAGGCATTAGATCTACAAGTATTGCTGGTGCCTTTTTTCTTCTATTGTGACAGTTCATGGCAACATCCATTAAACAAGTTACAACATTGTATAGAGTACAGCCCAGAACCGTATTATAGTAAGAGGAACAGTGCATGCTACAGGCACTAGGTTTAAGCAGGATTGCTTGGACGAGGCAAAGGATAACATCACCTGCAATATACAATGACCTGTAGAAAACCAAACAGTGTTTAAAGTGGATGTAAACCCAAAATGATGTCACATGGACTTTAAAAGAGGATTACTCAGCGCTGGATTAACTCTGTGTGGCAAGACTGGGCACAGATGATAGGAAATCTTATACCCTACATTGTGACATAAAAAAAAAACATTTTTTTTTTTTTGGGTTTACATCCACTTTAAACGTCATCAATTTAATGTAGTTGATTACTCAAAAATGAAATCCAATTGGTTGCTTTGAGATACAGCACTTTGGTGTTTGCATTTATTAAATAACAAATGTACATACAGTATGTTAACAAAAAATAACTGTAGTAACATATTTTCTTTTAAATTTTACAGCTAAGCAATGTCCTGCTAATATGATTTATCAAGAGAGTGCCTCCCCCTGTAAAAACTCCTGCTCCCGCCTAGAGATACACAGCCTGTGTGAGGAACATAATATGGACGGCTGCTTCTGTCCTGAAGGTGAGTGACATAGGGATGATAAACTAAGTAAAGCGGACCTTCAGTAATTTTTCAACTTTTCATCTATTAAATCTTCTGCCTTTGTTGTTTTAACTTTGGATAGGAGAACATCTTTTTTATGCCAGTAAATACCTTATAGAGCCCACTTCCTGTTTATTTTCTGGTAAAAAGCCTAGGCTTATGACATCATGCACAGCTCTCTCTTTCTCTCTCTCTCTCTCTCTCTCTCTCAATCGTTGTGAGAGTTTGCCAGGAAGGGAGGGGGATAAGTCATAAGAGGGCCAATGAGAGCTGCAGAGCTAGAGGTGTGTGTTTGTGTAAATCCAGGAAGTGAACAGGCAGCAGCTTCAGCTACCCACAGTTAAAATGGTTGCAGCCAGACTCAGTGGAGGGAGATTTCTGCAGCATATTTGGCAAGCACAGAATCACAGTATATATAAAATAATATGCACAGTGGTTGGAGGGAAGCTTCCGAATGACAAAGATGTTTTTATTACAAATTATGTGAGCAGACTGCAGTTCCTCTTAAAGGTAGTTATACCATTAAAATACATACATAAAATACATTCAGCATAGAGTGGTTTGCAAGGCTATGCAGTGTTCTGTGGGATACATGTCCACTCTATGCATGTGCTACAAGGTAAAGCATATTCCAGTGAGAGGCAGGTATATCCTAAAGAGCTATTCCAAGCCCATTTTTCAGTTATATATGGAGTATGTTAGACTAGGTCACCTGTTGCTCTTTTAATATCTCTTGAGGATTTTGATGATGGGATTTCCCAGCCATAGTTCCTGGCTCTGTTTCCATCCACCTGTCAACATTTTCTGATGCTTCAGCCTTCCATGGAGGTGTTCCTGCTCCTCCTATTGCATTTTTATAATATAGAACTATTTAAACATTTTGCAAAGATAGTGGACACATCTTATGACTGCTCAGGTGTGCAGATTAAGGGACGTAGAAACTCTCACCACAGAAGTCACTTAAAGGAAGGTGCTTAAAAATGATTGTAAAGGCAAAATCATTTTTATTAAAATAAAACAGAGGTTTATACTTACTGTACCTGCTCTGTGCAATGGTATTGCACAGAGCGGCTTCTTACTTCCTTTTCTGGGGTGCTCCACTGGCACTCTCCTCTTCTCCACTTCGGATTATGCTCTCATAGCTAGCTGCTTGCTATGGGGCAAATGTGGGGTCACATGTATGGGCTCCTCCCTCGATCCCTCCTTGTTTGATTTTATTGACAGCAGCATAAGCCATTGAATGTTGCTGCTCTCAGCAAAGCCTGTGAGGCCAGGAAGAGAGGAAAGAATATCTGCAGCCAGGCATAGAGCTGGATATCACTTTTGATGGACTGACACTTTAATGATCAAACACAGACAAGGTAGAAATAGGAAAAATAGTGGCTATAAATAATCCAAATACCAAATGGAAAGACGTTGTCCACTTTCAATTCAATATGGTCGAATGTTATTGGTTTCCTACTTTAAGGCCAATGTCACATCAAAAATAGCCAAGATATCAGTACAACAATTATGGGTTTCTAACTTTGTATCTTATTTTCAGGCACTGTACAGGATGACTACACTGATAGAGGATGTGTTGCTGTTAGCGAATGTCACTGTAAACACAGAGGAACTCTGTACCCTCCAGGAGAAACAATACAGAAAGACTGTGATGAATGGTAAGAACAGTAAGGCTGATTTACTATAGGATAGAGGAATTCTTGGCTTAGCCATACACATTTACATTTCTCTTGTTTAGCCCAACAGGCTGAATGAGATAAATAACTTGATTCCCTCATCCACACTAACCGGCATTGATGGAGAATTCTTCCCTGCCGGCTTTTGAATGCAGACAGCCACATCACCTGCGACTGTCTGAATACCTGAACCTGAACAGTGACTGCATCTGATTGGATGTAGTCACTATTCAACCAGTGTTGAACCCAGCATCTTTGATTTCTCAACTGAGTTTTGCCCACCTGGGGGATACCAACAGGGTAACCCACCACTATAATTTCTGATGGTTAAGCAGTCTAACTTTGTATGGTCAGCATTGAAAGAGATACTATATTTGCCCCACTGGAGCTAAAGTGCATGCAATCTCTAAATCTGGAGGTCCTGCTAGTAACAGCACTTTCTGTTGCAGTCTGACAATATTAAGTCACAGCTTCGTAATAAGCCGCAGTTTTGCCAGCCTGCCACATGTTGGCCTTTCAGTTGGACATTGGGCTACCTAGCAGGTCTATCAGATAGAAAGCTCAATAGCCAACAGAAAGAGCTCACACAGGAGACTGACAGCGCTTCTGCTTATTGCAAGGCATTACCTTGTCACCTGCAACAGGAAAGGCTGTAAAAAAAAGTGTTGTAAAAAAAAATGCTTAAAAAATTTATAAAATGAATAACAATAAATCATGTGGACAAACATACAATAAAATAAATCTACAGTAGGTTTATATATTATTGTATTTGGTAATGGCATGGTGGTATGGGGGGGGTGTAATGCATGTGTATGTTTCTATCTCAGCTTACCAAAATAATTACAAACAGCCAAAATAAATTATTGTGCCTATAGATATATTCATTTCCAGATGTATTTTTTGTCCTAAACCCCTTATTGATAAAGAATACTATTAATCTTGAACACATTATTATTCTTTATTACAGCCGCTGTGAATTAGGAAGATGGACCTGCACGGATCGTTCCTGTCCCGGAGTGTGTTCTATTGAAGGAGGGTCCCATATCACAACATTTGATGGGAAGGCCTATACATATCACGGAAACTGCTACTATGTGCTTTCTAAGGCATGTTTTTGATTACTTTTTGTTTAAAATGATGAACTACCGTATTTGCTGGTGTATAAGGCGTATAAGACGAACCCCCTAATCTTACAGTTTTTTAAGATTTTTTTGCCTGTACTCACCGTATAAGACGACCCCCATTCCAATGCTTCATATTTCTTTCTTCTGGAGCCATATTCTTCTTCCGTCTTGCTGGAGTTGGAGCCAATCACGGCGAGCGATGTATTCTATTAATGAATACAAAGCCTGCTTGGATTGGCAGAGGCTGTAACATAAGCCCACGCCTTTGACTCTCAAAGCCAATCCGAGCAGGCTACTGTATGTAGGCACTCGGATTGGTAGAGGTTTTTACCCCAATCCGAGCAGGCTCTGTATTCATTTGAATGCATTGCTCACCGGGATTGGCTAACCGGTATATATTGTATGTAGCCGAAGGTACATACAATATTAACGCACATCCAGCAGGCATCCGAGCAGCTGACCCGGCGTATAAGACGACTCCTGCATTTTGGCCAGTTTTTTAAGTGTAAAGGGTAGTCTTATACGCCAGCAAATACAGTATGTTTGTAGCTGATCTTCTTTCAGACAAACCCCTTATCATTTTCAAATTTTGCTTGTTACGAGGGGGAATTGTAAATACAGCTGTGTTTTCAGATCACCGAAGTATTAATAGATATTTTTGTGTTTTGAGATTATTAGTAGAACACTTGACACTAGTACACAACAATCAATGCTGATGCACTTCCGTTAAAAGGTGCATTTCACCATGCACCTGGGTTTATTCACTATATAATATAATATAATAATATATAATATTACAGTCTGTCTCCACCATCCCTAGTGTGTGCTGGGTGTATCTCACCACCACTTTTCTGATGCTTCTGGTGGAATGACTTCACTTCCTGTAGCTCCCCCCTCATTCCGCTGGGAGCATCTGGTTGTGGTGAGATACACCTGGATAGATTGGGGAAGTGGCTGTTCTCTCACTTGGGATGGTGGAGCAGGACTGTCATATTATACAATGATTAAACTCGGATGCATGGCGGAATTCATGGACATTTGTGGAGAAATACTTCAAGGAATGTTAATAATACCACATACTGTATTGCAGTTTAATTGTTTATACACTTTGATTTCATTGTAACCAATTGAATTGTGGGTATTGCACATTAATGCATAATAGTGCTGTGTAGAACACACACTGTGTTGTATGCAGCAGATAGGGATTCGATTTATAACTTCTTCACTAAATGCAAAAGGAGGTGAATCAATCACTTAAAGTGGTTGTTAAGCCACTTTAACCTGTATACACCATCAGCACTGCCTCCTATTGTAGTATCCCCCTGTGTGTATGATTTATGCTACAAGTACCTAATTTCACTGCTGAGATTGCGATCACATGACTGGACAGCTTTATCCTTTCCTCCTCTGAGAGATGCAGTGGGCGGGGCTGAGATTCCTCTTCTGATGTCAGTCTGGAGGGGAGAAGGAGAGGAGGAGAGAGATGGCTGGTCATGTGATCACAATATCAGCTCTTTGGCCTCGTACACACGATCAAATCTGTCTGCTGGAAACGGTCTGCTAGACCGTCCCAGCAGACAGATTCGATCGTGTGTACGGGCGAGCCGACGGATTTGGCCACCCGACAGATTTCAAAGCATGCTTTGAAATCTATCGGGTGGGAATCCGTCCGCCCGACATGTCTGCTGGTTAGTACACTTACCAGCAGACATGTCGTCCCGCACCGCCGCCGAATGGATTTGGCGCATGCGCGGAAGTGTTTTACTTCCTGGTGCGGTGACGTGGCGGCGTCAACGTCACCGCCACGTCACCGACGCGTCAGCGCGCCGTCTGCTGGCGGGGATTTTGGTTTGCTCGTGTGTACACGCGAGCAAACCAAAATCCTATCAGACAGATTTGTTCAAATCGGTCGGTCCGACCGATTTGAACAAATAGATTGCCTCGTGTGTACGAGGCCTTAAATGAGGTATTTACAGCATTTATATTTATAAATCATTCACAGAGAAGGACACTGCAATGGGGGGCAGTACTGATGGTGTATACAGATTAGTGTTATGAGATCAGAAGGAGGGGGATGTGCGGCTCACACACAGACAGAGGGGAGGGGGAGGAGGACACAGAAGCAGAGAGGAGAGCAGATAGCAGGCTGCTGATGACAAAGGCACGTAAACTGACCACAGTGTCTGGTCTCAGCAGCCATGATACACCGTGGCCAGTGTGAGGGGTGGGGAGAAACTGGCAGGATCAACCAGGTTTTTTAGGTGTTACAGGGGGCCAAAGGACAAGCACTGTGTCATATAACACTCTTTAATCACTTCCGCACCGGACCATTTGGCTGCCAAAATGACCTGGCCACTTTTTGCAATCCGGCACTGCGTCGCTGACAATAGCGCGGTTTTGCGACGTGGCTCCCAAACAAAATTGAAATTTTTTCCCACAAAAAGAGCTTTCTTTTGGTGGTACTTGATCGCCTCTGTGGTTTTATAGAGCAACAATTTTGAAGAAAAAAGCTATATTTTTTAATTTTTTGTTATAATAAATATCCCCCCCCCCCAAAAAAAAAAAAAAAAAAAAAGTTTTTTCTCAGTTTAGACCAATACGTATTCTTCTACATATTTTTGGTATTGATTGTTTATTGATTGTTTTGCGCAAAAGTTATATCGTCTACAAGATAGGAGATAGTTTTATGGCATTTTTATTAAGATTTTTTTTTACATAAAATGTCGGCGATCAGCAATTTTTATCATGACTGCGACATTATGGTGGACACATCGGACAGTTTTGACGCTATTATGGGACCATTCACATTTATACAGTGATCAGTGCTTTAAAAATGCACTTATTACTGTGTAAATGTGACTGGCAGTGAATGTGTAAATTACTGTGTGAATGTGACTGGCAGGGGCGCAAAATTTAAAGTAACATACATGTACGGGTACAGGTATGTTACTTTGCGCAGCCGCGCCATTCTGTCAACGTAAATCTATATGGCGCAATCGACAATCGGTTAAAGGAGCAGGATCTTTTTTTTTTGGAGGGTTAACAAACGCTTTAAATATAGACACGTTTCAAGGATATTAGAACATCTACCATAGCTCAATAACAGTGTCAAATTATCAGTCATACATGGCATGGGGATTGTAAACATGGATATTCCAAATCGTCAGTTACCGAGGTTTATCCTGTGACAGGAGCATGTCAGAAATTTCGCCATCCACCAATAAGACTGGCTCAAAATGTATACCCTAGAAAACTGCAATAAATAAGACCCTATTGATCATACAGCCTAACCTGGTCTCTAAATGTACTTTATGCTATAAATCAGAATGCACTATACACAATATACTGTACATGTAAAATATTATCTATATAATATATTGTTTTTTTTTTTTTTAGGGTCACAAAAATGAATCCCATGTTGTCCTTGGAGAATTGGCTCCTTGCAGTTCTTCTAAAAGAGAAACTTGTCTCAAGTCTGTTGTTCTACTCACAGACAACATGCAAAATGCAAGTATACTAAAAATAACTGAAAATTAAAATGAATTGGAACTCATGTTTTTATTTATTATCATTGCACTGCTAATTCCACACAGAGAATATTTTTATTGCAATAGATTGTATTGCTTTATTTTTAAAGCATTTTTGTACCGGAATAACTATATTACTGCTTAATTTCTGCAGGTTGTGACCTTTAAAGCAGATGGGACCGTCTTACTAAATGGCCTTGAAGTCACGCTGCCTCACATTACAGGTAATATTAATAAAATGTTTACAAAATACAATGTTTTATTTCTTATTACTTTATTAGACAGTTTGGATAGAAGCCCCACTGAAGCGCTAACCTGCTCAAAAAAATATCCATACCCCCAAAAAAGGTGGTGAAAAAGTATTGTGTGCTGACATGTACCAATCATTATCAATATTGAAATCTGTAAAGTATGCTCAATTTTGTTTAAAGGGTATCCAAACCCAAGAACAAAAATATAATATATTTCAGTTTATTAGTAAATAGATGTGGTGGCTGCATTTGATTTCTTTTGGAGTTTTTTTTTTTTACCAGGCTTAAATAAAGACAAAGAGGTGAAAAAAACTAATGCAACCAACACATCTAGAACTAGTGAACTGTAATATATAGATTTTTTTTTTATCCTTGAGTTCAGATACACTGTAGCAGCAATACATGTAGATGAATTCTAAATTGGTGTGTAGACAATATTGTATCTTAGCGTGTCATTACTGTAAAAAATGAACAGGTTTCTCTATGATACCCAATGATCTAAATGTGAACCTGCGCTTTGCCTATACCTTTCCTTTGTTCACCTTGATCCCTGGGAGCGAAGAAAGGTAGCCCTGTGTAAGCTCCAAGTCAAAATTTATATAGGGGTAAAAACTCTCTGCCCATCCACTGGAAAAATGCTGGGTGCCTGAATGGCCGAGGCATACCTGTAGGTACTAGTTTTAGTAAGTTTAAGCTGCTGGACACCACCACCTTAAAGTAAGTTGGTATCAAATATAAAATTATCCTCAGATTTATCAATTTAAATTGGGAGGTCTGTCATCAGAAATTCTATAAAAATGTGTATGTTTTCTTCTACAGCCAGTTTTTCCATCATGCAGCCTTCTGATCCCTACATCATTGCTCAAGCTATATTTGGACTTCAGATGCAGGTTCAACTATCTCCCATGATGCAACTGTACATTACAATGGACAAATCTGCCAGGAGAAAACTGCAAGGTTAGTTCCAACGTGGGCTGGTAGTGGACTCTAAGCTAAATAAAGTATGTGTATTATTATTTCCCAACCTTAATGGTTTTCATAGTATAAGCTATAATAGTAATGGGCTGGTAAGAAAAGGGTACCACACCCTGAAGCCTTGTACACATAGCCGGGACGGGAAAACTGCAAGGAGAGCTTTTGGCCGGAAATCCTGGCCATGTGTATGCTCCTCGCTGGTTTTCCAACAGAAAAACTGCCCAAAAACCGCTGGACAAAAAAAGAGAACCGGCCACTGGGAAAACCGGCGGATATTTGACTGGCGGTTTTTGGCAGTTTTCCTATAGGAAAAACTGAGATGGAGCATACACACGGCCAGTTTTTCTGTCGGGAAAACCAGCCGTGTGTAGGGGGAAAGCAGGTTCTCGGCTTTCCCCTCGGGATATTGGCAAATATGTCTATCAAAACAGATGAGGCTGTTCTATGAATGAACTGATGTTTCTGATATACTAGTTTGTGGAAGCCAAAAATCAGTAATATCACAAATTCCAGAGATGCTTTCTGTTATGTGTCAGGCGTTAAACAGGTTTTTATTTTTATTTTACTTTAAAGGTCTTTGTGGGAACTTCAATTCCAAGGAAACAGATGATTTTAAAACATCAGGCGGTCTTGTGGAAGCCACTGCATCAGCTTTTGCCAACACATGGAAGGCCCAGTCTGCATGTGAAGATATGCCAGATTTCCTGGATGATCCCTGTAGCCTCAGCATTGAGAAAGGTAACAATTTGTTTCACAATAGGTTTATTTCACAAAGATTTTTATTATTATTATTTCATAGTAGTCAGTAGTATACAATGTACTGCCATGCCACACATTTTCTAACCAGTAGTCGATAGCTCGGGCAGATGATATTTGGGCACAGAGAATATGATTTACACTGATCCTGAGATTTTTCTACATAATTTGAACTGCTTCTTGACTGCAAAACCTAAATATACGGTGGCAGAGCAACTCTTATGTGCTGGATCAAGAACCTAGTACTTTATCAGCATGCCCACCCGACTGTACTGTGAATTGTTATAGCACAAGCTGATTAGCAGGTCTAGGCCAATTATTGACTGCTGGGACCTGCTGCTCGGCTCAGTGATTTACGGACAGAGCTCTGTGATGGTAAACATCACAGAGCTTTGTGTAGTGACAGGCGATCTTGTTGTTTTTTCTAGTTTAATATTTTTTATTGCAAATATATCAAATAACGTACAGTGATGCAAAAGAAGCACCTATTCCGCCCACGCAAAGGCTATGATTGGCGACATGAAAACATAAATTCACACTCACAGTATAAACAAAGGGGGGGGGGGTCTCCTTCTCAAACAATCACATTATGCTTAAACATTACATATATGTATTTTGGAGGAACCCCCACATTTTGCCAAAGTAGCCAGGACATGTGTCAAAGACCCTGTGGGGGTGATCCTGGACATCAATAGACAACTAAAGGGGGTTAACAAACCCATCAAAAGAGAGGAAACAAGGGCAAACATAGGAAAGAAAGGTAGGAGTGAAGGGAAGGGGAGGAAGGGACCCGGGATCGCCCGATACACCTGTTAATGTCGACCCACGCTTATCAGAGGGAGATTAGGGAAGGCATACATCAACCACGGTTCCCTAATTTTAAAGAACTCAGGCACGAGTCGTTAAGAATACTAGACATTTGTTCATTAAGCATCATGGCCGTCAAAGGGTCTCTCAATCCCTGGAAGGGGACTGTAGGTTTCTTCTAGGCCTGAGCAATCATCCTTTTGGCTGCTATGAACCAATAAGATGCCAGTTTTTGGGGCAATGCAGCAAAGCAAATTGATCCTCATTTCAGATATTTAGATGAAACAGGGAATACAGCAGACCAAACACTCGGGACCAAAAGCCCAACAGTTGGATGTATGTCCACCAGGTATGCAAAACATCCCAACGATGCCCACAACCCCAAAAACAGTAATTACTAGAAGTCAGGTTAGCATTGACAATACGGCCCGGGACCCAATAACACTACAACAACACTTTATATACCACCTCTAAGATGGCAGTATTAAATCAACATTTAGTAACTAAAGACCAGGTCTTGCTCCAATCCATCAGATCTATCTCAGTGCCAAAATCTCATTCCCACTGAGCCACATATGAAAGTGTAGTACATGATGATAAGCTATTCAATGATGCATAGAGATTAAAGATGAGCCCTGGGGAAACCCGGGGAGTGCTGACAGATATGCTCAAAAACTGTTTTCTGGAATGGAAAGGACGAAGTACGTCGGAGGGAAGCTGGAGGAAGCAAAAAGGTTCAGACAGGGGAGTGTCATATGACAAAAGGTGGTCCAAGTTGGTAGGGACAAAGCAGTCAAGAAATGTCTCACATGAGTGAGGCCACAGGAAGTCCACCAAGCAAACACTAAGGCCGCGTACACACGATCAAGTCTATCTGCTGAAAATGGTCTGACAGACCGTCTCAGCAGACAGATTCGATCGTGTGTACGGGCGAGCCGACAGATTTGGCCAGCAGACAGGTTTTAAAGCCTGCTTTAAAATCTGTCTGCTGGGAACCCGTCGGACCGATATGTCTGCTGGTTAGTACGCTAACCAGCAGACATATCTGCCTGCACATGCGTCGAATGGATTCGACGCATGCGCGGAAGTGTTTTACTTCCTGGTGCAGTGACGTGGCGGCGTCAACGTCACCTCCACGTCACCGCGCTGTCTGCCGGCGGGGATTTTGGTTTGATCGTGTGTACAGCGATCGAACCAAAACAGCCAGCAGACAAATCGGATCAAATCGGTCTGTCCGACCGATTTGAGCAGATTCATTTGCTCGTGTGTACGTGGCCTTACGGCTGTTCAAGACCAGAGGGAAACAAGGGGCTGTTGGTAATCAGTAGCAAAATGTAGAAAGGGAGACATGAGGGAGCTTGAGTACCTCACTGAGTCCCATAGTTTCAAGCTATGTTGCATTAGATCTTGTTGTTTTTTTTTCATTCCCAGCTAAGGGATTTTTTTTACCAAACACATGGAACAGAATACATTTTGGCCTACATTTTGTTTGGATATGTTTTGTAGCAAAAAGTAAAACATCTTGGCCCAGATTCACAGAGCAATTACGCCTGTCTAACTGGTGTTAGACAGGAGTAATTTCAAATTTCGCGCGCGGTATCACTAGTTTGAATCCTCAAACCATGATACGGCGGCTTCAGGCTTCGATCCGAGAGGCTTACGTCTTCGTAAGCCTTCGGATCTACACTGCGATATTTTTGCGGCCGCTGGGAGGAGTTTGCGTCGTTTTCATGCGTCGGGATATGCAAATGAGTTTTTAGGGCGATCCACGAAGGTACGAGTGTCCCTCGCAATCGCCTACGTCATTTTTTGGCTACGTAATGTTAGAGGAGCTTTTTGCTGGTCTAACAGTGCGTAACCCATGTAAAGTATGGCCGTCGTTCCCGCGTCGATTTGAAAATATTTTTTTTTTTTAACGTAACTCGTTCGGGAATAGGAATGTACGTAAACGACGCTACTACGACGTGACTACGTGTTTTCGCGCAATGCATGGCGGGAAATTTGCGAACGGAGCATGCGCAGTTCGATCGCCGCGGGAACGCGCCTATTTTAAATGCTTCACGCCCCCTACTCACGCAGATGGATTGCGACGGGAGAAATACACTACGCCGCCGTCGTTTACTGGACAAAATCTACCTGGATTCCACGTAGAGCCAGGTAAAAAACGGTGGCGTAGTGTATTTCTGATACTCTACGAGAATCTAATTCTCTGTGAATCTGCCCCCTTGTTTTTTGCAAAATTTGTATTGTGCTTGATTTTTTTTTTTTTTTATTGCAATTACTTTTCAGAAAAATATGGAAGCTCTTGGTGCTCTGAATTGGAAAAAGATGAGTCTCCTTTTGCCAAATGCCACTCTACTATTGATGCAACTGAATATGTAAAGGTGAGTGTTGCATGTTGTAAATATAGTCACATTGTTAGTCATAGTTTACATTGTTAGATAGCATTTAATTCATGTACACTTTAGATTCCCCTTTGTTCGCTTTTGCATTTTTGATTTGCATAATATTGGATGGCCAGCTTGAGACCATGATATGATAGAATTTGCAAGGTCTTAGCCCTGCCTCTTTCTGCTTGTCCAAAATGTGGGAGAGTTGTTAAAATATATGCCAGAGCAAAAAAGAAAACTATATTTAATACATTTCTGCAATACATATGTATTTTTGTGTTTTAGCCCTTTAAAGATGCTGCCAGCACAATGGGGTTGATTTATTAATACTGGAGAGTGCTTAACCACTTCAGTCCTGGAAGGATTTGCCCCCTTAATGACCAGACAAATTTTTGCAATACGACACTGTGTTGCACACAAACAAAATTGATGTTCTTTTTTCCCCCCACAAATAGAGCTTTATTTTTGTGGTATTTGATCACCCCTGCACTTTTTATTTTTTGCGCTATAAACAAAAAAAAGCGTAAATTTTGAAAAAAAAAAATTTTTTTACTTTTTGCTCTAATAAATGAAAAAATCTCAGAATCCCACCAAATCTAAAATAAAAGTTTTCAGTATTTTTCCCCTTTACTTGGTCATCCTACATTACCTTTATACTTTATTTGAAACATTATGTCATTTTCTTGTCTACAGAGGTGTCGTTATGACTCTTGTAGCTGTAAAGACAGTGAGCAGTGTATGTGTGCTGCACTCTCCTCCTATGTCAAAGCCTGCGCTGCCAAAGGGATCATCTTGTGGGGATGGAGGAATGGCATTTGTGGTAAGTCCTACATGATCAACCACCATTACATATATTATCAATACACTGGATCTGATAATATCTGAATAATGTTGGGGTCCCAGGGTAAGTTATCAAATTTAAAACAGCACTGCAAGTAAACAATACATATACAGCTGTAATTGTTTTTGGAAAAACTGGAGAATTACAATTTTGGAATTAGAAAGGTGTGTTAGTGTCTCCCAATATCTCCATAAGTAAAATCACATCTATATTGCAAGTTCTAGATGTGCAAAGTTAGTAGAGACATATCCCAACAGACTAAAGGCTGTAATTAAAGCAAAGTGTGGTCCAAGAAAATACTAACATAAGGGCATGATCCTTTTTCCAACTCAGTGATTCTGCTTTTTTCCTATTTTTTCTGACATGTTGGTGTTATATCTTTTACTTGGATTGGATGTTATAGGTTGCACTAGTAAATACAGCTGATTAAAACAAAAAATGGTTCTTACTTCATTACAGATTGCAAAGCAACAAAATGTTTCTTTATTTTAAAGGGCAATATTCTTTTCTACATACAATATATCCACTGAAAATCATGCATACTTGTATTCTAATGCAGAGTCTGTTTGTTCCTACTGAAATAGAGACCTTTATATGTGCCCAGGTTTAATCCATTTTTATACTGCAAAATTTGACTGAAAATCTCTGCTTTAAGTGGAAAACTGACATTCTCAATGTTATAAATTGTATTAGTTAATGTGTGGGAATTATAAGGATTCACTGGCTCTAGTACTAATAAATATGGGTATCGGGAATTTCAGAATGAAGTCAGACATTCTTATCTGTAGATCTGTTCTAGGTTAATAACTCAAGCTTGGCAGAACAGTGGAATTTGCAGAATGAGAAGTCAGCAATGCCAGCTTCATGTTTCCTTCAGAATAGGTTTCCTTTAACAGTAAATAAAGAAAGCTAGCCAACCTGTAAATCCTTCTTCTCTTTCTGTGTTTTGTGTACAGCCAAGCAAATGAGTTATATGATACTTGTATATCGTAATATGAAGCAAATTGTATTCTCTTCTTAATGCATTGCAGATCAGAACATTACTTCATGCCCATCATCTCAAGTCTTCCTGTATAACCTGACAACATGCCAGCCGACATGTCGTTCCTTGGCAGATGGAGAGAAAGCTTGCACTAGTGTGTTTGCCCCAGTAGAGGGCTGTGGCTGTCCAAATGGAGAGTTCCTAAATGAAAAGGGTCTGTGTGTACCCATCTCCAAGTGTTCATGCTACCACCGTGGTGAATATCTTAGACCATTACAGATGATCCCTGTACAAGATGAACTATGGTAAGTTTAAAAACTTATTTTTTTATCACCAAGTACTGTAGATACATAGATACAGTAGATATATAATGAATTGCCCATTTCTGTTCTAGTCTTACTGGTGTCAATGGGAAGCAAATTAAAGAAGCATTATTCAAGTCACATTGTCACTCAGGCAGAAAAAGAAGAAGGTGCCCAGCATCAATAGGAAATTACAAACCTGAATAATGACACACTCCAGTTTTAGTAGATCCCCCCCACACTGTCCATGTCTATTTAACAGTATGACATGGGCCCAGAACCTGCTGGCCATACAAATAGAATAAATGAACACCTAATTTCCAGGGGCCTTTTTACAGCTGAAGGCCCTGCACAAATGGTATGTCTGCCCCTGAGCCCACATATGGGTGCTTTCATTCTTGATGACACTTTTAGGATTGAACATTCTGCATTATCCTAATTACTATAAACTGTATTTATTGGCGAATAACACTCACTTTTTTACCCTGAAAATAGAGGGTAAACTGTGCCTGCGTATAACGCAGGGGGCTGTGTAAAGTTTTTTTCCTGAAACTTCCCTCTTAGGGTCCTTTCACACGGAGCGGACCGTTTTTCGGTCCGCTCCGTGTGTCCGTCAGCTCAGCGGGGGGTCTCCGCTCAGCTGTCGGCGGACAGGGCGGTCCCCACACACTGTGCAGGGACTGCCCTGTCTCTCCTCCGCTCTCCCCTATGGGGAGTCGGATGGAAACGGACCGTCTGTCCGTTTGCATCCGATCCATTTGGCCGGACGGAAGAAAAATAGGACATTCTTCCGTCTGAAAAAACGGATGCGGATCTGGCGGACGTTAGCGGATGCATCATCCGCTAACGGATCCGCTCCCATAGGGGTTAATTACAAGTCCGTTAACGGACTTGTAATTAGCGGACCGTTCGTCCGCTAGTGTGAAAGGACCCTTAAAGTTAGGGTGCGTGTTATACACCTGTGCGTGTTATACGCCGATAAATACGGTAATATAAATCCACCATGAAACAAATGTATAGTATAATAATGTGAGGGGCGCTCAGAATTTGGAGCTTTATACAGTTGCTCAGGCATTTGAGCTGCCAGTTTACCTCTGTTTACATGATACCTAATAATTTCTAATATCGGCTGTTGGATCTCGATACAGCCTTCAGAGCACCAATCCCTTGTGGCATCAAACATGTGACCCTTATGTAAGAATGATATTTCCTAGCATATTGTGACATTCAGAGATCTGCAAGGTCTGACTAGCTTTCTTTGCAACAGGGGGGGGGTCCTGTTGGCTATGGCTATATATATATAAAGTATTCTCATATATTTTATTAGGCAATATCTTTACTGATGCAGAAGACAAATTACCCATTCATATATTCCTATCTAAAGTCAGGTTCTAACAAAACATATTTTTTTTCTCTCCCAGCACTTGCCATAATGGGAAACTTATCTGCACAGTCCATGTGAATCAAAGTAAGTGAAAGTATACAGTACCTGTAGTGGCTATTACAACTAAGGGGCTGTCACAAACTCTCATCAAAAGAGCCAACTATGCCCATCCTTTCCACCCAACTGCTCCATTTATCTCTTGAGGATCTCTTGTCACAGCCCCTTGTGCTGATTTTTCTGTTTCTTATTCCAGCCACACTTATGCCGCGTGCACACGATCGGTTAAACCAATGAGAATGGTCTGATGAACCGCTTTCATCAGTCAAAACCGATCGTGTGTGGGCACCATCGGTTATTTAACCATCGGTTAAAAAAAAGCCAACTTGCTTTAAATTTAACCGATGGATTCCTAACCGATAGGTCAAAACCGATCGTTCGTAGGCACGAACCATCGGTTAAAAATCCACGCATGCTCAGAATCAAGTCGACGCATGCTTGAAAGCATTGAACTTCATTTTTTTCAGTACGTCATTGGGCCAGATTCAGGTAGGACAGCGGTTCTTTATTTCGGAGTAACGTAAGTCATTTACGTTACTCCGCCGAAACTTTAGGAGCAAGTACTGTTATTCACATAGCACTTGCTCCTAAAGTTGCGGCGGCGTAGCGAAAATGAGCCGGCGGAATTCAAATTGGGCGGGTAGGGGGCGTGTATTATTTAAACTAGGCGCGATCCCGCGGTGAACGTACTGCGCATGCGTCGACTGTCAGTGCGCATGCTCCAAATTCTGTCAGGGAACGTCAATGACGTCAATCCCCATTCACGGACGTTTTACGCAAACGCCGCTAAAATTTTTAAATTTGACGCGATGACGACGGCCATACTTAACATAGGATACTCCACCTAGGGGACATGTTTTTCTTTACGCCGCGTGTCGCTTACGGAAACGTCGGAAAGTCACTGCGTCGGGCCCGCGTATGATCGTGAATTTCCGTCTCTCGCTGATTAACATATTCTCGGCGTTAATCAGCGGGAACGCCCCGAGCGCCATTTTTAAAATTGCAGTTCCGATACGATGGCGAAATACAATTACGCCGCTCGTATAGGAACTCCAACCCGGCGTTTCTTGTTTTCTGCTTACAGAAAACAGAAACGCCAGCTCAAAGTGAGAGTTATGCTGGCGTATCACTGATACTCCAGCCTAACTCTACCTGAATCTGGCCCATTGTGTTTTACGTCACCGCGTTCTGATACGATCGTTTTTTTAACCGATGGTGTGTGGGCACGACGGACCATCAGTCAGCTTCATCGGTTAACTGGAGAAAACAGTCCATCAGACCGCTCTCATCGGACTGATCGTGTGTATGCGGCATTAGGCCTTAATAGATGCAGAATTTCTTCAAACTTTCTTCAAACTGATGATCTAGCTCAGTGGTTCTCAACTCCTGTCCTCAGGACCCATTAACAGGCCAGATTTTAAGTATTACCTTGGGGAGATGCAGACTATAATACTGCAATCACTGAGCAGCAAATTATATCACCTGTGATGCATTTCAGTTAGCTTGCAAACCTGGCCTGTTAGTGGGTCCTGAGGACAGGAGTTGAGAACCACTGAGCTAGTCAAGCTCTAAGCTGTTCTATAGTAAATATGCTAAGCAAAGATGCCTTTGGGTCTTTCAAACCATCCCATTAACACTACATTTACTCCTTACAGCTTGCCCTGCAGGAAAAGTGTACTACGAATGTAACAAAGAAGAGAAAGCTCCTTCAAAAACTCCAGTGCAGAGAAGTTGCAAGACTCTTGGAGTGGAATATGTATGTTCATTGTGTTTATATTTCTTCGTAATCTTTCAAAAATGTTAACTGAATGTTTTTCCAATAATCAGAACTAAACCTTTAGTCCTTATAGATGTTTTAAAGATGTTTTTCTACCCTCAAATACAATGTTGAAATCCTCTTTAATTGGTAAGCAATGCAATAATGTGGAGGTTCTAGATTTAGATGCACGCTGATCAGCTGTGTTCTCCCTAGCATTTGATGTTATTTGGTAATGAAGAGAGGAAGCACAGCTTCTACTTTTCTATCAACCTATTAATATAGCCGAGTACCTTCTTGCACTTTGTTCCTAACAACCAATGAAAGAGTTTGACAAATTATTCATGAAGCCCAGAGATTTCAATAAATGCACCACCTCCTATAAAGTATAACAGAAAAGTGTATAGGCCCCAAGGGGGCAGTAAGCTGAGTTTTTTAAGGTGCAAAAAAAATCAAACAATCAATTATACAAAAAAAATACAAAATGTATTGATACATAAACAGTATAAAACTACTTATACAGTTAGGGCTATAGATAGCCCAATGGTCATATTACAAAATAATGGTTGTCTCTACATGTTTGTGGTGAAACATGTAGAGGCAACCATTCTTTTGTAATATGACCATTGGGCTATTTATAGCCCTAATCGTATAAGAAGTTTTATACTGTTTATGTATTAATACATTTTGTATTTTTTTTGTATAATTGATTCTTTGATTTTTTTGCACCTTAAAACTCAGCTTGCTGCCCCCTTGGGGCCTATACACTTTTCTGTTAACCAATTAAAGAGATTTTCCTGTGTTTAAGTGGGAGAACCTTTCATTTTCTATAGTGTTGATTGTCTAAATGTGTCTGTCTGGTAATCTAGTTTCAGACAGAGTGTTTGTCAGGATGCATCTGTCCCAATGGACTTTATGATGATGGCTTTGGTGGCTGTGTTCCTGAAGAAAAGTGTCCTTGTTTCCATAATGAAGATATCTACCCACATGGGACCAACATCAAGGTGGACTGCAATACATGGTAATTCATAGATGTTCAAAATCTCCTTTCTGTCCATAGGTGTTAGAAGCCTAAATGCCAATACCTAATTTTACAATGGCACGATGTAATGGAGAATTATTCTATCACTAATTTGCCTACCTAAATCATTGTTATCATTGTTTTGTATAGGAATATATTACTTTCAAATGGTACTCAGTTTAAATAAAGACCCTGCCTATGCTTTGTATTAAAGTGACTACCACCCCACACTGTATACAATGTCCCAATAAATATGTATAAAATGTTACAAAATCCTCCAGTTCATTGTACTGTGCTTCAGTACACAAAATCCAACTCCTCTGTGATTTACTCTCCACCTCCAACACCACAAAACGCTTTCCAGATTCAAAGGGTCCAGAGTTAGAGGGGTCAAAGTTTGGTTTTGTCTGGAATTATCCCCATACAGGATACTGAAAGGTTTTAGCTGCAAATCTGAAAAAAAAACTATTGTGTCAGAACGCGGTGACGTAAAACACAACGACGTGCTGAAAAAAACGAAGTTCAATGCTTCCAAGCATGCGTCGACTTGATTCTGAGCATGCGTGGGTTTTTAACCAATGCTTTTGTATACTAACGATCGTTTTTGACCTATCGGTTAGGCGTCCATCGGTTACATTTTAAAGCAAGTTCTCTGTTTTTTGACCGAAGGATAACTGACTGATGGGGCCCACACACGATCGGTTGGTTTTGACCGTTCGTGTGTACGCGGTCTTATACTGCATGTAATGAAGCACGGCACAACAGATTGCTGGATTTTGGAATGTTTTATACTTATACTGTATATTGGGACATATTATATACATAGTGTGGGGTGGCAGCCCCTTAACAAAAGTGCTACAATTTTTATTTGGATTTTTTTGATGGGCTTTATATCTGGATCTTGTGTATTAAGCTATTGTCAATTTTATTGTTATTTTTTGTTTAAGTTGTGCAGTTTTTTTATTTTCACTGTTTGTATGTCTTGTATTATTAGCTGGCAAATGGGTAAAATGTTAAAAAATGTACTTTTCATTAACTTCAAGCTTATGTCAGCGTGGACGATGGAACTGCACTGACACCATGTGTTATGGAACATGTACAATCTATGGAAGTGGCCATTATATAACATTTGATGACAAACTTTATGACTTTGATGGGGAATGTGAGTTTGTGGCTGCACAGGTAAGTCACCCAAACTGTTTGTATTTGACATACACAACTACTTTATGTTGATCTATCTTATTTGCTGGTCTCCTGACATATGTTGTTTTTGTATTGGACTGGAAGCCTCTTTAGAAGCTGCTATAAATTGTTCTGTATGTATGTAATGTAAGATAACAGTGAATAATACTGCTACCAATGCTGTCATTTAATGCTGGATCCTCTGGGATTTTTATTATTTAGTGGCTATCAATTTAGTCCCATATAACAGTTATATGAGGGTTATATGCCCCTCATGACAATATAGAACATTCAAATTATACCTTATCTAAGATAGAAAGGACACGTTTTAGTAGAAATTATGTAGGAAAATTAAATTCCAGCCATTCCCCCAAAGACACAGACCAAGAAGAAAATGTATAACAAAATGTAAAACAAACAAAAAAAAAACTACTGAACGTAACACATGCAGGTGAACAATTTACGCATTTACACGCCCCAGACCAATACACCTTTAAAAAAACATAATAACCATCTTTACATTAATTATTGCTCTATGGGTTATATGGTAAAGAGCCAGTGGGGTTGATTTACTAAAGGAAAATAGACTGAAAGTGTGCACTTTGCAAGGGTATTTTATCCATTCCTTCGTAAATAAAGGAACCTCCATCATCCAATCATGTGCAAACAGAAATGTAATTTTTTTATTTTCCTTGTAAGACTTTGGGTGTCCTTCGCAAAGTAAAGCTTCACCTCATTTACTAAGCTCTGGAGCAACTTCCGTGGCAAAGTGCACAGTTCATTTTCCTTTTGTAAATCAACCCCATTATGTTTATTTGCCTGGCTACTATTTTATACAAATGCCACTCGGTTTCTTTTGGGTCACTGCAACCAACACATTGGTAATATGAAAGTATCTTATTTTCCTAAACTATTTGATTTCCTTTAATCAACTGTTAAACAATACACTCAGCTATTGAATGTTACTTGATATTATAATAGCATTTAATATATTCTGCATTCCATTTATTCAGTTAGTTATGTGTGCCATGCTAGAACCATAAAAACATTTGTTTTATATAATTCCAGGATTATTGTGGTCCTAACCAGTCTGATGGGAGCTTCAGTATCATCACAGAAAATGTCCGATGTGGCACTACAGGAGTCACATGCTCAAAATCTATCAAGGTCTTTCTAGGGGTATGTATATTTTGTGAAAAAACAATCTTATATATAGCCATGTCGCTGCAGAGAAGTTAATTAAGTTATGTTCTGTAACAAACTTTTCAAATACGGCAACACTCAGTTCCATTATATTTGTATCTCTACAGCTACATTATGGTTCTAATGTTAATATGAAGGCCAAATATAAATTTGTAATGATTGCTTATAGCTCTAGTTGAAATGAAGAACAGTCTTTATTTAAAGAGAACCAGTCAGAAATACACCTTTTTAAGAATCTGAATCTCCAGATTTTTTTTTATAAGTAGGGCCTTGCTGCTCAGTGATTGCTTTGTGTGATGTTTATTCTCTTCTAGCCAGAGCTAAAAATGTGAGCATGAAATTGGGATGTAAGGTTCCAATAGAAGCTGAGCTGTCTCCTGCCTGAGCTCAAAATTAATAAATGACATGTAGTTCAGGCTACTTGGTCTGTCCTGGTTTGGCAAAGGTGCAGACAAGTTACTATGAAAAGTGTATACAACCATGGACAACTGGGGTATCATGTAATCAGTGCTGTATCGTACATGTATAAAAGCCATTATGCACTTTTATATCTTGTTTCATATGCATTGTCAATAAAGCCAGGTAATAATAGTTTCTATGACAAAATGTGTGTAAGGATCATGTATTGCCTTTAAAGTCCAATGGGAAAAAACATTTATGTCTATTTTACAGGCTACTGGAAGAGGGCCAACTGTCCATTAATAAAGCCTTTAGTTATCTTTCACGTATTCTTGATAGCCTCCTTATTCCATAGTAGTTTTTTAGTGTCTGTTATCAGCAGTGAGCTCTGGTGGGGGATAGGATAAAGGTGAGCCTTAGAGCCTGACACCAAGATGGTCACACATGGGCTGAATATTACCCAAAAATGGTCAGTTCAGAAACCGGCTGACTTTTGGCCCATGTGTACAACTCCCTGTCCAATTGCTGAGTTGAATGAAATAAAAACACGCTGGGTTGAACAAAAGCAAGCTTTATGTGTGTACCCAGCATTGCGCTGACTCTTTGCTCTGACAGGGAGAAAATATCAGTAACAATAAGTAATTATTAAAGTGGATGTAAACCCACTCTCATCCTTTCTAAACTATTGCCATAGTGCTGATCTATAAGGATATACATGCCTCCTGCATGTATCCTTACCTGTCAAATGTCTCCCCTTGGTCTGTTATGAGACCTAAAAGACTAGAGATTCTGTGGGTGGGTCTGTTGTCTGGAGCTCGGTGGGTGGAGTTGTGATGTCAGTAGACTTTCCACCCACCTCTACACTCCTTGTCAACATGCATTTTTTCCCCTATTTATCTCTTACATATTCTTACAATTCTGCTATGATCACTAACATCCAGTCAAAATCCAGAAAAGTAACCACATGACTTCAGAAAAGGAGTGGGGGTGGGAATTAAGAAATAATGCCTGTCTGAAGCTAGTGCATGAGATATGTAAATAACCTGTCACTCACAGCAAGGGGGTGGAACAGACTAAGGTTTTTCTTTGTAAGTCCATTTTTTTCACTGAATATTAAAGGAGGATTGCTCAGAGCTGGATTACCTATATGTGGTAAGACTGGGCACAGATGATAGGAAATATTTTACTCTACATTGTGACATCAACAAAATAAATAAAACATTTCGGGTTTACGTCCACTTTAAGTGGTAAATATACTCCATTAACAACAATTCGAGAGTGCTGAACTAAATTATTACAGATGCATGTTAGTTTACTGATTCTTTTTAAACACTCTCTCAGATCTTATTCCATTAGTATTTTAAAGCCCTACCTGCTACTGTTCTGGTGATACTAAAAATGCCCCTTCACTATAGGCTAGTAGAATCGTATATAATTGGTTTTGTTGGGAGTTCAGTGGGAAGCGTATCCATTAGTGCAGAAAATCAAGTAATGTAACAATGGATATCTTCTTTAAATAATATATATTTGCTGGGTAGCTTTTTTTGTTTTACATACATTTTGTTTCTTATTGCATGTAAAAAGGCAATATAATAAGACAAAATAAAGTCTGGAGTTTCATATACACATTTTTCTCAATTCAGAATGAGATACTGAAATTAGCAGAGAAAACCATACAGAAGATTGAAGGACAAGGTGGGAAGCATGTGGATTATCTAACCCGTGAAGTTGGTATTTACCTTGTCATTGAAATAAGCAATGGTATCATCCTGATCTGGGACAGAAAAACCACCATGTTCATTAAAGTTTCACCTGCCTACAAGGTAAGCAAATTATACCCAACTTGGATCTGAGTATGAGTTGGTTTACTCAACATTGGCAGAAGTCTGTAGTGGGTTAAGTGACATCAGAAACTATCAACTGCTATCCAGATGACTTCAGCAATAGCTGTTTTACTTACATTGCATAAAATAATTACAATATCTAATGTTGCAGTAAACGCTGAGAACTAGTTTGATGTGTTAATTAATCAAAATATTGTATGTTTAACTCCAGTACGTTTTTCATTTTCATTCATTCCTAATAAAGATTTAGGTTATATGAACCATAGGAATCGGGTACACAATTTAGTGATTTATAATAACTGATTATTATCCAAAATGTAGTAAGCTTTTGACATGCCATGTAACTATACATTACATCTTCCAAAGCACTTAACAGAATATGTTAATTTTCACTAAATGAAAAGGGACCTGAGAAATTATCAGCATTTGAGGGCTAAAATGCAGACTTTACCAAAGTGTAGTCAGTGGAACATTTGGTCACGGAAGAATGTGTTGCTAATCTTCTTGGATTTTAGTAGAAGGCAAATTATTTTTTGATTTGATCACATTTTTGAGCGTAAACAATTTACAAAGAGGATTCTAAACATTGTTGCTGCCCAAGTGCATGCATGCCTTCAGGAAAACTGTATTGCCTGATAGCAGTGACCTCTTTCAGCAGGAGCATGCACCCTGCTACTCTGCAGAAAAGGTTCCAGAATGGATTGAGGAACACAACAACAAGTTTGAGGTGTTGACTTGGCATCAAAATTCTCCAGATCTCAATGCAATTAAGCATCTGTGGGATGTGCTGGAAAAACAGCCTGATCTATAGAGGCCCCACCTCCCAACTTATAGGACTTAAAGAATCTGTGGCTTGGTACTAGATACCAGATCATATCTTTTGAGGTCTAGTGGTATCCATGCCTTAACAGATCAGGGCTGTTTTGGTTGTAAAAGGGGTTGTTTTAATGGTAAAAGGGCACCTACTCAGTATTAGGTGGGTGGTCATAAAGTTATGACTGATCCATAATTAGCTGTGTACACATTATAAGACTATGAAATATTATAGTTCTAAACATGGAATGCACTTTCAGTTTTAATGTATGACAATCCACATGCTCTATACAATATCTCATATCTATGCATTCTAATTATTATTCATGGGGTTTCATCTAAATCTCTTAATTTTTCTCCAGGGCAAACTATGTGGCTTGTGTGGCAACTTCGATGACAATTCACAAAATGATTTTAAAACCAGTCACATGTTGCCAGTCACTGATGTGCTAGAGTTTGGAAACAGCTGGAAGTATGACCCCACCTGTCCAGAATATGCCGCAGTAATTAATCCTTGCAATCAGAACCCACACCGACGCTCCTGGGCTGAGAAACAATGCAGCCTCATTAAAGGCCAAATGTTTCAAGCCTGCCACAGCAAGGTAAGGAGATAAGCATAGAGTGGTCAGTTCTTACCTAGGGAGTATCAAAGTGTAGGAACATAATCTTATGAAACTCTTGGGCTACCTGCCAAAAGTAATGAGAAATCAATTGTTGTGTTCATATAAAGGAAACAAAATGGATTGTTTAATACTTGTATCTTCGAAAAATGATAGTAAAAAATAAATGATGTTTCAATGCACAGGATTGTAGGAGAAAATGTTGTTTGTAATTAAATGGGTTCTGCAAAAGAGGTAACAGGTAATATCTGACAATCTATAAAAATAGACCACACATTAAGTATCCATGCTTGGGGATTCTTTAATAAATTGATAGATCATAAAGAGTGGTATAACATGAAGTGCCTTGACATATTTTGCTAATATAGTTTAATCATAAATCAAGTTTTGGAGCTGTAAATTTGGGATCTAGGACCGGCACAAGGCATTATTTCTCCCTATGTTAGGCAGCTGGCAATATTTTGGAGTTTTATATCACCAGTTACTGGACGAGTCAAACTTCATTGAAGGCAGAAAAGCTCCCACGTTAGCTTTTATGAATATCTAGTCAATACATTCATCTTTTACAAGGTGGATCCAAAACCTTTTTATGAGGCCTGTGTGAGTGACGCTTGCTCCTGTGACAGCGGTGGAGACTGTGATTGCTTCTGCACTGCGGTAGCTGCCTATGGTCAGGAATGCACCAAAGCTGGAATCTGTGTCTACTGGAGAACACCAGACATATGTCGTAAGTAAAGATTTACTAAAATCATTGAAACCTAGTCATTATTTGATTACAAAACTAGGTCAAAAACTATTTATTGTATACAGTTTGAAGTAGTTGCTACAAATAAGTCTGAGAGTAATAAATATGTTTGAAGTATGTCTACTGTATATCTGTATCTATCTGCTGTACATGCCCCAATTGGGAGTTTTTCCTTCACTTCCTTTAAACAACTCTAAATGAGAGCAGATCTCATTAAATCAAGGGAAATCTTACCATAGACAGTAACACCCTGAACCAGTGTCCCCATTGAAAGACTCCCTTCCATTCTTGCTCCAGTGACAACTCAACATTTTTGACAATGGTGACTAGGACACATACAGAGGGTTAATCTCCCCAGTGAGGATACAACTAGTAATACAATCTGACAAAGGATCTACCACTTCCCTTCTCTATCTAAAAAGGAAACAATGGCTTTAAGTACCCTTTAGGTATGCTTTTACCTTCTGATAATATTCATATTGTAAGACAATGCACTCAGATATTGACCTCAGCAAATAGTATTGACTGCCTGTCTGAAGCTGGCAATACATTATACGATTTTCTTATTCAAACCTTTAGATTTGCCTTCAACTGAATAGTGAAAGTCCTGCCTGATACATTTTCAATACAAATCAAAAGCATTTAGGTTTGATCTTATATAATATGGTTTTGGTAAATCTAAAGAAAAAATATATAATGTATGGACAGTCTTATTCCTTTTGTTTGTGTGCACTCTTGAAGTATTTTTTGTTCCCAGTGGGGAATAGACATGTGCATTCATTTTTGCCCGAATTTCTGGTATTTTTGTTATCGTTTTAACAAATGAAAACGAACGCGCAAAATGCGAAATCCGAAAGATCTGACATAAAAAATGCTTTATTTTCATTGCTATAACTGTTCGATATAGATAGGAGATTCGACATGATGCTGACAATAGCAATCTGGTCTATTGAACCTGTGGTTGAACGTGCACAACCTTAACTCTATTAGTCCAAGATTATTCTACATGGAGAGGAAAGATTCGACATAGAGAGAAAAGATTTGACGTTATAGAGACAGTGTTGGGGTAGACCATTCGACATGAATGACGAAGATTCGACGAAGCAGCGAAAAACATACAAATGTCGAATCTGTCATTGAAGGCTTATGGTGTCTATCGAAAGTTCTAAGAAGATCGACAAGCAGCTAAACTGTATGCTACCGCAATGGTACATTTCCGGTCAAATGCTCAGCCCATAGGCTATAGAAGAATTTGAATATTGGTTGACTAGCAAAAATAATTTATAAATATAATTATTACTACATTAGAATTCTTCTATAGGTTGTAGGCGCTACATTGGACGGGAAATGTACAATTGCGGCGTCTTACAGTTTAGATGCTCTGTCAAATCTTCTTAGAACATTCGACAGACACCATGAGCCTTCAATAACAGGTTCGACCTTAGATATTTCGGATATTCATACAAATGCATTTTTTAACGAAACAAAATAGATAAAAACAAATTTTCGGGTGTAACTAAATCATTTATTTTTTTTGGACGAAAAAAAATATTTCAGTGTGCACATTTCTAGTGGGGAATGCCAAGATGGTTATTGCTGTAGAGGAATAGGGGTGTCTATTGATCCTTCAATCCATGCAGGTATCTGTGGATTGTCCTACCAAAAGCACTTAGCAATTCTAACACACAGTATCCTATAAACAGAGTTGTATCCACATCCCATTATGTTAACATGCTAAATCAAAACATTTACCACTGGACACAAAAATTACAAACATTAGGTCAATAGTAGATGATCAGTTATAATAGGTCTTAGTGGAATATGCCTACAAAGGTGCTTTCATGGAGTATTAATGATGTTTCCTCTTCTTAGTCTCAAACTCCAATTCTAGAGGGTGGGGGTTGTAACCCTTAAATACATTATTCAACAAATACAGAGACCAATCCCACCTAATAAGAAAGATATAAAACAGACAAAACAACAACATTCCATGAACTGTATTTTACTGTATTTTTAGAACATCTATAACAGTATATTATGCAGATCTAGGTTTGAAGCTTATAGTTTATAGCTGTTATACATTCTACTAACAATCAGATCAGTTACACAATTTTTTTAAATCTGTAATTAGCAAGTAGTACTTATTTTTCCTGTATGTTCAAAGGATATATTAAAAAGCATTGGTTAAATGTTTCCCCATAGCCATATTTTGTGACTACTATAACCCTAAAGATGAATGTGAGTGGCATTATCACCCTTGCGGCAACCACAACATAGAAACGTGTCGATCCATTAACAACGTCTACACTAATGTTACCATCACTTACCTGGAAGGTGAGTATTCCAGAAGTATCTCATGTCATAGTATTATTCTTGTGTTGTCTAACATATACCATAGCTTTAAGGATCAGTTCACCAGTTTTGGCATATGCTGGAGAATTAAATCACATGACAATTTCTTATATCACTTGGTATTTCAATTGAGATTTGGTGAGATCTCTGTGGTTGAGTTACAGGGTCTGCATATCTCCTGAGGTCATTATGAGGAGTTTCTACTCTCTACTCTACTAATAAAACAATTTAGGACTTTGTAATAGACATTATTACATACTTAAAATATAGAACTAATCTAAAGTTTTGCTTTTCTGTATTTTCACTGTTTGTACATTTCTGGTTTTAAGGCTGTTACCCATCCTGCCCTCCGGAAAAGCCTATTTTTGACGAAGAGACCAAGATATGTGTAACAAAGGAGAATTGTGGCTGCTATGTTAATAATACTCACTATGAGATTGGCAAGGAAATACCTGTTTACCGGGATTGTTATAAATGGTAAGAAGCTGTAACTGTAAATATTCACCAGCATGGTGGAATAAGGCTGTTGGTATACAGTATGCACAAAAGCTTGTCAAGCTATAGATGGTCCACCATGGAACCAGAAGGCTAGCAACTAGCACATTGTTGTTTTGCTCAGCAGTACCAGGAAGACTAATAAATGCTACAGGCTGTTTAGTCATGATTAAATGATCGTATTGGCAAACATTATTTAAATATTAGAAATGTATGTAGACATATACAAAGATGTACACTTGTACATGTACAGAGGAGGTATGCATGCAATGTATATGTCTTTGATGCCCCATGGTTTGCTAATTGAAGAAGATAACCTGAAATATTATAAATTAACATAATTATTCCCAAGTTTTTTACTTCAGTTGGCTGTTGGTTATTTATTTTTTTTGGCTTTGTATATTTTCCATTTTTAAAGAAACATCATTATGACGAGTTATAAAACACAAATTAAAATGCCAAAATAAAAATGCAAATCCACTTTAACTAGACTTTAAGTAGTTAAACAGAGTTGGACTTAAATATAAAATAGATTTGTTGGAACTCAATTCATTGCACAGCCAGCAGAATGTTCCCTTTACGCATGCAGTCCTGTAAAGATGTGAGTATGCTCAAAAATAGCATGGCCATTTAAAAGCAAAGCTGCCTCTTAGCCATACAATTTATGTCTGGAGCATGCCTCTTGGTAAAGCAGGCAGACTGAAGGAAGATGAAAGCATTGCACTGGGCATGCAGGCCTACCAGTGCCAGCCCTGGTAGCATGGACTTATGTAAGCTCTGCAGTAAGCCTGTTTTCCTTTTAAATCAAGTTGTGTTTAAATGGTAAACATGCCTTTCATTTTAATGAACCTGCATTTTCATGGCACTTATAAAAGAAAGAAAGAAAGACATGATTAATGTTTGGAGCATGATGCATAAAATATATTTTTTGTAGTCATATGTACTCAAGTGCTGGTGCCTTTAATTTTATTATACTTATGTAATAAGCAAAGAAAAGATCTATAACTGATAATCTACTAATGCTTTCAGCTTTTTGCTGTGCTAACCTCTGTTAGTAAAAGCCTTGCACTGGCAAATATTCAGAATAAACAATTTTTTTTTTTTTTACTTTGGAATTCACTCACATTAATCTTCATCCCTGGGATCATCATCAGGCTTTGGTGGCTAAAGGTATTGTACATATGTGGTGTACACGAGCAGGGAAGCATCATTTAGCCAGAAAAGCAGAGTAAACAATAGTATGCTGCTGACATGAGCTGGAATAATTAGGCTCCTTACACATTACCTGCCTAAAACAACACCTGTCATGAGAAAAATGTGGATGCCACTATCGCTGATCTCCTATAGAAAATGTTACATGCCTTATTACCATAAGTAATTTTTCTGGAACATACATTCAGATCAGTAAAGTCAGAGTGAAAACCTGATCTATCTCCTTGTTCTGAGTCAGGGAATATGGAGTCATTAAAGCCATTAGAGTGGCATGACAGTCAGACTACTAGCATTTGCAGGTGAGGTCAAACATGGTATCCTACATATCTCAGTACAGGTATTCTTTAAAGGAAAACCCAGCTCAAGGTATATAATCTGGCTGTCAGTAAAAATATATTTTTCATCTCTTTTATAGTGTATGCCACTCAGGAAAAATCGACTGCACTGTAACAGGTAATTTTGGTGTCAACTTGTTATTGACAAAGTATAGTATACATGCAATGTTATACTGTAGTATTTTTAGAGCAATAAATATAATGCAGCAAATATGCTTTACATCTTTATCACAGATTTGAGGAGTAGATAAGAGATTTCATTTAGAAAATGAAAGTGAATCTAGAGCATCCCTTTTTAACCAATGTACCCAGGCACCCTGGGTTGTATTCAGGTTTCTTCAGGGGTGCCTTGGCAAAAAGCCTAAAAATTGCCCAAAAATGTTATACAAGCCAGCAGGTGGCTCAAGCCTTCCTTTAAAGTGCTTGTTAAGCCACTTAATCAACTTTATACCATCCTGTCTGATATACAATCCTATGTGTCTGTGTTTTATAAAAATAAGCAGTTTTTTTTTTACCAGTTTTAAGAGCATGACAAAATGTGGAAAATTTCAATGGGGTATGAATACTTTTTCAAGACACTCTAGAAGAAAAAAGTTACAATGTAAAAATAATGATTAGAATGTAGGGCAATGTTTATGATCATGGAGATCCATAAAAGGTTGAGTGTTAACTTGGATCTTTCTTGGACATTTAGGATCACTCTTGAGCATTTGCTCCTAAAACATCTTATGCCCTGTAGACACGATCGGGCTTTAGCACAACCAAACTCACATCAGAATTCCGAAGGAAAAGAGAACATGTTCTCTATGTAATCTCCGATGGAATTTCTCCGATGGGGCATAAACACGGTCAGAATTTCCGATGAAAAAAGTCAGTCTAACTTTTTCCATCGGAAATTCCCGTCGTGTGTACCAGGCCTTACATGTTAACTCTTAACTCTTAAGTTCATGTTAAGAGTTTGCTCAAACTATATACTGGTCCTCCCCGCAAGAACTCCACACATTCATGCGAGCAAGCTTGCATGGTGTGGAGTCCTTGCGGGCGCGCTCCAGTGTTACAGCGATGGGCTATAGCCGCTCACTGTATCACTTGGCCCCGCCCCTGGTGCGCAGTGTCATTGGGTGTGATTAACAGCAGCGCCAGCCAATGGCTGCGCTGCTTTCAATCCATCCGCTCTAGCCAATCAACGGCCAGGCTGACCGGCGAAGAGGATGTTGGGGCCGAGCGCGGAACTTTCAAGGGGCCAGGTAAGTATAACAGGGGCTGGTATTGCTTGAAGATTTTTCACCTTAATGCAAAGGATGTATTAAGGTGAAAAAACTTGTACATTTATAACCCCTTTAATCAAGCCTGTCAAGAACAAAGATGAATGCAGTTTTTTTTTATGGCTGAGCCTAATAGAGATTACAAACCATTTAATGGTCAAGTTAAAGTAGTTTAAATTGTAAATAAACAGTCTTTAAAACTCCCATCATGTTTCTGTACAGATTATAATGATACTACACCAGTGGACAATGGACTCTGCAAAGTGACAACATGTGAGAATGGAAAAAAAACAATTGATCTTGAAGTATGTGCTAGTACAACACCCAAGACCACATCTACCACTCCCGTCAGCTCTGTTCCTGTAACTATCACAACAGGTAAGGGCCCTGCAACCTGCTTATTTGTCTTGTTCTTATAAACCACCACAGTAAACCATCAATGCAATCCACCCAAAACTGCAGCCATGTTAAAGCCAGAAGGTAAACTGAACGTATAGTAATCTGAGTTGTATGATCTACTGTAACCATATTACACACAGATCCTAACATGTGAAGCCTGAGCTGTGCAACCTTGGCTCTTGGCTTGTTGGATCTCCAAACAGATTAACATTTACATGACAGGTTTGAATATGATTGGTGACTGTGAAATACATTTTATTGCCAGTGAGGCTTTCTGCATGGGGGGAACTGCAAGCAGCCTCCAGTGGGTATGTTTGGGAAAACCTCAAATTTATTACAGACAGATAAGCAAATGGATTTTTAGATCACCAGATATGCAATCTGTACTCATGTTATGAAATTAGAATCTTATTAACGTTGAACTATAGACAAAACAACATTATTTTATTAAGTTATGTACTATTTTAAGTATGAAGTAAATTAAATGTTTAGCTATTTCTAGTATATATAATTAAAATCAAACTTTTTATTAACTTTCCATCTTTCCTTGCACTCTTGAAAGTGGTCTGAATGTGGGCATGCCAGCACTGTGAGACAATTATGCTCTACTACATTTTACAGTCCTCTCATCCTAATATTATGGAGGCAGGAAGAGGATATGTTCCCAATGTATTGCAATAAGTCAGCTGAATATGATCAGGTCACATAGAAAGCTGCTGGCTCTCAGTATCATCGTCAACCTTTGGTCATGTAATAAGTGGCTAAATGTAAATAAAAGGAGTGAATGTACACTTACCGCAGCTAGATGTCTGGTGGTACTCATCTGAAAAAAAAAAACAGAACCTCCATCCCTCCTAGCACTGCATGATAGAATTATTGATTTTAAATTGATGGAGAATCGCATGCCACGCTTGCAGGAGACTCTTGAACAGCACAACAAAGTGCTGTATTGAAATGATGGCATCTTGGGGGGGAACCCACCTTTGTGTTGATCTCCATGTCTAGAGCTTAATCGTGTTAGGATATTTATGCCATAATCGGAGGGGGGGGGGGCGGTGAATTTTTCCTCACTTGGCACTTCTCTATAATTAATACCTTTTTTCTTTTCAAAGTTTTATGGTAATTTATTTTTATTTATTTTATTTAACGCTAATGGAATAGTATAGGCTTGTTGTAAAGACGTATTTGCCATACATGTTTCAGGCTAAGAGGTTGTGATTATTCTGTAAACCAGCCAAACTCTCTACTGATAATATCCTATTTTTGCGGTACAACAGTTGCGTGATGGCACTAGAAACTACATTGTATAAGGTTGTACAATAAAATACTTATGCCCTGTACACACGATCGGTTCGTCTGATGAAAACGGTCTGCTGGAGCGTTTTCATTGGACAAACCGATCGTCTGTGGGGCCCATCGTTTTTTTTTCCCATTGGTGAAAAAAATAGGGCCTGTTTTAAAATTCTCTGATGGTTAAAAAAACGATAGAAAAAAAACGATCGTCTGTGGGGAAATCCATCGGTCAAAAATCCATGCATGCTCAGAAGTTGACGCATGCTCAGAAGCATTGAACTTAATTTTTCTCTGCACGTCGTTGTGTTTTATGTCACCGCGTTGGACACGGATTTTTAACTGATGGTGTGTAGGCAAAACTAATGAAAGTCAGCTTCATCGGATATCTGATGAAAAAATCCATTGGACCGTTTTCATTGGATGAACCGATCGTGTGTACGTGGCATTAGTAATTCTTATTTTGCTCTATTTAAATTTTTTATCATTTGTCTAAAAACTGGTTTATGTACTGCCTGTAGTTTAATGGAGAGTGACTTGCTGCCTTGTAGGTATTGTCTGCTCTTGCTGCTCCTTTTACATAGGCGTTCCGTCTGCTTGTTTTTCATCAGTCTATTGATAGGTGAAAAACTTTTCTCAATTCATATATATGAACAAACTGACATCCCCATCCGTTCAGTTCTGTGTTTTTTTTTAAGAGAACAGCCAACATCCAGATCCATTGAAATTTACCAGAACAGATGTAAATGGCTGCTCTCTGTTTACATCCATTCTGTTTTTGTTCTATTTTAAGCAAGAAACTTTTTTATTGCTTATACAATTGTCACCTCTGATTGGTTTCTAAAACAACTAAAAACACATGGATGCAAAGTGAACTGAAATAAATTGAAAACATGTGCAAATTATTATTATTTAAGGTACTTATATAGCACTGTCAATTTACGCAGCGCTTTTAAATATAAAATATACATTTACATAAGTCCCTACCATCAAGGAGTTTACAATCTAAGTTCCCTAACTCACAATCATACACACAATTGTCAATTTAGACAGGATTCAATTAACCTACCAACATATTTTTGGAGTGTGGGAGGAAACCAGAGTACCCAAAGGAAACCCACGCAGGCACAGGGAGAACATGCAAACTCCAGGCAGGTGGTGTCGTGGTTGGGATTTGAACCTTTTTACTGCTAGGTGAAAGTGTTAACCACTGCACCACTATGCCATGGTGTGGTGTGCTGTGATGTTAAATCAGAGCTATGCTCACCTCATCCCCAAGCTTCTCACCCAGCGGCTGACATCATTGTGTAGCGGGCTTCCAAGTCTCAATTGCTGCCCGCTGTGGGGTGACGTTATTCCCTTGCATGTGCGGGAATTCAGTCAGATTCAGCATTGCCAAATTTGAATTGTGCATTTAACAATTTTCTTAGTTTGTTTATTTATAGTATGCTGTTGACTTGAAATATGAATTTGGTTGGATAATTATATTTCTTTCCTGTTTCATTTTCAGTGGTTACAACACCTCTGACCACAACATCTCCATACTCTTCAACAAGTAGGTTATTTACCTAAAAAGCATGTTTAGTATATGATAACTTTTAAAAAATTTATAAATTCTGCAGAGAATACCCCTCACAAATCTGAGCATGGTGCACCAAGCATGTGACGAAAACATATATAATCCATTATTTTGACATATATTTTTCATAAACAAACATGCCAAACTGGTTGATACATCCAAAGAGATAGACCCCCAAAGTTATGTGCTGATCTCTCCCTGTAAAAGGATAGTCGGGCCGACAAGCTCCTGCTTCCCAAGCCTCGCTAAAATGAAGCATTCCATTGATAGGCCTCAAATATACAGTATTTCCTAACTTACTTATTGCTGCAAACATACTTCATGTGCACACTTTTGTGAAACTCTAACATTCTGAGAATATATTTTGTTCTCCCTGTGTTTTTTTTTTTTTTACAGCTTGCATCGTTGAAAAAGT
Source organism: Rana kukunoris (assembly GCA_029574335.1). Classification (NCBI taxonomy): domain Eukaryota; kingdom Metazoa; phylum Chordata; class Amphibia; order Anura; family Ranidae; genus Rana; species Rana kukunoris. The sequence continues at coordinate 217,402,445 of CM056059.1, read as the reverse complement.
ATGCGAATGGAGTCAGTGGTTTGATGTCAGCAAGCCAGGAGATGACTCGGACAGTGGCGAATATGAAACCTATGATGAGATAAAAAAACATTACAAACTCTGCAGGGTGCCTGAGCAAATTCAGTGCAGGGCAGTTAATGCCCCTGATGTCTCCTTGGAGGATTTGAAGCAGAATGTTCACTGCAATGTATCTAATGGTCTTATCTGCAAGAACAGTGAGCAAAAGCCAGGTGACAACCTTTGGCAGAAGTGCTACAACTTTGAAATCCGAGTGGAGTGCTGTGACTATGAATGTGCTAAAACCACGGCTCTAACTACTACAAAGCCTACTACCACAACTCCAGCTACAACTATTACTACAGCAACTTCAACCATCACAACTCCTGCTACACCTGAAGCTACAACTCCAGTCACCACCCCTCATACTGTTACAACTCCTACTACCACAACTTCAGCAATCACAACTCCTGCTGCACCTGAAGCTACAACTCCAGTCACCACCCCTCATACTGTTACAACTCCTACTACCACAACTTCATCCATCACAACTCCTGCTACACCTACAACTTCAGTCACCACCCCTCATACTCTTACAACTCCTACTACCACCACACCTTCAACCATTACAACTCCTGCTACACATACAACTAAACCTCCAGTCACCACCCCTCATACTGATACAACTCCTATTACCGCAACTTCCACAGCTACAACAACTACTTCTGCCTCAACTCATAGCTCCGCAATTCCTGATACCACACATACCGCTACCACAATTTCTACTACCATCTCTTCGACTGCCACAACTCAAATAAACACAACTTCTTCTCCTACAACTTCTCCCATTATAAGTCATACCACAACACCAGTCACCGCAGGTTCTGTCACTACACATTCTATAAGCACATCTCCACACACCTCGGTTTCTATTACTCCTATCATCACTTCTACTGCTGCCACAACTCTCACATCTTCAACTCCAACTACATCCTCTCCTACAACAGCAACTCCAAAGACTTCAACTCCAACAATGGCTGTCAGCACATCTTCCACTAAAACTACTACATTTATTTCTTCTACACCTCATACACCCACACCTCCAATTGCTACATCTCCAGCTGCCTCAACTGAAACAAAAACTACAGGTAAGAGAATGTTGGGTTTCAGAAAATATCACCCATAGATTATCTACATTTATATACTGTAAAATATTGGGTATAAGAACTGGATGTGGGACCTCAAATGCACATGCATCAGAAAATTGAATGCAGACATAAACCTTTTAGTATCATGTTTTACTCCATCTATTCTCTGATTTTGGAATGAAAAAAGATAGTATTTTTAGTATAGTATATTTAGTTCACTTAGCTCTGGCTTACTCCAGGTTCTACTGCTTGGCCTGAGCAGTGGTGTTGGGCAAGATCTGTGTTTGGGGAGTAGTACTGATTTGCTGCTTAGGCAGAGATCTCTTAGGCCTCGTAAACATGATCGTAATTTCCATTGGAAAAAGTCAGACAAACTTTTTCCATCGGAAATTCCGACCCTGTGTTTGCCCCATTAGAGAAATTCCATCGGAAATTCAGATGAATTCCATCGGAGATTACATAGAGAACATGTTCTCTTTTCCTCCGATGGAATTTCGTCAGAATTCCAATGTGAGTTTGGTCGGGATAAAGCCAGATCGTGTGTACAGGGCATACGAGTCACTGCTAGCACATGGATCCTCTTAATGGTAGTGGGACCCAGAGGAAAAACATGAAAGAAACCCATAAGTATTCCACGGGGTAGAGATCAGGGGAGCTTGATTAAGAACATATCGAAATAACTTCACTGATATTTAAGGCAGTCAAACAATAATAATTAATGAAATTTCTTTTGCATGGTAATTTTGGTTACATATAAACATCTGCTTTACATTGCACAGCAGAAGTTACCAGCACACAAGAAACATCAACAACAGGAAAGATAACTACTATAGAAAAATCAACTACAAGTAAGTATTGTGGAACAACCTAGTGAGACCTAATCATTTTTTAAGTGCATTGAATGGATTATGCTTCTCAGAATGTAACAGAAGGTACAGAAGTTCAGCAAAAATGAAGTACACTGATTGACATTGAATGAATGAGAGAAATCCATTACATGCAAATGACAAAAAAAAAAAAAAAAAAGAAATGTTGAAATATTTTATAATAATTATGTATTTTATGTAAAAGGATCATGAAAATATTAGAAGTTGCCAACTCCTTGCACTAGTATATTTGCCCATTTCCCAATGCTGGTGATATGATCCAATCCAAGATGAAAATGTTTTTTTTTGGGAATGCTGTGGTTGAAAAGAGATATAATTCAGTAAACAAGAAAGTTAGTTGACATGTCATTACCAAGTTTAAGACACAAAGAAGCTTTCAGCATTGTGTTCAAAATGACCCCTGGCTACAAAAATGTATAAGGTCGTTTTAGGTGTTTGCAAAAATAATCATTAAAAGCAAGTGATTTATTTTGCAATATAAAATCATCTCTTTTTCTTCTGTAATACCAATAGGCAAAGCTGTGTTTCCAGATTTGGAAGCTGGTTAGATGGCTGGTTGGAGCTGTGCAGAGTTCAATATTTTATCAGATAAGCTCCAGAGCTGGAACTAAATTGCTTGAACAGAGCTGAAATTAGAATAAGACCACTTGCTATGGGGGCATTTGGCAGAGGGGAGAAGACAGAAGCGTCGGCGAGGGACCCGAGAAACGGGGGATTGGGGCTGCTCTGTACTATTTTAAAGGGGGGGGGGAACAGACTTTACTATCACTTTAAGTCTTTTTTTATACTTTTTAGTCTTGTATGTACAGTACAAAAGAAGGGTTGCAGATTTTGCCTTCAGCCCTGGGTAACTTCCGGTCTGGATAATGTCCACCATCATGCAGCTGCGTTCCTCAGCGGTCTGCCTGTCAAGAGCACACCGCCTCTAATCTAGAATGTTGTCATCATGACCACAGTGATGTGCCAGGTGGGCATTACATGAAGTGATCTGTATGGCTAATACACCCTTCCCCCATACTTACTCTCCTTGAGTGCTCCCTGGACCTTGATGCTGTATGAAAGATAGTGGTATTGTGAACTCTTATCATCACCTAATCAGCCACTGACAATCCTGCCCACATGCCCCCTACAGCCTTCCCATGATATTTGCCCAACTCCAGATGAGAGGCAGTAATTTGAGAAAGCAAAGTATTATGGTAGGTTGAGATAAGGAAAGTTTGATTAAAATACCCAAATAACTGGATATACTGAAAATTAAAAAAAATGTAAATAAAAAAATATACCAATACTTAATAAATCGAAATTGCATTTGCATGCAATATATCATGGTTACAAACAAACATTTAATTAACTTTATATTGCAGAAGTTACCAGCACACCAGAAACATCAACTACAGGAAAGACAACTACTATAGAAGAATCAACTACAAGTAAGTGTTTTGCAAAGCTATCAAAACTGCATGCCCTGGTTAATGTTACTTGACACTATGGGGGTTATTTACTAAAGACAACTCCATTTTGCACTACAAGTGCACTTGAAATTACACTGAAAGTGCACTTGGAAGTGCAGTTGCTGTAGATCCGAGAGGGACAGGCAAGGAAAATAAAAAAACAGCATTTTTGTAGTGCAAAGTAAATTTTCCTTTTCGTAAATAACCCCCAATGAACATATTTGTCATTATTACCATTTTCACATCACTCGTTCATCTGGTAAATTATTTTTACCAATCCCACTCTTTTTGTTCAGGATGATGATGCGTTTTAAGTGCATTTGCATGGATTAAGATTCTCGGCAGTACCCTGCAGCTGGGCCAAAAGACTGTTGGCATGACAAAAATTAGGCTAAGCAAATAAATTTACATATAATGAAAGTACCGCTAATCGAATGGAAATATTATGTGTTACAGAATTGGGGCCCGTACATGTTTTAAGGTCAATGGACTGTAGAAATATAAAAAATCACAAACCAGTTGCACATTTATCTTTTCCTCATGCTAGTAATATGATCCAATCCATGCTGGAAGGGCGTTTTTGGGAATGGTGTAGTTGAAAAAAAATTATAATTCAGTAAACAAGAAAGCATTTTAACATTTTAATGCAAAGCCATAAATATGGATTTCAACTATGTATCAGCTTGTGTTCAAAACAACCTCCATTTTAAGGTCTTGTTTACATGGCAGCCAGGGGGTGGTTTTACATTAATAAATAACAGCTGATAATGGTAAGCACCCTGTCAGTGGAAAATGTATTTTCTCAACCCTCTAACTGCTACATGTACAGCAGATGTACTGGCCAGATTACCAGATTAAAGGAAAACAAATGCAGCCACCACATCTAAGAACTGTTTATCTGCATATAATAAATGTATGTTTTTAGATTTAAGACCGCTTTAGGCTTTCCATATGTAACCGTAATACCCATGTACACACGATCGGAATTTCCGATGGAAAAAGTCAGATGGACTTTTTCCATCACATTTTCTGATCATGTGTAGCCTCATCAGAGTTTTGTCATCGGAAATTCCAATGAATTCCACCGGAGTTTAAATTTTTCCCAATGGAAATCCATCGGAATTCCCATGTGATTTGGCCGGGCAAAAGCCTGTTCAAGTGTACGCGGCATAAGAGTTCCACTATCTATGCAGATGGACAGATTTGCAGGGCCTGTTGTTTTATTCTAACAGCCAGCTCTATTGGCTGACATAATATGGATCAATTTGATGCATCCATTGTTCATCCAACAATTTTCCACCAGGCTCCTTCCAATTTTTCAATCAAAGGATGTCAGGAGGGAGGGAAGCGCCAACCATGACTCAAAACTAGAATTCATTATGATAGTTTTGGGATGATCGTTTTTGGGGTCTTGGGAATAGACTGTGAAAGCTGCGTTTGACTGTGGAGACTGCCCATTCATACTTTGGTAAGAGACTGCTTTGTGATACAGTGAATCTTTACATTTGAGGGGCTACGTTTTAATGGTGGGTGAATCTTTTGATTTCATTTTGGACAGTGCATTTTCTGTATGATTCACAGAACTTAAGCTGAAATCCAGGCTAGATGGATAAATACACAGATGAAATAAATATAGTTGGGAGCTGCCTGTTAAAGGATTTGCGTTTCTGTGTGTCTTTGATATCTGCCTGCAGTTCGGCTGTAATATAGACCGTGAGCTTAATGCAAGTGACTTTTCCTAGGCTATGATAATGTCACCATCTACTGTGAAGAGGAGAATGAATTTCCTCAGTCTCCTATTCCCAGTGATCAAACTGTGACATTGTAACTTTTTAACAAGCACAGCAAATAATTGCACAGGCACCAGGATATATATGACTGTCCTCCTTGAGTCAGCACCTCAATCAAGGCAGTGGATACTGAACCTGAATAGTGCCTGGAGAAAAATTATGATATCCTTCTGGGGAAAAAAAACAGATGGTGGCACTGCCAGGTGGTGTACTGTAATCTCAGTAACATATAGCAAATGCATTACTTAACATCTATGCATGTAAGACTACAACATAATGCTGGTTCATCTTTAATGAAAGTTGCAGAAATTTGCATCTTTCATGATACGGTTGCCTGCTTAAAGTGGACAAATGATAACTTAATGCTATGTCAACAGTCTTACTGAGACCCACGCTCCTTCCATGGTCATATGATTAAAAAATTGGTCACATGGGGTTTGGTTGAAGAAAAGTTCAGTGCTTAATTTGGCTGTACTGTAGAAAATATCATGTGGCCAAATGCCAAGGCAATGGTGATTTTTCATTTTTTTTAATATATATATATATATATGTTATCAAAATATGTTTCCAGCAGCTAAAATAAAGGGCTGGTGTTTGAAATGCATTGCAGCTATGTCTGCTTTTTTTTTACAGCTTCATCTGCATGAATTTCATAAATTATTCCTTTACAAGGGCATTGATTGTATGCGAAATGCATTTCTTTAACCTTTCCCATGAAGCAGTTCCAAGCAACATATAAGCTGTTTAAAAGCATCAACTGCGGCATCTACTTATGCATCTCAGAAGCAATACATTGCTACTCAGAAGCAAGCCATTTTCCACAAAACAACAAAATGAAGAGAGAACATTTAAATCTTGCTTTAAAGCAGTTTACAGCTAATAAATAAATTCCTGGAGCAGCTCTTTACCCAGACATGGGGCTTCTGGAACCGTGTCCTGCTGAAGGGGAGAGTGTCTTTCAGCTCCATAACAAATACAAAGCCATTGCTGGAGCAGTTCTTCAGATGGCAGATATAGATATCAGTTATCCACAGTACCTGTAATTTTCTGGGTGAAATCAAGGTGGATTTTCTGCAATAATACCTTTTGTTTCATTACATAAAACACATATTTATAATGCATTTTCTTCCTTTCTATGGGACTTGGCTGTGCACTTATCTGTTCATGGTCACAGTGGTTTAATGTGAGTTATCTTTCATTTGAATCTGGTGGGGATGAAGAGAAAGATTGCAGGTATCAGGAAATATGGACACAGTCTATGTGAGAATTCAGAAGACATTTTCGGCAGGGCAAAATCCCATCCAATTGCCCAACTTGTTAATGTGAAGAAGGTGACATGCAATGTCTCCTATGAGCTCATCTCTATCAACTATGAGATCCAAGTGTACTGCTGTGAAGTGCCTGTTTCATGTTGAAATACAGCTGCTCCAGACACTTTAAAAACTATGACCCATAAAACCTACATTCCATGAGTTACTACTAGTGAAACCCACTGCTACAACCAGAAAAACCTAAAGGTGATACTCAAAAAACTTGAATATCATGCAAAAGTTTATTTATTTCACTAATACAACTTAAAAGGTAAAACTTATATATGAGATATACTTATTACATGCAAATAAAGTAAGTTCAAGCTGTGATTTGTCATAACTGTGATGATTATGGCTTACATCTCATGAAAACCCCAAATCCACAAACTCAGAAAATTAGAATATTGTGAAAAGGTGAAATATTCTAGGCTCAAAGTCTCCCACTCTAATCAGCTAATTAAGCCATAACACCTTCAAAGGGTTCCTGAGCCTTTAAATGGTCTCTTAGTCTGGTTCAGTAGGAATCACAAAAATGGGAAAGACTACTGACCTGACAGTTGTGCAGAAAACCATCATCGGCACGACCCATAAGGAGGTAAAGCCTCAAAAGGTAATCACAAAAGAAGTTGGATGTTTACAAAGTGCTGTATCAAAGCACATTAATAGAAAGTTATGTGGAAGGGAAAAGTGTGGAAGAAAAAGGTGCACAACCAGCAGGGATGACCGCAGCCGGGAGAGGATTGTCAGGAAAAGGCCATTTAAAAGTGTTGGGGGCTTTCACAAGCAGTGGACTGAGGCTGGAGTCAGTGCATCAAGAGCCACCACACACAGACGGATCCTGGACATGGGCTTCAAACATCGTATTCCTCTTGTCAAGCCACTCCTGAACAACAAACACGTCAGAAGCGTCTTACCTGGGCTAAAGAAAAACAGACCCGGTCTGTTGCTCTGTGGTCCAAAATCCTCTTTTCTGATGAGAGCAATTTTGCATCTCATTTGGAAACCAAGGACCCAGAGTTTGGAGGAAGAATGGAGAGGCACACACTGCAAGGTGCTTGAAGTCCAGTGTGAAGTTTACACAGTCTGTGTTGATTTGGGGAGCTATGTCCTCTGCTGATGTTGGTCCACTGTGCTTCATTAAGTCCAGGGTCAACGCAGCCATCTACCAGGAGATTCTGGAGCACTTCATGCTTCCTTCAGCAGATGAGCTCTATGGAGATGCTAACTTCTTTTTTCAGCAGGGCCTGGCACCTCCTCCACACTTCCAAAAGCACCAAATCCTGGTTTAATGATCGTTGGGTTTACTGTGCTTGATTGGCCAGCAAACTTGTCTGACCTGAACCCCATAGAGAATCCAAGAGAAAGATGAGAGACATGAGACTGAACAATGCAGAAGACTCTTAAACAGACATGAATGCTTGCATTCTGTGAGCATGCATGTGTATGTTTATAGCATAAATCTCAGTTGGCTGAAAACTCAAATCACAGTCTTTTGTTTTGTGAGCCCTCAACCATTGGTTGTTGCTGAGTATTGTAGATACCCGCAATGCTCAGTACACAGTTCTAGTTTAAACTGAATATGGAATCAATCATTTCACGCCACTGTCTAACCTTTGGATAGAATGTTTTCTCTAAGATAGACACATTTATGAAGTTGTAGATCACAATTTACCTGTGGTTTATACAAATATGTGAATCAAACTTCAACACGATTTAATATAATACAGAATTTACATTGGGTTCCACTTCTACATTTGAGTTTGTAAATCAAATAAATGGATATCAGAAAAAGACTCCAAAAATGCTTTTGTCCATAAACAATAATAATAATAAAAAAAGAGTTATTAAAATGCCATATTGAAAGTGGCATTGTAATGGTTTATAAACAATGGAATTAATAAAAAACTGCTTTATAGTACCCAAACTGTAGCTTGCATAGATACAATTAAATTAAAACTAACGCTTGGTTGGTTGCTGTAAACTTCCATCTTTACTCTTGGTTTTCATTTATTTTTATCAATACAACTTATTTCCAAAACAGGAAATTATTAGATCTAAGTTAAACCAAAGGCACTGATATCTGTGCACTATTCTTTTGATTTTGATGAATCAAACTATAGACAAGTGTAGTGCTGTAGTACATTGGCAAGCTTGAAGAGGACACAAGGTCACTTCTTTCAGGCTGGCAGGAGCTCATTGGGGACTAAGTTATCCCAGTCCCAATAATGGGCTCTTGGCAGCCAAATTGTGGAGGCCAGCATTTCCTTTTGGGCACTGAAATCTTTCAAGATTTGGGTGACCATCATTAACACAGAAGTGCTTAAAAAAAGCACTTACTTTCCCCTTACAGTGCATCTCTTTCTGTCAGGTTCCTGGATTTTCTTCTCATCTCCAACGGGGCATCCTACAGAGATTTTTGAGAACGCAGAGCAACATATTGATACCACCTCTAAAGGAAGTGTTCCTCCTGCTTTCAGCGGTCTGTAATTCTACAATATATTGCTTGCCTGAAAAAGTGCCTCGCTGACAGCCATTAATTACTCTAACTGAGCAAGCTGTGTAAACTATTATTCATATTGTGACACTTCTGCAATCTGTCATATTCCAGTTGTATTTCAGTTTCAATACCATAGACCAACATTTAAGCCTTAAGGTGGTATGGACTTCACCCAATTCTTGGGTACACTTGGTCAGCCCCATCTACGTCTTAGCATAGTTGGCGGCATATGGAAAACCCATCCTCAATGGCAGGTCCAGCCTAAGGTGTAACAGTGGTATTATTGGGCGTGGCTGTAGCACTGATACCCAATTATAATGGCTTAAATATTTCCCTGGCAGCTTGAGTAGAGAGGCGGGAAAGTGTGGCTCATCTGTTACAGGTGCCAACAACACAATTGACTTACCTGGTGATTATGTCCCTAAAACATGTAGCTAGGAGAGCTGTGCTCATCTTACTAGATGCTAAACAAACCACTCTGATACAAGTCATAGTCTGAGTAGACAGCATGTATGTTGAGGTCATTCCATAGCTGCGCTAACTGCAAATTTTAATTCTGTACCCCAGTTTTTAGTGGCCATTCATTAATTATGGCAACGACTGTGATACTATTGACACCCCATATCTAGTTAGTCAAGAGCAGTTTATCTCAGGAATTAAAGACGGTTCCGTAAAAATAGCTTTGAAAGATCGCGTGAGAGCCACTGCTATGGTACAGCTTTTTCAAGAAGCAGATGAGCAAAAAAAGGAAGAGACGGTGGTTGCAACTATCAATGAAAAAGTAAGACCATTGGTGAAGTAGGAAGCAGCTGTCCCCTCTCCACTTCAGAGAGTGCAGTTCGAGATTTAGAGTCAATTTGGAGATTTAGAGTCAATAATTTCCATCCAGTAGGAAGTATCTGCCAACCAATGAGAACTGGGTGGGCTCTGTCAGATGTCAACTACCACCAAAGAGACCCTGACACAGACCAAAAGTTTTAGCAATATGGGCAACAAGGGTATATTGTCAGGCATTGTAGAAGAAGAAAGGACAGGCCTCATCTCTTTTTTTTAGGGCGGGAGTTAACCTGCAGAAACTGCTAACTCTAGGATGCTCTTGGTATCCATGGTTTGAAATGGCCATCAAGCAAGCTGCTTGGTTGATAATGGGTCTGAAGTGACCATCATTGACTATACTTTCTACCAGCAGCAGTTTGGTCAAGCCTTGACCTTAGACTTATCTTCGCTCACTTTAAAGGCCACTAACAATCTTCCATTTCCCTTGAAGGGGTGACCTGTATGTTCATTTGAGAGTTTGATCAGACAGTAGATTGCATTGAGATAATTTTGACCTCTCTGGGGCATGAACTATGATCACACTGCATTAACTGGCTTTGGAACAACTCTTGAGGGAAGCTAGAGTACATTCAGCAACACATCCGAGAGCCCAGAGAAAATTGACCTAGCTCCAGAATCTGGTCAATGCTTATTAAATCCATCAGATCCAGAATACACAGAAAAGGTGGGGTTGGTATGGTCACCACCTTGTCGTAGGCTGAAGATATTACCTCGCTGGGAGACAGTGTGCCCACTCTGTATAGGGACTGAGAAAAAGCTGCAAGGGTCTACTGTCATAGAGGCCCTGGAGGTACAGGGAGAATAGTAACAAGCCAGGGCTTGGTCTGTCGTGCATCATGGAAAGGTGCTTGTTCAGATAGTGAATCTGGGGACTACTCCTCCTGTTTATCTTCCTGCTCATCGGGTTATTGCTTATGTGTACACTCAAAAAAGTGTATTGCATCAATTTGTCCTGGTATTGGATGCCCCTCATTCCCTTCAGGTAGTGGAACATTTGTCTTTGCTAGTGAGCGAGTTATTGCCTACATCAGTTAAAACGCACACTATTTTTTATTTTTTTTTGCGGGGGGGGGGGCAGGGGGGGCAGAAGAGCATGGCTGTACTACTGACTTGGACCACTCTATAAACACTTGGAACATTTCTCCAAATAAAGATACCAAAACATGTTGAGTAATATGTTGTACAGTGAGGTCATTTGAGTAAGCAAGAACCCTTGGGCTGTGCCCATAGCCCACATGTAAAAAAAAAGATTATATGCTTTTGTGTGGACTACAGAAAGGTAAATTTCTGCAATGCGTCCCATGTCAATAATAGATAAATATTTAGGTCCCATTCGCACATACTTTTTGGGGCTGACAGGAAGCCCCATACAGCGCATTGGGAATCTGACAGCATCTGCAGCTATTCATGGATACAACAAGTGATATTGTTTGCGCTAACAATATCACTTGTTGTATACCTTGTTTTTGTCCATTTGGATAGACTTATCCTTTGTTTGCTGCAGTACACTTCCCCTGCCCCTTTCCCTCGGTCCAACCCCCTTTCACCCATTACAGCGCAGGAGTTTCACTTATCAGCTATTCATGGATGTTCACATGTAATCGGACATGTAGTGATAGCTAGCACAAATGGGCAAATGCCCATTAAAGAACAAGATTCAGAAATACCAGCTTTTGCCACTTGGTAGGGTTGTACAAATTCAGGCACATGGCTTTTGGGTTAACCAGTGCACCCAGCATTTTTTCGAACCTTGTGGAACAGTGCTTTGAGGACCTTAACGTTGATACTATATTGATCTATTTGGAGGATATCACCTCTTCTAAGACTTTTAAAGATTATGTTAAACATCTTGATCAGGTTTTCACATGATTAGTCCAATATGGACTCAAGCTCAAGCCCACCAAACATTGTCTGGTGAAAAGCCAGATACAGTATCTGGGTAGTGGAAGCTAGAGGAGTATCTCCAGATACCACCAAAATCCAGGTTGTATGAGATTGGTTGTTCTAAAAAACAGTAATTGAACTTAATTCTTTCTGGGGTTGGTCAGTTACTACTGACACTTCATCCTCAGTTTTGCACAGTTGCTGCTTCACTCACACACTGGCTAGCTGTCAATCATCTCAAATGGAAGTCTGTGAGTCTCTAAAAAGAACAACTAATCACTTCTGGCATAAGATGACAAGAGTAAACCCTTCCATGTGTAGACTGATGTCAGTTCTCAGTGACTTGGGACTGTACTAGCTCAAAAACAAGATAGGGGTGAATGAGTCATTGCCTATGCCAGTTTAAGCTAACGACCAATCAAATGCAATCTCCATAACTGCAGATCTTTCAAGCTTGAACTAAAGGCTCTGGTATGAATCATGACCTAAAAGTTTGCGTGGTATTTGTTGGGTGGCTGGGTAAACATTTACATCAACAAAAATCCAGTAGCATACCTAGAGATGACCAAACTTGGTGCCCTGAAACAACACTGGGTACCTTGTGGCGCCCATCAAAAAAAAACTACTGTCACTTGCAGTCAAACTCTTTTGGGCACATGTAGTACAGCCAAATGACTGGCCAAAACGTATTTAGTCAGATCAGGGCCCTCATGTTGAGTCATAGTTTTTTTCTAATGCTGATTTAGTGGTATTCAAAAATTGCATGCCTCACCTTAAGAACAGTTAAGCATGGTAATGAAAAATTAATATACCCTGAAAGAACAAAATTGTGTCTCTTGGCCCAAGCATGTAGGGAAAGGGATTTGGACCTTCAGCCAAACAGAGTTCACCAGACCATGGATTGTACGCCCTTCTTTTTAACATACTGGTGATGTAGTCGGATACCTGTGGACCTGCTTTTGGACATACCTGAGCCTCTATCTGAATGTTGGTTCAAGAACATTGGCACCATCTTACTAAAGTAGTTGCCACTTGAACATCAAAATTCAGCAGATGAATGTGTAGTTGATATATTACCACTACAGCCTGGGTATAGGGTCCTTACTCATATACCCAATTAAAATTGAGGGACCAAATGGGAGTCTCATCCATACAGCATTGAAAACCATCTCTTCTTTAGATTGTCGTGTGTGTGTGATGTTGTATTGGAGGGAGAAGAAGGAATTTGTTTACATCGGAATTTGCTGCATCCTTGTGTCTACACCGTGGACTCCCTTCCATTGCCCTCCATGACCAGTAGTACAGTGGGACACTTGCCTCCAATTCTGCCTCCAAGTCCCAGTGAAGTGGTGCCTTCCAACAATAGAGGCTCAACTTTTTGGATGAAGGGATCTTGTGATAAACAGCCTCCACCTGCTTCAGGAGCCTCAGATCCTTCTGTCCAGTATGGCCTGTCCTTGAATGGTGACCCATCTCCCTGGGAGAGCTACTAGAGCACCATTGCCTGCTAAATATTCTGACTATGTATTGTAAAACATAGTTGTCATTATGTAATACTGGTAATACTGGTTTATGACCATTTCTTATACTTTGTCAAGGTTGTTTGTTAGGCTGTGGACTGCATTTCCTTAGAGGTTGAGAGTGTAGGCAGGTGCAGTGCTAAGGTATGCCCAAGGAATAGAGAGGAGTAGTGTATAAAAATAAGAAAATAAAAGCGACGTCAAATTTAACAATCACGACAAGATGGTGTGGGCAGGGAAGGGAGGGAAGGGGGTGGGGAGGGAGGGAGGTTCACAGAAATATGCACAAATAATGCACAAAAAGTATATAGTATAGGTAAGGAAGATAGGATGGGAATGAGTATTCTTACACATTTTTAATATTTAACATGAACTGTATCCCATATTTGTATATGTGCACAAAATGTATGATAATTGTAAATATTCAATAAAAGAAGAGATGATTTAAAAAAAAAGGTATGCCCAAAGAGGAGCTCCTGACCTAATGGGAAGCTCATTGGGGACTTAGTTGTCTCCTATGATGGGCTCCAGGCAACCATCTTCAGTCTCCTTTTGCATTCAAAAATCCTGCAAGAACTGGGCGGCCAGATAGCAATTTCTGCACTTGGCATGCCCCCTAATGTGGCAGTAGGTGCAAGTCACTGGATAGGGAGAAAGTAGGAGCAGGGAGTAGGAGGGAGACGTACAGAAGAGGGACCCGTAAAGAGCAGGATGCTCTGTGCAAAACCACTGCACAGAGCAGGGTCAGGCCCGGATTTCCCACAAGGCCACCGAGGCCAGGCCTCGGGGCGGCAGCTGCAGCATGGAGTCCCCCGACGCCCGGAACATACAGCTAAGGGTGGTAAGTTGCTTTCTAGCAGGACTAAATGCATCGTGGTGGAATCTGCTCACTCGTTGAGCTGTGCTCTTCCCAACTCTGTGACAGGCGTTCTAGCACAGTGCATAAAGAGAACCTGTCCCCTCCAATTGCTATCACACAGGGAATTGTTTTCTCCTGTGTGATAGAAATAAAGTTTAAGTGAAAAAAATTGATTAAAAAATTATAATAAAAAAGAAATAATAATTAAATTAATAAAAAAAAGTAATTAAAAAGTAAAGAATACAAAAATATTAAAAATAAGAAAATTATCCAAAAAAAAGTAAACGATAAGCTACAAATAAATACAAATAAAGTGATAAAAAAGTTAAAAAAAAAGAAGAAGAAACAAAAAACATTTGAGCTAACCGTGCCACCCCTGCCATCTGGTTTCCATTCTCCGTTGATTTGGGGGGGGTGGTTCGTTTGGCGGGGAGAGGTGCATTGCGGAACCTGGCCTTGGGGCAGGAGGGAGAGCAAATCCGGCCCTGAGCAGGTATGTATAACTATTTAGTTATTTTTATAGAAAATAAACACTACTTTACAATCACTTTAATTTGAAATATTTTTTTTTTCTACAGCACCCGACATTAATATTGGTACACTTACAAGTTCTACAAGTCCAAAACCACCTACTGCACCACAAGGTAATTATAAAGAGAATGTCAGATCAAAACCTAAATATGGGTGAAGTTGATAGAGGTGATAGATGTTGGGAAAAGCTCCACTCCAGTCTCACCCCTTATTTTATACTGAGGTTTGTTAAAATCTCTCTACTGCAATGCCTTTTCCTTTTTATCCTTCTGTGCTGCACATGAGAGTGAAGATCTCCCCTTAAGCCTCAGGTTGCTGAATAGCTTATTTAAAGAGGTTTAAATTGGAACTTTAGTCAGTAAAACATATAAAATAGGTGCCTATACTGTTTAAAATTAAGAAATACACTGTCTCACCCTCCTCTGCATGTGCTCAGTTACTCTGTGCCAGATTTGTAGAGGCTGATCTGCTGACAGCCTAAAGATTTCCTGCTGTTTAGGGGCTCTGGGATTCAGCAAGATGGCAGCCTCTGGCAATAAGAAACAGGAACATGCTGGAGGCAATTTACAGCACTCACTCATTTTGGTAGAATAATTATTATTGTAAAATGTATGTTCTCGCTAAAGAACATTATTTTTTGTCAAGTTGTTATGAGTAAAGTTCTGATTTAAGGAAGTCACACATTTTGGATGCTAGTCATCCAGTACCAGTTATTTGGTTAACTTAACCTAAATTATCTGTTGTTAATTAAAGGGGACCTTGCTTTACAAGTCTACATGAATAAAATCCCGACACGCCCTAAATTACAGCAACAGTGTAAGTTTAAAAAAAAAAAAACTCTACCTGATATTAATAAAAAGACAGCCAGTGAGCTCCACATGAGTGTGTTTGCCTAGGCATAGATGATGTCATTAGGCCTCGTACACACGACCAGTTTTTTGCCGAGGAAACCGGTCGTGTGTACGTTTTTCATTGGGGAAACTGTCAAGGAACTCGACGAGCAAAAAAGAGAGCAAGTTCTCTTTTTCCTCTACAGGAGTCAAATTGGCCCTTAGTGTTCCTCGTCGGGCTGCTTTTCGACGAGAAACTCAAGAGTGTGTATGCTAAGAAACCTGTGCACCTTCGGTAAAAGTAGTGTTTGTAATGGAGAAAGCACATTTGTCAGGCTGTAACAGATGAAAAGTGCAAATGTCTCTTACCAAACTTTTTCCTAACATGCAGTAACATGAGATTAGCAAAAGCAGCCCCTGCCATTGCATGTGTTGAAGTCACCGCGTTTGAGAACGAGGAGATTTGGTCTTTAAAGTGTATACGCAAAGCAAGCTTGTCGAGTTCCTCAAGAAGCCTAACAAGGAACTCGACAAGGAAAACGATGTGTTTCACCCGACGAGTTCCTCAGTCGTGTGTACGAGGCCTCAGTCTGCTGCTAGGAGAAATCATTTTTCTTATCTGCAGCCTGTAAGTCAAAAGGTGAAAGGCAGCAATGAGGGGCAGATCTGTCAAGGCCACAGCAAATATGGCTTCATGCTTTAGGGAAAAAAAATGAAGGCATTGTCAAAGAGTGTACTGCTACCTCTGTGAAGCCTTGTACACACGACCAGTTTTCTCGGCCAGAAACAGGCAAGAAAACTGCTGGCAGAGCTTTTTTCCGAGAAAACCGTTTGTGTGTATGTTTTTTGGTTGAGAAAACTGCCAGGAATCTCGATGAGAAAAATAGAGAACCTCCTTTTTATTTTCTCGTTCGGGATTCTTGGCAGTGTTTTCAGGCCGAGAAACCCGAGCGTGTGTATACTTACCTGCCTCCATGGAAACCCGCGCATGCTCAATGAGACTTTGGCGCATGTGCGGTAGCTTCCAAGGCATAGGTAGGGTGAAGCAAAATGGCAGCGATGGCATCGAATGTGACGAGCGCATGCTCGTCGTAGTCGATGATGTCACCGATTTCTTGCCATTCCGAACGGCGGTTCTTTTGAATGTGCATCTGTACACAGGGCTTGGCAAGAAAATCTTGCCAGGAATCCCGTCAAGAAAACCGGCGGTTTTTATTCGACGGGATTATCGCCCGCGTGTACAGGGCTTGAGAGTCAACAAATATCTCTAAGTGGTACACCTTACTTAAAAGTGTATAGAAATCCCAAATCTATATCTATTTTTGCACCATTAGTGGGCTAAAGCAACAGCCGATTTTCGTGCGGCCATCAAATTTGAGTAATTGGACACGTTGACATTTTTTTGAAAAATCAATGATTGGAGAATTGTGCGAAAAATGTAATCGAAAAAGAAATGCAAATGCGCAAAAAAAAAAAGAAGAAAAGAAGATGTGAGATGTGAGAGGTGAAATTGAAGGTTTGGTTGGTCAAATTTCGAAATCAATGGTGGCAACATCCTATCACAAAATGCACACATTTTCAGATTTTCAAAAGAAAATTCTTTCGAAATTCGACCCATGTATGGCCAGCCTAATACTTTAACATGAAAAAATATACTGAAGTTAGGTCCACTTTAAATGATAACAGGTTGTGCATGACCCCCAACTTTCTGAGATAGAAAGAAGGGACACCCCCTTTGGGATCAGGAATAATTAATGAGCAGAAATGTTCAGTTAAAACCACATCAATAATCTGAATGCTAGATGAATAGTTTAGTGCAGTGGTTTCCAAACTGTGGCCACGGGGGCCAGATGCGGCTCTTTGCTTGCCTTTATTTGGCCCCTGGGACACTTTTCCTCCCACTGATGCAAAGCACTATTCCTCTCACTGATACCTACAAATAGGGGGAATAATTTCTGTTCCTTACATCAACAGCAGGGCACTATTTCTCCCACTAACACCAATGATGGGGCATTATTTCTCCCATGGACACCAATGATGGGGCATCATTTCTCCCACTGACACCAATGATGAGGCATTATTTCTCCCACTGACACCAATGATAGGGTATTATTTCTCCCACTGACACCAATGATGGGGGATTATTTCTCCCACTGACACCAATGATGGGGGATTATTTCTCCCACTAACACTAATGATGGGGCATTATTTCTCCCACTAACACTAATGACGGGGCACTATCTCTCCCACTGACACCAATGACGGGCATTATTTCTCCCACTGACACCAATGTCAATAGGGCCGCCTCCTTTGTCTAATCACTGCAAACCTATGCTGTGGTTCTTGCATAGTGATGGTCCCATTCACAAGTGTGAATCTGGCCTTAGCCTTTTCCCAAAGTCACTAGTTCTCTGGTTAGGTTACCCCCTAATCACTAGTACTAACTTTTTCTATGTCCCCCTGCTGCTTCCTTCATGTATGAGAGTACTGAGAAATTAAAGTATTTATGGGTATGGGGAAGCACCAAGGAGAAGCAGCTTGGGCTGAGCAGCCAAATGCCATGCCTGAACTTTATATGTAAGTTCAAAAATGTATGTAAGCTCTGATGCAAAGTTTACACCGGGTTCAGTGTAAGCATCAGTAGGTAAGGGTTGTAACCTATCTGGAGAACCTGTCATTCATTCTAGAATGGGTAGTTGTGACAGGTTCTCTTTAACCACTTTACTACCATGGCAGTTTTTAAGATTTTTTACACATGATAAATCTCCAAAACCCCCAAATTGTCTTGGTATCCTCAGACAAGTTACTATGGTTCTGGACTTCTTGGAGCTGCAAGACATGGTGGGCAACAGTGGTGGGCAGGTGGGTGGGAGAGAGGACTATTCACAGTACCCTAAAATGATCACTTATTTCAATAAAACATGACTAAACTCACAGCTGCAGCAGCATTCCTAAGCTTGGTTTAACCCCATGAATACCAGGACATTTATAAACACACCTTGGTAGACGGGATTTAAAAGATAACCAAGTTAATCTTCAAGTGGCTAAAAATGGACCTGAAAGTCCAGGTAAAAAGATGGACAATAAAAATCGACATACTGTGTCTTTACTAGTTTACCTGAAAAAGATTTTGTCATTTTGTTCAGCCACTCTTGTTGTAAGGGGTGGGGTGAGTATCAGGCAGCGTCTGCAGCAGTGGGAGCAAGTTACATATTCCGCCCTAAAAATGGGTGTAACGTGTAATATATTTCCAAGGGCAAACTTATCCTTTGAATAATATGTAAACACATTTCATATTCCTTATATGTGTCTGTTCTACTATGTACTTGTATGAAAAAGTATCCTCTTCACTTTGTATTGCTTCCTTTGTGTGAAATTCCTGGTGATCCCTCTGATTTCCTATTAAAAACTGAACACACTAGGCACAGGAGCACAGCGTGGTCAGTTTTCTGAGAACTACAATGATCAGACTTTTGCTGACATGCCCACTTTGCACGGCCATTCCATGGGAAAATCAGTGTGCTGTGGCTTCTCCTCCCCTCAGCTCTCTGAGCTTCTATATATAGCTGAGAACAGAGGGTATGTGATCACTTATAAAAAGTGAAAAGAATATATAAATATTATATATAATATTATTATATAAACATATAATTTAACTGAACATTATTAACTGTAAAGCAAGATTTTTTCATTATATGTTCAAATAATTGTTTTTATTCTGTCTTGCAGTTAATCCTACTTCATCAACTATTGGTAAGTGGACTTTATATTATTATAATAGATGGAAATCACTTTATAGCACTACAACTAAACAAATGCTAAAGTAAGAACCCATAGCACACTTACACCTGTTATCGTAACACAGCCTATGGATTTACAGTGTTAAACTTTTTCTGCATGACAGTTTACATGTCAATTTATAGCAAATAATGTGAGACACTTTTTTTTAGGGCTGGAATCACAATATTGCTTATGCGGTGATAAGCACAGTACTGCATTATGCTTACATTCATAGGCGTGCGCACAGGGTGTGCCAGGTGTGCCTGGGCACACTCTAATCACCCTGTGTGTGTACGTGGCATGAGTTCTGGGTTTGGAACCTGTATACTTGATGCACTGGTATAACTTGACTACTTTCCCAATGTTCTTATTTGATTTATTGTCTTAGCTACATTTTAAATCTTAAATAGAGACTAAAGATAAAAAATAAATATTATTTTTTAAACCATAGTTTAGTGACACTTTATGGCAATGCACGCTGACATGTGATGTAACTTGCATTAAAGTGGATGTAAACCCCCCATACACCCAGTGGAGTGAACAGCCTCAGATGATACACAGAGATTAACCAAATCTCCCTACATAGGTTTTATATGTATATCTGCTGTTTTCACATTTATATACTGTTTAGAACAGGGGTCCTCAAACTATGGCCCTCCAGTTGTTCAGGAACTACATTTCCCATCATGCTCAGTCATGTCTGTGAATGTCAGAGTTTCACAATGCCTCATGGGATTTGTAGTTCCGCAACATCTGGAGGGCCGTAGTTTGAGGATGCCTGGTTTAGAAAGTTGAGATCGTGTTAGGAAATGTTCTCTTCCTGGTTAACACAGAGTGTGATGTCTGGGCATACAGCCAAGATAGCTAACATTGCTGATTGGAAGAAAGGCACACACCCCCTCTCATCATAGGCAGAGACTCCCAGAGCTGTTTTGTAATAGGAGCTGCTCTCTGCTACTCTATGTTAGCAACCTCCTTTGACAAAAGATTCAGGCTGCTTTTGTCTAAAAAGTAAAAAAATATATCAGGAGTTCTCATGCTGATAACAGAAGAACCGTTCAGAAGAGAGCTATAAGACTTAGCTCATTTATTAACATGTTATAACTGCACATACAATATTATATTCACTTGATTATGTCCTAAATTGGTATGCAGGTAATTTTTTCCTTTTTTTGTTCCAACCCCAGCCACTGAAACTACTGGATCTCAACCAACAGCAACCACTAAAGAAACACCAACTGCTACTACAGCACACACTACACTTCTCACTACTACTGGTGAAACAACTACAATTTACACACCTACAACATCTGCACTAAGCACAACTGCAGGTGTAACAGCTACCGCAAGTTCTACTGCTACACATAAAACAACAGAAATACAAACACCTACTGAATCTATACCAGACACAACCACCAAAGGAGCTGCCCCCACCACAACTGCATCTCTTACTACCAGCAGTGCTACAACATCACATACATCTATTGCATCAACACCAACACCAGCCACTGAACTTACAACAACCTCTGCTACTAGTACTGCTACATCAACTGCTTCTACCGGCAAAACACCAGATACTACTACACCACACACAGAACCTATTAGAACTACTGGTGAAACAACAATTGTCACACCTACAACATCCGCACTAAGCAAAACAACAGGTGTAACAGCTACCATGAGTTCTACTACTACACATAAAACAACAGAAATACAAACACCTACTGAATCTATACCAGATACAACCACCAAGGGAACTGCACCCAGCACAACTGCATCCCCTACGACCAGCAGTGCTACAACATCTCATACATCAATTGCATCTACACCAACCCCAGCCACTGAAACTACAGCAACCTCTGCTACTATCACTGTAACAACAGCTGCTGTTACTACTAGCGAAGCTATAGTTTCTACTCCAAGTGCAAAAACAACACCTTTAACTGAACTTACAACCACACAAATCTACACTTCTTCTGAATCTCAACCAACAGCAACCACTAAAGAAACACCAACTGCTACTACAGCACACACTACACTTCTCACTACTACTGGTGAAACAACAACAATTTATACACCTACAACATCTGCACTAAGCACAACCGCAGGTGTAACAGCTACCACAAGTTCTACTGCTACACATAAAACAACAGAAATACAAACACCTACAGAATCTATACCAGGCACAACCACCAAAGGAGCTGCCCCCACCACAACTGCATCTCTTACTACTAGCAGTGCTACAACACCACATACATCTATTGCATCGACACCAACACCAGCCACTGAACTTACAACAACCTCTGCTACTAGTACTGCTACGTCAACTGCTTATACCGGCAAAACACCAGATACTACTACACCACACACAGAACCTTTCAGAACTACTGGTGAAACAACAATTGTCACACCTACAACATCTGCACCAAGCACAACTGCAGGTGTAACAGCTACCGCAAGTTCTATTGCTACACATAAAACAACAGAAATACAAACACCTACTGAATCTATACCAGACACAACCACCAAAGGAGCTGCCCCCACCACAACTGAATCTCTTACTACCAGCAGTGCTACAACAACACATACATCTATTGCATCGACACCAACACCAGCCACTGAACTAACAACAACATCTGCTACTAGTACTGCTACATCAACTGCTTCTACCGGCAAAACACCAGATACTACTACACCACACACAGAACCTATAAGAACTACTGGTGAAACAACAATTGTCACACCTACAACATCCGCACTAAGCAAAACAACAGGTGTAACAGCTACCATGAGTTCTACTACTACACATAAAACAACAGAAATACAAACACCTACTGAATCTATACCAGATACAACCACCAAGGGAACTGCACCCAGCACAACTGCATCCCCTACGACCAGCAGTGCTACAACATCTCGTACATCAATTGCATCTACACCAACCCCAGCCACTGAAACTACAGCAACCTCTGCTACTATCACTGTAACAACAGCTGCTGTTACTACTAGCGAAGCTATAGTTTCTACTCCAAGTGCAAAAACAACACCTTTAACTGAACTTACAACCACACAAATCTACACTTCTTCTGAATCTCAACCAACAGCAACCACTAAAGAAACACCAACTGCTACTACAGCACACACTACACTTCTCACTACTACTGGTGAAACAACAACAATTTATACACCTACAACATCTGCACTAAGCACAACCGCAGGTGTAACAGCTACCACAAGTTCTACTGCTACACATAAAACAACAGAAATACAAACACCTACAGAATCTATACCAGGCACAACCACCAAAGGAGCTGCCCCCACCACAACTGCATCTCTTACTACTAGCAGTGCTACAACACCACATACATCTATTGCATCGACACCAACACCAGCCACTGAACTTACAACAACCTCTGCTACTAGTACTGCTACGTCAACTGCTTATACCGGCAAAACACCAGATACTACTACACCACACACAGAACCTTTCAGAACTACTGGTGAAACAACAATTGTCACACCTACAACATCTGCACCAAGCACAACTGCAGGTGTAACAGCTACCGCAAGTTCTATTGCTACACATAAAACAACAGAAATACAAACACCTACTGAATCTATACCAGACACAACCACCAAAGGAGCTGCCCCCACCACAACTGAATCTCTTACTACCAGCAGTGCTACAACAACACATACATCTATTGCATCAACACCAACACCAGCCACTGAACTTACAACAACCTCTGCTACTAGTACTGCTACATCAACTGCTTCTACCAGCAAAACACCAGATACTACTACACCACACACAGAACCTTTCATAACTACTGGTGAAACAACAATTGTCACACCTACAACATCTGCACTAAGCACAACTGCAGGTGTAACAGCTACCGCAAGTTCTATTGCTACACATAAAACAACAGAAATACAAACACCTACTGAATCTATACCAGACACAACCACCAAAGGAGCTGCCCCCACCACAACTGAATCTCTTACTACCAGCAGTGCTACAACAACACATACATCTATTGCATCAACACCAACACCAGCCACTGAACTTACAACAACCTCTGCTACTAGTACTGCTACATCAACTGCTTCTACCAGCAAAACACCAGATACTACTACACCACACACAGAACCTTTCAGAACTACTGGTGAAACAACAATTGTCACACCTACAACATCTGCACTAAGCACAACTGCAGGTGTAACAGCTACCGCAAGTTCTATTGCTACACATAAAACAACAGAAATACAAACACCTACTGAATCTATACCAGGCACAACCACCAAAGGAGCTGCCCCCTCCACAACTGCATCTCTTACTACCAGCAGTGCTACAACACCACATACATCTATTGCATCAACACCAACACCAGCCACTGAACTTACAACAACCTCTGCTACTAGTACTGCTACATCAACTGCTTCTACCGGCAAAACACCAGATACTACTACACCACACACAGAACCTATTAGAACTACTGGTGAAACAACAATTGTCACACCTACAACATCCGCACTAAGCACAACTGCAGGTGTAACAGCTACCGCAAGTTCTATTGCTACACATAAAACAACAGAAATACAAACACCTACTGAATCTATACCAGACACAACCACCAAAGGAG
The DNA here is from genome assembly GCA_029574335.1 of Rana kukunoris. NCBI lineage: Eukaryota > Metazoa > Chordata > Amphibia > Anura > Ranidae > Rana > Rana kukunoris. The sequence continues at coordinate 217,378,481 of CM056059.1, read as the reverse complement.
CTGCCCCCACCACAACTGAATCTCTTACTACCAGCAGTGCTACAACAACACATACATCTATTGCATCAACACCAACACCAGCCACTGAACTTACAACAACCTCTGCTACTAGTACTGCTACATCAACTGCTTCTACCGGCAAAACACCAGATACTACTACACCACACACAGAACCTATTAGAACTACTGGTGAAACAACAATTGTCACACCTACAACATCCGCACTAAGCACAACTGCAGGTGTAACAGCTACCGCAAGTTCTATTGCTAAACATAAAACAACAGAAATACAAACACCTACTGAATCTATACCAGACACAACCACCAAAGGAGCTGCCCCCACCACAACTGAATCTCTTACTACCAGCAGTGCTACAACAACACATACATCTATTGCATCAACACCAACACCAGCCACTGAACTTACAACAACCTCTGCTACTAGTACTGCTACATCAACTGCTTCTACCAGCAAAACACCAGATACTACTACACCACACACAGAACCTTTCAGAACTACTGGTGAAACAACAATTGTCACACCTACAACATCTGCACTAAGCACAACTGCAGGTGTAACAGCTACCGCAAGTTCTATTGCTACACATAAAACAACAGAAATACAAACACCTACTGAATCTATACCAGACACAACCACCAAAGGAGCTGCCCCCTCCACAACTGCATCTCTTACTACCAGCAGTGCTACAACACCACATACATCTATTGCATCAACACCAACACCAGCCACTGAACTTACAACAACCTCTGCTACTAGTACTGCTACATCAACTGCTTCTACCGGCAAAACACCAGATACTACTACACCACACACAGAACCTATTAGAACTACTGGTGAAACAACAATTGTCACACCTACAACATCCGCACTAAGCACAACTGCAGGTGTAACAGCTACCGCAAGTTCTATTGCTACACATAAAACAACAGAAATACAAACACCTACTGAATCTATACCAGGCACAACCACCAAAGGAGCTGCCCCCTCCACAACTGCATCTCTTACTACCAGCAGTGCTACAACACCACATACATCTATTGCATCAACACCAACACCAGCCACTGAACTTACAACAACCTCTGCTACTAGTACTGCTACATCAACTGCTTCTACCGGCAAAACACCAGATACTACTACACCACACACAGAACCTATTAGAACTACTGGTGAAATGACAACATTTGTCCCATCTACAACATCTGCACTAAGCAAAACAACAGGTGTAACAGCTACCACAACTTCTATTGCTACACATAAAACAACAGAAATACAAACACCTACTGAATCTACACCAGCCTTGACCACAAAGGGAACCGCACCCAGCACAACTTTATCCCCTACTACCAGAAGTGCTACAACACCTCATACATCAATTGCATCTACACCAACCCCAGCCACTGAAACTACAGCAATCTCTGCTCCTATCACTGTTACAACAACTGCTGTTACTACTAGCGAAGCTATAGTTTCTACTACAAGTGCAAAAACAACACCTTTAACTGAACTTACAACCACACAAATCTACACTTCTTCTGAATCTCAACCAACAGCAACCACTAAAGAAACACCAACTGCTCCTACAGTACACACTACACTTCTCACTACTACTGGTGAAACAACAACAATTTACACACCTACAACATCTGCACTAAGCACAACTGCAGGTGTAACAGCTACCACAAGTTCTACTGCTACACATAAAACAACAGAAATACAAACACCTACTGAATCTATACCAGGCACAACCACCAAAGGAGCTGCCCCCACCACAACTGCATCTCTTACTACCAGCAGTGCTACAACACCACATACATCTATTGCATCGACACCAACACCAGCCACTGAACTTACAACAACCTCTGCTACTAGTACTGCTACATCAACTGCTTCTACCGGCAAAACACCAGATACTACTACACCACACACAGCACCTATTATAACTACTGGTGAAATTACAACAATTGTCACACCTACAACATCTGCACTAAGCAAAACAACAGGTGTAACAGCTACCACAAGTTCTTCTGCTACACATAAAACAACAGAAATACAAACACCTACTCAATCTACACTAGCCTCAACCACCAAAGGAACTGTTGCCAGCACAACTGCATCAACAACCTCTGGAGAAACGTCAGCTACTACTGCAGCACATACTACACCTCCTCCTTCTAATGAAGAAACTACAACAATTTCCACACAAACAACATCTGTAGTAATCACAACAACAGGTGTTACAGCTACTACAAGTCCTACCACTGAAAGTAAAACTACAGAAACACACATATCTACTGAATCTATACCAACCTCAACCACAATAGGCACTGCTACAAGCACATTGACATCCACACCATTCATATCCACTGAAGCTGCTACTCCCACCGCATCCCATTATACTGCATCCACACATTCCTCTGCTACAACTGTCACTGAGATTACTACATCTGGAACAACTACGCATACATCTACGGAATCTTCGACGGGTGAAGTTACTACTCCAGTAAAGGCAACAACAGCTGAAACTACTACAAAGAATACTGCCCCTTCAACTATAACAGAAGGTACTAACATATGTTGTAATGCTTTACTCTGTTTTACTCTGTTGATAGGAGTTAAAAAATGATGTGGTGTGGTATAGATAAAAAGTAATCCATTGCCATGCCTTGTCCTTTGCTTCTCCTTCTGGCCCCACATTCAAAACAATTGCACATTGAGAATGTGATAATATAGTTTTATTTACTACTGTTGTTGACTTGGTACTCTTGCATGAACAGATCCTCAGTTTATTTTATATGCATTAATGAATCAAGGGTACCAGACATAGTTTGGACTGTGATGATATAATTTCCTTTTTTGTAAGTTGAAAGAATTAAATGACAGTCACTTTATTTTTGTTATTACTTTTAACAGTGTTTACCACAATTGTTACAACAACTGGCCCTACAGTGACACACGAGCCACCATCTACAACAAGGAGTGAGACATCACCAGTTACAACTTCTATTACCACAATTCCTGTCACACATAATACTCAGGACACCACTATCACTTCCTCTACAATGTGTGTATGTGTACACAATGGGACATCTTATACACCAGGTAATGTAATCAACAGGAAAGTGATAAATATTTTGTTATGGAAACAGAGGGGTTGGTTTATGTGACGGATCTCGGATACCCCGTATGGGAACCTCCACCAGACCTGTGGCTCCTGTCCTCCAAACGCACCCACAGCCTGCAGACTCGCCATTACCAGCCTCAATCACGAGACACAGGTGTTGAGGGTTAAACATGCAGGGCATAAACTCTTTATTACGTACCCACGCTTTGGGAATACCGCCATTTTGTATAAGCCTATATCAGATAAAAGTACATTGTTTGTGGAATAAAAGTATATATTTAGCCCAGCTGGGCCAACAGGTTAAGGTAGCCGGAAACGACTCCACGAGCCCAGCCACAGATACTACGTTCACCCGGTTCTGATGAACCAGCAACCGCAGACACAAATGTCTGGAGGTGGCAACTTCTCCAGGTGGTGGGAGATGGCAAATAGCCCTCCAAATCTCCCGTTCTTTGCTGGGCCATAGTCTGTGGGTAGGAGGCCAGCCCACAGCCCCTTCCAAAACACACAGTGACAGTGGGTTCTGTCACAGTTTACTAAAGGCAAGTAAACTGTATAATTAGCAAATGTAGTTGCTCCAGAATTTAGTAAGTAAGGGGAAGCTCTGCTGGATTCCATCATCCAATCACATGCAAGCCAAACTGCTGTTTTTTTTTTTTGCATGTGATTGGGTATTCTTTGCAACTCTGCAAATCTCTGATTGCAAGCACATCTATAGGTTTTCACTGTTTTTATGATCAGAGTTTTTCATTGATTTAATGTTGGCTATGTTGTCAGATATCTCAATGGCAAATAATTATGAGCTGTACAGCCAGAGGACTCAGATACATGACTAAAGGAGGCCATAGCTTATGTAATTTCCTTTCCTTCCACCAGAGGTGGAAGGAAAGAAAATTGCTGTATTCCCCCACCCACACATTTTGTGTGGATGGGGGAATCCTTTGAATATCGTCATTGTGTTCTGCTGGCAGAAAGCGCAGGGAGCCTTTCTTTCCAGCAGTATACAAAGATCACTGCTGGCAGCTATAGCATGCAATCCAAAAGGCTGGTTATACTGAAGTCAATCTATAAATTGGCTCCAGTACAACCAGTCTGCCCATCGGTGGATTGAATTTCAGCTTGTCCTTGCTGAACTCGCCGAGATTCGATTCATCTATGGCTGGCTTAAGGGAGTCAGAAGGTATTGTTGAGAAGAGGAAGCCCAGCTAATATGACTTGTTCAAGTTTTGAATAAAGTAGTAAAGGGATAAAACCACTTCAAGGTTGTTTTTTTGTCATCTGTGTATCATTAGAGGAATATCCCTTCACTTACTGTCCCAGGAACAGGTCCCAATGAAAAGATCCCCCCTTACCTCTTGTTCTGAGAACAACTCTAAAATTGTGGATTTCCCCTCACTATCTTGGGGACAGTTGTTACCAGCACAAATAGATAGCTTGTAACTCCCAACTGGGACACACATAGCAATAAAGAAATGAGGGGTCTAACCTTCTCCATCTATCCAAAATTAAATTAATAAATAAGTTCTATAGAGACACATTTATGGATAACTGTTATGCCGCGTACACACGATCAGTCCATCCGATGAGAACGGTCTGATGGACCGTTTCCATCAGTTAACCGATGAAGCTGACTGATGGTCCGTCGCGCCTACACACCATCGGTTAAAAAAGCGATCGGGTCAGAACGCGGTGACGTAAAACACAACGATGTGCTGAAAAAAATGAAGTTCAATGTTTCCAAGCATGCGTCGACTTGATTCTGAGCATGTGTGGATTTTTTACCGATGGTCGTGCCTACTATTGATCGGTTTTGACCTATCGGTTAGGAATCCATTGGTTAAATTTAAAACAAGTTGGCTTTTTTTTAACCAATGGATAACTAACCGATGGCGCCCACACACGATCGGTTTGGTCGGATGAAAACAGTCCATCAGACCGTTCTCATCGGTTTAACCTATCGTGTGTACGCGGCCTTACTGTAAAAGTGTACAGTAAAAGTGAAGTAAAGTTACTGCATTCACACATCTGAAATATATTAATCTGATATTTAAAATAAAATGGTATTGTATGGATTTTAGAATACATAATGTAATTATTGTAATATCCAAAAAGCTTGATGTCACAATTATTATGATCATTTTTGTTTTAAATGTCAGGTGAGATAACCAGCGGTGTAACTGATGACACTTGCTACAAAGTCATCTGTGATCCAGAATGTCAGACTCAAGTGCAGCATTGGCCTTGTTCAACAACACCTCCGACAAGTAGTCTAAAAACATCACTTACTAGTATTCAAACTCCACCTTCAACGCAGTCAACAGCCACTACAACACCATCAACTACTCCAAGACAAAGCACAACCACCATTACTAAAATCACAACTTCAACAACTGAAGTTGAGACAACACCTACTACTGGATGCATACTTGATCGACATTATGAAGTTAGTATATTCTTTCTTATGATTATTCTGTTATGGGAACATACCCCCTAAGTTAGAACATCCGGCTCTGGTTATTTTATTTGCTAACAACCATTTTTTTAATTTATATAATGATCTATTAATGTAAGTTATAAATGTTGCTGATTTAGAGGCTAAATATCTTATATTCTTTCAGGATACATTATTTGTCCCTTTTCTGTTTAATTGGATTACCTGTCAGTAACCAAATGTCCTAATTCGGGCATTTAGATCCTGGTCCTCATCTATCCAAGGCTTACCTTACATTTACAGAAATATATGTAAATGTATCTCTAAGCTACATTATGGGTCTGAAATGAGAAATCCACCTAAGGTAAGGGGCAAATGGCACTGTCTGGTGTAACCCTCTGAAATTCTGTATTTCTCCAGGAAAATGAAGTCTGGTCGTTGTGTAACTGCACCAAGGCCCGGTGTTTAGAAAACAACGCAATTGAGATCACGCACATCCCGTGTCAACCACCTCCTAAAATCACGTGTGCCAACGGACGCCCACCAGTACCTGTTCCAGATGAAGACTTATGCTGCTGGCACTGGGAGTGTGAATGTAAGATCTTCTAGTCATATTAAGCCCTGGTGTACACTTTTGCAACTTGGGATGCAACTTGAGACACTACGGGGGTGTTTTTTTAAACGGGAGTATGGTGCAGCTATGCATAGTAGCCAATCAAAAAATGGGAAGGGGATATGGGTAGGGAAAGGAATGGGGAGAGGAAAAGGTTAGAAAAAAGAAACAAGGGAGGAAAGAATGAAAAGAAAATAAAGAAAGGAGACAGAGGGAAAGTGAGGAAAAGAAAAAGTAGAAAAAGGGGGGACAAGTGGGGCAGAATACACAAGGGAAGCACTCACATTTGCCACATCCGAATGTTGAGTAAATAGAAGAAAGGAAACTAATCACTAGCGTGAAAAGAAATGGCGGACTTTGAGGCAAATTTGCCTCAAAGTCCGCCATTTCTTTTCACGCTAGTGATTAGTTTCCTTTCTTCTATTTACATAGTAGCCAATCAGTTTCTAACTTGTTCAATTAAACTATAACAAAAAACCTGGAAGCTTTTTAGTTTCTATGCAGAGCTTCAGATTTTGCACTTTGCAGTTTTAGTAATTTAATCCCACAGTGTCCATGGACAAGTGAAATCACGTTATGTTCAATAGTGATCATTCTAATCATTGTGACTAAATAAGCTGTGACTTTACATTTACTTTACATTTAAATCAAGTGTGAATCACCTCTTAAGATCATGTGTGGCAACGGACGCCAACCAGTACCTGTTCCAGATGAAAACTTATGCTGCTGGTAGCTGCAGATTTTGCACTCTCCAGTTTTAGTAAACCAACCCCACAGAGTCGCATGACAAGTGAAATCACATTATATTCAATGGTGATCATTCCAATCAGTTGACTCAAGTCTCAAAAAAAGGTTCCTGCACTACTTTGGTGCAACTCCTGTGCAATTTCAACCTCATAGACGTAGTAAAAAACAGCTCGGTAACAAAACGTCATTATCATACTAGAATTTTTTTTCATGTTTTTTATGTTTTAATCAAAGAGAGTCAGGGAAGCATAATCTGCTATAGATGCAACAGTATATTAATTGTTTAGTTGTAAAATAAATATTTGATATAAATTGTAACAATAAGATATAAAACAACAGTTTAAAATATAAATACAATAGTTAAAAAAATAACTTAAACTATTAGGCCTCTTTCACACGAGGCTCCCGCCGGCTCAGTGGGAGATCTCTCTGAATTTTTTTTTTTAATTTTTTGAATCTCTTTTCCATCATAGTGTTGCTAATGTCCTCCACCCGATTAGTGCTCTCAGCCAGGCCTCGACAAAGTCCGGGCGCCAGGTCGCAATTGTGACAAGAAATTGTGACCTGGCGCCTGGGGAAGCTTAAGCCTGCAGAAGGCCCACGCCCACCGGTAATTAAGGCCACTGCTTTGTGGCCTTCACAGAAGAAAGCTGAAGCCTGCAGAAGGCCGCAAAGTCGCGGCCTCAATTGAGGCCATGGCTTTGCAGTCTTCTGCAGGCCTCAGCTTCCTTCTGTGATCTGGCGCCATCATGTGATGGCCGTTGGCATTACAGGTTACATTACATTACATTTACATTACAAGTCGCAAAACAGCAGTTCTAATGTGTTTTTCCCTGTTTTCACTGCCGTCTCCTTCAATCTAATTAGAACCACCAAACATTATATACCGTATTTTTCGGACCATAAGACGCACTTTTTTCCTGCAAAAATATGGTGGAAAATCTGCCTGCGTCTTATGGTCCGAATACTGAATGTCCAAGGCCCCCACCCCCTGCGAATTCGCCTTTTAACATACCGGTAGTCAGACAGCATGTCCGCAGAGAGCAGGCAGCCAGCGCGATCAGCTTGAGCTCACGGCGGGTGGTGTCAGACTCGTCTGCGGCATCTTTTTCCCAGCAGTATGGTACGGTACACAGTAGGGACAGGGAGCAGCCATTGTAGCCACCAGGAAGCTTTGCAGTGCACGCCCACACAACGTCACTGTGTTGCGCCGCGTAAGATGCTCGCCGATGACGCTACTGCACATGCGCCGCTTTTAGACCAAGGAAACCAAGAGTAGAGCTGCTGTACACAACTATAGCTGACTCGTATTAACCCCTCACATGCCGCAGCAGCTGCGGGATATGGCGACGGCTCACAACGGAGACACAGGCTGGCTGTATTAGATATTAGATAACACAGGCTGGATGGGGCACACCACGGATATGGGCTCACAATTGACACACAGGCCGGCTGTATTACATAAGACAGGCTGGATGGGGGCACACCATGAATATGATGGAGGAGGGGGGGGCACTGATTCCTGTATGATGGAGGAGGGGGGCAATGATCCCTGTATGATGGAGGGGGGGCACTGATCCATGTATGATGATGGAGGGGGGACACTGCCCCCCTTTTCCATCATACAGAGATCAGTGCCCCCCCTCCATCATTTTAATAAATATTTCAGTAGACCATTTGTGTCAGAATATTTTTTTTTCTCATTTTCCTCCTCTAAATCTAGGTGCGTCTTATGGTCAGGTGCGTCTTATGGTCCGAAAAATACGGTATATTTTTTATTCTAACATCCTAGAGAATAAAATGGCGGTTGTTGCAATACTTTCTGTCACACTGTATTTGTGCAGCGGTCTTACAAGCGCACTTTTTTGGTGAAAAATACACTTTTTTTAATAAAAAAAAAAGACAACAGTAAAGTTAGCCCAATTTTGTTTATATTGTGAAAGATAATGTTACGCCAAGTAAATTGATACCTAACATGTCCCGCTCGTGGAATGGCGATAAACTTTTACCAAAATCTCCATAGGCGACGTTTAAAAAATTCTACAGGTTGCATGTTTTGAGTTACAGAGGAGGTTTAGGGCTAGAATTATTGCTCTCGCTCTACCAATTGCGGCGATACCTCACATGTGTGGTTTGAATACCGTTTACATATGCGGGTGCTACTCACATATGCGTTCGCTTCTTCAAGCGAGCTAGGCGGGACCGGGTGCGTTTTTTGGCTCCTAACTTTTTTAGCTGGCTCCTAGATGGCAAATAAATTTGTCAAACCCTGCTCTCAGTCAATGGTAGAGAGTGTTAATCTGAGTGTTCTGGCGACGGGGCCGCCCCCCTGTCAGAACACAACAGCTCAGCGGATGGTTAGTACAGCGGCTCCGTCCAGAGCTGATTGTTTTTTTTTTCAACCCGCTCTGGTGTACAAAAACAACTTGTAGTGTGTACCAGGCTTTAGGTGGAAATGTATGACTCGGGTAAAACCAGTGATAAGTAGACCCCTAAGCTTTGTATGTTATGAATGCACAAGTTAAATATATTTCTTAATAAGTAATCTTTGATTGTGCTAAGCAGCTTTAATGAGAAATATACATTTTTTTTCCAGGTGTTTGTTCAGGATGGGGTGATCATTATAGCACCTTTGATGGGACATATTACAGTTTTCAAGGCAACTGCACATATGCTTTGGTGGAGGAGATAGAAAAGAAGACAGATAATTTCGGAATTTATGTTGATAACTTTGACTGTGGATCAACAGATCGTGTCTCCTGTAGTCGTAATGTTATCATCCGATATGAAACTCAGGAAATCCAAATGAAAAAGAAGAGCTTGCCACATACCACTGTCCAGGTAAGATCATGTACAAATATAGAACAGAGGAGATTTACTAAAACTGGTGTACACAGAATCTCATGCAGCTGTGCATAGTTGTCCATTAGTTTCTAACTTCAGAGTGTTCAATTATGCTTTGACAATAAAACCTGGAAGTTCAGTTTTTTTCTATGCACAGTTGCACCACATTGCATGTGCACCAGTTTTAGTAAATCTCCTTTCTGCTTCTTAGTATAGACAGTTCCAATGAAAGTCTTTTTTTTTAGGTAGTTAGTTTTTACAGAGCTGTTCAGGTTTCAACCTTGCTCCAACCAGCTTTATTATTTTGTATCATGAAACAAACATAGGCAGTATTTGCAATAAAAACTGAACAGTTTACAAGATTTAAATGGAGTGTTCATATACTTGTTGGCCATATACCATAATATATACACCTCCCTTTGTACAATTCAACAGAACACACTGGGGCTATGTATTCTAGTTTAGTGAAAATTGAAAAAGGTCTCTCTTTTTTGCAGGTTGTCATAAATGGTGAAGTTGTTGGTGTGCCCTATAAGAAATACGGAGTAAACATTTATAAAGTTGGTATTAATCATATTGTGGAAATTCCTGAGTTGAAGACTAATGTCACTTTCAATGGGGAGGATTTTTCTGTGAAAGTACCATCTAATGTTTTCACGAAAAACACACAGGGACAGTGCGGTAAGCTTTGTGACCTGATTATTCAATCTTTGATTTTTATGGTATTTCATATAACTATTACTGTGAAAAATGTGAAAGAAAATTAATTTGGGGACATTGTTTTGCTTTTGGGAATTAGTTGGGGATACATTTTTATTTGCAATTGTCCTTTTCACTTTTTGTTAGGACCAATGACAAGTATATGAACGAAAGCAAAAGTTGCATGTGATCTTGTGGTTCTAAGTCTGTTTATCATCATGCTCCTGGGAGGTCCCCCTGGCAGAGTAGAGAATCATGGTGGTGACATGATCAGGAACCCACAAATACAGTAATGTGTCTCTGTCCTGTTTCTATGACCTTAGGTGGGTATAAACCCAGTTGATGTGGTAAGAGTCTGCAGCTTAGCACTCCAGGTAGCGTTCTTACCACATCAACTGGGTTTCTACCCAGTGGTTCCTGATCACGTGACCATCATGATTTGTCATCCTTTTTTTCACATATGCTTTGTCTTCTGTGTGAGTGCTCAGTTTTCTTAGCGTTGGGGCCAGGCTGTCTTTAAGACAAGGTCAGTAGCCAATCTATGTGGGTACCAGACATGTGATCATCAAGATTAGCCAATGTGGGACAAACTTTAGCTCTGCCTGAAGTTCTGTGTTCGTTTTCTCCATTGTGCAGACACTGAGTGGAGCTCTGAATGCCCATCCAGCCCTTCACAAAATTGACTTATGGTTGCTTAATTGGATAGCAATTTTACTGACCAAGAGAATCAGCAGGGAGTGAATTGGTATTTGCATAATTGGGTGCCCTGGGTTCTGGTGAAGACAGATGCCTGCTAATGTACTCAAATAGAAGTATACTTATTTACCCATATTAAGGTACCTGAAGGATTACTCTAGGGCCCCTTGGCACCTGTCTGGTGATTTTTTACTATGCCTTGAGGTAAGGCAGCAAATTAATTTAGTTTTTGATTAGTTGATTATTGATTATCTAGTGCTCTGTTGTATAGTTTACTAGTCTGGTATACTTGATATAAGGACTGGATGACAAAATACACATAATTACAGAGAATTTAGAATAAAGGATGGACTTACAGATACAGTTATGAATGCTTAAATCCTGCACCCAGCTTTATTTGTTATTTCGTTCAAATGCAGGTACTTGCAGTAATGACCAAACAGATGACTGCAGAACAAGCAGCGGTGAGATCGTTTCAAGCTGCGCAGCTATGGCTGACACTTGGATTGTGCATGACTCAAATAAACCCACATGTGATCAGCATAAGCCTACACAACCCCCTCCAACCACTGAGCCCTCTGTTGTTTGCCCTCCATCACCAATGTGTGACCTCATGATGGGACCGTAAGCATTTACAATCTTCAATTCTGTTTGTAGAGGTGTCAGAAAAAATGTCTGTTTTTCCTCCAAGTATATTCCTAATATACATTAGTTAATAGGGGTTATCTCACCAAATTGTTATAGATCTTAATATGACATACTCTACAGATGCCATAGGAAAGTCTCATGCCACGTACACCCGATCAGAAATTCCGACAAGAAAACCGTGGATTTTTTTCAGACAGAATGTTGGCTCAAACTTGTGTTGCATACAAATGGTCACACAAAATTCCGACGTAAAACACTACAACGAGCTAAGAAAAATTAAGTTCAATGATTCCGAGCATGTGTCGAATTGATTCCGAGCATGTGTCAAATTGATTCTGAGCATGCGTTTTTTTTTTTTTGCGCATCGGAATTGTATACAGACGATTGGAACAATTGAGAATCAGCTCTCAAATTTTTTCTGTCGGAAATTCTGCTAGAAAAAGTCAGATGGAGCCTACACATGGTCGGAATTTCCGACCAAAAGCTCACATTGAACTTTTCTTGTTGTAAATTCCGACCGTGTGTACACGGCATTAGATTTCACATCACTTTCTGTTCTGAGGACAGTGGTCTCTTGACAAATTGAAAGGGATAATCTACCCAAGGGACTTGGATTTTTTTTGTTTTTGTTTTTTTTATGTAAGTTTTAAAGTTTACTGAACTACTAAAGTGACCCTTTGCCCTTCTTATCAATTCAGTTTAGACCCCCTCAGTATATCTGTATAATGATGCTCAGCTATTCTTTGGAATAAGATGATTTTTAAAATAAGCTTTTAAAACTTTATTTATTTGTTAAAAATAATAATAATACAATTCTTTAGGTGGTAGGCTAGTAGGAAGGTAGGAGGGTCCAAAGTAACTTAGTAATAAAGACTGTTTCTTAATTTAAAAAAAAGCTGAAAACTCAAAGCAATTGCAGACTTTGTACTTATCAGCCAGTGGTCACTGCATAGTTAAAACAATTAAGCTGTATGAATAGAGCCTAGCACTAAAGTCCCTGCCTCCCCCATACTTAGTAAATCGATTACTAATAAGTATTGCTGTTTTAATATTTTGTCTCAGTCATTTATCTGATAAGGATCCATGCTCCATGCATACATTTCTCTTGCATAGTTCTACACAAATTATTTACTGGTCAATTAGAATGTAATTGTGTTTCTTTTTCTTGTGTTCCTTCTCCCTTAAAAGAATTTTCCAGAAATGCCATGAGATAGTCCCACCAAATGATTACTACAAGGCCTGTGTTTCTGATAGCTGCCATGGCGCCAGCTCCAACATGCCATGCAACAGTTTGCAGCACTATGCTCTACTCTGCGGAGATCATGGAATTTGTATTGACTGGAGAAGTCAAGCTTCTAAATGTCGTAAGTTTAACATTGAATACTTTATTTGAATGATTTGTTATACACAGATATGAACTTAAAACACTGAACATAATTGTGAGGCTCAAAAATAAGGTAGATGCTGGTGCCTCAAGTATATCACAAGATTATCAACAAAGATTTGATTGCTGCATGTTATAGACAAAATACAATAATATGTTTTAAGCAGTATATGAAATTTAGAAGTATGCAACAGGTGGTAGGGGTAGGGGTGTACATAAATCAGATGCCTCTCTGATGTACTTGTATCTCTTCCATCTATAATAATGAGTTTGTGATAAACAAGTTTGTTAAATATATTAAGTTTTGCTGTCGCTTTATGCAAAGATCCCTCCTGCAACATTTTTGCATGCATTCATTTGTTATTGTTTACTTGTGTTATTTGTCTTTACCTCATTTAGGCCTGCTTGCTAAATGAATAGTGCTACTCCTAAACTATTGGAAGTGTAGGGGGGGATATTAAAATAAAGATGCTAATTGTTCACACATAACAGTAATAATAACAGTCCAATATTGGTCCAACTTTCAAACATTTGTCTTGATCAACCACAGACATCTTCAAAATGTTCTTGCTTTTTATTTAGCCATGGAGTGTCCATCTCACCAAGTCTACAATGCCTGTGGCTCAGCTGTTCCGAGAACTTGCCAGACCACGTAAGTGTCTATCTACTACACTGCATGCTTAGTAAACCTACAGTCATTGTGCAACAAAGATGAACTTGGATTTTATAAGACTATTGTCGTTAAATTGCAATATTGATGATTGTGGCTAACATAATTGAAAGGTGCTAGACTGGTGCTAGCATGACAGAAGAAACTAAAGGTTAAACAGTTCTAGGCCAGATATTACTGAATCAATGCAAATAGTTCCAGGACTAAAGTACACATGGAATAGACAATCAAGAATGATCAGTGTTGTCAACTGATGGTGGATGATGACCATTGAGCTTCAGGGGACTGAAAGAATCTGGTCTTTTTGAGAGTTGCTAAAGGGGTAGATCAGGCATTATTAACTGGTGAACCGCAGATCTGAGCTGAGTCAAAGTCCTATCTGGACTGCCACAGCCCTGCTATTTAAGTGCTGTTCTGCCCATAGACATCACTGCCGCTGCTGTCATTCTCACAGAACTGAAGACATGAGGCAGGACATGTTCCCCGGCAACAGAGATGTGAACCTAGTCTAAGAGGACAGGGGGTTGTGATGTGAAAGATCTGACTCATAGCACGAACATGCAATTCGGACCTCTGCTGGATGAAAAATTGTACTTACTGGTCCTCCATAAATTTTAATATAATACCTCTAGGGTAGATTTAAGATGACAGTTACTACAAACAAGTAACAAGGACATACCCAGGGGCAACAAGAAACAGTAAAGAATGGGGATGAGGACACAAGTGATACTAAAGCAAGACCAGACAGAGTTAGCTAAATGGCTACCACATAGAGAATGTGAGACAATTAACAACACAAACAAAACCCAGAGGGAGACATGCAACACAAATGTAATGATCTAGATCACAGGGTCCTGGGGAACTAAATAAAAATCTGAGAACAAGGAGAAAGATGGCAGCCAAAAACCAGGGTCAAAATATCTGACAGAGAAAATACAGATGTCTCCTGAAGGAATAGCAAAGGTATAGATACCCAGGAGGTTTTTGGGAGATAAGAAAAATGGGAGTACCAGACAGCACAAGGTAATGATATAATGTAAATATACAGACACGTGAAGATACTCTTGTGGAAAGAACAGAATTTAACAGATTTTGGGTTTAAACCTAAGAACTTAAGAACCCACAACCACCACTGGTCACCCTGATATATGTTAAAAACAATGCCTTATTGCCTTACTAACAAACTGAAAGGGTTTATTGCAGAAGACAAAAATATTTTTCTTTAAGTATTTGCAAATATATAGAATATTATATAGATATAGAAAATTTGTTTTTTGAGTTTTGAAGTTATGCGCTATGCCGTCTATTTCGTTGCGGTGCAAGTTTTCTATATGTTTATGACAAGTTTAGCTATATGTTTATGACACTGAGCATCTATTTCTTAATTTAAATAAAACAATCATTTCTGCTATTTCTTAATTTAAATAAACACAATCATATATAGACTTATTGAGTTGGGGTGTCATTCTTTTGAATGGAACCTTAATGTACTACAGTGCAATGCAATGGACCACTGCACAGAACTATTAATTGAATCCTAATACATGTTATTTTCCAGTCCAGAGGAACAATCAATAATGGAGAGTGATAAACGTGTGACTGAAGGGTGTTTCTGCCCTGTGGGAACAATGCCATTCAGCCCTGCATTGGATGTTTGTGTATCTACCTGTGGTAAGTGGTCATGTTCTGTCAAAGGGCATCTAAATTCCTAATAACAACGCTGTATATATACACAATGAGGGTGAAATATCATCTTAGAAAGCAGAAACTTTCTATAATATTATGAATATCTAAGACTATGAATATCTTGCCCACAGGGTGACAACACTGCAGTGTAGTTTCACTGCAAAAGGAACAGTGTTGTCTTTTTGTTAAAAGGAAAATAATGGAGCTACTGGAATGATCAACAAAAATGATGCTACAGGGGAAAACAAAAACTGCTGTGCTAAGGATAATGACAGACTTCCTCATATATGTCATATTTAATATTGCCCGCAGTTACAATTTGAGCATTATCCCCTCATCCATTCTTCTAATATTCACCTTCCCTTCACTACCCCACTATGTCCACCAAACTGATGTAAAAAAGCTCTCTTTAAGCCCCAAATTGTACTTGTAGGATCTACACAGGGTTAAGAACTCCTGCCCCACAAGACAACTCTCGGGCTTGGCACTCAGGTTAGGAGGCCATCAGTGATGCTTTATGGCACAAAGGGGATGAGTCATATGCTCCCCCATACCCAGAGGTGCCAGCTCTAAAGGATGAACATAACAGTATGAGAGCAATGGTGAGTTTAAGCAGTAGGGGCCCAATTAACAAAAGCTGTTGATTTGCCTAGCTTGCCATCCCTCACAAAACATACAGTCTATATATATATATATATATATATATATATATATATATGAAGCATGCTCTTATTATTCAGAGAGACATATCTGCAGGCCCATCCAGAGATGCTATGGAAGCATTGGTGAATTATGTAAAGTAATTATTTGAAGTGTTCCATCATTACCACAGCCTTTAGCCCAGTAGTTGTATTTTGTATAACATTAATAGTTCACTTAATTACTGTGTCCACTGCCTGTTTAGTGCATAAAGTTCCTCAGCTAAGTTGCTATTCATCTATAAAAGCTACATGGAAAATTGGAAGTTATACTTATAACCTTCACTGGGTAGCTATCATTGGTTGCTAAAAAGCAACAAACCTACCTATGAATTCTCTGTATTTGGTCACAAAATTATGAATTATTACAATAAGAAGGCATAGTAAGCACCTAATTTCAAGTACCAGTAAGTATGATACATTACATGGACAAATTGGAGTATTCACAGAGGGTATATTATAGTGGACAGATGGTTCCCTGACATAATTTTACACAGGTAAACATTAGGAAATCTTTTTTCCCCGGGCCTTCTTTTATTACTGAATAGTCACTTTGACAGAAGACATGATCATAGATTTAACACTGTCTTTCTTTCAGGATGTGTTGGACCTGACAGGATTCCACGGGAGGTATGTCATAGTATGGATTACACTTTCTGTCTTCTGCTTTTCTGATATCAGCACTAACGCCTACACTGCTTGTATTGCACAGTGCCAAAGTTGCCTGTACATTCTCTTTATTCCCATCATATTGCTGTCTAACATTAAAGTAGAACTATAGACAAAGCTTTTTTTTTTCATTTTGGTTAGCGTAAGAGAGGATTATATAATCCCTGTATGTTTTCTTTTCATCTGTGTCTCATTGGGGAGATATACCTTCACTTCCTGTCCCGTAGTCAAACAGGAAATCCTTAAAAATTAATGAAATCTCTTGGGGCCCCCAGGAAACCATAACTAGTGTCCCTATTGTAAGATTTCTCCTCTATTACTTCTTTGGCAGCAACCCAAAATTTGGGATTTTTTTTAAGTTCACTTTCAATAATAATCATAAACAGGACAAACCAAGAGGGTAAATCTCCCTAATGGGGGCACAGATAGCAATAAAAACCTAATAGGTGTTTTGATCTAATTCCACTAAATCATTGATCTGTTTTTAAAGGAGTTATACATTTTTTTCGATGCATTAAGATGAAAAGCTTTCTGTGTGTAGCAGCCCCCCTAATAATTACCTAAGGTCCCTCTCTGTCCAGCGATGTCCACGATTGTCTCGGCTGTCTGACAATCTCTCTTCTGATTTGGCTGAGACACAGTGGTGCAAAGTCAGTCAGACAATCAGGAGACAGAGGGGGTTGGAGTCGGGCCGCAGCTTCATGTCTGAATGGACACAAGGAGCCAGGACTTGGCTCGGGTGCCCCCATAGCAAGGAGGGAGGGGCCAGGAGAGCCAGGAGAGGCGAAATCCACTGCAACAGAGCAGGTAAGTATAAAATATTTGTTATTTTTATTGAAAAGAAAGCAAGACTTTACAATCACTTTAACCCTGGGATATTGAGGGAACAATACACTAGTCTGTTCTGCTAAAATTGAATAGTTGAGAGGTATTCATTATATTTAAATTAAAATAATATATTCTTTATATTCCAGTTTCGGTTTCCAGTTCTGCTTTGCTTTTTAATTGCAAAAAAATAGAAGCTTACTAGTAGGGTTGAGCGAACCCGAACTGTAAGGCCTCGTACACACGATGAGATATGTCCGCTCAAACTTGTCCGACGGACAGTTTAGAGCGGACATGTCTCATCGGATTTCGGTCCGATGGCGTGTACACACCATCGGATCAAAATCCCCGCCGGCAGACAGCGTGGTGACGCGCCGCCACGTCACCGCTACGTCACGCACCAGGAAGTAAACACTTCCGCGCGCATGCGTCGGATCCATTCACAGGATACGACGCATGTGCGGGAGGATATGTCCGCTGGTTTCCCGTACTAACCAGCGGACATATCCGACGGACAGGTTTGTAGCGGACAAATTTCAAAGCATTCAAAATAAATCACGGTGGCCCTTCCCAAAAACCCAGCGCTTCAGGAAGACAGAGAATACTTATAATAAATAAAACTATAAGTTTAAAGCACGATAATAAACCCACAAAGTGAGAGTGTGTAGATCTACAACACCTCCCTCACTTGTCAAGCAAATAACTGCTGGAGCTGCTACTATAACCTGTCCTAAGGCAGGTAATAAACACTAACAAAACCACATAAAAACAATATGAAGCAGCGCTCCTTAATTGGAATGTCACTTGCTATGATATGAAAAGTCCAAAGTTCATATGAATAAATGATGGAAAAAAGAAGTTAATCCCAAGATGATCCGTGAAAAGGAAAGAGGAGATGTATCTCTCAAACACCATAAGATTCTTTTTGACCACCACCACCACGTGCAATAGCTGAATGAAACTCTTACCAGACAGCGCTGGATATAAAGCGTTGTATTGTAACACACAGCCTGAGAGAAAAATCCAAATTCTCTCCTCTTATGGATATCAACTCACATGTGAGGAAACAAAAAAAGCAGATGGTGGCACATAGCGTATTCGTAGGGTTTATTGTAAAAATCACATAAAATGTAAGAAATACACTTACAATTTCAGTAAAATCATTCGCATATATCTACATTGTGAGTTTCACCGCAGCTGGTCTTTGGCGGAGGTGTTCAAAACGCGACGCCGTTGACTCAGTTGGTTAGGTCCCGCTTGTTCCACACGAACCCTAGTAGCGTGACAAGATTGACAGTGTCTCAACCAACCCATTTTGACGCGTTCAGGAATGACTTCATCTGTGGGTGTGGTTGTACAACTGGTGCTCGATATTTATATAGCATCCCACTTGTTGCCAATTGATATACAGGTGTGCTGGTTTAATTTCAATCCGCCCTGACCATTCATCTCTATTTGCATGTCATATAAAAGGGATGCAGCTATTAGTTTGCTGACCCCTAGTGGATGCAAATATCTTTCCAATAATATAGTGGACCTTTCATGACTGAATCAATATTAGCAATTACAAATAGGCAAATACTCCAATAAATTCTGAATCAATTATTCTCATTAAATATATCTATAAAATGTATATAATACATCAACTAAATAAAATCTATAAAAAAATATAAAAATATAATATAAATAAAAAAATCTATATATATAAAAAAAATATATATATAATAATGCATATACACAAAACTATACATAATAAGACAAAATATTTCTAAGAATGAAGAACCCACCCATGATACTCAAACTAAACTCAAGCTAAAAATCACTAATAAAGTCGTCCAATCCACATTAACCCTTAGGAGTCAAAAAAAATATATCCATCTTGTTTCTCGTTTAGATATTTCTCTTACAAGTGATCCCCTCCAATTAGGGTGGATACAATCAATTCCCCAAAATTTTAAACAAATCTTTATTATTTGTCCGATCATGCTTTGAAATTTGTCCAGACAAACCTTCCGCTAGCCCGTCACACGATCGGAGATGTCTGCTGAAACGGTTCGGACCGTTTTCAGTGGACAAATTCGATCGTGGACGCGGCCTAAAGTTTGGGTTCTCCTTGGGTTTTTCCCGAACCCGGACAATTGGTGAAAGTTCAGGTCCGGGTTCGGAGTTCGGGATTTAAAATAAAAAAGGCGTGGTGGGGTTCCCCCCAGTTCATAACCCCTAGGTCTGGTGTGAATTTTAAGGGGAACTCCACACCAAATTTAAAATAAAAAAGGCGTGGACCCCTTATCCGAGCACGTTGACCTGGCCGGCCGCAGAAAAGAGGGGGGGACAGAGTGTGGCCCCCCTCTCCTGAACATGCCCTCAACATTGGGAGGGTGCTTTGGGGTGCCCCCCAAAGCACCTTGTCCCCATGTTGATGGGGACAAGGGTCTCATCCCCACAACCCTTGTGGTGGAATGCGGGCAGGGGACTTATCAGAATTCCCGAACCCGAACTTTTTTTTTTAAAGTTCGGGTTCGGGTCCGAACCCGAACATCCAGGTGTCCGCTCAGCTCTACTTACTAGTAAAAAATGTAGTCCTACTAATTAGGCTAAAGAGTATTAATTTGATTTAAAGCTGTATTCCTGTATGTGAGGGGAATTTAAGATTGAGAGTTCTCATTGTTGCATTTATTCTATCTAAAATGGAAACAATATGCTGTAGAGGGCTAATTACTTTTGTGCTCACATCTCAATCGAATTGAGGCCTGAAGAAAATAAATGTGGGAAGTACAGCTTGTTTGAAGCTCGTAGTTTCATTGCATTTGTGTACAACTACTCTACAATAGATACAATCAGAATTCTGTTTGTATCCATATGCAAGTGTTGATGGTGTTATTTTCATTGACCCTGGTCTTGATCACATAATTTTTTACAATTACTCTACAGTAGACTGGTTATTTTTCCTTGCTGTGGTGTCACAAAATATATGTACCCCTCAAATCTCTATTGGTATCCAGTCTAAATTATTAACAAGAGTTTTCCTGCACAGTTTGGAGAAGAGTTCCAGTCTGACTGCCAGCAATGTGTTTGCAGAGAAGGTGGTAGTGGCATCACTTGCCAGAAACGCAAATGTTCCAAAGTCAAACCCATCAAGTGTGATCTGGAAGGTTTCTATGCTGATGTTCAGATCAATCATTTGGACCCCTGCTGCAATGAATCAGTGTGCAGTAAGTGTTGCATGCATCTTGTTTCATTGTTATTATAAGGTGATGTTCACACAGGCACTGAAAAAGTCTATTTGATACACAATTCCAAGTTCCAGTATGTGATTTGGTCTCCTTACCTGACACTACAGCTGAAAATGTGCAGTCAGTTCTTTGACTTTTAGAATACCATCTGCAGTGCTTCACATCACATTGATTCAAATGTTGCATTGAACACATGGCATAAATCTCCAGAGGGTTGATTGCTACGTTTCTACCTACAGACTTTCTACTGTGTCATAATTTGAAAATCAGGTGGAATGGCATACAAAGTGATAGCATGTTTTTCGAATTAAAATGTAAATATAATAGAGCAACATTATAAGCTTGGGGAAACTGCAGCACTGCTTTCCTCAAATAAACCGCCTTTTATTTTCATCTATCTGAAAACATGTAGAGGAGTTACATGTTTTGTTTCTATGTATGTGCCTATTCCAACTCCTCAGCATGTCTATACTAAGTATGCTGAAGGCTGGAAAAAAACTCATCTGATAAGATACATTGCAAACCTTCGGTGCTTTGCCATGTGTTAGATGCACTGTCTTCCAGCCCAATGTTGTATACTGTGTCGGCAGAAAGACATACTGTATTTATTGGTGTATAACACTCACTTTTTTACCCTGAAAATAGAGGGTAAACTGTGCCTGCGTGTTATACGCAGGGGGCTATGGAAAGTTTTTTCCTGAAACTTCCCTCTTAGGCCGCGTACACACAACCAAATACATCTGTTCAAATCGGTCTGGCAGACCGATTTGAACAGATTTGTCTGCTGGGATGTATTTTTTTGATCGTGTACACACGATCAAACCAAAATCCCCGCCGGCAGACAGCGCGGTGACGTGGCTGTGACGTGGCAGTGACGTTGATGCCGCCACGTCATCGCACCAGGAAGTAAAACACTTCCGCGCATGCGTCGAATCCATTCGATGCATGTACTAACATGTCGGACGGACGGATTCCCAGCAGACAGATTTTAAAGCATGCTTTAAAATCTGTCGGCTGGCCAAATCTGTCTGCCGCCCATACACACCATCGAATCTGTCTGCTGAAATGGTCTGTCAGACTGTTTTCAGCAGATAGATTTGATCGTGTGTACGTGGCCTTAAAGTTAGGGTGCGTGTTATACACCTGTGCGTGTTATACGTCAATAAATACGGTAATTGTTCAGAGCCAGGTTCAAGTATGCAAACTAGGCACTCTCTAAATGCCACGATTAAAGTTGCTATATTAAGGGATATTAGCAGCTGCTCATTTTAATATATTTATTTATTTGTGTTTGTTTGTGTGATGGGGATTGTAACGACACCCAGAGTATGAAAGGGGTTAAAGTAATTTAGGACATTCCATTCCCAAACACAAAGGCTGCTACCGAACACTCCAACCAGCCGAACAAGAAACCCATATGAATAATTATCCCCCCAAATACGAGATGAGGCTCTGTGTTAAGGGTCAAACAGGAATGATAATGTATTGAAAGGAATACAAGTCTTATATACAATAAAAAGAGGAGGTGCATTCCTGCTCATATTACTCTGAAAATACACCTGTGACCAGACACCTAATTAACATGAGCTCATTAAGTAGTAGACAGACACAGTAGATGATACATTATCATACATATCAACACAGAATTCCTTCATACAATAGCAGGGTTAATTAGCCCAGACAACAATGGCCGAAAGAGAAGCCACACTAGACTCATTTACATTATAGAAGACAACAGACAGACAGGTGGCTGGAGGTGATGACATTTGTCCCAACAGTATGAATCAGTCAGTCTTTCTAATAAGGCATATACAGGGTTCCCAGAGTCTGTGTGTTTTGGGGGGACATTGTCTTGAATCCAAAGTAACATTACTTCAAGGTCCCCAGGCATACACCTCGTAAAGAGTATTGTACCCATAAAATCCATGGCCCATAATCACAAGACAAGAGGCTAGCATTCAATCCTCTCCAAAAGCCTCTGTCCCGGCTAGGTCTGTCACAGGGATCATCTTACTGACTGCAATGGGTCCAATGCTTGGCATAGGGAGATTGGCTGCCAGTAGTCTTTCCAAATCATAGCTTTGAAAAGGCAGGTCTCTGAGTTGGGGCATAGTGGTGACTGTGCTTCAGCAGCTTTATTCAACTTTCAGTGAGCCTCTATTTAACTACAACTGGGCATCTTTCTCAATAGCTAATGTATATAAATGTAAATCCTGGCTTCCCTTTACTGGCAGTTTTGATACTGAAAAAATAATAAAAAAATACTTTGTAATTTATCTTTTTGCTCCTTTTAGGGACTGGTCATGCATAGCTTGTTTTCATGCAGAAATTATACAGACATAGAATGAATTATGTAGTTATTTTGTAGATAGCTGCAGAGCTGTGTCTTCAGCAAGAATTGATCATTTACCTTTTAAGTCTAAGCAAACCATATTATACATGACCGAGTACCATTACAAAATAGATTTCCATTGACAAATGTCATTACTGTCCGGTCTTATTGTGCAATAGCTGGGAGAAAAGTTGACATACACAATTAGGAGGATATATAGACGTTTTCCTGACTCTATTTTTACTACAGTAGGTGATGACCAACTAAAAGTCGACAATCAATAAATAAACATTCTATAAATCAATGCATGAAAAGGGAACTTGGGCTATTTCTCTTTGAACTATCTTTTCCTTTTTTTACATTAACAGAATGTGATCCCAAAAAATGCTCAACGAATCCTCCTCACTGTGACCTTGGCTATGAAGCTATTGGTGACATACCAGAGGGACACTGCTGTACTGTATATACTTGTGGTAAGTCCAGAGTACAAGTTATGTTGTAAACTGAAGATGTAGAAAAAGAATGTTTAAAATAGGAAGTGGATAAAACTGGAGAGAGATAAGGATTGTTAAATGAATAGGGTTTTTGAATGGTTGAACTGCAGAGATGCCAATTGATTTTCTAAAGGAGTAACTGTCAGGTTAGAAGTGATAATTCTGCAACTTCCTCCATGGCGGCTTTTGATTAAACACTGATGGGTTCCACTGCCTCTTCTTCTTTGTAACATGGAGCCTTTGCCCCAAGAGTAGACAATGTAGGGGAAGCTGCCAGCATTGAAGACATATGAACAACTGGCACAGTGACCCAGGTGAAAACCAGGTTACAGACATCATGTTGGAAGTGAATATCTTACATACAGTAATATCTTATCTGTAAGTTTGAATACTGCCAAACTTTCTATTTTAAACAAAATATATATTTTTTTGTCCTAAAGCAAGGATGGACATATATGTTCTTAAACAAGATCTATAAGACGTTATAGAAAATCAGATCTCAAAGCAATTTTATTTGGGATGTCCTTTATCATCAATGGTCTATGATTATTAGGTATACAAAATAGAAGCAATGTGGTATCACCGCGATTATTTCATGGCAGTTGAATTGTTTATAAGAAGGATGGAGACGGATTTCTCCTGGTTTCTTGTAGATAGGCCTGAGAATGAACACATACCTGGGAATTGTATCAGAGAACAAATATAAGCTTTACACTTCTTATCTGCTCTGTGAGATATTATCAAACCAGCAGAGAAGGGAGGTTCTATTATTGTGATAAATATGTTTGCTTATGAGAAGGAAGTTATAAGACAATTATCTGATAGTTCTGTGTATTCTCCTGTACAAGGTAACCCCACTGTTAAGGTACAAAACAAGTTAAAGTGGTAGTGAAGTATTTTTTTTACTTATACCTACAGGTAAACCTATAGAAAAGCTTACCTGTATGTACAGTGAATATCTCTTAAACTTGCACTGTTTAGGAGATATTCACATTACATGCAGCCGGTAATGTCACCTGGGTATGTGCTCTGAAGGGACGGCATATTGATTCCGCCCCTTCAGAGCTCCGTGCCGCGGCCGTGACTCCTGCACGCATGCGTATGAGTGATGTGATCGCGACTTGGCCAATCAGATGGCTGGAGCACTTGAATCCGGAAGGAAGACTGGGTAAAGATGGATGTCATCGCGCTGCTGGAGGGATTTGTTCTAAATTAAGTATTTCATAAAAAGCTAGTATGTGATGCATACTAGCACATTATGCCATTGTCTTGCAGGGTTTTTCTTTTTTGAAAGGAGCGTTTTACTACCGCTGTAAAGCATATAACAACTAAGCTTTTAAATCAGGATATTATTGGTGATGAAACTACGACGTATTTTATTTCAAAGATGCCTGCTACACTGATTTTGTAGATTGTTTCAAAAAACATAAGAATCCTTTACATGCCACCTGGGAGACACATAGGGAGTTATTTACGAAAGGCAAATCCACTTTGCAATACAAGTGCAAAGAGCACTTAAAAGTGCACTTGGAAGTGCAGTCACTGTAAATCTTCCAAGTGCACTTTCAGTGCAATTTCAAGTGTACTTTGCACTTGTAGTTTGCATTTGTAGTGGCTGGCATGAATGTAATCACTGTGTGTTCCTGTAGCAGAATATCTAGTTGGGTATTTTTCTAAAAAAATCATATATACAGGATACAGGTGATTTAAAATCTCAGTATATGCTAATGGCATGCTAGTTATTTGAGATATATCTAGTTTGTATACTAATATCCAACATGATTTGAGTATACTTGCATGTCGATGGCTTCTTGAGGCATTGAAATTGTATAGTTGTGTTTAGATCGAGGACTTATTAGGTTGTTTTTGACAAATGTGGGGGTGAAAATACTGCGCTGTCTAAA
Source organism: Rana kukunoris (assembly GCA_029574335.1). Taxonomy (NCBI): domain Eukaryota; kingdom Metazoa; phylum Chordata; class Amphibia; order Anura; family Ranidae; genus Rana; species Rana kukunoris. The sequence goes on along the minus strand of CM056059.1, from coordinate 217,352,765 downwards.
TAGAATGGAACAATGTGTGTGAACACAATACGCTGCTGCAACTAACCATGTGCGATACACACCATAGAATGCAAATGTTAGAAAAAATAGCTGCGCTGCGATGAAAGAAAACTAAAAATTATACCAATAATGATGTCTACAATCACATATACTAAATAAATAGAAATATTCAGTGAATTCAACAATAAACGTGATATCTAAGGTCACCTACATCCCACTCACCACAAAGTGACCGAAGTGTATGAGAAGTTCAATAGGGCAGCTGATCTGTCCGTTGCACTTGTTTGAACACATTAACCCCCAAAAAACTTGGGACTGCCTCATCAGTCAATAATAACAGTGCAAATAATAAAAATCAAATGGACTATAAAAAACTGTGAAATAAGTGTACAGTACAAAAGATCTAATAATCCAGGTGTCTGTGATTTCAAACAAAATATTAAAAAACACCCAAAGAAGAAGTGATGGTTTCAGATTGAGAGAAGTTTCCTCCACCAAGGAATATACTGCCAGTTACCAAATTTCCTGATTTTGTTTGAAGGAGATCAGAATCACTTGTGGCTTAAACCCCAGCCAGGGTCTCTATAATTCCCAACAGTGTCCCTCCACTTCCTAGAAGGATCTCAATGGAATTCGTAGTTCAGCAGCCAAGCAGATCCATGTGGCAGAGCAAAAAAGAAGGGCTCACATAGCGTAATAAAGCTATACGCACTTTATTAAAATCATAAAAACAATAATCCACCCACATTTGTGTAGATGTAAAATAGCGTGTCAATAATTAGTAAAGCCGGCCGGCTCCCACAGCCCGTACGTTCCGGGACCTTGCGTTGTTTGGTTGCGGTATCATCAGCATTCGGCTCCTCCCTACGTCGTTTCATCACAACTGAGGCCGTCCAGGGGCCTTTTTGACAAATACTGTATTTATTGGCATATAACACTCAGTTTTTTACCCTGAAAATAGAGGGTAAACTGTGCATGCATGTTATACGCCGGGGGCTGTGGACGTTTTTTTCCCTGAAACTTACCTCTTAAAGTTAGGGTGCGTGTTATACGCCTGTGCGTGTTATACACCGATAAATACGGTAACTATTTTCTTTTGAAGTATCAGCATTTTTTGCAGGTATGAGGTACATGAATAGGCTCACATGAGTCCCCCCCCCATATGCCAACCTATTTTATGAATACGGTTGACGTTTCGTAAATATTTCTCAAAAGTTTTATTTTATTTCAAGATTACTGCTTATGTTGATAGCACTTTATTGATGCTATTTTTGCAGTATTAGGTGGTGACAGTGAGTTCTTATATTTATTAGATAAATATCTAATGCGTTTGGTTCTGGATTTAGAGTTGAACATGACACTTGATAGGGCTTCTATACCTTTTCTTGATACATGGATATCAATAAGAAGAGTTTAAATTGATAGCACACAGGCAATTTCTGCTGGTTAACACAGAGGAAGACCTACTAGGTAAAAGGTTAGATGAAATGGAGAGTAAATGGAATACTAGGGTGTATCCACTTACTATGCTTAGAAGAAAATGATCTTAGGTGGATAGGAAGTTTAATAATATTAAAAACAATAGAATGGCATTTGTTAAACAGTATCATCAGTAGTTTCTGCTTAACTTCTGGATTTTACCTGTGTATGTATAAATGTTGTTAAGCTCTGTAATCTTATTTGTGCAGTGTTCCTACCTTGAGGAAGGACATCAGGTCCAAAAGCTTGCACTGTAATGAAACACTGATATTCATTTTGTGTAGATTGTTATTACTTTGTATTGAATAATGAAAAGGAGATCTCCAACCCTGGACTTGATCTATATACCTGTATACTGTATCTATATGTTTTATTTATTTTCTCTGTTCTTTTGCAGTGAGGAAGAAGGTCTGTGTGCGTGAACAGGCAGAATACTTGGTAAGAACCAAAGAAAAACACTTCTAAACAATTAAGTAAAAGATTGATGTGGTGTTTCTTACTGTAAATACATGTCACAAAAACGAATTAGGATGCCGTTAAAATCAGACAGCATAATATTTGACTCCCTTCCATTTCAATTTATCAATCACAAAGTTTTGTGCCCAATTGATGAACTGAAATGTTATATTTTATTATTCATATTCTCACATCCATCTTTTTTTTTTAAATTTGGAGTTTTTTTTATTAAAGGTTGTTTCCACCATACAAAATACACATACATAAAAATCTTTACAAAACACCCTATAATTATTTATCTCCTTCCCTCCCTCTTCCCCTCCCTAGATCTGATATTTTCGCCTTCTTAGCTTATTTCAGGCCTAACCATTTCTGACATAGCTACTGCATACTTCTCTGTTTGTTTAAACGCAGTCCATTTCTTCCAGGTTAATCTATATCTTTTCTCCGTTCCCTGCTCCCTACTGCACAGGTACTCTATCTTGGAGATGTAGTCCACTCTCTGTATCCATTCTATTATAGTTGGCTTCTGCATTTGTAGCCATTTTTGGAGGATTTTTCAGCATTGAGCAGGGAAGGGACCAAAGTCTCTTTATATTGTTTTCTTGTTTTATTGGTCCCGTGAAACAACACTTTCCAGGCATTTTGTGGGATCCTTTCACCTGTTATCTCCTCAACACCAAATGTGTTTTGTTGTTTCCCTCTGTTTACATTCTCTCCAACACTGGGGAGAGCTATTTGGCTGAAATTGGTTGATTCTCTCCGGAGTCAGATGCAATCTTACCATACATTTATAATTAACTTCTATCATAGTGATATTGGTTGCGTATTTATAGACTGCTTCTATCATTTGTCTTTCGTCCAACTTTATTACTGGATCTTGTTCCCATTTTTCTGTAAAGGGTAGAGCCCCACTTTCTTCCAGTTCTGTTATTATAATGTTCAATTGAGAAATTCCATGCTTCATAGGCGTTTTAAGATTGCAAAGTCTAAGGTTCTTTTATATTGATTATCTATTCAATGTTACTTGACTTAATTTTTTATACATCCAATACTATTGGCTATTTAGTACTTGGTCTTACCTATGACCCTGATGAGGGGATATTGTATTGGTATTGATATAAGATATTGGTATGGAGATGTCCTTATGTTTTTTATAACCCTGTTAATCAGGGTATTTTTGAACCTACAAAACACATTGGCTTTTTGGATTGCCCCCCCTCCCTGTCTTTTTATTGGAATAAAGTGGTGGGCTAAAGGCATATACTGATATATATATAGAAAATGGTGAAGCGCTTGAAAAAAGTCCAACAGGAAGCCAAAATGTTTTTCTGGCACAGACTCAACTGGTAAACACATATAAATGTAATCCACTTTTAAAAAGTCAGAAATAAGCCAAAGGGATGTGTCTTCAGGTATCAAATAAGTGAAGAGCCACTGTCACCCAAACACACTGCCTCTTACCCATAGATAGACATTAAAAAACATGACTCTGTATCTCCTTCACAGTCTCAATACCCAGTTAAGAGAGAAAAAAGTGACTACTCATAGTGCAGATATCCAAATTTTAGTTTATTGATAAAAAGCTAAAAAGTTTTGCACTCACATTTCAGCAGGTTAATATAGGCATTGTAGGAAATGTCTAGTGTTTCCAACCCACAAAATGGCCCCTGTGCCCCAGCATGCAAGTCGCATCACACGTCTCCAACTTCTATGTGTTTCATCATCTATGATGTCGTCAGGGGCGTGGCTTGACATGCTCTATGCTCTATACATATATATATAGGGGATGGCTAATTAGTGGGCAGGCATTGCCTGCATTCTAACAACAACATATTACGAAAACATTAATGTGTATAAGTGTTGTAATGTTATCAATATTTTAATTGTAATTAATTGTATTATTCTTAACCATATAAAATATGCACAATTGATCACTTTAGTAAGCAGGCATGGTATTGGGTCTAAAATTATTGCACATGTTTCAAGTTAGGACTGTTTTCCAAACAATACAGTGTAGGAGGTACAAGGATATCTACATCCTAGACTACATTATAATATATAATATTCTCTCATCTTGAAGCTTCTAAAGACCTTTACATATCCCCAGTGAATGAAAACCCTTAGTGAGCACAGAAGCTGAAAGTTTAGGTTCCTAATGCAAATCTAGTTGGGGTCATTAACATTATGTGCAATGTTGTCTTGATGATTTCATTACACTAGCTGGGAAAGTGACGGAAGTTATACTATTGATTTAATGCCAACAACACCTGTGCTTTCTAGAAATAAGGATATATATACTATGTGATTGTATGCATAGTTAAGTAATTCTATATTCTATATTTACAGCCTGGAGCTCCAGTGTACTCTGATAAGTGTCAGAACTGTGTGTGCTCAGAAAATGCCAGTACCCCTGCAGGGATAGAGATACAATGTACACCTGTGCAGTGCAATATACAGTGTGCGGTGGTAAGTACTGGCTGACTGCAACTTATAGAATCTAACATGTCTGTTATGAGATCACAATCTGTAATTAAATGGTTGCATTAAATTTAAAGGTGCTCATAGTCATGGCAGTCTCTAATTGATAAACCAATCACTGTGGAGCATTGCACAACAAAACCTCCAAAATAATTGGGGAGGTTAGGACGCTATTATTTTTTTCTGTTGTTCGTGCTATAAGTGCACAGGTCTACCCCTCATCCTCTTTTCCCTGACAGCCAGTTAAATCTTTTTGTTCAAAAAAAAAATTGGCCCACAATACCTTGTGGGACAATAGGACCACCGATGCACACCTGACCATTATCTACCATCTAAGGCCAACTAAGGTCAGCCATACATGGTTCAAATCTTGGCCGGTTCAACAGGAAACCGTCTGAAATTCGAACTATTAATGGGCAGGCTGAATGTGCCAAGTTGATCGATCGTTCAATTTCGGTACAACCAGCCTGCTGGATTCTCTTGCAATTATCGCTAGCGGCTGTTATAGATTGTAGCAATAATCCCTGTCTTCCAACACCCGCCTCCACCCTCCCGCCGGGAAAAGACAATTGCTGATTCCCCTATCAGCACTGTCTGTTTTGATAGGGTAATTGTGCAAATTTATTTTCTGTGGTTGCAGGAAAGAGATTTGCACCATGCATGGCCAGCCTTAAAGGGCAATGTGAGAGTGTCTTTACAAGAGACCCTTCAACACACTGATACTCAGCTTGCCTATACTCTTCATCTGCTCCTTCTTCAGACTCAGAGATTGGTAATACCCAGTGCTCCCGGGTATAGGAAGCTCTCACCTCCTCCCATATAACAGTGCTAGAGTCTTGCTGCTAATAGCTAGGTCTGTCACATATCGAATGATAGCGAGAGTGACATGACCAATTCCCCATAGGGTGTAAATTACCACTGAACAATTTAGTGGGTCATTTTATCTAGCTTATACAATATCAATATTGTATGATAAGTTTGCAGCCCCTCTCACTACTATAGTACCAGTCCTACTACCCTCCTAATGCTTAGCTACTCATAAGAGTTTTTCAGACTAGCAGGAGAATACTATTTTTATGACAACCAGCTTTTTTTTTTTTTTTAATAATCTCAATGTATTCCTTAATGGAGCTCTTGGCAACATGAAGGTAATATGCTACCAAGCCATCAAAAATATCTTTTGTAGTAGACTATTTTGTATACCACTGCAATAGTAAGCCTATAAGTATAATCTACCAAACAGTAAGTGTGAAATTACATATTTCTCAATTTGCAATTTAGGCTGTCATAGATTTTAAAATTTGTACTCCATGTGGCTTTTCTTCTTTGTGTAAATTTCAGCTTGAACTATTGAGCTTTGTAAAACAATAGCTTTTTCTTAAAAAAAACAGCTAATCACACCCTAAGAAACAAGTAAACAGGAGCTAGGCTGGATGTGTAAATGCAAATTGATTGTATGCAGTATATTCAATTTAACTGACTAACAAAGTAATGTCATTTTATTTTTCCTCTTCTGAACATAATGACTTACTTAATACATTCATGTATGGGAGAAGAATGGTTATGGTGAATCTTTGATAGTGCAAGAAAAACATCATATGTACTTCAGCCCTCTATAATCATCACAAGTTATTTACTAAGGGCCCTTTCACACGGTGCGGACCGTTTTTCGGTCCGCTCCGTGTGTGTCTGTCGGCTCAGCGGGGGGGTCCCGCTCAGCTGTCGGCGGACAGGGTGATCCCGCACACTGTGCAGGGACCACCCTGTCTCTCCTCCGCTATCCCCTATGGGGAATCGGATGGAAACGGACCGTCCGATCCGATCCACCGGACGGAAGAAAAATAGGGTCTTCTTCCATCCGCAAAACGGATCCAGACGGACGCGGATCGTAGGCGGACGTTAGCGGATGCATCATCCGCTAACGGATCCGCTCCCATAGGGCCCCATTCTAAGTCCTTTAACGGATTTAGAAAAAGCGGACCGTTCGTCCGCACGTGTGAAAGGGCCCTAAGGGTTGTTTCTGTAAGAATTTGCATGTTTGTAGACATAATGTCTAGCATTGACAATGTATTCAGTCTGGATCTGTGGAATTACATAAACAATTAAAATTAACCTCAACTTTGGCCATTATTTCACTACGGTCACGTGGTCACGTGAATGTTTACGTTTTTGGGATTGTGTTCGATATGTACAAAGAGTGATCACACAAATACTTATAAGTATAACATTTTAATAAAAGTAATGAACGACACCGATAATATTAGAAAATATAACAAGAATACTTAACTAAAGATGTTGTTTCCGCCATTGGCCCCTCCCAATATATGACATAGCACCAAGAATCAGGATCAGACACATGCCTGATGGCAGCTCTGATGCCGCGTACACACAATCGGTTAAACCGATGAGAACGGTCTGATGGACCGTTTTCATCGGTCCAAACCGATCGTGTGTGGGCGCCATCGGTTATTTAACCATCGATTAAAAAAAAAGGGAACTTGTTTTAAATATAACCTACTAAGATCGTTAGTAGGCATGACCATCGGTTAAGAATCCACGCATGCTCAGGATCAAGTCGACGCATGCTTGGAAGCATTGAACTCCATTTTTTTCAGCACGTCGTTGTGTTTTACGTCACCGCGTTCTGACACGATCGTTTTTTTAACTGATAGTGTGTAGGCATGACTGACCATCAGTCAGCTTTATTAGTTAACAGATGAAAACGCTCCATCAGACCGTTCTCATTGGATGAACCGATCGTGTGTACGCGGCATGAGACAGTGAGACAATTATTGCAAACTTTTCCTAAGGTATATATAATGACGCATACGGTCGTATGTATGCTCCAGAGCATTTTTCTCAACAAACCTGCTCTATTTTTTCTCGTCCATCCCCATATCGTTCTTTTTCACATTGTAAAAAACGGTCGTGTGTCCCCTTAAAGAGGGTGAAAAAAACGCACATGCTCAGAAGCAAGTTATGAGACGGGGAAATTAGCAAAAGCAGCCCAAAGGGTGGCACTATTCTAATGGAACTTCCCATTTATAGTGCCGTTGAACGTGTTGTATGTCACCGAGCTTTGCTCAAGCATTTCTTTTCACGAACGTGTGTATGCAAGGCAGGCTTGAGGGGAATCACAACAAATCACATTGAGGAAAAACATTTTTTTTTTCATGACATGAATAACGGTCGTGTGTACGCGGCTTAAGACTGAATGTAGGGAAATGGTCAATCCACCTCCGCTGGGGCAAAATGACCTTCTAAGGAAAATGTCACATTCCTAAAGGAGATTAGTGGGCTGGATTGTCCATTTAATCAGTTTACAATCACATTCCTATATCATTAAATCAGCTAAAGTGACCATCGTTATGTTTTGCATTGCCATTTAATCAAGCTTTGGAGGCTTAGATTTCATTAGTGAGCCACAATATTAATAAGGAAATATGTAATATGCAATTTCCCTATTAGTCACCAGTCCCCAGGCAGCACATACTCACCTTCGCTCAGCTTCCATTCACCCTCCACTTTATTCAGCAATGGAAATACTTGTTACTTGTGAGTACAGAAGAGCATGCGCCACTGGTACAGGCAGATATGGTCAGGGAAACAGTCCATGCTATGTAACCTCAGACTTAAGCTTAGACACAACTGAATGGAACACTGGGGGAGCGAAAGGAAGGTAAACATGGAAATAGGGGGACAAAGGGAACATGTTGCCTTTCTCTGTATAGGCAGAGCAGAGGAATGCTTCCTAACTTAGAAGTCTATGTTGTGTGTGGTGGACAGGTGCAAACAATTCAAATACTGCTTAATATTCTTTGCAGGGTTTTGAGCTAAAGCAGAGCACCAATGACTGCTGTGGAGTGTGTGAACAGACGCATTGTGTCCACAGTCAGGATGGACTTGACCAGCTGATTAAAGTATGTATGTCCAGAAGATGCACAGTGCATAGTCAGAGTATAATAAATTAGCTGACTGTAGATAATAACATGACAGCTAAAACATTTATCCTAGCTAATGGAAATGAATGTATAGTACTGCATTATATAATGCTATGTCATGTAAGTACCTGCTTTGGTACTGTAAGTACCTGTTTTGAATAAAGCCTCATTGGCTGATTACAATCGAAGACATGCATGTCTCAATATAGTAATAGCATTATCAAGGTTAAAGCTGCCTCAAGCTTTACATTGAGGCCTCATTTACATGAGCCTTCTGCAACTGATGTATTTAAACACAGGATAAATTGATTTGGGTTTATATGAAAATGTACAGTTCAACCTTGGATTACGAGCATAATCCGTTCCAGGAGTATGCTCTTAATCCAATGTACTCACATATCAAAGCGAGTTTTCCCATTGAAGTCAATGGAGATGAAAATATTTTTTTCCGCATTGACTTCAATGGGATGCAATACCAAATGCGGCCAGAGGTGGGGGGCGCCAGAGAGCGCCGAAAACGTCCGAAAACGTCCGAGGACACTTCAGGCTCGTGTAGCCCAGTGTGGTCAGTTCTCTAACTGTACTAAAAACTCAGCTTACTCTCCTCCAGTGATCAGATATATACTGAAACAACCCACCCCCCACAAAACCATTCACTGGGAAGACCTCTGTGCTGCTGTTTCTCCTCCTCTAGCTCTAATGCAGCTGAGAACAGAGGGAATGTGATCACTTTTAAAAAAGGGGAGAAAGGTATTCATAATGTTTTTTTATACCTTTTGGCAAATATTGTACCTTTCATTTCTATTTTAAAAGCTGAATGTATTGTTTTTCAGAATGGGACTTTACATATTCTTTAATCTTCTATGGACACAAAGATTTCCATTTTTTTCCAAGTGCATTTAAACTATAAATGTAAATAACTGTATGTATTTTTAATTAAGGAGTTTGGATAAGGGAATGAAAGTCAAAGTTATTATTGTTGTCTGGATCCCTTTTGAAGAGATTTCTTCTAACTTCCTATTCTCTCTGAAAACCATCACTTGGACAGGAAGTGAGAGGGAATCTCCCCATTGTGGACACAACAAGCAATAACACTGCACAGTTTTTAGCCATTATTCATGCAACAAAGCATTGCTTTTGTTGATCTTTGCATTCTTGTTGAAGAAATATTTCTATACTTCCTGTTATGACGACTGACACCCATCACATTGAAAGGGAAAGAATGGAAATCCCCACAAAGAGAATCTAAACAGCAATAAAGTTGACAGGGATACCAATGTTTTCCTGCTTTATCCACATCTCAAAGAAGTTCTGTTTAGAATCAGGCTTTCAAGAAGATCTTTGTTGAGGAAAAGCATTTCCATAGCCATTCGTCTGGTGAAAGTGCTTGTACATTCATTTTGTGCCAATGGGGCAATACAAATGAATGTAAATAGGCTATATGTTGTGCTGTTCGATTGAAAGTCACTGATTTTGCAGTGAAAATATTGCATATGGCCACTAGATGGAGGTAAGTATCATAGACATTTCCTGTAATACTTAGCCTCATCTAGTGGTCAAGTCTGGCATTCTCCATTTAAAATCAATGACTTACATTTGAACAGCACATGATTTAGCCTATTTACCTTTGTTTTTTGTCCAATTCACATATAACAAATGCACATACTGTGCATTTTCAATGGCTATGCAACATTCTCTCTCTCGCAATATATATATATATATATATATATATATATATATATATATATATTGTATATACTGTATATACTGTAAATATACAATATACATTTTATATGCTGCTACTAACCACTTTTTCTAAACAATCATATCCCCTAGGTTGACTTGCGTTTTGGGACCACTGACTTTCTAAGTCTGCATACTTTCAGCAAAGTGACTACAAAAAAATAACTGTTGAAACCAGACAGATCAATGCAGTACAGTGGAACCTTGAATTAGGAGCATAATCTATTCGAGGTGGGGGGCACCGGAGAAACTTGGAAATACCCGCTGCACTCTGAAACTCTCGAAAAGGCTTGAAAACACTTAAGAACTGAGTTTTTCTGCGAGTTTCCCGAGTGTTTCAGAGTATTTCCAAACAGCTCCTAACGGCTCTGGGTGTCACCGGCGCACATCACACCTCTGGTCAAATGCGGTATTGCACACCGCAGAGGCTTGAATCCTGTTTGTTTTGCGAGACAACACTCTCAAACCGTGTCAGGATTTAAAAAAAAATGCTCGTATTAAACAATTTACTCACAATCCGAGGATCCACTGTATACGTTTTTTTTTACTATAATTTCTTGTTTTTTAGCCTGGAGAAAACAAATGGTCAGAGGATAACTGTACAATGCACAGCTGCACTATGATAAAGGACCAGTTCATTACATCCATCTCAAGCATTTCCTGTCCAGCTTTTAATGAAGAAAACTGTGAACCTGTAAGTACAAATTATCTGGTCGGTGAAGCGAACTTTAACCTTTTCCTTGTAACTATATCGATCTTTGCAAAGGAGAGCTCCGGTCTAAGCGAGAACATTTTCCGTAGCTTCTGACATTACTGCAGTCACACTGTTGCATTTAAAAATTCACATTTTTAAAGCTCAGTTATGAGCATTACATATGTGTTTGGCTTCGGGACACTGACAGGGAAAATGTAAAAAAGTGAGCCTGGGTTTTTGATTGGTTTGAAAGACACAATCATAGTAGTTTAGTGCCAGATTACATATTTGCTTATCCCTTCTTCCTTATTTCTCATTTCATCATAACTTTTTTTTATTCAAATATTACAGGGAACAATTGAAGTTTTACCCAATGGCTGCTGTAAAATATGTGAGTATTTTATTCTTTATAACTGAGGGGACATGCTGCATGTTACATTCACCTCTACCATGCCATTGTATCTGGTAATGACACCACACTGAGATCCCAGTAGAGAAATATATACACCTAGTTGCCTGTAACTCTTATGCCGTGTACACACTACCGTTTTTCATGACGCGAAAAATGCAATTTTTTTAATTGGTCATTAAAAACGGTCGTGTGTAGGCTCCAGAGTATTTTTCCCGATGAATTTAGAACATGCTCTATTTTTCCTCGTCGTTTTTCAAGTCATCGTTTTTCTCATCATGAAAAACGATCGTGTGTAGGCTTTAATGACGGGGAAAAAAACGTGCATGCTCAGAAGCAAGTTATGAGAAGGGAAATTTGCATAATCAGCCCAAAGGGTGGCGCAATTCTAATAAAAATTCCCCTTTATAGTGCCGTCGTACCGCGCTTTGCTCAAGCATTTTTTATCACGATCGTATGTATGCAAGGCAGGCTTGAGAGGAAACACGTTGAGAAAAACAAGTTTTTTCCATGACATGAAAAACGGTCGTGTGTATGCGGTATAATGGTTAGGCTAATACTTGTAATCTTTGCAATGTAGCACCTGTGGGAGAAGAAAAGGGGAATACTATAGAGTGTTGATTGAGGTACATCTCAGAGTCTGCTGGGGCTAATGACATCATATCCAAAATGGCTTGGCAAAGGCAGCAGTCTCAGGGCTTTTGAATGTCTGCAGAAGGGGGGATTATACAGGAATACAGCATAACTAAAATACAATAACCGCACATATAAACATAGTCGTGCACATGGGGTTTGCCAGATGTGCCTGGGCACACCCTAATCATCCTGTGTTGTGCAGATTCCTCCTGCTGCCACACCGCTGCATTTAAAAATGCACATTTATAAAGCTCAGCTATGTGCTTTACATATCCTGTCCCCCTGCAGCTCTGCCTGCTTTCTTTCTCTCCTCTACTGCTGGCTGCTGCTGCACACATAAAGGTGTTTCAGGATGGAGAGCAGAGGAAGAGGTCTGTAAATATGTAATTTACCAGCTGCTTTCTTTTCTGAAGGAACACAGTGAGTGATCTCTACCAAGTGTGTACTATGTTTCAGGTCCTCTATGAACAGCAAGCCGCTTAGCACAGAGCACTTCCAATATATTCACTGTTCAGTACTGAGGCTGCAAATAAGGGGACTGGGGAATCTATGTCCTCAGTCCCTCTTCTCTGTCTCAAAAGTGAGGCATCAGGGGTCTGTTTAGACCCCATAACTGATATTTCAACAAAGCCCCTGAATGTAGCTGCTAAAAAAAAATTGTAAAAATGTATAATAATAATAATAATAATAATAATATTGTAAACAGTAAAACAAAATAAAATAATAAAAAATGTAAATAACCACTGTCACTATATATATATATATATATATATATATATATATATATATACACACACACATGCATGTTTGTTTGAGTGTTTTGGGGTGCACATCCTAATGCAATAGGCTTCACAAATCTATATATATAATCTTATGGAAAGATTGTTGTGGAAATGAATGGCCTGGCAAAAGGGGTCTCTTTAAGGTAGTTGGTTAAATGGAGCAGACACGGGTTATCTAGCCTGCAGTAGATCTTATACCTTTTGGCAAATTATTACACTCAGCCAGAGAACAATTTACATTCATTGCAGGGCTTAGGCCCTGCTTGGCAGTTTGGGAATGTTTTTGAGAAGCACTGGCTTGCTAAATTTTAAGTTAAGTATATACTAAATACTGATTTTAAGATACTGGATATACATGTTGGAATTAAAATGGTAACTGCTGTCAAATAGTTATTAACGTTGTAGAATGGTTTTAAATCTTATTCAATATTATTAATCATACAGGTATTGAGAAGAGTACAGGATGCAAGGCTTATCAAGACTATGACTATTTGTATGACAATAATTGTCAATCCAGAGAAAAGGTGAAGATAGCTCGGTGTGATGGATTATGTGAAACTTTGTCTATGTAAGTATATTATTTAAAATTGTTAAAAGAAAATTCCTAAAAACCATACTTTATCATTATTATCTTTTAAATGCAATCCTAATTTTGCAAATACAAATTTAGTACAAGCTGCAGTCCTAACATTCACAGAGAATAATACATTTTATAAAGATAGAGAACAAGTTGTTTAGTTATACAAACACTGATTAGAAATCTATAGGGCCTTCAGGAGGGGGTTTCTCTCATGTGATTTGTTCAGTTGTGCATGTGCATTTCAGCAGGAGCCATTGAGCTCTGTAACCTGCATTTATATTCCTGCATAACAGGTGAAAATTGTTGGTGAAAATGCATGAAAAGGGACCTAGGACTCCACCTGCTTGTCTGAAATGAAAATAAGAACATTTATTCATAGGCATTATTTTCTGTATACCTGAAAAAAGTATACATAAACACAGAATGAAACAGTATGCAAAACCCTTATAACTCCCTCCTGAGTATCTGTTTTCAATTTATTTTTTATTAATCTTTGTCAAATACAAAAAGATTTTACAATTATACAAGATTCAGTTACAATATACATTATTCCAACTAATTATTCAATGTACAGAGTCTTGATAAATATCTACTGGTTACTTTCTCATTAAAACAATATACCTTTCACCATTTATCTACTTATACTCCTATTGTCTTCCATATCCATACACCCAAAAAAAAAAAAAAAAAAACACATCTCCCACTTGATTCTCTCCCATTTTCCACTTTTCCCCTTCATATTTCTCCTTATTTCCCATTTATATATACTTCTCCATTCTTTCCGCGAGCCGAAATTCATCCCATTTTTGCAATATTTCTGGCATTTGACTAATTATATATCCTTCTTCTCTTATCTGTCTTTCCATATATTGTATTATGTCCATTTCGCATATCCAATCTGCTATATTTGGGCTCTCCAGTTACGAGCTATTATTGTTCTAGCTACCATTGTCATATGATAAAAAATATCATTCTTGATGCTCTTTTTTGAGTCTGGGATCAAAGATAGCAATGAAATATCTATATTTAGCTTCTTCTCTACTCCGGACACTTTCCAGTATATTTCATGAACTTTTTCCCATAAATTTCTCACCAAATGACAACTATACCAAATGTGATCCATAGTCCCCCTTTCAACCTTACATCTCCCCTCCTAAGTATCTGGCTACCATCAACTGTCCAGATTTACAAAACAAATTTTGAAATTCTTATTTATATCTTTAGATATTCTGCGGCTGCTAGATCAATGTCACACACATGTTCCTGCTGCCAGGAGGTAAAGACCAGCAAAAAGAAAGTGATGATGCAGTGTGCTGATGGAAGTCAAGTGGAACATGAGTACATTGATGTGGAGGAATGTAAATGTGTCAGCACTGACTGCATGGCAGCTCAGTCATCTACCAAAGTCTGATGTTCCCTAAAGTAAAAAAAAGAGAAGTTTACATTTGCATTAGGACAGACCCTCCTGCAGGGATTGAAGAAACTTACTGCAAACTAACTTTAAAATGCAACTGTTATAAATGTTTTCATTCTTTACCCTTTTCCACTTGAAAAAAATAAAAATAATGCAATTTTTATCCTATAATGTAGTACTGTGTCTTTCTGCATACTTAATAAACACAATTCATATTTACATGAATACAAAGGAAACAAAATTAACAGATGCCAGAATTTTCATGTATCAAGTCAGTACAAAATGTTAGAAAGATGCATCATGTAAGTGTGGCATTAAAGTCCTTGCATGGTACCTGAACCACCAATGGCAGGAGAATATACATGTTTGTAACACTACCCCACAGGAGCCGCTGGATAGGATGGGTTCTCAGTTTTTTGCTCTTTTACCCTGACCTTCTCAATTACTTCATACAGGAGGAGAAGTCCCAGAATGTATAGGATATAAACCTTAGTCAAAGCAATTCCCTAAATACAGAATATACAGTAGATATACACCCCAAAGAGTGTGTTTCCTCAATGAGACTTTGGATTGGAATGACTAAGTAACTAAGTGACAAGGTATAAGTCAATAAAGTTCAAAAAGCATAATTTATTAGAAAAATACTAAATGAGTACATGTGTGAACGGCTAGTCTCATCATCCAAAACACATCCGGAGAAAATGTGGGAAGCCTGATGAGAAAAAGCATCTGCAACAAAAATAGTGTTGAACAGATAGCAAACATAAAATTACAATGCAGAACCCAATACTGTCTATAGAATGAGACAGAAAGACCCAATGTTTTGAGGCTTATTTTGTTTGTAGAACTTCTTCTACAGGGGTGGGATATTGCATTTATAATGATAGCAGTATCATTTTACATAGATGTACATGTTCAATTGACAAGTTAGATGCCAATCATTTAAAAAGACATCAAGATTCCAGATATATTAATCAGCTGAACCGGGTTCTTCGCATCAGCATGTAATCTGAAAGGGGCGATCAGCTCCAACAAGGTCCCAGAAACGCAGGTAAGATACTGTTTACACAGAGGGTGTAATAGATGCAAACCGATAAGATTAGAGTGAACAAAGCTTGTCATATCACAGAAATCACTGAAGGGTATACCAGGTACACAATAATGATGCTGTGTCAGAAAACAGACACCTAACGAATTAGCAAATCCAAGTCTCAATACATTGTCACGCAATATGATTGGTAACGATAAAAGGCTGGAAAGTGAATTAGCAGTAGTAGTACAACTCAACATACAGTATGATCAGTAGTCAGCAGTAGCTATAGTATATTACTACATACTAGGATCAGCATAAACAGTAGCAAGATCACAGTGCAGAAGTCAACAGTAATGTGGCTAATTCTACTGTATTCAAACTATACTGCCAAAGTGCATTAAGGGTGACTATGCTAGACCTCAGCTAAGAAGATGGATGTACCCTTTAAATGAGTAGTAAATAGGAGGGGGATTGTAGAATAGCTTAATAGGAGGCAGTGCTTTATAGTGTTCTTCTACTGGCTGTAGTTGGGACCCAAGCAACGCTGGTGAATTTAACAACAGTCTTGGTGAACCAGCATACTATGAAGATGCTGTGTACTAAGTATCCTGCTTCCAATGACTCAGTCTCTGCTATCAATGTGTTAATCGTGGGCACGGTGACCTTGTCACCAGTTACTGTGGTGCTGCTGTATAGTCCCACTGTAGAAAGGGGGCCCCTTGCCTCTGTGCAGATGGCTCCAGTAATTGGAAGTAAAGGAGGAGAGAGTGAGAGATCGCTCCAGTCCTCCTGCAACAAGGGTTAGATTGATAGGATTACCACACCTGCAGAGATGTGTGCTCATAGGCTCATGTGCTCACATGGACTCCCACGCTGCCAAGAGGAAGAAGTTTACAGAGCAGTCCAGTAAAAGCTATTCCCCCCACTCCCCCTCTCTGTGCTCTGGGAACTGTAGTAAAAAGATCTATGAGTTCTGTTCTATGGTTTATGCTCCAATTCCCATGATTCTCAGTGTTCTGCATAAAGGTCCATAGGCTTTCCTGGCTATAGCTCTCCCAGTACTGACTGGAGGAGTGCAATACATTATCCAGCATAGAAACAGAAATAGAAAGTAAAATTGACTTCAAAGAGGACAATGGGGTCAATTCACAAAGCTTTATTTCCAGGTTCCGGTCATTATTTTAACGATTTTGCACGTTATTGAAGCTAGTTCAATTCACTAAACGATTTAACGCTTTGAAAAATCATCGAATAACGTTTCACTACACGGAACCGATATTTTAAGGTGTGGATTGTTATTTAACGATTTGATCGTTGTTTTAACGAGTCAAATCAATAAATATGTACAGAAGTGCAATTCACAAAGATTTTTTTGACAGTTATCGATCGTTAAGCAATCGTTACATAGTACCTCCCTCAGGGTGTCGTTATGACATTTCCCTGGCGATATTTCGTTGTTAGAGGAAGCTTTTGGCGATTTTTGTAATGTAGTGAAATTTTTAGTAGTTTTGGGCAAGATGGAACCATACCCTATTTAAAATGATCCATAGGCGAAGAAGAACATGTTAGAATGTTGTTCAGATTTATAAACGTGTATTCCGTTCACGTACTATTTTGGATGACTTTTCTGAAACCCAGGTGATAGCTAAATTCCGATTATCATCTCCCATGATTTATTCTCTGTATGAGGAAATGCACATGGCTTTAGAAAAACGCACACAGAGAAGTTATGCACATCACATGCTCAATCTCCACGTGTGTCTTGCTTGTGTCTATCTCTCTCTCTCTCTCTGCATCTTCTCTTTTCCACATGCAGCTGTTCTCCTCCCCTTCTGCTCCCAGAATGCATCACTCCAGCGTTATTTAACGATCTTAGATGTTATTATTACGCTTTGGAGTAGTTAGCATAAGGATTGGATAATGAGTCAGTTGAAAACCATAACAACTATTTTGAATAACGATTATAGCTTTCGTGAATACCATGTTTGCTAGCGTTAAATAAGGGGCGGTAATTTAACAACTGAAGGAAACCAATAACGTTTCTCTTTGTGAATTGACCCCAATGTCTTCTCAAAGTTTCTGTAGGCCAACATCTGACTACTAGGGATGAGCCGAGCACCCCCGCGTTCGGTTCGCACCAGAACCGTCGAACGGAATGAACGTTCGCGTGAACATTTAGAACCCCATTGAAGTCTATGGGACTCGAACGTTTGAATTCAAAAGTGCTAATTTTAAAGCCTAATATGCAAGTCATTGTGGTAAAACGTCTTTGAGAACCCGGGTCTTGCCCCAGGGAACATGTATTATTGGAAAAAAGTTTTAAAAACTTTTTTTCCATTGATACATGTTCCCTTGGGCAAGACCCGGGTTCTCAATGACGTTTTCACAGGCAAACTATAGACACCGAGCAGGTACAATATTTAAAGGAATTTTTATTTTTCTTCTTTTTAAAAAAAATTTAAGCAACATTAAAAAAAAAAAAGAAAAATTCCTTTAAATATTGTATCTGCTAGGTGTCTATACCTGTGATAACATCTTTAAATAGCACCATCACCTGCCTGCTAGTAAATTAGGAAGAACTGATCTAGCTAAGCTATACAGTGTATAAATATATGTACAACTCCTGTAAATTTAACTAAACTGACTAGCCTGCCTGCTCTATCTATCTATCTAGTAATAAAGACACTGGCCCAGATTCATAAAGCAATTACGCCTGTCTAACTGGTGTTAGACAGGAGTAATTTCAAATTTCGCGCACCGTATCACTAGTTTGAATCCTCAAACCATGATACGGCGGCTTCGGGCTTTGATCCGAGAGGCTTACGTCTTCGTAAACCTTCGGATCTACGCTGCGATATATTTGCGGCCGCTGGGAGGAGTTTGCGTCGTTTTGATGCGTCGGGATATGCAAATGTGTTTTTACGGCGATCCACGAAGATACGAGCGGTCTTCGCAATCGCTTACGTCTGTTTTTTTTTTACGTACTGTTAGACCAGCTTTTTGCTGGTCTAACGGTGCGTAACCCATGTTAAGTATGGCCGTCGTTCCCGCGTCGATTTTAATAATTTTTTTTTTTTTTTTACGTAACTCGTTCGGGAATAGAAATGTCCGTAAACGACGCTACTTAAACAACGAATGACGTAACGACGTGATTTCGCGCAATGCACGGCGGGAAATTTGCGAACGGAGCATGCGCAGTTCGATCGCCGCGGGAACGCGCCTATTTTAAATCCTTCACGCCCCCTACTCGTCTATATGGATTGCGACGGGAGAAATACACTATGCCGCCGTCGTTTACTGGACAAAATCTACCTGGATCCATCAGAGAGTCCAGGAGCCTTTATGCTTCTCCAATAGTGCTAGTGAGAAAGAAGAATGGCTCATTGAGGTTGTGCATTGATGTGGCTTAGCATATGGGATACGGTAACTCTTTTTTCTTAGACGGGAGAGAAGGTGATATGTGATATGTGATATGTATAGAAGTGTATATAAACGTATACAAGTTAATGTGGTAGATGGGCGGGAGAGTTCAGGACGATATACAGGAAGGAGACAAAGGGAAGTAGCAGCAAGGGAATCAACCTGTAATGTATATCGTACTGATAAGAGGGTTGGCGGGGGGGGGGTAAGTAAATGTAGAACCTACAAAGGGGGGGAGAGGAAGCCAAGGGGGAATGGATCAAGTTATGATTATGAATAATACTGTATATGTCTAAATCGCTGAACGGGATCTCCTGTCCGTTTTCTTTTTTTTTCTTGACATATTTGTTCTGTTCAAAACATATACGTCAGAAGGAGGGGAGGGGAGGTAGAGTGGTGACTTCTCGTTGTAAAGGGGAACCCCCCTCTTTTTTTTTTTTTTCTTTGATGGGTCTCGTCCTCTTCCTCTCCCCATGTTGGCAGGGGAACTACCCCCTCGCTGCTCCCGCTCTAGGTGGCGGGGGAGCGGAGGAGGTAGGAGTAGGAATGGAATCCCTGTTGCAGGGATCTGGACAGGGTCAGGGACCTACATATGAGATCCTTTCCCATCCACCTTTTTTTTCTTTTTTTCTCTCATGGGGTGCTCAACTTCCCAATGAGTTGTAACCAGGGAAGGACGAGGTGACATGGGGGGTGAGGGGGGACAGGCAATATTAAATAATGCAGGGATGTAAACTTGCATGCCATTCCCCCTGCCCCGCCTCTCCCTTCTTGTGGGTCTAGCGTCTAGCAACCCCAAAATACTTGTACCCTACCCCAATCCCCTGATAGACCCCCCCACAGATTAAATAAAAGAACATAAGGTCACATAGCGTAACATGACCCCCATGGATAGTCTTCAAGGAGAGTAGACGGTGGGCACTGTGGAGAGGCCCGGAGCTCCAAGTTTTTTTTTTGTCTTTTCTTTATTTTTCTATTTTTTTTTCTCTTTACATAGAGCCAGCAGACGGGTGCCTTATTCTTAATTTATTTTTCTTTGTCTCACCTCTAAAGAAGAGGCCCTATATCCTGAGGTCTCTATACTCTCCTTTTTTTTTAATGGTATTAACAATTTCTGAGGGAGACAGGATATAGGGGAATATAGGAATCTCCTAGGGTACACGCCCACACATATAGGCCGACGCTCAATACCGTTAATACGGTGAGTGTTAATTAGCAGGGTAGCTAATATTAGAGAATACCCCCCTTTTTCCGGGGGTGTTTTTCCTTTTTTTTTTTTAGGAGGGGGGGGGTTCAATCCCCCATCCCCCCACCTGCACTCTCACTCCTCATTGTCTACTTTACTCCCTATATATTTAATCAATACCCAGGAATAAAGTAAGACAGGATGGAGGCATTAAATATATTGTCATTGAACGTGAAGGGATTGAACACACCCGAAAAAAGGAGGGTTCTTATGCATGACCTGCAAAGACTAAGAATATATGTGGCATATATACAGGAAACTCACTTTAGAGAAGACAAGACTCCGATTCTAAAGAACAGGTTATATCCAACCGTATATCACGCAACAAATCAGGAGTCAAAGTCAAAGGGTGTGTCTATTCTTATAGCAGGAAGAATCAGGTGGACATACTTAGACTCAATGAGAGACCCGAAAGGAAGATATCTTATTGTGAAGGATAAAATAGGAGGAATAGAGGTAACATTTGTCACTGTATATACCCCAAATGAACAACAGGGAACTTTCTTGGACAAAACGGTTAAACGTTTACAAGATTTTTCAGAAGGTCACTTGATCTTGGGAGGGGATCTGAATATTCCACTAGATCCCAAAGTGGACACATCATCAGGAAAGTCATCTACCCCCCATGGGGTGAGAAACTGCATCACTCAGACTCTGTATAAAAACCAGCTGATTGACATATGGAGACTGTTACATAATAAAGAAAAAGACTATACATTTTACTCTACGCCACATAAAATATACTCTCGTATAGATTTCTTCTTAACTCCACACGTTCAACTACACTAAGTACGATCGGCTAAAATAGGATCTATTACATGGTCAGATCATGCCCCGATCTTCCTAGAATACGAGATACAAGACCTTAGACAGATCAGACCAAATCAGTGGAGACTAAATGAAAGCTTGTTGCAGGATAAAGAGGTCCTAGAAGACGTAATCAAAGAGCTGAAGTTCTATTTTAGCACCAATGATACCCCAGAGTGCGATCTCAGAATTGTCTGGGAAGCACATAAGGTGGTTATCAGAGGAGTGCTAATTAAACATGGGTCCAGAATAAAAAGGAAACGCACGGAAAAACTAGAAAGGCTATTGAAAGAACTAGCCACGCTAGAGGGTAGACATAAACAAATAAGATCAATAGCTGCAGAGGAAGAGCTGGCTAGGAAAAGAGCGGAAATCACCGATCTCCTGTACTACAAGGCAAAAGCAGCAATACAAAGATGTAAAAAGTTTGCATACGAGTGAGGAGATAAGTGCGGGAAAGGACTCGCTAGACTATTACGCGAGGAGAAGATGAGTAACTATATCCCATATATTAAGCCATCAAAGAAACCGAAGGTTTCTAAACCAAAGGATATAGTGAAAGAGTTTCAAGAATATTATTGCTCTCTCTATAATATGCAAAGTAAGCCCCCGACTAAAGAACAGATCGATCAGTATCTCATGGAATCAGCAATACCAAAACTATCAGAATCAGATAAAGAGAGGCTAGACGACCCTATAACTGAAGAGGAACTTAAAGTGGCAGTAAATTCAATGAAATTGGGGAAAGCCCCAGGACCCGATGGCTACACGGGTCAATATTATAAAATTTTGTTTCCCTCACTATCCAAATATATGATTAAATTATTCAACGCACTAGGGACATCGGCTAGTCTAACGAAAGAAACGGTATTAGCCTATATTTCGGTGATACCAAAAGAGGGGAAAGATTTGGGCCTATGCGGAAGTTAATGGCCAATCTCTTTGCTAAACTCGGACGTAAAGATTTTCACCAAGGTTCTGGCAAACAGGATACAACAGCATATCCCAGATCTAATACACTTGGACCAAGTGGGATTCGTCCCCGCTCGGGAAGCGCGTGATAACACCATTAAAGCCATCAACCTGGTGCAGATAGCAAATACAAAAAAGACACAATGTGTATTCCTGAACACAGACGCAGAGAAGGCCTTTGACAGGGTGAACTGGAGCTTTATGCATGCAGTACTACAACATGGAGGCTTTGGAGATAAAATAATAAAATGGATATTTTCGATGTACTCAGGCCTAGCGGCCCAAGTACGGGCCAACGGAATATTATCAGAGCCCTTTCAGATATTGAACGGGACAAGGCAGGGGTGTCCCCTATCCCCACTCCTCTTCGCCCTGTCTTTAGAACCCTTCCTGTGTACTCTGCGCTTAAATGGGAACATTACAGGAGTACACATAGGGGAGAACCACTGTAAAATCACAGCCTTCGCAGACGACATGTTGTTTACCCTTACCAACCCATTGACCTCAATCCCGAATTTAATGAGGGAATTTGAGAAATATGTCTCTCTCTCGAATTTAAGTATAAATTTTAATAAGTCAGAAGCAATGGGAGTTAATGTGCCGCAAGCATCAATAACATGTCTAAAACAAAAATTTAAGTTTAAGTGGACAGATAGAGCACTGACATACTTAGGCATACAACTACCAGGGAAAGTAGATAAGATCTTTGAATTACATTTCCCACCGCTACTGCAAAAGGTGAAGATTTTACTGAATAAGTGGAACCAGGGTTTTCATACCTGGCTAGGCCGATGTAGAATCATTAAGATGAACATACTCCCAAAAATGCTTTATCTATTCCAAACATTACCAATACACATCCCTGTACATTATTTTAAACAATGTCAGAGAACTATTTTTGAGTTTATATGGGCACACAAAAACCCCAGAATACAAAGGAAACAACTAATGTATACTAAACAACAGGGAGGACTGGGTGTGCCAGACATAAGGAAATATTACTATGCTGTACACCTGAATAGGTTAATAGATTGGAACAGGCATTCAGACACCAAATTATGGGTGCAAATTGAACAGTTCCAATCTAAAATACCATTAGAAAGGGCACCATGGTGGTCTGCCCCATTGCCCAAAGAAATTAACAAGAACCCGATTCTGGGAAACACGGTGAAAATATGCGCAACAGCATTTTCTATAATGGGCATTGACCCTAAGACCTCCCCATTATATCCAGTGATAGGCAACCCCCTGTTCCCCCTGGGATGTGAAGACGGAGCTTTTCGACATCTAAGGGAGGAGGGGAGTAGACAGGTAGTGAACTATATCCGAATGGGAAGATGGCTTACAATAGCCGAACTGATGGAACAAGAGGACGTATTCCGTTTAAAATTTTGGAATGCACTCCAGATGGTTCACTTCCTGAACACATTACCAAACCCAGGGGCCTTTGAGAGACCACTCACGAGACTAGAGAGGATGTGTAGTGAGTAGTGTTGCTCACGAATATTCGCATTGCGAATATTCGCTACGAATATTGCATATTCGAGTATTCGCGAATAACTCGAATATTGCGGCGAATATTCGCTATGGCGAATATTCGTATTTTTTCAAATTTATTTTTAAAACAGATCACACCCTAGTGATCTCCATCGACGTCTAAAAGCATTGCTGGTATGATTAGAGAGAGACCCTGGGCCGAGTAGCTGATGCGATGCGAATTTTCGGCAACATAAAAGAATCGCATCAGCTACTCGGCCCTTCTTTTGCATCAGAGCCAATCAGAATAACTTGAATATTTGGCAAAAGGAATATTGCGCGATATTACTTTTGCCGAATATTCGAGTTATTCTGATTGGCTCTGATGCAAAAGAAGGGCGGAGAAGATAATCGCGCAATATTCCTTTTGCCGAATATTCGAGTTATTCTGATTGGCTCTGATGCAAAAGAAGGGCACATCAGAGCCAATCAGAATACTTCGAATATTCGGCAAAAGGAATATTGCGTGATTATCTTCTCCGCCCTTCTTTTGCATCAGAGCCAATCAGAATAACTCGAATATTCGGCAAAAGGAATATTGCGCGATATTCCTTTTGCCGAATATTCAAGTTATTCTGATTGGCTCTGATGCGCCCTTCTTTTGCATCAGAGCCAATCAGAATAACTCGAATATTCGGCAAAAGGAATATTGCGCGATTATCTTCTCCGCCCTTCTTTTGCATCAGAGCCAATCAGAATAACTCGAATATTCTGCAAAAGGAATATTGCGCGATATTCCTTTTGCCGAATATTCGAGTTATTCTGATTGGCTCTGATGCAAAAGAAAGGCGGAGAAGATAATCGCGCAATAGGAATATTGCGCGATTATCTTCTCCGCCCTTCTTTTGCCCCCTTATTCTCCTTTCTTTTAAGTAGAGTTAATGTAGAGTTAGTGTTTAGTGCATATTAGTTTAGTAATACAGGAAATGATCTCCGTTTATGAGAATTTCGCAATCATTTGCGCATTAGGGAAATTTCGCAATTTTTTTTTGGGATTAAATATCACGAATATTCGATATTAGCGAATATTCGCGAATATTCTTCTATATATTCGCGCAATATCGCGAAATCGAATATGGCGTATTCCGCTCAACACTAGTAGTGAGAGGGGAACATTAACACCTACTCTCTCAATAAGTTATGAATTACTAGTACAGTCAGGGAGCCATCCTTTGAAGTGTGTCCAAGATTGGGAACAGGAATTAAAAAAGGTATTTAGTATGGAACAGCGAAAACATATATACAGACGAACGCATGAAACATCGATCTGTACAAGGACACAGGAGACAAATTATAAGATCTTTGCGAGATGGTATAGAAAACCGGAGAGATTAAATATAATCTTCCCAGAGGTGTCAGATAAATGTTGGAGGTGCCAGGGAAGTAAAGGGACGATGTTACATATATTTTGGGATTGTCCTTTGTTAAGGAGTTATTGGCAGGAGATTAAAAGGGCCCTCCAGATTTGTTCAGATTACGAGATACCGGAAGAACCAGAATTTTATCTTCTACATGTGAACCAAATTCAAGAGAAAGCGTATAGGGAGACAAGTATATGTCATCTATTAGATGCAGCAAAGGCATGCATAACAAAGAAGTGGAAGTCACCATCCCCCCCAACCATAGAGATGTGGATAAGTAAAGTAAAGGAAATTTGTAAACTAGAAGAATTAGTATTGATAGCACAACACCAACAGGAAAGATACTTAAGAACTTGGACCTCCTGGAATTCCTTTTTAGACTCCAGGGCAGAGGGGCGAGGAGGGTAAAGACTAATAATATAGATGACACCTCAAATATGAAGGGGGAGAGAGTAGGAAGATTGAAACAACAGAGTGTTTTTTTTTTTCTTCTCTCTTTCTTTTTGTTTTTGTCCCTCTCCTCTTTATGTAGTAGTGTTCCGGAGGGTATTTTAAGTTAAGAGGGGATACACAATGGTATGCATCTGCATGTAGACCCATCTGTATTATGTATTATAACTGTAACACTGCTACAACTGTTTAATGTATTATAATTTTTGTTTTAAAATAAAAAAAGGTTTAAATCTAAAAAAACAAAACAAATGAACCATACCTGATCTATACACTACTTCTCGAATTAAAGACGCCTTACAGAGCCGTACAGGAGCCAAATGGTTCAGTGTTATGGACTTAAAGAGTGGTTTGCAATATATTTTCAACTTGTTTGATGTGCTAAGGGCGGGTTTGAGCCACTTAAAGGCGGCTGAACAGACAACTAAAAGTAGATCCCAAATCAAACCAGCGGCTCCTGCGGGGGTAGTGCTATATATATATATATATATATATATATAAGAGAGAGAGAGAGAGCGAGAGCGAGAGAGAGAGAGAGAGAGAGAGAGAGAGAGAGAGAGAGATCAGCCATAATTTAATGGTCACCCACCCACCCAATATTGAGTAGTACTGAGTAGGTCCCACTTTGTACATGATCTCTTAACAATAAACAAAATACAGGAAGAGAAGCAGAGTACTTTATTGGGACCTGGAGGGGGGCCTCTCTGATGGACACAGGTTAAAAATAGCGCCTGAAAAAAGCCTCATCTGCAATCCCAGTGTGAGAGCCTGGGTGCTTTCACACTGGAGTGGTGCGCTGGCAGGACGTCCAAAAATGTACTGCAAGTTGCTTCTTTTTAGGCACTTTAGTGTGTGTATACACATCAGTGCCCCGACCTCTGCAGGCGCCTGGGTGCAAAGCACCCTGCGCACCCTGCCTAGGATCGGCCCTGCCAGGATAGATAGGTATATGGGTGGAGATAAGCAGACCTTCGAGGAGGGAAGAGCTTATAGATGGTCTCAGAATTCCAATCCCTATGGATTCTGTAATGAAGCAAAAGAAGCAGCTTGGGTTGGCCATCCCTGTGGTAAGACCTGACTTCAATTTTATTTCACATTAGAGCCTTTTTGTTCATATATTTTTACCGATATATGTCCATTATTATTATTATGATTTCCATGTATTATTGAACACAGTGTTTTATATCACTTGGTGTATTGTTTAGCGCTACAATTTATATGTTTTGTCTGTGTTTCTCCACTCTATACGTATATTGGTTTTGTAGCCGCTTACCATCTCAGATAGCGCAGAATTATTTTGAATTTGCTACCATTGCGGCTACTCAGTACCATACGGAATGAACTTCGATGCCCATTTTTGTTCTGCTTCTAACATAACTTCATTGACAATATGTTAATTTGCTGCCTAATACATCCCACCAACTTCCAGATGTCATTGTATCAATGGTATTCACATAAACTGTCAGTGGTCATAAAGTTATGACTGATCAATATATACAGTGCTTGAGAAAGTTTTCACACCCCCTTGAAATATTCCACATTTTGGTACAACTAAAAATGTAAACATATTTTATTGGGATTTTATGTCATAGACCAACACAAAGTGGCACATAATTGTGAGGTGGAAGTAAAATGATAAATGGTTTTCCACATGTTTACAAATAAATATCTGGAAAGTGTGGCATGCATTTGTATTCAGCCCCCTTTACTCTGATGCCGCTAACTAAAATCTAGTGGAACCAATAGCCTTCAGAAGTCACATAATTAGTCCATCTGTGTGTAATTTAATATTAGTATAAATACAGCTGTTCTGAGAAGCCCTTAGAGGTTTGCTAGAGAACCTTATGCCGCATACACACGGTCGTTTTTTGCGATGAAAAAAAACTTCGAACATGCTTGAATTTTTTGTGTCGTTTTTCAAAACGTCGTTTTTTGTTTCACAAAAAGTCACCGTGTGTAGCAAAAACGTTGTTTAAAACTACGTTTTTTAACCCGCGCATGCCCAGAAGCTAGTTATGAAGCGAGCTTCAATGGAAAAGAGTGGTGAACGTAACCTCGCTTTTTGTGAAAAAAACGATGGTGTGTATGCAACA
The DNA here is from genome assembly GCA_029574335.1 of Rana kukunoris. Taxonomy (NCBI): domain Eukaryota; kingdom Metazoa; phylum Chordata; class Amphibia; order Anura; family Ranidae; genus Rana; species Rana kukunoris. Next base: position 217,325,232 of record CM056059.1, on the reverse strand, counting down.
TCGTCTTTGAAAAGTGACGTTTCAAAAACGTTGTTTTTTACTTCACAGAAAACGTCGTTTTTTTTCATCACAAAAAATGATCGTGTGTACGCGGCATTAGTGAACAAACAGCATCATTAGGGCCAAGGAACACACCAGACAGGTTAGGGATAAAGTTTTGGAGAAGTTTAAAGCAAGGTTAGGTTAAAAAAAATATCTCAAGCTTTGAGCATCTCATGGAGTACTGTTCAATTTATTATCTGAAAATGGAAAGAATATGGCACAACTGCAAACCTACCAAGACATAGCCGGCGTCCACCTAAACTGACAAGCTGGACAAGGAGAGCATTAATCAAAGGAGCAGCCAATAGTCCCATGGTAACTATGGAGGAGCTGCAGAGATCCACAGCTCAGGTGGGAGAATCTGTCTACAGGACATCTACAGGACATCTATTAGTAGTGCACTCCACAAATCTAGCATTTATGGAATAGTGGCAAGAAGAAAAACATTGTTGAAAGAAAGCCATACGAAGTCTTGTTTTCAGTTTGCAAGAAGCCTTGTGGGAGACACAGCAAACATGTGGAAGAAGGTGGTCAGATGAGACCAAAAATTTTATTTTTGGCCTAAAAACAAAACGCTGTGTGGCGGAAAACAACACTGCACATCACCCTGAACACACCATCCCCACCGTGAAACATGGTGATGGCAGCATAATATTGTGGGAATGCTTTTCTTCAGGAGGGACAGGAAAGCTGGTCAGAGTTGATGGGAAGATGGATGGAGCCACTGAGATGACACTGGGGCGGAGGCTTACCTTCCAGCAGGACAACAACCCTAAACATACAGCCAGAGCTACAATGGAATGGTTTAGTTTAAAGCATATTCATATTTTAGAATGGCTCAGTCACAGTCTTGACCTAAATCTAATTGAGAACCTTTAGCAAGACTTGAAAATTGCTGGTCACAGATGCTCTCCATCCAATCTGATGGAGCTTGAGCTGTCATAAAATACCAATAAAATACATTTACGTTTCAGGCTGTGACATGACAAATTGTGGACATTTTGAAGGGGTATGAATACTTTTTCAAGGCACTGTAGAAATATATGTATTCAACCTTAAGATAAGTGCATATATGTATGTGCATCATCAATGCAAAATAGTCAGTGTGACAGAATATACCATCATTACAATTCTTTCAAACAGTTAATTTTTTTAAGTTCTAAATATGGAATGAAACTATGCCAATGTTTTCAATCATTCATTTACAAACGTGCTTTTTTTGGATCCACCAAACCATGGTATCTTTCAGGTAGAACAAACTCATTGGTTTTTATTGACTTTTATCACTAAGCAGATCATATACACTTACACATACTGGTTACACATTTACTCCCCCAGGTTACCCAGCCTTCTGAACATTTCATGGGATGATGTGGGGTTCCAGCACCTTGTACCTCTGGACCCCTTTACATTACACAGCACCCTGCACCTCTGGACCCCTTTACATTACACAGCACCTTGCACCTCTGGACCCCTTTACATTACACAGCACCCTGGACCCCTTTACATTACATAACACGCACCTCTGGACCCTTTTACATTACACAGCACACTGCACCTCTGGGCTCCTTTACATTACACAGCACCCTGCACCTCTGGACCCCTTTACATTACACAGCACCCTGCACCTCTGGACCCCTTTACATTACACAGCACCCTGCACCTCTGGGCTCCTTTACATTACACAGCACCCTGCACCTCTGGACCCCTTTACATTACACAGCACCCTGCACCTCTGGGTCCCTTTACATTACACATCACCCTGCACCTCTGGACCCCTTTACATTACACAGCACCCTGCACCTCTGGACCCCTTTACATTACACAGCACCTTGCACCTCTGGACCCTTTTACATTACACAGCACCCTGCACCTCTGGACCCCTTTACATTACAGTCCCCTCCACAATACAGTCTATACAGAACCCCCTACATTACAGAGACGTGACCTGTGGCCCATGGATCGCCACGGCCTATCGGGCATATGCTCGGTATGCCCTATGGCCAGTCCGGGCCTGTATATAACAATTCCAAGTAATTATACGATTTCTTACCATAAAGTGAGGTGTTAACTCGTAAGAATCCACAATGTAGGTATTCCAAATGCAAAAGACTTCCAGCTCTTCATATACATCTGGGTGAGATGACGAGATGAGATGACGTGAGATGACAACACGTCACCTTTCACCACCAAATTGTTTTATCATTCAGTTGACTTCATCAGGAGGATCACCAGACAGCAGCAAAAACATGATTCTAAACTTTTCCCACTTTATCAAAAGTTAAAGAAGGAAAGTTTGACTGGATATACAGTATGCAGTATCTACTAAAAAATATTATATTATACTGTCATGTAAGCTGTACAACATTACACCTAGTATTCACTCCCCTACAATACTCCACATTACAGCCTCAATTCTCAAAGTTGTAAAGTGTGTGCTATTTGCCTTAATGGCTGTTATTTTTAGCTTATCGTGGCTATCGTTTTTATCCCTCATTGGTTTTATTTGCTGGAGATGGTAGTTATTATGGAAAATAACTATGTTTATAGCTTAGTGACTTGAGCTTTATTTCTTCAAATTCCAGCTGCAGAACCAGAAAAGCACAAATAGAATTTTTTTCATTGCATCTACACACCCGGAAACATGTATTTTATATACACTGTCTGACCCGAGCTCCATATAAAACTAGATCATGCTGTCACCATTACAATGATAAATAGTGCACCAGATAGCACAAGTAATGCCTTAGTTGAAGAAAAATAAAAGTACTAAGTTTACATTATACTGAATGGGGAATGCTTTGCAAAAGGGTACCATCATTGTTCTAATCCAAAGTGGCCCACAACTTTCACCTACAGGTAAGCCTAGATTAAGGCTTACTTGTAGGTGTTTGCAATATCTCCTAAACCTACACGGTTTAGGAGATATTTGCCCAGAAAAATGCAGACAACGTCATCGCCGCTCCGATAAATCATAGCGCCGAAGCGGCGATACCCGGAAGTAACCTCCAGGAGATATGTCTGCGGCTGGAGAGAAAGACGAAGACAGCTTCGGGGGCTTCGTCCTAAGGTAAGTAATGCATAATAAGCTAGTATGCTAGTCATACTAACTCATTATGCCTTTTCTTGCAGGTTTTTTTTTTGGGGGTTTACAACCGCTTTAATGCATCAGAGGGTAACAGTTATCTCAATTCCCCCATTGTAGATTTTGAGGAAGCAATGATGAATCGCAGTGGTGTATTTAGGTTTTGTGCTGCCCTAGGCCTGACTAAACTCACACACCCACTAATTTAAATATAATCCACCCTTTCCTGTCAAGGCCACACCCCTTCCTGTTTAAGACCTGCTCTAAAGTTTTACAGTGGGGATACTAGTTCTGAGGGCCTTGGAGGGGATTTCCTTTTTTTGCAGAGATTTCCTCTCACTTCCTGTTTGGCTATGGGGCAGGAAATGAAGGGAAATGACCGGATGGCAAAAAAATAAAAAAAATAACAACAGGGGCTATAACCATTCCTTACTCAATCCAAAATGGAAAAAAAAAGTGTTGCCTTCAGTTCTACTTTAAGCACACATTTCTGCTAAATTTATGGAGGACTAAGAGGATATAACCATGCCAATGGTGCAGCAGAAAACATGTAGCACAGTGATGAAGGTATGTGGTCCAGGCAGTGAGAAAAGGAAGGATTGGTGGCAGGAACAAATAAATCCATCTGTTTATTTTTCTCATCGGCAATCAGCCAAAATAAAATGAAGATTCCTTAATATGTACAACTGACACAAGCAAAAGATTGCAGGAGAATCTTACTACCTACCTGCCAGGTATAGGTGACCATGTTAGTATCCATTGTGTCTGCACCATCCCTATCATAATGGCAGCAGTGCGGCCGCTTTATGGGAGTGCCAGACCGATTTGTCTTGCGGTCAGTCCACCTCATAAGTCTGGGACTCTTTTCATGCTGCCCCCCTGCAAAGTGCTGCCCTTAGGGTTGGCGTAGATCAAAATACAGCGTTGATGAATCGTCAGATAAATCTTGTAGAGAACTTAATTATTTCCAGCCAGCAGTGAACAGCATATAAACCCTTTTTTAGTTTCACTTCATAAATTCGTACTTCCTGTTCCCATTTGCAACACATACATATTCTCCACCCATGATTGAAATGATATCAATACTTGGAACCTCATATCCTTTTTGTGTCTTTCTTCTTGATCAGTCTTGCAGCAAGAATCAGTGTCTATATACACTCACTGGCCAATTAATTAGGTACACCTGTTCAATTGCTTGGTAACACAAATTGCTGATCTGGCAGACACAACACCTATGGTTGCCAAAAAAATATTAAATATTTGGCCAAATTCATCTGACCACAGAACAGTTTTCCAAGAGGCAATTTTAACCACTTTACCTCCGGATCATATGACCAGGCCATTTTTCGTGATACGGCACTGCGTTACTTTAACTGACAATTGCACGTTCCTGCGACACTGTTTAAACCTGAACACAGAGTAATTACACAGGTTCTCTGGCTGATTAAGTTGCTGCTAATTAAAATCACTTGGTGCCTTATCGACATTAAATTAGCCCGAGAACCTGTGTAATTACTCTGTGTTCAGGTTTAAAGGGATGAGATAGCAACCCTAAATCTTTCTCACTCTTTTGGGGTTTACCCTAATTTAAAAAATAAATCAATAAAAAACCAAAACCTGCTGTGTTGGCTACCTCATCCTCCTCCACCGCCGCTTCCACCTACACCGCCACATCCAATGCCACTTCAACCTCCTACTCCATATGGACCTCGTCCTCCTAGGTCAAAATTTTTTTTTTTTTTATGTTATTTTAATGTATTTCCCTATCCACATTTATGTTCAGAGTACTTGCCATGCTCTTCCCGACATTTTGCTGCCATTTGCAGCCCTCTAGCCCTTTCCTTTTTAGAGACATTTTAGTAGTCAAAAGTCCGGGTCCCCATTGACTTCAATGGGGTTCGGGTTCGGGTCAAGTTCGGGTCCCGAACCCGAACTTTTTTTTCAAAGTTCGGGTCCGGGTCCGAACCCGAACATCCAGGTGTTCGCTCAACTCTAGTTCCCGGAAAGTGTCAAAAGTGGAAATGTGTGTCTGATTGCCCACTGCAATATCATAGTCCCGCTATAAGTCCCTGATCTAGAGAACCTGTGTAATTAATATGTTTTTGCTTTTAAAGGGATGAGGTGGCAACCCTAGAAAGATCAGAAAAAAAACAATGGCTGGGTAAGGCCGGCCCGGTGTCTATTCTGCACAAGGTATGGACAAGTCCTCTGGGATCCATGCCTGGTTCATTTTGATGAACGTGAGCTTGTCCACATTGGCTCTGGACAGGCGGCTGCGCTTGTCTGTGATAACGCCCCCTGCCGTGCTAAATACACGTTCAGACAATACACTGGCTGCAGGGCAGGCTAGCACCTCCAAGGCGTAAAGGGCAAGTTCAGGCCATGTGCCCAATTTGGAGACCCAAAAGTTTAAGGGGGCATAGCCGTCATTCAGTACGTGTAGGCGTGTGCACACATACTGCTCCACCATGTTGCTGAAATGCTGCCTCATGCTAAAACGTTCCATATCAGCTGGTGGTGCTGTTTGTTGTGGCGTGCTGACAAAGCTTTTCCACATTTCAGCCATGCTAACCCTGCCTTCTGAGGTGCTGGCGGTGCCCCTGCTGCGTTGGCGACCTCTTCCTCCTCCTCTACCCTCGCCTTGTGCTTCTACTGTGCCCCCACTGCTGGTGAAATATGCAGAGATTCACCTATATGTTTTTCTCTCTATAGCAAGAAGCAGGAACCTAGCCCTAAACAATGTACTGGACAGACAGTATATCACAGTGGACAGATGCAGTGCTGGTGAAATATGCAGAGATTCACCTATATAATTCTTTCCCTATAGCAAGAAGAAAGAACCTAGCCCTAAACAATGTACTGCACAGACAGTATATCACAGGGGACAGGTGGAGTGCTGGTGAAATATGCAGAGATTCACCTATATAATTCTTTCCCTATAGCAAGAAGCAGGAACCTAGCCTTAAACAATGTACTGGACAGACAGTATATCACAGGGGACAGGTGGAGTGCTGGTGAAATATGCAGAGATTCACCTATATAATTCTATTCCTATAGCAACAAGCAGGAACCTAGCCCTAAACTATAAGATGCAGATCTCACAGAAAGAAACAGTGCTGGTGTAGATTTCTCAAGCAGGATAATCCTATCTAACACTCTCCCTCAATCAGCAGCAATCTGTCCCTACCCTAGCTAAAGCAGACTGACTAGCTGTGCGGTGTGCCTCTATCTGATATAGAGGCTGGTCACATGCTGGGTCACATGCTGCACTGGCCAATCACAGCCATGCCATTAGTAGGCATGGCTGTGATGGCTTCCTAGTCACAGTAGTAAAACAAATGGCGATTGGCTGACGTGCAGCGCGCCGTTACATAGCCGAACCCCGAACCCAAACTTTTTACAATTATTCGGGTTCGGGTTCGGGTACCAAAAAAAAACAAAAGTCCATACGGTACCCGAACTTTACAGTTCGGGTTCGCTCAACCCTAGCGGGAACCAGTCGCACTAATACCAGGATCAGTACTAAAAATATGCACTGTCACTGTACTAATGACTCTGGCTGGGAAGGGGTTAAATATCTAGGACAATCAAAGGGTTAACTGTGTTTCTAGCCAGTGTTTTTGTGTGCTGTATATGCTGTTTTGTAGAAACACAGGATCCATCCCTCACCACTGTCAGAACGGAACTCTGCCTCGTTTACATCCCTGTTCTGCATAGTTTACAGACAATCGGCAGACATTGAGTGCAGATCAGCTTCTGCTGTGAATTATCACAGCCGAAATTACCCACCGGGGGCGTGCGCACATCACTTGCAGGTGAGAGTGTAGGATCGTATATATATATATATATATATATATATATATATATATATATATATATATATTCATAATCCTGCGCAGGGCTGCCGCTCCTGTAACAGTTAAACTGCTATAGGGCAGACAGCAAGCAGTGCGTTGGCAGCGTCTCTGGATCATGTTCATATATGGCTTCTTTGCATGATAGAGCTTTACCTTGCATTTTTGAATGGCATGGGGAACTGTGTTTGCAGACAGTGATATTTGGAAGTATTCCTGAGCCTAGGCAGTCAGGGCCGGCCTTTGGGGTGTGCGGGCTGTGCGACCGCACAGAGCGCCATAAGCAACAGGGCGCCGTGCGGCCGTCACAGCTCACAGATTCACAGAATGTGAATCGCAGTCATCACAGGCTGGGGCAGCCAGGTCACTGCTTAGCAGCAACCCGGCGCTGCAGAGGGGGGGCGCTGTGGTGCCCAAGTGTCAGACACTGTTCCCCTCTCTCCCTCCTCCTCTCCTTGTCTCACGTGTGTTATGCAGCTGCTAAGTCCTAACGGCGCCAGGAGCAGAGGGCACTCTGTGATGCTGATAAGACCACCTCCCCCCTTATCTAGCAGGCAGCAGCACGGTTGCATTCATCGGTCACGGTCAGTGAAGCTGAGACACCAGGGCCGTCATCGGACGGACGGAGGGAGGGGGGGTGGGCGACTACAGATGTATGCCCCATGTGTGTGCTCATGCCAGCATAGTACAGTGTCCTGCAAACAGTAGTGTCTACTCCACAGGTCCTCCTGTCACCCTGCCCTTTACTGTCACACTGCCTGTCACCCCTCCTGTCACACAGCCTGCCCCCCTCCTGTCACACAGCCTGCCCCCCCCTCCTGTCACACAGCCTGCCCCCCCTCCTGTCACACAGCCTGCCCCCCTTCCTGTCACACTGCCTGTCCCCCCTTCCTGTCACACTGGCTGTCCCCCCTTCCTGTCACACTGCCTGTCCCCCCTTCCTGTCACACTGCCTGTCCCCCCTTCCTGTCCCCCCTTCCTGTCACACTGCCTGTCCCCCTTCCTGTCACACTGCCTGTCCCCCTTCCTGTCACACTGCCTGTCCCCTTCCTGTCACACTGCCTGTCCCCCCTTCCTGTCACACTGCCTGTCCCCCCTTCCTGTCACACTGCCTGTCCCCCCTTCCTGTCACACTGCCTGTCCCCCCTTCCTGTCACACTGCCTGCGCCCCCTTCCTGTCACACTGCCTGCCCCCCCTTCCTGTCATCTGCCTGCCCCCCCTTCCTGTCACACTGCCTGTCCCCCCTTCCTGTCACACTGCCTGCCTCCCCTCCTGTCACACTGCCTGCCTCCCCTCCTGTCACACTGCCTGCCTCCCCTCCTGTCACTCTGCCTGCCTCCCCTTCCTGTCACTCTGCCTGCCTCCCCTCCTGTCACTCTGCCTGCCTCCCCTCCTGTCTCAGCCTGCCCCCCCCTCCTGTCACTCAGCCTGCCCCCCCTCCTGTCACTCAGCCTGCCCCCCTCCTGTCACTCAGCCTGCCCCCCCTCCTGTCTCACAGCCTGCCCCCCCTCCTGTCACACAGCCTGCCCCCCCTCTTGTCACCCTGCCTGCCCCCCCTCTTGTCAGCCTACCCCCTTCCTGTCACTCTGCCTGCCCCCCCCTGTCATCCTGCCCCCCTCTTGTCACTCTTCCCCCTTCTGTCACTCTGCCCCCTCCTGCCCAGGGGTTAAATAATCCTGTTCCTTCCCCTGGCCCCCAGCTGATTCCACAGAATAAACTGGAATAGCTTAACAGCCTTATGGCTCATTTACACATGTAGTGCCCTCTGAAGAGCAATCCACATTTGTATTGCTCTTTAGAGGGCATTTGACAGGCGCTTGTTTAAACCCCACAGTATTGCCCCGCAATTTAATGCATTGCACATGGATGCGGGGAGTCCCCATTAACTTGAATGGACCACATTCAGCAGGCAATACTGCTCGCTGAACCCAACAGTGCAGACATGTTTTGTCGCACTGTGATGGAAAGCATTTTGGCTGTGGTAAGTGTACATCCCCCTCTGCTGCCTTTTCAGCTTGAGGGAAATGGTTGGGTAGCAGTAATAACACAGCTCAACCTCTGATTTTTACTGTCTCCCCAACCACAAGTGTAAATGGAGTTGCAGGGCACTCTGAAAAGTGATCCATAGTGGATCATGTTTTGAAGGTATTTGACAGGTGGTGAAGAAGCGTTATGTTGCCTCCTCACCACCTGTTTTTAACCCCTAAAAACCCATGCCACTGTGCTGTAGCCATGTGCATTGCACACGGTTGCAGCACAGCCCCATTCACATGAATAGGTTGGGTTAAGCAAGCGCAGTGCTGTGTACCACTAAAATGTTTGGGTTTGGCTTAAAGAAAAGGTGGCAACCCTAAGTGTCCCCCTGTGTGTTTCCTCTTTGTGTATGTTTAGGTGACCAGGGGGCGAGGGGTGAAGGTGTGGGGGGCGCCACAGGATTAGCTCGCACAGGGCGCCTGAACACCTAAGGCTGGCCCTGTAGGCAGTGATATCAATCACAGAACCATACCTGCTTATAATGCAGTGCCATCTGACGACAGGAAGTTCACATTGTGCACAGAGATTTTCCAAATTCTCACAATCCTTTGATAAAAAAAAAAAAAAAAACATTTATATTATAAAGTGTATAAGAACTAATAAACAATCACCTATATAAACAATTGAATGTGTTCTAAATTGGTTGCTAGCTCCAAATATGCGATGCACTTCTACCAACCAATGTATAATTTGACCAAAGAGAGAGAATATGTCAAATGTGACAAAATTATGAGTGAGCAAATAATTCAAAACTTATGCCGCGTACACATGATCACTTTTTGTGATGTAAAAAAACGTTGTTTTAATTCACAAAACAAAACGACGTTTTTCAAACTTCATTTTAAAAAACGACGTTGCCTACACACCATAGTTTTCTGAAAATGCGCTTGCAAAGCGTGGTTACGTATAACACGTACGACGGCACTCTGTTCCATTGAAGCTCCCGCCTCATAACTTGCTTCTGAGCATGCGCGGGTTTAAAAACGACGCTTTAAACGTCGTTTTGCCGACACACGATGATTTTTTGTGAAACAAAAGACGACATTCTGAAAAACGACATAAAAAATTCAAGCATGTTCGAATTTTTTTTTGGTCGTTTTTTTGAAGACATAAAATGACGTTTTGCCCACACACGATCATTTTAAATGACGTTTTTTAAAACGTTGTTTTATTTCATCACAAAAAAAGACCGTGTGTACGCGGCATTAGAGATAGACTTCTTGGCCCGGATTCACAAAGCACTTACGCATCTCCAGGTACCCAGAGTAAGTACAAATATGCGCCATCGTATCTGTGCGTCAAACCCACAAACTTAGATACGCCTAAAAAAGGACTTCATCCCACCGACATAACTTGTCTACGCCGGCGTAAAGTGGGCGCATATTTACGCTGGACGCATTTGACTTTCCCATTGATTTTCTATTCAAATATGCGAATGAGGGAGATACGCCGATTCACGTAGTACTTGCGCCCGACGCATGATTTAAGCAGTTTGCATAAGTTTTACGTTCGGCATAAAGTTATTCCCCATAGATGAGGCGCAACCCATGCAAAGGTATGGACCAGGGAACACAAGCCTACGTATTTTACGTTGGACGTCTGTGAATATGGGCCGATGTGGGTCTGGCTTGGTTCTACGTTACGTTCACTGCGTACACAGTGATCGGGCGTATCTTAGGCAGTTGTTCCGATGTGGCTGTACGCATGCGCACGGGGATACGTCCATGTCCCGACACATGCGCAGTTCATTTTAAGCACTTGTCTAGCGCCGGGTCCTTCATTTGCATGGGGTCACGCTTCATTAACATGAATCACGCCCACTTCCAGCCCACTTCCACCTACTTACGCTGGCTTACACCTATGAAATATATACGCTACGCTGGCGCAGAGTTGGGAGCATTTGCTTTGTGAATTCCATGCTTGCCTCTCCGAGCTGCGCCGGAGTAGCGTAAAAGAGATACGCTACGGCGGCATAAAGATGCGCCGATGTATGTGAATTCGGGCCCTTGTGTACATTAGAGTTTTTTTTTTTCACATCAGACTTTACCATATCCAGAGAGTCACTCGTGTTTTCACAAGTAGAGAAAGCCCATCGTCTCCACTTCGGTAATGCATCATTTGTGAATTTCTTCTATTTTATTTTATTTTATTTTTTTTGTCCTGTTTCATTATTTCTCTTTTTCCTCTTTTTTTTTTTCTTTTCTCTTTTCTCTTTCTTTTTTTTTTCTTTTTTTTTTTTCTTTCTCTTCTTCGATAGTTTATCCCATTGTGATTCTAGACTTCCTCCCTTTAATCTCTCTTCTCCTGCTCTCTATCCTATCTTCATCTGTATCTACCCTCACCCCTCCCTCACCCTCCCCTCTCTCCCCCCCCCCCTATGTGGTTTGTTTCTAATTTCTGTTTTATTTAGAGTATTTTCATTATATATTCTTGCGTTTCTCTATACTTCTCCCATGGTTTCCATTTTCTATTATGTTTTTCGAGTTGGCTGTTGTCACTTCTACTTAGATATTCCAGTTTGTTGTAATTCTCGATTCTCGCAAACCAATCTTTTATTTCTGGTTTGTTTGGGTTTAGCCAATTTTTTGGGATTAGTCCTTTGGCAGCGTTTATTAACTGCGGAAGCAGGGTTTCTTTCTCTCTGTTCCTAGGGCCTTTTATATCGTGGAACAAACATGTATAGATATTATTGTCTAGTTCTTCCTGGGTTATTTCCTTTACAATTACTTGAATTTCCCTCCAGTATTCTGTTATTTAAGGCCAGCTCCACCAGATGTGTAAAGTTGATCCTATCTGTCCGCAGCCTCTCCAGCATAACGAAGAGTTGTCTTTGTTTAATTTATGCATTATTTCAGGTGTTCTGTGCCATCTAGTGATGCACTTGTAGTTCATCTCAATGGTGTTCATATCTGTTGCAGAGTTGTGCACTGATGTTATGATTCTTCCAAGTTGTAGATCTTCAAATTCTTTATTTATTTCTCGTTCCCATTTTTTTATAAATTCCGGTTTGTCTTGCGACTCTATATCTGTCAATATTTGGTATATTTTTGATGTTACATGTTTTATTGGCAATTGTGTGGCACATAATTTTTCAATTTGTGTTAAGTTTCCTTCCTCTCTTATTGGTGTGGGAATTGATTTTATCAAATGCTGCAATTGTAGGTATTCCCATTGGTTGATGTTCCATCCAAGCTCTTCTTTTATCTTCTGGAATGATTTAATCTTTCCCCTTGCTATAATGTCCTTAATTTGTGCTGTTCCTATTTTTTTTCCTAATTGTGTCATTTTTCCCGGCAAAAAAAAATTCGTACTTGTGAGTGGTATTAAGGGTGAATTGTAAATCCACTTATTTTGTTTGTGCAACGTGTCCCAAATTTGAAAAACATTCGTGGTTATTCCATGTACCCTTTTCCCCAAGTCTCTATATTTGTGAGGGATCCATATATTTTTATATAGTGCAGTGTTACTTAAATTGTTTTCTATTTGTATCCATTTTTTGTCTTTTTCTTTGTGCTTATTTCCCCATTCTATCATCCGTGTTATTATTATAGATTTGTAGTATCTCTCTATATCTGGTGCTGCTACTCCGCCCCCTTTTTTATTTCTTGTGAGTATTTTGAAGTTTATCCTAGGGGTTTTATTGTTCCAGATGTATTTTATCAGCATTGATTTCATTATCTTAAAAAAACTTTGAGGAATTTTTATAGGCAGCGTCTGGAATTTATATGTTATTTTTGGTAAATTAACCATCTTAAAAGCATTGATTCTTCCGATCCATGAGAGGGGTTTAATCACATTTTTTTTTAAATCTGTTTTCACCTCGTTTAACAGTGGGATAAAATTAGCAGAGAATAGGCCCTCTATTGTGGGTGTCAACTTGATCCCCAGATAGCTCAGTTCCTTTACCCATGTGTATGTGTGTTGTTTTTGTAAAGCTAACTCTTCCTTTTTTCCCACACCAATATTCAAGATTTCTGTTTTTCTAGGATTTATTTTAAAGTTAGATAATTCTCCATAGGTTTTTATTTCTTTAGCAATGTCCCCCAAAGTTGAGGTTGGGTTTGTTATGAACATTAATATGTCGTCAGCGTATGCTGCTACTTTATGTTCTTCTAGACCTGTTTTTGCACCTTCTATTCTAGGATTGTTTCGTCTGGTTGCCAGGAAAGGCTCGAGTGCCAATATGTATAACAACGGGGAGAGCGGACAGCCCTGTCTAGTGCCATTGCACATTTCGAAAGGGGCAGAGACTTTACCATTAACCTTCACCATTGCCGTTGGTTTGTTATATAGATTTTGTACCCATTGTCTAAATCTTGATCCTATCCCCAGATGTTGAAGGGTTTCCATCATAAATCCCCAGTCCACCCTATCAAACGCTTTCTCAGCGTCGATTGAGAGCAGTAGGACTGGGGATTTTACGGCATCATTTTTTTGCATTAATAGTATCGTTTTAAGGGTATTGTCCCAGCCTTCTCGTCCTGGTACAAATCCAGTTTGGTCTGTATTAATCCAGTCTGGTATTAGGTCTTTAAGTCTGGTGGCTAATATTTTTGCGTAAAGTTTAGTATCTGTGTTTAATAGCGCGATTGGTCTGTAGTTGGAGCATATTGTCTTGTCTTTCCCCGGTTTTGGTATTATGGTGATATGTGCTAGCAGAGATTCGGGTCGCATTTCTGTCTCTTCTCCTATTTGATTGAAATAAACACATAGTCTCGGGATCAGAAGTTTTTGAAATTTTTTATAATATTTTATGGTGAAGCCATCAGGACCAGGACTTTTCCCGTTGGGCGTATCTTTAAGTGCTCTTATTATTTCTTCTTGTGTGATCTCCATTTCTAGAGCTGTCAGGCGTTCTTTTTGTAATTTTGGCAGCTTTGCGGTGTTTATATATTTTTGCATTTTCTCCCGTCTCTTTTTTTCATCTTGATATAGGTTTCCCTTGCCGATTGCATATAGGGTACTGTAATATGTATGGAATGCATCAGCTATGTCGACTGTTTTGTTCACTATTTCACCTCTTATATTTTTGATCTTTTCTATGAAGTTTAAAGCCTTTTTATGTTTTAACATTTTTGCGAGAAATTTTCCTGGTTTATTCCCTCCTATATAACGCTCCTTTTTCATCCTGTAGAACTCTTTCCTTGTCTCTTGTTCCAGTTGGTCTTTCAGGATTTCTCTCTTAGTCGTTAAAGCGCACTGGGTTTCAAGTTTTGGATCTTTTTTATGTTTTTGTTCTAAATCATGTATTTCTTTCAGAATCTTTTTGGCGTTATTTTCCCTTTCTTTCTTTTTTCTGGCGCCTATTCCTATTAATTGTTACCTTATGACAGCCTTGTGCGCTTCCCATATAATTGCCTTACTTAGGTCTGGAGTGTCGTTGGTCCTGAAGTATCTTTCTATTTCTTTTTCGATTATCTTCTCTGTTTCTTGTTCTTCTAAGATGTCTTCGTTTATTCTCCAGACTCCCTTTTCTCTTGTTTACCTATAGGCCTTCAGTTTCATTGTCACTTGCGCGTGGTCTGAAAGCGTGACTATTTCTATATTGGAGTCCACAACTTCCTCTAACAGGCTATGTTCAATCAAAATATAGTCTAATCTGGAGTACATCTTATGTACCGCTGAGTGGTAAGTATAATCTTTTCTGTTGGGATGATAGATCCTCCAGATATCAACTAGTTGGTATTCAAAAAGTTTTCTTTTTAACCGTCTTGTTTCTTTTGTTTCTGTGTTCATCCTCCTGGATGTGGCATCTATTTTGTTATCCATATAGAAGTTCAGATCTCCTGCCAGTATTAATTTGCCTTTTTTTACTTCGTCTATTTCATTTAATATTTTTATGAAATAGTTTTTGGGGCGTTTGTTCGGGCCATATATGTTGACTAAGGTATATCTTATATCAGCGATGGTTCCTATTAATATCAAAAATCTACCATTTGGATCAGTTTTCCTCTCCTCTATCTTGAAGTCTACATTTTTCCCAAAACCAATTGCCACGCCTTTTGCCCCTTTTGTGGGGGTGTCACTATAAAACCAAGTGGGGAAATGCTTTGAATATAACTTAATATTGCTCTCTAGTGCCAGATGTGTTTCTTGTAAAAATATTATTTCAGCACCTTTCCTCTCTAGTTCTCGCATTACCATATGCCGCTTTTGAGGGGAGTTTAATCCTCTGACATTATATGTTATAAAGTTAATTGAACCCATTTCTTGTTGATTGTTTTTTCCTGTTTCAAATACTTAGGACTATTTTCCCTATGATCTTCCAGTTCAGGGCATGGTGGGCCCGAGCACTTATCTTTCGCCAGGGGCACTTCCCGCCCCCCAAGGGGGTCTGCTATACGTCTACCGAGTATATATTTTTTTTCTTTTTTGAAACAAACCACTTCCCCTCTTTTCCCTATTCCCACCCCTCCCCCTCCTCCCTCCCACCCCCTCCCCCCCTCCCTTCCCCCGCCGCTCCCCTCCCCTGATCCCTTGGCACTTGTTGGTATTCTTGATCCATGATCTTGCAGGTTTCTACTCCTTTCCTCTCCCTACCTGCTATATGCACTGAGGTGGAGAGCTGTCTGGCGCTTTGTCTGCCCCTTTCCCTGGCAGACACGGGAGCCCCCATGATTCCCAATATCCCCCGCCCCCCCCCCCGACTTATTTTGTTACTATTGCTCATTGTCCCGTTGACCCCGTGCTCCCGATGGTCCCTGTTGAATCTTCTTCATGGTTTCCTTCTTGGGACTAATTGCCATGTTTCTTCTTCCTGTGTTTCATATATTTCTGTTTCTTGACTCCCCTTTAGAGCTTCTGGAACTGGAATATTTAATTTTCCACAGAAATCTTGGACTTCTTCGATGAACCTGAGTCTCACCGATTGACCATTCTTTTTTCCCACCAAACATGCAGGGAAACCCCAGTTATACTGAATCTGGTGTTCTTGCAATGATTTTATCAGAGGTTTTAATGCCCATCTTCTTCTTAATGTATCCTGGGATAAGTCAGGGTATATTTCTAATAGATTTCCTTCGTATTTTAATGGGGGCTTCCCCCTCATATTTCTCCATATTTGTGTTTTCTCTTCTAGTTTCTCGAACTTTACTATTATATCCCTTGGGCTCTCTGTGGGAATTCTCATGGGTCTCCTTGTCCTGAAGGCTTCTTCAATTTTTACTGTGTTTAGTTCTTGGTTTCCCAATAAGGGGTTAAATATTTTCTCCGTAATTTCTTTCAGATTTTCTTTCTGCGATTGTTCAGGTGTCTTCTCTTGTTCTTATTTTCCTGTTCTTCCCACCTGTATGCTTGTTCTCTCTGTTCCATTTTAAGAGATTTTATTTCCCCTTTTAGTTCTTTTATCGTGCCTGTGTGAGTATCCACTTTATTTTCTACCTTTTCTACTCTGGTCAATAAGTGTCCCACATCGTTGTGAATTGTAGCTATTTCCTTTTTCAATGACGACTCCAGGTTCTTCAATGACTTGTCTAGCGCCAGAAACATTGTTTCCATTTCACCTTTTGTTAGGGGTTTGTCCTTACTTATTTGTTCTTCCCTACCTGACACTTCTGCCCCCCCCCCCTCAATCTCCGCTTCTATCTCCTCCTCCTCTCTCACCTCCTGGGGTTCTGTATATGAACTTATTTCGGGGGCGGTTTTATTTTGAGTTTTCTTTTCTTTCTTATCCCTTTTCTCCTTTATTTCCGACTGCCATCCCTTAGTGATCTGTTTTTCTGCCCCTTGGTTGTTTTCGCTTACCCCCATTGTCACATACTTAACCATGGGGCCAGGGCTTAGGCTTGTGCGCGGTGATTTAGGGACCGCCCCCCCTCTTCCAGATCTCCCCCTCATGCTGCCCATCATCTCGATGGGCTACCCACTAGGGAAAGAGAAGAGGGGAAAAGACCAAAAAAAAAAAAAAAAATTCAAACAACCAAAAAATGCAAGTAAGAGAGTTCGGGTGGAAAGAGCAAGGTAACCTTTCCCTATGTAATATGTTATTATATCCCTCAGAATGTCACAGTATTGCACGGTATATCACCACGACACCATATGGTTCAATTCAGAACTATAGGAGATTAGGTTCGCTCTGTTTCTAGTATGTCCGTTTAAGCCTGTTATATATTTCTTCTAGGACAATGTTTCCAAAGTGTAGTGTAGATTACGCAGAAAAAAACCCCAAAGGTTTCTATTACAGTGCGCTGATCTTATTCAAGTTTGAATTCAAAATCGGATTACTTATTTCCAGAAGCCTTGGAAGAGAGAAAAAAAAAAGTCCCAAACCTTCACACCCAATTGCATAAAATTCAATACAGTACAGTTGTATAGTTCTTATGTAGCATTCAACTTATTCTTGTTCTTTGTTTAATTCTTTAATTCTTGGTCTGTGTTAAATTAGTTATTTCATATCAGCCAAGCCAAGTCGCATATTGGAATGATAACATTATTGTCATTAACATTAAGTTGCTGACTCTGCAGGGCTTCCACAAAAAGAATAGGTTTTTTTTTTTTTTTTTGAGCAATAGTACTAGGGGAGGTACTCACTCTCACTCCCCTTTCCTATCACCCCTTACCTGTCCTGTATTATGGGGGAAGGAATAGTGAAACAAACGATCGGTTAGCGCGTTCTTGGTGTCCTGTTATCCTGTACTCTCCTGTGCCACTATGCCATCAGATCGTCGCAGGCTGGCGGCAGGCTGGCAGGACAGAGCTGAAGAGCTTCCGTGTAGCTTCCGTGTAAATCCCCCGGCAGCAGGGAGAGGGGGGGTCTCGGTACATTCAGCAGCGGGGAGAGGGGGGGGTCTCGGTGTGGCCAGGGCTTCCTCCTCTCTCCGTTTCAGCCCAGCCCACGCTCCACGCACCCTCCCTCCTCCCTTTGGACGTTCCAGATGCCGGCAGTGACCGGCGTATACCTCCTGCGCCTCTTCACCTCTCTCGCTCCCTCGGGTCCAGCCGAACATCCACACGCCACGTCCGCACCGCGCTCCAGAGACACACCGGAGCCACAGGACACAGAAGACAGGTATATTACCAGGGAGACCCGAGCTCACGGGGACGGGGCTACTCTAGGCAGACATCCTACGGGGGCTGAGGGCTGGAGATCCGGAACTCACAGCGCGCTCCCGACTCGCGCCATTACCAGACTTGTGTGTACATTAGAGTTGATTGATTTTTGATCAGTTTTCTAAAGTCTGACAGAGTAGAATTTTGTCAGCTTCATTCATCACTATCAATTATCGTCACTTCATGTATACTTTGCAAATTGCAGCAAAAGTTTATGCACTACCCCCGAAGGAGCTGCTGGTTTGTTTTGGGTGGCACGTTACCTCTGTATCTCCGCCCTCTAGGGTACTTGATAAGAGTTGTAGTAAAGGGAATGGCCACACGATAGGTATCTTTTCTGTGATTTTATTACCCAGCCGGGTAAAAACGATAAAACAGTACAAAGGTGAAGGGATAGCAAATAGGAGAAATAAAAAGAGTGCGGCGCAACATAAAAACAATAATAATAATAATAATGGTGACAATAAATATACTTATAAAAATATAAATATGCTAACATGATTGGTTTACTTGCTGAGATTGCATATATATATGGATCAAGGGGACGTTCTAGTGTGTGCTCCCTTAACTCACGCTGAGGAAGTCCCACCCACGGGATGTAACGCGTACAGAGGGAGGAGCCACGCAGAACGTCACTCACGATCGCCGCAGATTGCAGTAGGACGGTTTGGTACGCTGTTACATGTCGCTATGCTGACACTCGGCTCTTAGAGTGTCTCTACATGTGAGTGAAGTCTCCATTGTTTTAAATAAATAGTTATTTCAACAGAGAGCACTAGATTTCTTTCTTCCCTACATGGTGGTATGAATGTTGAGAAATCATTGAATCCAGGGCCTATGGTTTTTATCCTATCCATCCGTCTGCCTATGGAGGCTGTCAGCTGATTTCTGATTACACAGATTATGCTTTGAGACCAATCTGGGTCAAAGCAGAGAGGTAAGAGTCCATCTTACACTGGTGGAGGATATTCTTTGGTGTTCCTTTTCACTTTCCACTCTGGAAATCGTTTAAGGCTGTGGATTCATTGCTTTATGGACTTCCTTGCACATGGACACTATTTTCAAATAATTTATATTTTTATAAGTATATTTATTGTCACCATTATTATTATTATTATTGTTTTTATTTTGCGCCGCACTCTTTTTATTTCACTTACACTTGGGACTTTTTATGAATTGTTCTTAGTGCTGGCTTGCATATATTGGTACTTTATTTATTTTTTCCAGCGCTGAATATATTCTCTTATTTTTGATAGCAAATAGGAGACAGCAGATTCAGGTGTAATTGAATATGGGAAACAGTCCTGCTTCCAACGACAACCTTACTTCGCCACTCCAGCCGGAGTGGGCACATCGCATCTGGACAGGCCTCTCTCACCAGCCTGGCAACCAGTGTGTCACTCAAACTCAGGATTAAGTCTCTGCCACAGACCCTCCCAAAAGGTTGGAGACAATTATTGTCTGGAATCCTCTTTCAGTAGATTCAGCACCCGGATCTCCTTCAGGTAGTTTTGTGAAATAAGCAACTGACAGGTGACCAACATCCAGCCTGTCATAACCAGGGTTGTCCTCCCATAAATGGACAGGCCACTCCTGGAACACCAGCCTTGTGCTTGGTATCCTTTCGGACAGACTCCTCATTGGTCAGCTTCCTCCAATTGGACAGACAACTCAGGACCCCCTTTAGATTGGGGACCCAGTCGATCACTGGGTCCGCACAGCAGGCTGCTGAGGAGTGATATTCAAACACACTTGACCCCACTGCTGCCACCTGCCGTCCGGGGGTGACGAGAGTCCCCGGGCAAAAGGATAACACACAGTACAGCCAAGCTAGAGCAGAGATCCCAAATTTAAACAATTAAACTAGTTCAGAGCCAACTATTTCTCGGAACCTTCCCCTAAATTTAACATAGCACCGGCTCTGAAAATAGCCAGGCGCTACATTTATAATTCAATACTATCTAAATCAATAACAATAATAACATTATACACAGGATTTTTTAACATGGCCTAGGTATTAAAGTGTGTTCTACTTTAGTGAAAGTACTGTACGTATACGTCATCCACTTTACATTTAAAGGGGTTGTAAAGGAAAAATAAATTTTCATAATACAGTAAGCATCCTTTACCTGCAGACATTCCTCTTTTCACTTCCTCATTGTTCATTTTCGCACAGATGTTGCTCTATTTCTTCCTGCTTGTCTGATTGTTATTCATCACCGTGAAGGGAGGCTTTACTGCGGTAGTCAGTGACATGCTCGCCCCCTCCTGGGAACTACGTCTGTGCGACAGGACGCTCTATACGTGTTAGAGACTTCAAGGAGGTGTGAATTACTGGGCATGCCGCAATGCATACTGGGAAATGTAGTTCTTACATGACTGAGCGCCGCAAACCAGGAAGTGAATGAGAGAACAGAAACGAGAACGCCGGTGGTGATATAGATGAAGGAATTTAATAGGTATTTACTCTTTTTTTAACAGAATCATTACACTATTCTGTCTGTCTACCTTGCAGACATTAATTTTAGGCAATTTCTTTTTTCTTTACAACTCCTTTAAGGGATTTCCTAAAAGGTGTAATTTAACTAGGCACATTTTTAATGCAAAAAGCTGCTTCAGTTACCAGATGGCATGACCTGTACTCTGTAAAGGTTCAGTGGGGATGATGAGTAAGATTACAGATATATAGAGAGGTGTGCCGGTAAGGCAGTATTATAAAATGATCATAGCAAAATTACACAATACAGTACGTGTAGACAACCACAATACAATATGCATTTTTTTAAATGCATGATAGAATCCCTGACAACAACTCATCAATTTACTTCACTAGTTCCCACTAGAACCTATACATGTTTAAGTGATCTTGTTTTATGATGATTAACCACTTCAGCCCCAGAAGGATTTACCCCCTTAATGACCAGGCCATTTTTTTGCGATACGGCACTGATTCGCTTAAACTGACAATTGCGCGGTCATGTGATGCTGTACACAAACAAAATTGACGTCCTTTTTTCCCCACAAATAGAGCTTTCTTTTGCTGGTATTTGATCACCTCTGTGGTTTTTATTATTTTAAATTTATAAACAAAAAATGAGCGTAAATTTTGAAAAAAAGAACAACAATATTTTTTACTTTTTGCTATAATAAATATCCCCCAAAAAAACAACACATTTCTTCATCAGTTTAGACCAATATGTATTCTTTTTTTTGTTTACAAAAGTTTTATTTGGAAGACACAAAATAATACAGTTCAGTACACAGCATTGGGTTAAAACACATATAGAATATGAAAAGGTGAGTCTGATGGGCTGGGGACAGAAGATAGGGGAACATACAATATGGGAATGTTATATCATGTGTAAAGGCTATAGAGTAGTTTGGATTACAGAGAAAATACAGGCAAGGGTGTCACCATATCATATAGACATATACTTGAAAAAGAAATGTAAGAGAGGGTTGATATAATGAGAAAAGGGGTTACAAGACTTGACAGTCTGGCAATGACCAGTAAATCCACTTATCACTAAAGATATGCATGCTGTCAAATAAAGTGTGGTAGATTCTCTCTGATAGTCTGATTGATTCCATTCTGGATACAACCTGAGGCCACCGTAAGTTTTGTGATCTCCAGTTGCAAGCCATTATACAGCGCTGATAAAAAGAGTGGATCAATCTGTTACAGGGAGGGGGAACACCTGGGCCCGTGGCATACAAGAGGCAAATTTGTGGAGTAAGGAAGATTTTCTTGTTAGGGGAATTTTTAAGTCTGCTGACAATTGCATTCCATATTGGATCTAAAAATTTACATTTCCAAAAAATTTGGAGATAGCTGCCCTCCTCGGGGGGCAACCTCTATAACAATTTGGGGAAGCTGTGGGGTAAAAGGAGTGGATTTTGGCTGGGGTCATATACCATCTAGTGAAAATTTTAAGTGGGGATTTCCTAAACGCCGCAGTCCGGTTGCTTTTACGTAGGTTCTCTACCGTATCAGACCATTGGTCCACAGGAAAAAAAGAAATTAAAGCAGAGTTCCAACCACAATTAGCATTTTTTAAATGTATGTCCTTTCATCCTGTGTTTTTATAATATAAATCCGGTCACTTACTATTTTACAATCCGCCGACACTCTGCATAGTTATTCAAAAAAGATAGTTTATAAAACTATGTCCACACCGTTGTTATTTTGCATGTGGGCATTGTGAAGCCCACAAGCACTTACTTCCTGGAAGTCTTGGATGGGAAGTGATAATTGGACAGCGCACTGCATCCTGGGAAATGATGACACACATTTCCCAGGAGCATTAGAGGGAGATGATGTCAGAATCCTAGGTGATTTCAAAGGCAGATTTCATGGGACCGCATAGCAACAGGCATTTCCAGATGAGTAAAAATAATTTGGGATGGAAACTCCACTTTAAGTTCAACTTCCCATCGCAACATCGGACCAGACTTTTCAGGTTGGTGTAGAGTATTAAGATTATTGTATAGTTGAGAAATCAGGCCTATTTCTCTAGAGGAGGATATGCATATGTGTTCAAATAAAGTGCTCGGGGGGGGTGATAAGTAGAGTAGTGTGTTGCATAGAAGTCGTGAATTAGGGAGTATTGGGAGAGATCAGAGGGGGGGAAGGTTAAATTTAGCTTGTAGAGAGGTGAAGGGGAGGAATTTTGAGTTGAATGTAAGTGATTTTAAAGTGGTGAGGTCCCTAACGATCCAGTTACTGAATAGGGTCCTATCAAGGAATGCAGGGGGGAATCTGGGGTCGCCAAGGTATGAAGCCAGCGGAGGGGTTTGGGAGGAGAGATTGTAAATATCTTTAATTTTGTTCCATAGTTGCAGAAGATGAGCAACTATTGAATTCCGTTTAGGTAGAGTGTGATGCGGCTTTATGTTCAACCGCATAATGCCTTTAAGATTCAAAGGTAATACAGAGGTGGATTCGAATCTAAACTATGGAATATTGGTGTCTGAGGAAAACCATTGAGCTAAGTGTACTAGTCTGGCAGCAAGAAAGTAAAACCAGAGATTTGGAAGTGAGTTTTGGGGACGTTGATAGGTAATGCTCTGAAGTAGTAGAGTAACTTAGGGAGGATGGTCATCTTAAAGGCGCATACAGTAGGGTGACCGCGATATTGTGTCAATCTCGCTCCCTTTCTCAGCAAGATTGACCACCTACGAGCCCCATCGCGGGAGCCAGCGCCGAGCCTGCTTGCTGCGATGGGGACAATGCCATCATAGAAGCGACGGGGATCCAACTTGGATTCCCGCAAATTCTACACGCAGCGTTTGGTATGAATCCTGAGGGGGAACTCCCCACCGGATTTTTAAATAAAAATCCGGCATGGGTCCCCCCCCCAGGAGCATACCAGGCCCTTAGGTCTGGTATGGGTTGTAAGGAGACCCCCCCTACACCGAAAAAATGGCGTGGGGGTCCCCCCACAATCAATACCAGACCTGTATCCAAAGCATGCCGCCCGGCCGGTCAGCAAAGGGGTGGGGACGAGCGAGCGCCCCCCCCCTCCTCCTGAGCCGTACCAGGCCACATGCCCTCAACATGGGGGGGGCAGGTGCTCTGGGGCAGGGGGGCGCACTGCGGGGTAGGTACCGGAGCATGATGGGAAGGTGACGTCGTAGGTAGCCTATATAAATCGGTGCGAGCCGCGCACCCGGCATTGCAGCGGGAGGAAGCGACGTGTCAACATCTAAAGAAAAGAAGAAGCGAAGACAGCAGAAGAAGAAGGAGAAGGCAGAAGGCGATAGAAGAAGACATAAGAAGAAGACGACAGCCTGGGCACATATATAAAAGCGACCCCCCCGGCAGCAGAAGAGAACCAGACGGCGGCGAAAAAGAGCGGCCCCCACCCCCCACCGAAGACGTCGTAGGGAAGCCCACAAGGGGGGGCGCTTTTATAAAAGCGACCCCCCCGGCGGCGGAAGAGAACCAGATGGCGGGAAGACGAGCGGCCCCCAACCTAAGACATCAAAGAAGAAAGCCCCCCCTCGTGAAAGAGCTAAAGAAGAGAGGGGGGGCCCCGGAGCAGACTAATAAAATATTTTAATACCCGGTGTTGTTTATTTGTGTTTACACTTTGCTTGCAGGTGAATGGGTAGGGGTACGATGTACCCCATACTCATTCACGTAGGGTGGGGGGCCGGTATCTGGGGGCCCCCTTATTAAAGGGGGCTCCCAGATTCCGATAAGCCTCCCGCCTGCATACCCCGACAACCAACGACCAGGGTTGTCGGGAAGAGGCCCTGTCCTCATCAACATGGGGACAGGGTGCTCTGGAGTGGGGGGGCCGCAGTGCGCCCCCCTTCCCCAGAGCACCTGACCCCCCCATGTTGGGGGCATGCGGCCTGGTACGGCTCAGGAGGGGCTATCCTGACTGGCCGGGCGGCATTCTTTGGATACGGGTCTGGTATGGATTGTGGGGGGACCCCCACGCCGTTTTTTCGGTGTAGGGGGGGTCTCCTTACAACCCATACCAGACCTAAGAGCCTGGTATGCTCCTGGGGGGGGGAACCCATGCCGGATTTTTATTTAAAAATCCGGCAGGGAGTTCCCCCTCAGGATTCATACCAAACGCCACGTGTAGAATTGGTGGGAATCCAAGTCGGATCCCCTTAGCTTCTATGACGCGCCTGCTGGAATGTGCTTTCACTATTCCAGGGGATACAAGAATACTTGTAACCTCCTTCATCCGTCTGCGATCCAATGTCACAGGGGAGATATCTGGGTAGATCTGCAATTTAACCCCGTCCAGATTAATATTTGGGGTATTTCTGGAGGCTCTTATGATATCTTCTTTAGTGACAAAGTCTTTCATGCACATTATCACATCTCTGGGAGGTTTATCTGGTGTCGGTTTGGGACATCTGTCACAGGCAAATGCAGATAAAGGCTTGTCAGGTACAAGACTGTGGAACAGCTTTGTTATAGCCTGGTTTAAATCTGTGATCGATTCTGGGATACCACGCACCCTTATATTATTGCGCCTGTTCCTGTTGTCTAAATCTCCCACGTGTGCTTGCATGAAAGAGAAGCTATCAGCCAATGTCTCATAATCTTTCCTGAAGTCATTGTGTGCAAGGGCTAGTTCATCATGCTTGGTTCAGGTATGTCAGTGCGGCCACCTATATTAGCAATCTCCTGTGTGAGTGCATTGGTGGACTTATGCAGCTCCTGTTCTAACTTGTCCACTAGTTTTTCATAAATAGCTGACAAGCTGGCATCAAGGTCAGCTTTGGAGAGTGGCTGCGTGTACTCACTGTCACTGGATGGCAAAACTGGAGGCTGTGGGGAGCCGCTGGAGGCCGCATGGTGTCCGGCGCCATTTTGGGACAGCTTCCTCTCCAGGTCCAGGAGATAATTGGTTATCGTGTGCTGAGATCGGCGATTGCGCCCTTTCTTGCCTGATGACATGCACGATGTCCCGCGGGGGTGATGGGTGTATTTAAGGGGTTGTAGCTGCAAAATACCCCCGGGAATACTGCCTGGCTCTCCTGGTCAGACGGAGCTCTGCTCAGCTACGTCCGTCCCACATTGCGCCGCGCATGCGCCCCCGACCAATTAGTATTCTTCTACATATTTTTGGTAAAACAAATAGCAATACGTTTATATTGAATAATTTGCGCAAAAGTTATTGGGCCAGATTCAGCAACACTTGCGCTGGAGTATTTCGATATGCGCCGCGTAACTGTGAAGATGCGCCGTCATTTCTATGTGCCCGTACCCACCAAACTAGATGCGCCCGAAGACGCGCCATTTGCGACCGGCGGAACGTTCCGACGCCAGAGTATCGTCAGCGCATAATTTCGCTGGGCGCATCAGTCGCGCCTATTGATTTCCCCTGCAAATATGCAAATGAGGGAGATTTCCCGATTCGCGAACGGATAAGCACCATACGCTGGCTACATGCGCCGCGCGTATCTCGTCCGTCCGGCGCAAAGTTATTTCTACAAAAGGCTGCTTTATCTTTACTCCAGACGGTCAGAGGTCAGCAGGAGAGCAGCTACAGCAGCGTTACCGACGATAGGAGCTAGCTGAACAACCACACTTGCAAGGACAACACCTCTGTGTGCCAACATGCCAGGAGCAATTGTGGTCCTCGAACTACTGATGGGTCCCCCGGAACGAAGGAGGCGGGCACGTGAGAGGATATACCGCACTCGTATGAGCCTCTTTGGCATGGGGGATGAGGAGGTGTATCGCCTCTTCAGATTCAGCCCAGATGCAATACTTGAACTAACCACAACCCTGCAGGATGACATCACCAGCCCAACACACCGCTCACAAGCAGTGCAGCCACTGGTGAAG
Source organism: Rana kukunoris (assembly GCA_029574335.1). NCBI lineage: Eukaryota > Metazoa > Chordata > Amphibia > Anura > Ranidae > Rana > Rana kukunoris. The sequence goes on along the minus strand of CM056059.1, from coordinate 217,298,848 downwards.
GTACTGGCAACACTTCATTTCCTTGCAACTGGATCATTTCAGCGTACAAGTGGAGTGGTGGCTGGGATGTCACAGTCCTCCGTGAGCAGATGTGTGCACCAGGTTGTCCCTGCAATCCTCAGACGCATGTCCAACCACTGACCCACCACTGAGGAGCTGCGGCAGAAGGCAATGACAGATTTCTACAACATTGCCAGATTCCCACGCACTGTGGGGGCCATTGATTGCACACATGTGGCACTCCAGCCCCCCAGTGCCACAGAGCACATATACCGCAATCGGAAGCATTGGCATTCCATCAACGTACAGGTGATAGCCGATGCCCAACGCCTCATATGGCACGTCCGTGCCAAACACCCCGGGTCCAGCCATGACAGTTTCATATACAATCAGAGCCCCATCCCAGCAGAATTTAACCAGAACATGTATGGGGACAGCTGGCTGGTTGGTGAGTGACAAGGGAGTCAGGCATGACTATCCCCTCCCGTGATGCACAACAGAAGTGGCACATGCATGACTAACATTCTCCTGTCTTTTACCTTACAGGTGACTCTGCATATGCATTGGGACCCCATCTAATGACTCCTTTCCGGAACCCCCAAACCAGAGGAGAGAGAAAATACAATGAAGCACACATCAAAACACGTGGAGTGGTGGAGCAAACATTTGGGCTCCTGAAGTCCCGTTTCCGCTGCCTGGATAAGTCTGGGGGGACCCTATTGTATTCCCCTACCTTTGTGTTTAAGATCATCGGTGCATGTAGCATTCTGCACAACTTTGCTATGAGAAAAGGCCTGCAGATTGACATACGTGATGACCTGACCCCCGACCCACACAGTCCCCACCTGCCAGAGGACACCCAGTCTGCTGATGGAAGAGCAGTCAGGAGGGTCCTCGCTGTAGGCATCTTTGGACACTAAACCAAAACATTAATTACACAGACAGTGCACGCGTGTACACCACTGATGTCACTAGATCACACACACCACATGCACATCGCATTGGATTAGCCCAAGTCCAGCATGTAGGAGTTGGGAGTGGCAATGCCAGCGTCAAGGCCCCAATGATGTCACTGTCCATTCATACACCTTTCACACGTCATTCATACAGCCGTGGGGTTAACTTCACCACCACGGCCGAGGGTGACACCCCTTACTGTCAGGAGTGCCACCCTCTCACATTCACACACCATTCACACTGTCCCCTGCACTCCTGACCGTGTGCAGTAAAAAAAGAAATACAAAATCTCATAACCTGAGAAAATAAATAAACAAAAACTCATGACCTGAGTATAAAATAAATAATACAAAATAAACAAAAACTCATAACCTGAGTATTTAAAAAAAATCATAGAAACCAAAAAAAAAAAAAGCCTCATCGGGGATGCCGGGGGCTTCTTCTGGGGGCCCCTCTCTGCCTCCTCAGCTGCCTGGATGGAGTGGGTGGGGGTGGGGGGGCATCTGGAGGTGGCTGATCCCCAGGTGGGCCACTCCTGGCAGGTGTGGCCTGCATGCCCTCCAAGGCCATGGCTATCCGGCCGAGGTATGAGTTCGTCTGGGCCTGCATCCGGAGCTGACGGGTGACCTGGTAATGCTGGGCCCGCCGACTCAGCCTCCCCTGGTCCCGGATGGCAGCACTGTTACCCTGGATGGCAGCAGTGTTGGCCTGGACGGCTGCAGTGAGTTGCGTAATATCACCATGCACCTCCCCCAAACTGGTCACCACTGCAGCGCAGTTGCAACTTACATCCTGGACTGCGTTGCTTATCTGGGCAACGGAGCCCAGGCTGTCAGACACTTTCTCCAAATGCCCAACTATGGCCCCCATTTGTTCAGTCTGTCTGGCGTGATCCCTCGCCAACTGGTCCTGGACAACATCAGACACCCCCTGGTCTTCTGGGTCGCCTTCCTGGGGCCAGAAGATGGTTGTCCCGGGGGGAAGGAGTCGCCCTTGAGGGGCTTCCAAGGATGGGGGAGGGGATAACAGATGGCCCAGGAGAAGGGGAGGAGACCTCCAAAACTAAAGTAAAGTCCTGCTCTGCCACAGCAGGCTCCTCCACAACCACCTCGGCAGGTGTGGTGTGGCCACTCTCCTCCACCACCTCTTCACCACCCAGGGGCTCGGGCACACGATGGCGTGGGGGGGATGGGGTGGAATGGACGCTGACCGATGATGGCCCAGCTCCGTCATCTGTGGATGACACAAAGCAGACACATGTTGGTGGTCCCACACACTTGGCACATGTACCCTCCCCCCCAAATGCAACAAATCAAATAGGGGATAAAAAACACTTACCTGTCCTGGAGCCTTCCTCAATGGAGTCATAGCCTGGGACCCCCTCCACCTGCTCCCTCTCCAGGCAGCGTGCGACCACCTCCTCCTCCGCGGTCAGGGTGACAGGACATGGGGGACCACCACCTGTGCCCCTCTCATGCCTCCTGATGGTGGCCACCTTGCCCCTGACCTTGCGCCGCAAGTCGTTGATCTTTTTCTGAATGTCAGAAGCAGTCCGGGTGGAGTACCCCAAGACATTCACCCTGTCAGCAATGGACTCCAGGATGCCCTGCTTTCTCTCCCGGCTGGTCTTGCGGCTTTTTTTCCCATGAAGCAAATTATTCACAGACTCCATCGCTGAGATGATAACCGAGACCTCCTGGGAATTAAAATTAAGGTTCCTCCTCTCTCTGGGGGTAGCGGGAGCAGCCATTACAGAGCAAAAGTATCTTCCCTGGGGTGGGGGGAAACGGATATACTTTTGCGCCGGAATGGCGTTTCCGCCTGCGCTTTTAAGCGCCCAGCGGAACGCATTGCGCTGACGTTTCCCGGGAAGTGGTGCCGACGGAAGTTGTGAGCATGCGCACAAGGGGGCGAGTGGAGCCGCACTCACTGCGCATGCTCCGTGGATGATGCGCTGAACGTAAGCCTCTGCGCTGGGCTCCGCCCATCATTTACATATGATCACACCCACTTCCACTTGCGTCGGGTTACGCCAGCGCATTATCGTTACTCTGGCGCAAGTTTACGCGCAACTGCTATGTGAATAACAGTACTTGCGCTGAAAGGGTCTTCAGAGTAACGTAAATGAGAAGCGTTACTCCAGAGGAAAGATACTCCCATCTACCTGAATCTGGCCCATAGCATCTACAAAATAGGGGATATATTTATGGCATATTTATTATTATTTTATTTACTAGTAATGAGGGTGATCAGCGTTTTTTAGCAGGACTGTGACATTGCAGCAGACAGATCGTACACTTTTGACACTTTTTTGGGACCAGTGACATTACTGTATAAATGGCATTGGCAGGGAAGGGGTTAACACTAGGGGGTGATCAAGTGGTTAAGTGTTCCCTAGGAAGGTGTCTCTAACTGTGGGTGGAGTGGACTAACAGGGAGTAGAGTTAGATCGCTCTTCCTGATCACTAGGAACAAGCAATCTCTCTCTACTCCCCTGTCAGAACAGGGATATGTTTGTTTACATTGACAGACCCCCGTACTGGCTCTCTGTGGGGCGATCGTGGGTGGCCGGTGGACATCGCGGCCACTGGCCACATGCATCGGCACCTGTTATAGCTGTTAAAGGGACCGCTGTACAGCTACGGCAATTTATGCAGCCGAGTCAACCTGCACAGTTTAATGTGGCGGCTGGTCTGCAAGTATTTAACCACTTGCTTACTGGGCATTAAAACCCCTTTCCTGCCCAAGCCAATTTGCAGCTTTCAGCGCTGTCAAACTTTGAATGAAAATATGTGTGGTCATATTATGTGGTCATAAACGAAAAGAACTCTGAAAAAGGTAATTTTTCTCCTTCACTGATGTACTCTGATAAGGCTGCACTGATGGGACACATTTTTGGGACCATCGTCATTTTCACAGCAAAAAGTGCTATAAAAATGCACTGATTACTGTGAAAATGACACTGGCAGTGAAGGGGTAACTAGGAGGGGGTGCTGTAGTGTTAAGTGTGTTCTAAGGGAGTGTTTTTACTGTGGGGGGGGGGGGGGGGGCATGGCTGTGCGTGTGATGTCACTAATCCTTGGAAAATTGTGGAGGAAAAAAATGGACATTGTAGGCACCACTTAGAAATTTAAAAAAAATATTTTTAATAATGTATAAATATATAAAAAAATTAAATACTGAATGCATTCAATGGAATACATAAAATATAAAATAACAACGAAATATAAAGACACAAGACCATATGCGATACCACAGGGGGATACTCAAATATTGGTATCACTATCACCGGGATATGACAATTGAGGTTGCCCATGCTGAAAAGTGTTTCCTGGGTCACCACCATCAAGGTCTTGAAAGATTAAAAATTGCTCAAAAAGTCGCTCAATATGTTTCGCGGTATAGGACCGCTTCCTCAGGTGCTTCTATATAATAATAAGAGACAAGAGAACAAAAAAAAAACATGTTTAGATATGCATATTCATGCCCAGTGTACTGGGAACATGAATTTATGCATTTGGATAATCACATGTAAAGAACTCGACAAATAAATGGTGTTTATTGGAAAATGCCCAGCACAGTCATCATTGCTCCCAGTGCCTTTGACCCAGCCCCACTGCACCCAGCTGGGTGAGGACAGATGAAGGTGTCCCAGCCGTTGTGGCCAAGTATGGCGATACGGTGGACGTATATGGGAGTGCACCGAGTAACTAAAAAAATAAACACAATTTAAATCTGAAACAATGTGGATCCCAATTGATACCACTAAATAGATATGTTTCATGTTAGAAAATTGTGGGGATCAGTGGCGTAATTATAGGGGTGCTGAGATCGCCATGGCGACCGGGCCCCTTGCTGCAGGGGGCCCTTGAGGGCCCCCTCTACTCTTTGATAGTAGGAGCGGCGGCAGGGGCGGCTGAGATGAGTTTCACGATCGTCAGCTGCACAGTGTGCAGGGAAGGAGCTTGTCAAAAGTGAAAGTAGTGAGTGCTGTGCTCTTGGTCTCCCCCTAGAGTGCAGTACCCGGCAGGAAGTGCAAAGGTAAATGTCTCCCGTTTTTTTTTTTGACTATCTACTGTATGTGTGTATATGTATATACTGTGTGTGTGTATATGTATATACTGTGTGTGTGTATATGTATATACTGTGTGTGTGTATATGTATATACTGTGTGTGTATATATGTATATACTGTGCGTGTGTATATGTATATACTGTGTGTGTGTATATGTATATACTGTGTGTGTATATGTATATACTGTGTGTGTGTATATGTATATACGGTGTGTGTATATGTATATACTGTGTTTGTATATATGTATATACTGTGTGTGTATATGTATATACTGTGTGTGTGTATATGTATATATTGTGTGTGTATATGTATATACTGTGTGTGTGTATATGTATATACTGTGTGTGTATATGTATATACTGTGTGTGTACATGTATATACTGTGTGTGTGTGTGTATATATGTATATACTGTGTGTGTACTGTATATGTATATACTGTGTGTGTGTATATGTATATACTGTGTGTGTGTGTGTGTGTATGTATGTATGTATGCATGTGTGTATGCATATGTATGTGTGTGTATATGTATGTACTGTATGTGTGTGTATATGTATGTACTGTATGTATGTGTGTGTGTGTATGTATGTACTGTATGTATGTACTGTATGTGTGTGAGTGTGCATGTATGTGCATGTGTTTATCAGTGGCAGTACGTCCATAAGGGCGCATGTGTGCCGATCCCTCTCCCCAGTCACTCCCTCTATGCCACCGCTGCCACCCCCATATTTAGGTGTCCGGCTCCTTTTCGGGCGCCTGAATCACAGGGGGGGTGTTGAAGCACCTGATTAGAGCCATAGTCTCTAATAGGCTTCAAAATAGGTGAACCGCGAGCGCCATGCTGGGCGCTCACAGTCCACCCAGGTGTGTTAGAAAGGCGAATTAATATTCACTTTGCTAACACTGAACCACCTCTCCACCAATCAGGTGTGCGGGTCTGTTACCCATCATCTGATTGGCTGAAACAATAGGAGCGGCTATTGGACACTTATCAGGAGGAGAGGACGGGTGATGAGGACGGCAGGAGATGCATGGAGGACCCTGGCAGTCACCCGCAGCCCCTTGAGACAGGGTAAGAGTCGGACGGGGCGAGGGGGGATTCACAGTGGTGGCATTCGATGGCACAGTTGCAGCATTTGATGGCACACTGGCAGCATTTAATGGACACACCAGTATTTTCTGGGCACACTGGTGGCATTTGATGGGCACAGTGGCAGAGTTTGATGGGCACAGTGGCAGAGTTTGATGGGCACTGTGGCGGCATTTGATGGCGCAGTGTTTAAATGGGCACAGTAGCAGCGTTTTGGCACAGTAGCAGCATTTGATGGAAACAGTGGCAGCGTTTGGCACAGTGGCAGAGTTTGGGCACAGTGGCGGCATTTGCTGGGCACAGTGGTGGCATTTGATGGGCACAGTGGCGGCATTTGATGGTCACAGTGGCAGCATTTGATGGGCACAGTGGCAGCAGTTGATGGGCACAGTGGCAGCATTTGATTTGCACTGCAAATTATGTTTTTTTTAAGCATTTTTCCGTTTGCTTGCGCCCCCCTAAAAATTTTGAGTACCAACTGCCACTGGTTTATATGTGTGTGCATATGTGTATTTATATACAGTATCTATATATGTGTGTTTTTATATGAGTGTTTACATGTATGTATGCACATTTTATGTATGCACTTTTAATCCCGATCCCCTATTTGTGTACAATCAGAACCTATTTGTTTATTTATTTATTTTTTGCTTGTTCATAGTATCTTAAAAAAATGCTATGTCTCCGAAAAGCGATCCATGCTTGAATCGTTTTTCAGAGACATTTGACAGCCGGTGAAGAGGCAACATGTTGCTTCCTGACTGCCTGTTTTAACCCCTTAAATACATCATCACTATGCTGCAACTGTATGCAATGCACACAGTTGCAAGGGGGTTGCAGTGTAGCCCCATTCACCTAGGGGTATACTTCAAGGGTGCCCTGACTGGAAAAAGATTGCGAAACACAGACATAGAAGAATCGATCTCTCCATTTTCCTCCTGCAGCCGCTGAATGCCTGCGGGAGGGAGAGGAAAAAAAGCAAGGGGAACTGGAGAAATCGGTTCATTTATATGCAGCCGCCTACTTGCGACCGGGTCCTGTAACGCCACCGGGCTCGGAGAAAAGAGCCCTATCTGGGGGTCAGGGGGGGGCCCTTCCTGGTTTCTTGCATCGGGGCCCTGAAGGTTCTAGTTACGCCACTGGTGGGGATCTATATTGGTGATCGAAGTATGGAGTTGATGTTGATTGGTGGTTAAAAGTACAAAGGAAAGAAGAGATATATTTATATAAATGTAATTAAGTATAATACCCATAGCTATATGGCACCATCCATGTTTTGTTATCTATGCCTACATATTTAAATGTATATAGTATCAAAAAAAGGCAAGCAGAGGAAATATCCTCTGTTTATATCAATATCTTCCATTATAAATATGTTTAATCAGGCACCTGAGATCGTAACAATATGGTCCCGAAACAGACGATCACTGACAGCCACACTAGGAAGAACGGGAAGGTTTGTTTACACTCACCCTCCCCCCGTTCTTCCTTTCTGTGACCCGAACACGGGACACCGGCGGCAATCGGGTCCACGTGTCCCACGGGCACGATCATGGAGGACAGTACCACGGCTGGGCATCTTAAAGGGGATATACCTGTAAGCCCATGTGCCCAGCCATTCTGCCGACGTAAATAGTCATGCGGCGGTCCTTAACGAGGGGGTTCACCCTTAAAACCACTTTCTCCGATCCCATCCAGCATACTGGCATCAGCGCCAGTATGCTGTCTTTTGTTTTTTATCGGTGTACTTACCTCTTAATAGATAATTTAATTTTCGTCCTACCACGGGGTATGGCGCGCCGCTATATAGCGTCACGCCTTCCGAAAACAGCCGACTAGCACTCGGCTGTTCTCGGCGCTATACGGCACCTGAGCACAGACCTAGGAGCTGACTGCGCAGGCGCCGTATATAGCCACGTCACGCCCTCCGAAAAAAGGCGAAATAGGACTCGGCTGTATACGGCGCCTGCGCAGTCAGCTCCTGGGTCTGTGCGCAGGCGCCGAGAACAGCCGAGTGCTAGTCGGCTGTTTTCGGAAGGCGTGACGCGATATAGCAGCGCCATACCCCGCGGTAGGACGAAAATTTAATTATCTATTAAGAGGTAAGTACATCGATAAAAATTAAAAAAGACAGCATACTGGTGCTGACGCCAGTATGCTGGATGGGATGGGAGAAAGTGGTTTTAAGGGTGAACCCCCTCTTTAAGCGGTTAAAGGACGTAAGCCTAAGAACAAAAATTTAACATATTGCAGCTTAGATGTGTTAGCTACATTAGTTTATTTTTTAGGGCTACAGCCATTTTAAGTGTAGCACTACCCCTGGAAGGAGCTCCTGGTTTGCTTTGGGTCTACGCTCTGCTTCCCAACTCCTGAAATTGGATCAAAACCCTCCATTGGCACAACTGGTATAATAGAAATTGGGGACCACAATAGTTTGTTGGAGGGCACAATATCCCAACACACCACAGTAAATTATGTATAAATTAAAGGGTACCTTGGACTGAATGGATCCTCCGATATGACAAGTAGACTGGACACAGATTTCAGCTTAACCAAGGGATACTTGGCTAGAATAAAGCGAGAAAACAAGAGTAAAACAGTAGTGAACTGCTCGCAGAGCTATGCAGAGTCAGCAACAGTAACAACAAATAGGTGCAAGTTAAACTACAGTGTCTATATAGACCTGTGCAAGCACACAGCAAGGGAATTCCCTCAATAAGGTACAGTATTCGCATTGAAGCACCCCCTTGCCAAGCCTCAACCAGCTCTCTCTCTCTATTAACAATACTGTACAGTAAAAAAAAATTATAAAATAGATATCCGTAATCTGCAACAATTAAACAGGTAGTCTTTAAGTAGTATACCTAACTAACCTCCAATAACACAGTCACTATGTCTTGGGCAGGTGCCCGTCTTACCCAAACAGTTCAGGCCTTGTTCTTCCGTGACACTCTGTACGCGATCTCCGATCACAGTCTTACTAAACGTCAGCCTCCGGTCCTCAGACAGGTCACAGGAATACTGGAAGCCCGTCCGATTCTTCATCAGAGGTTCTGTCTCTCTTCCTCAATGGCGCTCCGCCCGGGCGTAGGTAGGTCTCAATTCCGACCTACTCCCGTGGAGACACTTCCACGGGTGTCTTCCTGGGTTGAAGAGGCGGTCCAGAAAGAGCGCTCCAAGTACGTCCTCTCCCTTAAATTACCTCCCCCAGCAGGCCACGTGGAAGGCAAAGCATTCTGGGATTGTACAGTTGCTCTCTGGGTAATGTAGACTATAACAGGTCAGGGCAAATGGAGTCTCTTTTCTCCCTGTACTCAATCTCCCAACACTTTCTATGGTACCAGTACAAAAAGTAAACAACAAGTGACTTTAACTCTTCTCGGCCACAGGAGGGAGCTGAGATCCTTCTCGATAAGCAAATGGTAGTCTTTATATCACATTAAAAAGGGCGATACCCCGCTACATAAGCAAATACCAAAAATACCTGTTTACCTTACCTTAAATGCTGAGTCTTTGTCACTTTCTGTGAGTTTAACTAAAAGCCCAAACAATGTTGTCTTTTTCCTGACAACTTCTAATCCCTCTCATCCACATGTAATAGAATTACAGAAATAAAGAGAGAAAGAAATGTTTGAAATTTAGGCTTGGCAACAACCATGACTTCCTCCATAGATACAAAGGATTTATTGAAGTAGACACCCAAGGACAATAATTGAGGTGTTTGCAGGATTACCTATTAAAAAGCCTGAAAAATGTTAACGTATGCAGTTACCACATCAAAGTCTGATTAGCTGCAATATATTACATTTTTGTTTTAGGGTTTAGATGCTCCTTAAGAAATGCTGTGAATACCATTGAAAGACGCTTTTCCCAGTCTGTATAATTCTGAAGATTTGCATGTTGATGGAAAAATGTATTATTCTAATGTCTGATTATCCCTAATGGAGCCATTGCAAGAATTTATTTACCTTTAAAGCTGAACTGCGTCAGAGTTTCAGGATCTCTGTTACAGCCAGATCATGATACAGGAACCACACACAGGAACAATGTGGTCCGGGTCAGGAGAAAGAGGCGGATTCGGGATATAAAACAAGGTCAGGAAGCTCCTGGAAGTGTGGTACCAAATGAGGAGGCAAAGACAGAGTCCAGGAAATAAGTTAAGGTCAGTAACAGCTGGGCAAACAATGCAAAAGGCGGTAAACGGGGTCCAGAAGGCAGACCAAAATCACAACAAAGAAGCAAAAATCCAGAGGCAGATTGATAGGCAAGCTGGGTTATATGGAGAAGCAGATTTAGCAGGTCGGGTCACAGGTAAACAAGGGCAAGCTGATAACAAATTAAGTAACTTCCTTGTGTACTGCTTCAGTTATTTAAGCCCTGGGTGCCAATATCAGTGTTGCATGTGAACTCTAATCTAATGCTAATGCGTGCACCTACTTGCTTGTTAACATTTCAGCATTTACACTATGCACAGAGGTGTGGGCAGTGTTATGCACACGTGCGTAGGCCACATCAGATTTGTTTGATAAGTGCTTGAAAAAAGAGTGATCTGACACATTATCAACCTGCTCATTTAAACGTATGGACATTACTGTCACATCAAAAAAGAAGGAACTTGGAAATTCACAAGCGGACATGTCCACGATACAGAAAGACCTTACCACTTTACAAACTCACAGGAGTTGGATGGCAGCCTAAACAGAAAACTGAACAAAATGGAAAAGGACGCCATTGAGAAGAGAGACAAAATGACCAGATATCGTATAGACTACGAAAGTAACAACGTCTATGTGTGGAAAATAAAACACAATTTTTTTTTGGCCGGTCACGCAAATCCCAAAATAATTGTCAATTTATTGTTTCATATAAGACATCCGATTGGAGGTGAACTACTTGGCCTTCAGAAGAAAGATCAAAATCCACCTCTTCTGAGGGCAAAAAGTTCACTCAGGGAATGGATACCAAGCTCCCAGGGGCGATTCAGTTTGAATGTGTTGCGCTATATAAGTTTTTCATTCATTCATTTATTCATTCATTCATTCACATAGATTTGTGTTACTTATCATTATATATGCTAGACCTAGCAGAGCCCATGCACTGATCCATTGTCCTGTTCTCTCTATATATTTATCAAACTTTTTGATCGACTGATTCAATGACTTTATTTTATAGGACATGGATCATAGTCTTTTGTATTGACATGTGCTGGACCAGCATTAATGTTATATATCATTGGTCAACAGCATGTAGTCTTAGGCGGCATACACACGACCGGTTTTCTCGTCAGAATCCAGCAAGAAACTCGATGGGAGACGTATTCTGCTGAGAAAACCGGTCGTGTGTACACTTTTCGACGAGAAACCCGTCGGGAAACTCGTCGAGCCAAAAAGAGAGCATGTTCTCTATTTCCTCATTGGGCAATGGGAAAATTTGGCTTGACGAGTTTTTTAACTGCCGAACTAGGAACTCGACAGGGAAAACAATGTGTTGCGCCCGACGAGTTTCTCGGTCGTGTGTACGCCGCCTCAGACATATGCACATTTATGTTATTCCCCCCACCCCCCTCCCGCCTCCCTCCCTCCTCCTTTTCTTTTACTTTACCCCCTTTTCACCTCTGAGGATAGATAGATATGGGCATATGCCAGCATGGTTTTCTATCATTTAAGATACAAATTGATCTTATCATTTGAATCATAACATTGTTTCTAAACACATCGATCGATTTCATTGACCAATTAATTTAACGTTATTTATAAGATACACATTTTGGTCATTTGTTGCAATACATGCTGGATGATGCCGAGTTTATTAATCGATTTATTATATTGTTTCTGAACATATAGATCGATCACATCAACTGATTAATTGTAGGTTTTTCAAAGAATACAGATCTAGGCTACTCGCCATAGTATTTGTCATATAATAGAGGCCAAATAGTCGCTAATAGCATGAGGTTCTGTACACAGATAATAAAAAAAAATCCTTTTATCTTCATATTTCTATACAGCTTTTGCTGCAATGTATATTTTTCCATTTTTTCATCTTCCCTCTTCTCAAACATCTAACTCAATTTATCAATTTAATGTTTTATATAACATATAAGATATAGTTTTGTGTTACTTATCATTAGATATGCTAGACCCAGCTGAGCCCATGCACTGATCCATTGTTCTGTTCTCTCTATATATTTACTGATCTCTTTGATAGACTGATTCAATAACTCTATTTTAGAGGACATGGGTCATAGTTATTTACATTGACACGTGCTGAACCGGCATGACTGTCATATATCGTTGGTTAACAACACGTAGTCTGAGATAAATACACAGTCTGCTCCCCAGTGTTTTTTTATTCAGGTTTTTATTTTTATTCCCCCCCCCCCCACCTTTTCTTTTTTTATTTCCCCCTTTTTTCTCCCCTCTAGGATACACAGACATGAGTACAAGCCACGATGGCTTTCTATCATTTAGTTACAAATGTATCTTATTATTTGAATCATAACATTGCTCCTAAACACATTGATCGATTTCATTGATCGATTAATTTAATGTCATTCGTTGTAATACATTGTAATACATGCTAGGAGGATGCCAAGCTTAGTAACTGTTTCTGTTGTTTCTGAACATATCAATCGATCACATTGACAAATTTTTGATCAGGTTTTTCATAAGATATAGATCTCGGTTACTCGCTATAGTATATGCCATTTTGGGGTAATAGTAATACAATAGTGGCCAAATAGTCACCAATAGCATGAGGTCCCATACATTGACAATACAGGGAGTGCGGAATTATTAGGCAAATTAGTATTTTGACCACATCATCCTCTTTATCCCTTTCACGCCGACAGGACGCAGATATGCATCCTCGGGTTTCAGGGGTTATACCGGGATGATGCCCGCAGCTGCAGGCATCATCCCGGTACCGTTGTTTAGAGCCGGCGATTGGCTTTCCAAACATAACAACCGATGCGGCTAAAAGCTGCTCGGTTGTTATGCCGGAGGAGCGGGAGGGGACATCCCCCCCCCTCCCGCCGCCTCTCGCCGCTCTGACCGGGCCTCCCGTCCCACCGGGAGACCCGATCCTCGATCCGACGTGTCCTGTGTCCGGGCGCAGACTGAATGAAAGCCGTACGCGGCTTTGATTCAGTCTGCAATGTGTAAACGCGGAAGCGACGTCATGACGTCACTTCCGGGTTTCTCGAATGTCAACGGCGCCGGATTTAAAAAAGTAAACAGTATTCAGAATCGCCGTTTTCGGCGATCTGAATACTTTGAAGTGTAAAGGAGGGACCGGGGGTCTTTTAGACTCCCGATCCCTCCATAAAGAGTACCTGTCACCACCCATTACTGTCACAAGGGATGTTTACATTCCTTGTGACAGCAATAAAAGTAATCAAAATGTAAAAAAAAAAAAAAACACAATTTAATATTATAAAAATAAATAAAATAAATAAGAAAAAAAAAATAAAAAATTTTTAAAGCGCCCCCCTCCCCGCGAGCTTGCGCAACAAAGAAAACGCATACGGAAGTCGCGCCCGCGTATGAAAACGGTGTTCAAATCACACATGTGAGGTATCGCCGCGATCGCGAGAGCGAGAGAAATAATTCTAGCACTAGACCTCCTCTGTTCCGATAACCTGGTAACTGTAAAAAAAATTTAAAGCGTCGCCTATGGAGATTTTTAGGTACCGTAGTTTGACGCCATTCCACGAGTGCGTGCAATTATAAAGCGTGACATGCTTGGTATCTATTTACTCGGCGCAACTTCATCTTTCACATTATGCAAAAAAAATTGGGCTAACTTTACTTTTTCATTTTTTTAAAATTCATTAAAGTAAATTTTTCCCAAAAAGTTGCGTTTAAAACACCGCCGCACAAATACCGTGTGACATAAAATATTACAACAATCGTCATTTTATTCTCTAGATTCTCTGCTAAAAAAATATATATAATGTTTGGGGGTTCTAGGTAATTTTCTAGCAAAAAATACAGATTTTAACTTGTAAACACCAAATGTCATAAATAGGCTTAGTCATGAAAGGGTTAAGCATGTTGTCTTACTCCAAGCTGTATAGGCTCGAAAGCCTACTACCAATTAAGCATATTAAGTGATGTGCATCTCTGTAATGAGAAGGGGTGTGGTCTAATGACATCAACACCCTATATCAGGTGTGCATAATTATTAGGCAACTTCCTTGCCTTTGGCAAAATGGGTCAAAAGAAGGACTTGACAGGCTCAGAAAAGTCAAAAATAGTGAGATATCTTGCAGAGGGATGCAGCACTCTTAAAATTGCAAAGCTTCTGAAGCGTGATCATCGAACAATCAAGCGTTTCATTCAAAATAGTCAACAGGGTCGCAAGAAGCGTGTGGAAAAACCAAGGCGCAAAATAACTGCCCATGAACTGAGAAAAGTCAAGCGTGCAGCTGCCAAGATGCCACTTGCCACCAGTTTGGCCATATTTCAGAGCTGCAACATCACTGGAGTGCCCAAAAGCACAAGGTGTGCAATACTCAGAGACATGGCCAAGGTAAGAAAGGCTGAAAGACGACCACCACTGAACAAGACACACAAGCTGAAACGTCAAGACTGGGCCAAGAAATATCTCAAGACTGATTTTTCTAAGGTTTTATGGACTGATGAAATGAGAGTCTTGATGGGCCAGATGGATGGGCCCGTGGCTGGATTGGTAAAGGGCAGAGAGCTCCAGTCCGACTCAGACGCCAGCAAGGTGGAGGTGGAGTACTGGTTTGGGCTGGTATCATCAAAGATGAGCTTGTGGGGCCTTTTCGGGTTGAGGATGGAGTCAAGCTCAACTCCCAGTCCTACTGCCAGTTTCTGAAAGACACCTTCTTCAAGCAGTGGTACAGGAAGAAGTCTGCATCCCTCAAGAAAAACATGATTTTCATGCAGGACAATGCTCCAGCACACGCGTCCAAGTACTCCACAGCGTGGCTGGCAAGAAAGGGTATAAAAGAAGAAAAACTAATGACATGGCCTCCTTGTTCACCTGATCTGAACCCCATTGAGAACCTGTGGTCCATCATCAAATGTGAGATTTACAAGGAGGGAAAACAGTACACCTCTCTGAACAGTGTCTGGGAGGCTGTGGTTGCTGCTGCACGCAATGTTGATGGTGAACAGATCAAAACACTGACAGAATCCATGGATGGCAGGCTGCATGAGTGTCCCTGCAAAGAAAGGTGGCTATATTGGTCATTGATTTGTTTTTGTTTTGTTTTTGAATGTCAGAAATGTATATTTGTGAATGTTGAGATGTTATATTGGTTTCACTGGTAAAAATAAATAATTGAAATGGGTATATATTTGTTTTTTGTTAAGTTGCCTAATAATTATGCACAGTAATAGTCACCTGCACACACAGATATCCCCCTAAAATAGCTAAAACTAAAAACAAACTAAAAACTACTTCCAAAAATATTCAGCTTTGATATTAATGAGTTTTTTGGGTTCATTGAGAACATGGTTGCTGTTCAATAATAAAATTAATCCTCAAAAATACAACTTGCCTAATAATTCTGCACTCCCTGTATATATATTTTCACTTTTATTTTTATATTTCAATACAGCTTTTGCTGTGATGTATATTCCTCTACAATTTTTTCTATTATTCTATTTTCCCTCTTTTAAAACATCTATCTCAATTTCTTGTGTCCCACTACATGTGTTCTATATTTACATCAATCTACATATACATCTAATATAGAGATTATTCTCATTTATAGAACGCCTATATTTTCCACACCCATTCATTCTTTCTGCCCATCCAATATGAATAATCATATTATTATTAAAATATTTAAACCATTACATTTATTTCATATCAGATTTTATAACTCCTTGTGGCTACTAAATGAATGGGTACGGATGCACATGTATTTGATATAAATTGGTATTTTGTGCATGTATTTGATATATACATTTTAATTTATATTTTTATATCACATATGTATTATTTATTATTCTTTCATATGCTTATATATATATAATTAGTATTTATCATATTAACACCTATACACATATAGGTAGCATTCTAGGTATTCACAAAGCGATAGTGTGTAAATGTTGTTAGACTGGAGTAATTTCATTGTACACGAAATTATAGAAACAGACAAACGCTGCCAGAAAATATTTTTTCCTTTCTACGCAAATGCACTATATATACTGTATATATATATATATATATATATATATATATATATATATATATATATCTTTAATGATGTATTTAATGAATGTATATGAATGAGTAACATTATACAATAATAATAATAATAATAATAATAATAATCACTATTTTTTGATAGCACTATACATGCACATTCATCCAGCACTTATAGTTATATCAAATTTATTATTTCATTTCTCAGGTTCACTTTAAGTTAATACACATATGTGACCCTACACTCAACCACACATATTTACTGTTAACCAAATTTTATTTAAATAATTGATTTGTTTCAACTAATTACACAACGGATCACATGTTTAATATGCACTAGTATATATTTGTAGCAAAGTCTTGTGGTTGTATAGCTATGACTAAGCACTGTTAAGAGTGTGAAACACGTCAGTTTTTATCCTGTACCCTGCTGTGGTTTGTACTTTTGTAATTTTTTTTTAATTACAGTGCGGCTATCCAGACCTTCCCTCTCCTTTCAGCCAATCGGGTGACGGGTCGCTTCCAGATTGGCCGGGAGGAGGATCAGTGTGGCAATAGTGAATATTCACACAACTGGGTAGGCTCGGAGCGCAGTGCACTGCGCCCAGAGCCCACCGTTTTTTGAAGCCTATTATAGCCTCTGGCTCTAATCACGTGCTTCAAAAAATCACACTCTCCTGCAGTTTGTATCTTTCACAGATGAGATAAATCATTTAGCACTGGCAGGGGTGCTTACAGCGATCAATTTGTAAGGGGGCATGTCATTGGCCGAGTGTTGGCATCAAAAAATATAAGTCCCTGCCCCGCTTCTTCTTTCATAGAACAACAACAACCCACCAGCTGGTAGCCCTCTACCTCCGCCATGCTGTGCCTAACTTAGTGCCAGAGGCCTTCCATGACACCCTGTCAGGAAAGGTTTCAACTGGTGTCCACAAGCGGGTGTCTCCTAACAGTTGGGAGCTGTCATCAAAGGTTTCACCCACTGGTGGCACTGTTAGATCTTTGGGCCGCAGTACCAATGTTCACCAGCGGGTGTCTCCTGGCAGTATGGAGCAGACATTACCCCCTGCGATCAGGCCTCACCTGAGGCTGATTGCAGGTGTGTGTATAAATACCCAGCAAGCATTCACATGCTTGCCTTGGTATCTTCCTTATGCCCTGATCCGTACTTGCTACCTGTGAACCTGATCCTGTAACCTTTGAACCTGATCCTGTAACCTGTTAACCTGATCCTGTAACCTGTATACCTGAACCTGTAACATGTGAACCTGATCCTGTAACCTGTTAACCTGATCCTGTAACCTGTATACCTGAACCTGTAACATGTGAACCTGATCCTGTAACCTGTTAACCTGATCCTGTAACCTGTGAACCTTATCCTGTAACCTGTGAACCTGATTCTGTAACCAGTTAACCTGATCATGTAACCTGTGAACCCGATCCCTTAACTAGGAATGAGCTTCGAGTTCAAGTCAAACTAATGTTCGACTCAAACATTGCCTGTTTGCTGAACAGCAAACAATTTGGGGTGTTCGTGGCAAATTCGATAAGCCGCGGAACACCCTGTAAAAGTCTATGGGAGAAATCTAAAGTGCTAAATTTAAAGGCTTATATGCAAGTTATTGTCATAAAAAGTGTTTGGGGACCCGGGACCTGCCCCAGGGGACATGTATCAATGCAAAAAAAAAAGTTTTAACTTTTTTTTTGGGGAAGTGATTTTAATATTGCTTAAAGTGAAACAATAAAAGTGAAATATTCTTTTAAATTTCGTACCTAGTGTATAGTATGCCTGTGAAGTAGTGCTTCCCATGCTTAGAACTGTCCCTGCACAAAGTATCCCAGTGACGTGCGGTTGACCCCGCCCCCTCTGATGCAACGGTTGCATCAGAGGGGGCGGGGTCACCTGCGCAACAGTTGGAAAGCCTGGGTTTCCCCTTGCATCAGCTACATAAGAGCTGTCACTGACTCCCGCCGCATCATTCCCGGGGTGTCTCCGATGGAGACAGGATGCGCTGCGGACATCTTATCGCTGGATCCTTGTCCTGGATGAAGAGGAGGTCTTCTCATCGCTGGACCCCGGAGAGGAGATCACCCATTGCAGGATACCGACAGCATTGGAGCGGAGACCGAGAGTGGATTACCACCGCTGGAATCTTTTTTTTTATTTTTTATTTTTAATAAAGGACTTTCCCAACGGTGTCTGTGTGTTTTTTACAATTTGTTACACTTTCTTTGTGAAATGGTAGGGGTACAATGTACCCCATTACCAATTCACATGGGGGGGGCCGGGATCTGGGGTCCCCTTTGTTAAAAGGGTCTTCCAGATTCCGATAAGCCCCCTCGCCCGCAGACATCCACAACCACCAGGCAGGGGTTGTGGGGATGAGGCCCTTGTCCCCATCAACATGGGGACATGGTGCTTTGAGGGGGTCACAGACTCCCAAAGCATCCTCCCAATGTTGAGGGCATGTGGCCTGGTATTGTTTAGAAGGGGGGCGCTCTCTCTCGTCCCCCCCTCTTTTCCTGCGGCCTGCCAGGTTGCATGCTCTGATAAAGGGTCTGGTATGGATATTTGGGGGGAACTCCACGTAATTTTTTTTTAATTTGGGGTGAAGTTCCCCTTAATATCCATACCAGACCTGAAGGGCCTGGTAATTGAATTTGGGGGGACCCCCACACATTTTTTTTTATCACTGACTTTTCTCTGTATTGCCGGGAGCCGACAATTCATTATAGCCACGAGTGATTTTAAGGACCTCCTACCGACGATATACGTCGGAAGAAGGGCACGGCTGGGCACAGGCACGTACAGGTACGTCGTCTTTAAGAGACCAGCCGTGGGTGACGCGCACACGTGACCTGGTCCGAAGCTCCATGACCGCGCTCGCGGGACACAATCGGTCACAGGAGCTGAGGAACGGGGAGAGGTGTGTGTAAACACACCTTTCCCGTTCTTTTGTGTGGCAGTGACACTGATCCCTGATATAGGGAACGACGATCAGTGATGTCACGCCTACAGCCACACCCCCTACAGTAAGAATCACTCCCTTAGGGCACACTTAACCCCTTAGCACCCACTAGTGGTTAACCCCTTCACTGCCATATTCATTTTCACAGTAATCAGTGCATTTTTATAGCACTTTTCGCAGTGAAAATGACAATGGTCCCAAAAATGTGTCAAAAGTGTCCGATGTGTCCACCATAATGTCGCAGTCACGAAAAAAATCGCTGATCACCACCACTATGAGTAAAAAAAAAGATTAATAAAAATGCCATAAAACTATTCCCCATTTTGTAAACGCTATAACTTTTGCGCAAAAAAAATCAATATTACCAAAAATATGTAGAAGAATACGTATTGGCCTAAACTGAGGAAAAAATAAAAATGTTATATATTTTTTGGGGATATTTATTATAGCAAAAAGTTAAAAATATTGAATTGTTTTCAAAATTGTTGCTCTATTTTTCTTTATAGAACAAAAAATAAAAAACGGAGAGGTGATCATATACCACCAAAAGAAAGCCCTATTTGTGGGAAAAAAAGGACGCCAATTTTGTTTGGGAGCCACGTCGCACGACCACACAAATGTCAGTTAAAACTACACAGTGCCGGATCGCAAAAACTGGCCAGGTCCTTTACCTGCATAATGGTCCGGGTCTTAAGTGGTTAAATTACTTTTTTTCCTTCAGAAACGACACTTTGTTCAGGGACAGTTCTAAGCACGGGAAACAATCGCTACTTCACAGGCATACTATACACCCCCCTAGGTACGAAATTTAAAGGAATATTTCACTTTTATTGTTTCACTTTAAGCAATATTAAAATTACTCCTCCCGAAAAATCTTCTGTTTTTAAAACTTTTTTTTGCATTGATACATGTCCCCTGGGGCAGGTCCCCAAACACTTTTTAGGACAATAACTTGCATATTAGCCTTTAAAATTAGCACTTTAGATTTCGAGTCCCATAGACTTTAACGGGGTTCTAAAGTTCACACACACTTTTAGTCTGTTCGCAGGTTCTGGTGTGAACCGAACGGGGGGTGTTCGGCTCATCCCTACCTATAACCTGTGAACCTGATCCTGTAACCTGTGTACCTGATCCTGTAACCTGTGAACCTGATCCTGTAACCTGTGTACCTGATCCTGTAACCTGTGTACCTGATCCTGTAACCTGTGAACCTGATTGTGTAACCTATGAACCTGATCCTGTAACCCATTAAAGCGGAGTTCCACCCTTAAAACCACTTTTTTTCATCCCATCCAGCATACTGGCGTCAGCGCCAGTATGCTGTTTTTTTTTTTTTAATCCATGTACTTACTTTACAGATTAGCGTTCGGCTCTTCTCGGCGCCTGCGCACAGACCCAGGAGCTGACTGCGCAGGCGCCGTAAATAGCCGGTCCTAGTTCGGCTTTTTTCGGAGGGCGTGACGCGGCTATATACGGCGCCTGCGCAGTCAGCTTCTGGGTCTGTGCGCAGGCGCCGAGAAGAGCCGAATGCTGATCGGCTGTTTCCGGAAGGCGTGACGCCTTATAGCGGCGACATACCGCGGTGCGCACAAAATTAAATGATTTATTATAAAGTAAGTACATACTTAAAGCATTGGTTCTGCGGGAAAAACGTATTTTTTTTTTACTATGATGCTGCCGCTGTTACTATAGCAAACGTTACACTCACCAGTCCTATGTTTGGAGCCACGATCGTTCCGATTTTGAGATAAAGGATGTTTTATAAAACGTATAGATGGACGTTTCCATCTTGTGTGTGGGCACTCCTCAAGCCCACCACTCTTTACTTCCGGGATGCGGCGAATGCTGTCCCAGCATTCACCGCTCTATCCCGCGCATGTGCAGTGTTGAGGCGAGCCGCGCCGTCAACACTGCAGAGTTGCCATCGCAACGGCCGGCGTCATAATGACCCGCCCCGTTGTGACGAGACACATGTGATTACAGCACAGCGCATCTCCTGGGATTCACTCAGGGCTCACTCCCAGGAGACATAGCGCTGGTCGGGGGAGAAAGAAGATACACGCCCACTCCCCCGCGGTGGTTTTGATGGACAGCTCAGATAAGGCAGCAGAAACAGGGTAAGGATCGTTATTAAAAAAAAACAATACGGATTATTTACACACGATGGCTAGCAGTTTGATTGGGCAAAAGTATAAATTTAGGATGAACCTCCACTTTAAAAACAGCATACTGGCGCTGACGCCAGTATGCTGGATGGGATGAAACAAAGTGGTTTTAAGGGTGGAACTCCGCTTTAACCTGACCCTGTAATCTGTGAACCTGACTCTGTAACCTGTGAACCTGATCCTGGCTGTTGCCCTGTGAATCTGATCCTGATTCTGATCCTGTCTCTTCTGTTACCTTGCATTCCTGCCCTGCAGCCTGATCCAGTCCACCTTCTCCCTATCCTGTCCTGTTCCTTGCCCCCATCTGCTGATCTCCTGTGAATGACCCTGGCCTGGAGATTCCGGTACTCCCCATCTGTTGTATATAGTTATTTGTCGTTTGTGGGTCACTGTCTGGTTGGTTGTTCACTGTTTTGTATTGGAGATGTTTATATCACTTATCTTTAAATAAACTTAATTATTCACTTATATACATTTTGGTGTCCTCTGTCGCAGTTCACATGGTGCTGGTCACACCTGTTCATGACACACCCCCAGCAATTAGCATTTATATTCAAAAGAACAGAATGTGCACAAAAAATATATAAATTCCACACTTTACTGATGTTACTTCAGAGGACGGCAGTGACAAGTCACATCACATACAGTAGACATACTATCTGGGGACATTTGGCATTGCTTTGACATTGCTTTGTCAATAACACATAGGATGAACTGCAGCGGTTATTATGTGAAGACAGCACACAGGTCATCACCTTTTAGCCATCATTTGCAAAGTATTATACCTTCCCAGGGTCGTTAGTACTCACTCAGAGGGCTCTGACTTGCCATGGGCTCTATCAGTGACGGCTGGTGCTCAACATTTTTGGGGGGCGCAAACAAAAAAAAAATATTGCAGCCTCACTCTGCCTATTACATGCAGCCACTGTGCCATGCCACCAAATGCAGCCACTGTGCCATCAATTGTCACCACTGTGCCATGCAACACAGCAACTGTGCCATCAATTGTCACCACTGTGCCATGCCAACAAATGCAGCCACTGTGCCATCAATTGTCACCACTGTGCCATGCCATCAAACACAGCAACTGTGCCATCAATTGTCACCACTGTGCCATGCCACCAAATGCAGTCACTGTGCCATCAATTGTCACCACTGTGCAATGCCATCAAACGCCACCACTGTGCCATCAATTGTCACCACTGTGCCATGCCATCAAACGCCACCACTGTGCCATCAATTGTCACCACTGTGCCATGCCATCAAACGCCACCACTGTGCCATCAATTGTCACCACTGTGCCATGCCATCAAACGCCACCACTGTGCCATCAATTGTCACCACTGTGCCATGCCACCAAACACAGCTACTGTGCCCATCAATTGTCACCACTGTGCCATGCCATCAAATGCAGTCACTGTGCCATCAATTGTCGCCACTGTGCCATGCCATCAAATGCAGTCCCTGTGCCATCAAGTGTCACCACTGTGCCATGCCATCAAACGCCACCACTGTGCCATCAATTGTCACCACTGTGCCATGCTATCAAACACCACCAATGTGCCATCAATGTGCCATGCCATCAAACACAGCAACTGTGCCATCAATTGTCAACACTGTGCCATGCCATCAAATGCAGCCACTGTGCCATCAATTGTCACCACTGTGCCATGCAACACAGCAGCTGTGCCATCAATTGTCACCACTGTGCCATGCCACCAAATGCAGCCACTGTGCCATGCCATCAAATGCAGCCACTGTGCCATCAATTGTCACCACTGTGCCATGCAACACAGCAACTGTGCTATCAATTGTCACCACTGTGCCATGCAATCAAATGCAGTCACTGTGCCATCAATTGTCACCACTGTGCCATGCCATCAAACGCCACCACTGTGCCATCAATTGTCACCACTGTGCCATGCCATCAAACGGCACCACTGTGCCATCAATTGTCACCACTGTGCCATGCCATCAAACACCACCACCGTGCCATCAATTGTCACCACTGTGCCATGCCATCAAACACAGCTACTGTGCCCATCAATTGTCACCACTGTGCCATGCCATCAAATGCAGTCACTGTGCCATCAATTGTCACCACTGTGCCATGCCATCAAATACAGTCACTGTGCCATCAATTGTCACCACTGTGCCATGCCATCAAACGCCACCACTGTGCCATCAATTGTCACCACTGTGCCATGCCATCAAACGCCACCACTGTTCCATCAATTGTCACCACTGTGCCATGCCATCAAACACCACCACTGTGCCATTAATTGTCACCACTGTGCCATGCCATCAAACGCAGCTACTGTGCCCATCAATTGTCACCACTGTGCCATGCCATCACATGCAGTCACTGTGCCATCAATTGTCACCACTGAGCCATGCCATCAAATGCAGTCACTGTGCCATCAAGTGTCACCACTGTGCCATGCCATCAAATGCAGTCACTGTGCCATCAATTGTCACCACTGTGCCGTGCCATCAAACGCCACCACTGTGCCATCAATTGTCACCAATGTGCCATGCCATCAAATGCAGCTACTGTGCCCATCAATTGTCACCACTGTGCCATGCCATCAAATGCAGTCACTGTGCCATCAATTGTCACCACTGTGCCATGCCATCATATGCAGTCACTGTGCCATCAATTGTCACCACTGTGCCATGCCATCAAACGCCCCCACCACTGTGCCATCAATTGTCACCAATGTGCCATGCCATCAAACTCAGCTACTGTGCCCATCAATTGTCACCACTGTGCCATGCCATCAAATGCAGCCACTGTGCCATCAATTGTCACCACTGTGCCATGCCATCATATGCAGTCACTGTGCCATCAATTGTCACCACTGTGCCCTTTAATTGTCACCACTGTGCCCCATGCCACTGTGCTCATTGTCGCCTCTGTGCCCTTTGTCACCACTGTGCCCCATGATGCCACTGTGCCCCATGATGCCACTGTGCCCCATGATGCCCCTTTCCCTGTAAAAAACACTTACCTGACGCTTGCATGTCCTTCCTCGATGTCTTCTGCCACCGTGGAGAAGCTTCAACCAATCAGGTTCCTGATAACCAAAATCCGGGAACCTGATTGGCTGAAACGGCCGTCAGTCTTATGCAAGGAACGCAGGTTGCCTGCGCTCCGAGTATAGACTTCCGAGAGTCGGAGGGCGGTACTGGAAAAGCCTATCAGAGCCGCTGGCGCTATTCGGGTAACTGGCGACCCATGTCCGGTTATAGGAATAGACCAGGCAGCTGGCAACAATAACTCACATTCAATGCATTGCATTGAATGTGTGTTATTTGCGAGAGGGGGTGGCGCTACAGCGCCCTCTATAGACGGCCGGCAGAACTTCGGCTAAAATGTCAAAATTACATTTTAGCCGAAAAAAGTTCTTAAAGGGCCCGTTTTTTTTTTTTTGTGACTGCGGGAGGGGGGGGGGGGCGGCTCCCGTGCGTCCCTATGGATGGGCCGCCACTGGGCTCTATATATCCAGCTCACGAGTTACAGAGATGGGATCACTGCAGTTCTGCCATTTCTTCCAGGGGCTCCAAGGGGATATAATTCACTGTAGAGAACACTTGGACTGGCCTGAAAGGCCTTTTGCAACCTGCTCTATCCTCCATCAATCATAAGAGACAGCATGACTACAGCTGGCTCTGCTGGGTGCAGGACTATCTAACTTTGGCCTCTCCGGGGCCTCTACACTAGCTGATGACATCTGCATGCCTGTTGGGTATCTGGCTCCTATACCCTAATTGCACTAAAGCTCCTCCCAACCTGACTTATATTTGGGCATTGACTGATTCATGACTTATTTACATGATGGCTCCTGCTAACAGGGAACTAGCACCTGACTACACTAGTCTCTGTCAACACGCACTGTTGTGAGACAGAGCCACCTAGTGGGACACTAGCTAACTGCACCTGCATACCAGCTTTTTAAAAAGCTTTATAGCAAAAGAAAAAAATTCTGTTTGTTGTAATTGCTTATAAAATGTTAGCTGGAGTTTAACCCTGTCCACATCGCAGGGGGATAATACAACAGCAAAAGAGGAAGAAGTTTAGAAGCGTTTTTCATCTACAGTCCATATTACATGTTTTTTATGAATACATTTAAATTAGTTTTTAATGAATACATGGATACATTCATTGGCGAATATTTATACATGGTTGGAGTTTTGACTTTACAAAAAAGACTGTGGTGCTATAAAGATATTTAATGGGGAAACTACATGGAATAATAAAACCATATCGATAGGGTAATGGGATGGGGCACTATTTGTCATGCTGCACACTGAGTTATATAGAAATGGAAATATATGACAAGTAAATAGATTTTGTAGTTTACGCACTGAACAAACAGCAGCTGTGAATGCTTTGAAACTTAATATTATATTTGCTTAAGATATTGTACTGCAACCAGTCAATTACAATTGCATACCCATGCCTGTTTTAGAGTGATTGCAATGAATGCTGAAAAAAAACAAAAACTTGTTTCTCAGGTTTGAAATTGAGTTTATATATCAAATCACAGGTATTAAAGAGGTCATCAATTATATGTTCCTGGCATTGTATAATCTTATTTCTATAGAATTATAGGCATTTTACCTGATCCATTTATTTATTTAAGAAATGGGTGGCACCAGAATATACAGATAATCATGATAAACTTGCCTGACGACCAACATAACTTGAATGAAAACATAGAAACGATATAGTACATGGGGCACGTTTATAATTATGAATAACGCTATCATTTCTAAGCAGGGCTGCACACATTAAGGCATACATTTTACAGGCCCTTTATATAAAAAAATAAAAATAAAACACTGCACTTACTGTATTATGGGATAGAAGAATCACCTATTCCAGTCACACACTGATATTTATAGTGAAAAGCATATGTCAACTACATGTACAGTTGTAGTGACCAGTGGGAAGTTGGGGGGCACTTGGCTAAAATCCTGTCCTGTTTCTTCTGTTGTTAAAATCCTACCAATTTAACTACAGTATTTACCACATAATTGATTATAGATTTGGATCCATATAATAATTAACTAGATTACCAAAAGTATTGGGACACCTCTCTTTACATGCACATGAACTTTAATGGCATTCCAGTCTTAGTCCGTAGGGTTTAATATTGAGTTGGCCCACCTTTTGCATATATAACAGCTTCAACTCTTATGGGAAGACTGTCCTAAAGGTTTAGGAGTGTGTCTATGGGAATGTTTGACCATTCTTCCAGAAGTACATACAATGTCTATAAAGATATGAATGAGCAAGTTTGAGGTGGAGGAACTTGACTGTCCTGCACAAGTCCTGACCTCAACCCAAAAGAACACCTTTGGTATAAATTAGAGCGGAGACCGGCGTTCTAATCCACATCAGTGCCTGACCTCACAAAATGTGTTTCTGAAAGAATGGTCCGACATTCCCATAGACACACTCCTAAACCTTGTGGACAGCCTTCCCAGAGGAGTTGAAGCTGTTATAGCTTCAAAGGGTGGGCCAACTTGATATTGAACCCTACAGACTGATGTCATGTACACACCATCATTTTTCGGCATGAAAAA
This sequence comes from Rana kukunoris, assembly GCA_029574335.1. Classification (NCBI taxonomy): domain Eukaryota; kingdom Metazoa; phylum Chordata; class Amphibia; order Anura; family Ranidae; genus Rana; species Rana kukunoris. The sequence continues at coordinate 217,271,818 of CM056059.1, read as the reverse complement.
AATGTTGTTTTTGAAAAACGTCATTTAAAATGATAGTGTGTGGGCTACACATCATTTTTCAGGTTATGAAAAACGGCCAAAAATAATAATTCGAACATGCTGCATTTTTTAACGTCGTTTTAAACTATGTCGTTTTTCGGGTTGTAAAAAATTATCGTGTGTGGGCTAAAACAACGTTTTAAACCCGCGCATGCTCAGAAGCAAGTTATGAGATGGGAGCGCTCGTTCTGGTAAAACTACTGTTCATAATGGAGTAAGCACATTCATCACGCTGTAACAGACAGAAAAGCATGAATCGTCTTTTACTAACAAGGAATCAACTAAAGCAGCCCAAAGGCGAATAGAACTTCCCCTTTAGAGTGCCGTCGTACGTGTTGTACGTCACCGCGCTTTGTTCATCATTTTTTTTAAACGATGGTGTGTGCGCCATGTGCACCTTTCTTGCGCATGCGTCGACTGTCAATGCATCCCAGTGCGCATGCTCCAAATTCTGTCAGTGAACGTCAATGACGTCAAATCCCCATTCATGGACGTTTTACGCAAGCGACGCGATTATTATTTTTTTCGACGCGATGACGACGGCTATACTTAACATAGGATACTCCACCTAGGGGGCATGTATTTCTTTACGCCGCGTATCTCTTACGGAAACGTCGGAAAGTCACTGCGTCGCGCCCGAATACGATCGTGGATTGCCGATTCCCGCTGATTAACATATTTTTTCGGCGTAAATCAGCGGGAACGCCCCCGGCGCCATTTTTAAATTAAAGTTGCGATGCGATGGCGAAATTCAATTGCGCCGATCGCATCGGAACTCCAACCCGGCGTTTCTTGTTTTCTGGTTACAGAAAACAGAAACGCCGGCTTAAAGTGACAGTTACGCTGGAGTATCACTGATACTCCAGCCTAACTCTACCTGAATCTGGCCCATTCTCTAAAATGCGCAGTACTAACTAATCTAGTCTTTGTATCTCTATTAGCAATAGCGTTTATTAGCATTTTTCAGTGTAGCTTTTTTTTTTTCAATGGATGAAAAAAAAAACATTTTTCTTTTGTGTTTTTTTTCGATGAAAAACTGCACTTTGAACGCAAATTTCTGGCGTTCAGAAAAAGACCCATAAACTCCACTGCTCATTAACACTAAAAAACGTCCATGTGTGCATGAACACATAGGCTAACATAGTGCCAGATTCAGGTAGATGGGCGAATCTTTATTTTGGAGTAACTTTTCTCATTTACGTTACTCCGCCGAAACTTTAGGAGCAAGTACTGTATTCACAAAGCACTTGCTCTTAAAGTTGCGGCGGCGTAGCGAAAATGAGCCGGCGGAATTCAAATTGGGCGGGTAGGGGGCGTGTTATATTTAAACTAGGCGCGATCCCGCGGCGAACGTACTGCGCATGCGTCGACTGTCAGTGCGCATGCTCCAAATTCTGTCAGTGAACGTCAATGACGTCAATCCCCATTCACGGACGTTTTACGCAAACGACGCAATTTTTTTTAAATTCGATGCGATGACGACGGCCATACTTAACATAGGATACTCCACTAGGGGGCAGTTTTTTCTTTACGCCGCGTATCTCTTATGGAAACGTCGGAAAGTCACTGCGTTGGGCCCGAATACGATCGTGAATTGCCGATTCTCGCTGATTAACATATTCTCAGCGTGAACGCCCCGAGCGCCATTTTTAAAATTGCAGTTCCGATACGACGGCGAAATACAATTACACCGCTCGTATAGGAACTCCAACCCGGCGTTTCTTGTTTTCTGCTTACTGAAAACAGAAACGCCGGCTCAAAGTGAGAGTTAGGCTGGAGTATCACTGATACTCCAGCCTAACTCTACCTGAATCTGGCCCATAGAGTGCAGTTTATGGGCTTTTTAAAAAAAAGCCAAAACTCCAATAAACTACAGTTCATCAGCTTCAGTGTGCATGGAGCCTTAAGCCCTGTACACACGATCGGATATCTGATGGAATCTAATCTGATGGATTTTTTAATCAGATATCCGATGAAGCTGACTTTCATCAGTCTTGCCTACACACCATCGGTTAAAAATCCTATTGTGTCCAAACGTGGTGACGTAAATCACTACAAGGTGCTGAGAAAAATGAAGTTCAATGGTTCCGAGTATGCGTCGACTTGATTCTGAGCATGCGTGGATTTTTGACTGATGGATTTCCCCACAGACGATCATTTTTTTCTATTGATTTTTTATCCATAGGAAAAATTTAAAACAGGTTCTATTTTTTTTTCACCGATGGGAAAAAAACGATGGGGCACACAGACGATCAGTTCGTCTGATGAAAACAGTCCATCAGTCTGTTTTCATCAGACAAATCGATCGTGTGTACAGGGCTTTAGTGTGAATAATAGTGGCTTTTTTGTTTTTCCCCTTTTTTGTGTCATATCAAAACAAACAACACAGACATAAGAAATGAACATAGGAATGCCTAAACTTCTCACCCCCTTAATGAATAAGGAAAAAAGTTAAACTCTTTCCCTGTGTACCTATCCAGGGCCCCCTGCTTTCATACCCCCTGAATGTTGACAACTGATCCAGAACCTCAATTGCACTTGGCGCTTCATGATTTTTTTTAGCGTAGGAGAAAGTTGGGCTTTCTTTGGAAACCCCAACGTGATGTGAAAATGTCACAGGTTCTTATTTATTTCAAGTACTTATATAACGCCGTCAATTTATGCAGCACATTACATATACATTGTATTGAATATCACATCAGTCCCTACCCGCAAAGAGCTTACAATCTATGGTCCCAAACTCACATTTATACATACACATAATAGGGCCAATTTAGACAGGAGCCAATTGACCTAACAGCATGTCTTGGGAGGAAGATGGAGTACCTGGAGGAAACCCACGCAGGCACAGGGAGAATATGCAAACTCCAGGCAGGTAGTGTTACGGTTGGGATTCAAACCAGCAACCCTTTTGCTGCTACACCACTGTGCCACCTTTATCTTATAGTCAGTAACAGAAACATTTACAACTCAAAACCCCTTTTCAACTACAATCAAACTTATGCCCCGTTTACATGGTCGGACTTTTGACCGGCCAAAATCACACCAGAATTCCATCGGAGTAAAAGAGAACATGTTTTCTATCTAAACTCCAATGAAATTCCTCAGAACTTCCGATGAAAAAAGTCAGATGGAACATATACAGGGTCGGAATTTATGATGGAAAAAGTCAGTCAGACCTTTTCCATCAGAAATTTTGATCGTGTATACGGGGCATAAGTCAAAATGCTTCCATTTGTGTGGATTTTTTTTTCCTGGTACAGAAATTGGAACAAGTCCATCAAGGCAGTGACAGCTGGGAAGCATTCTTGTAACAACACCTCATTAGTCACGTATACTACATAGCATACAATATCCCAACACACCCTGCAGTACTTGTAAATCTGCATGCATGAGTGAGTTAAATTATTTGTATAATTTGAAAATAACGCATATTTTGTTAATTGTGTCCATTTGATAAAAAGTACAAAGGAAATTTCTGTGTGTCTTCAATCTTTCATGCAGAGTCTATATATAATTTTTTCAATACTACTCTTTAATACATACAGCAGTTATCAAAATCAAAGGAACAAATTCTGGACAACTGCACTACTGGTACAACAACTATTGAAAACTGTCCAAAAAAAACAAACAGAAGACATTAAACAAGCAGTAGAGGGGTAAAAGACAAGATAACACATTTCACGCTAAACTGGCACTTAATCAGAGCATTAATTGCTGTGAATAAGCGCTTGTTTAACATGAAATACGTTAGGTGTTCTTTCACCCGTCCACTGCTTGTTTGATGAATTATATTTGATTTGATAAACAATTTTTAGTAAACGTGATTCCAGTAATGTGGCTGTTAGAACTTAGTTCTTCAGATCACTATAGCTGTGAAATGGGCCGATACCTATCAGTGTGTAATAGTGGCATATTCAGACAGATTGACCTGGAGTGATGATTCTTCCCTTATGGTTTTAGTTATCAAAATCAATAGAAAAAAAATCACAAATGATAATATGATGAAATAATGATAAAACACACATACCATGAAACAATTGTTAACAATAATTCCCTATTGAGAAATATAAATACTAAACTGTGTAAATATTGGTTTAGATTATTGTACAAAGGGAAGTTGAATATTTATATATGTAGAAGTTTTTTGAAATGCTGTATTCAGGGTACAAAAGAATAAATGTTACTAATTAAGACATTTCTGCAATAAAACAAATAATGTAAAGAAATTATGCCTTATACTTGCGTGAAAGCAAATGCAAATGAACCTTTTTAGGTCAAATTTATGTTTATTTAATTTTTTTCCAAATGTAGAACAAATTGTGCTACAAAGTCATATACCTAGTTACAGAACGAGGGCTATATGGAATTGTGAAATGAGAAGCAATGGTTATATGATCATATAAAAATATAAGTACAAATGTTCAAAGAAAGGAATATACCAACTGCATATATAAGACAAGGTCAAAAAGGACTTTACTATTTCCTCTAACATGGGTTGAAATACGTGTTTTATTTTAGTATGTAACTTATATAGGAAATGTGGTATTACATTAAGTATTGGCATTCTCAGAAACTGATGTGTATCAAAGGTCTGACCAGCAGTTACTTAGTTAAAGAAATAAACATCTCTCAGAAGATCCCTCCCAGACAGTATAATATAATAGGAAAAAATCATGTTTACTCTGATTGTAAAGATTGAACTTTTCCCTGCCCCTCCTGGTGTGAGGTCACAACACGTCAAATAATCCTATAAATACCAAGAAGTAACTGTACATTGTATTCCTCAAGGGACATCACCCCAGGGCATACAATGGGGTTCAAGACTGCCAGCTTGGTGGTGCTGTGGCTGGCATTGGCTCAATCAAGTGCATTTACTATAAGATCAGGTAATTATTTTTTTTTACCTACCCACTATTTGCCATCATTTGCAATGGGCTAAGAATTTTTTATTTTGAAATGATAGGTGATGATAAATTAAAAGTATGGCATTGTTGAATGTAAAGTGTTTGGGATAGACATATGAGTATTTTGTGATGTTCACTTTGAAAGAATTATTTTTAGGATGTTCTGGAGGTTTACATCTTCTGACATTAAAAGATTGTTGGCCATAAAATACTAAATTTTTACAAGCAATAAAAGTAGAACATCACTTGTGATAAGTGTGTATGTGTCAATGATCTCAAAATATAGGCTTCTGTAAGTGTCAGGCAAACATTTTCATAGATTTCTTCTGGCACCCTGGTAATTTATATAACATAAATAAAAAAAAAAGTTCTGAGAGGAGAAATACTTTATTTAAGATCATAATATCAAGATAAATTTGTAGAAATAAGTTTTATTGTTAAGATTGTTAAGATAAAAATCAAAGAGCAAAAGGTCCTAAAATGTATCTGGTTGAATTATTGTTTTTCGTGTATGGTTTTCCATACCAAGTAAGAACTGTTAAGGTGTATGCTAAGCCAAAACATGTTTTGCTTAGTTTTGGATGGAAACACTGAGGATTAGAGCGCCTGGTGGGTTTTTATTGCAATGTCTTTTTTATCCTGACTAGGATAATAGTCACTGGCCCAGTGACTATTGTCACTGGGCCAGAACATGATGGAAACTGTCTATAAGAAGAATTCTCCTCACTTTGGAAAGATTTCCTTCTAGGCCTCGTGCACACTAGGCTCTTCTGAATGCCTTTCTCTTGATAGAAGAAAAGCAGTGTTAAAAATGCACCTAAAACCATATTTTTCAAACATGTTTAGGTGCATTTTGACGCATACAGGCACATCATGCATTTGGGCATTTATTAATTTCAATGGCCAGAATATTAATGTATTCTGACCATTTAATCGAATAAATGTTCAAGCGCTAAATGTGCCTAGCGTTAACATTTTTCTGCCTAAAAGTTCCTCTCCTGAATGTGATTTTGGTGCGTTCAGATTTCTGCCCTTAAACACCCTGGCCTTAGGCACATAGACTAACATAGAGAGACATTTAGGGGCAAAAAAAGTCAACTGCCTGTAAAATAGGTGGCAGCTGCTATGTGCATGAGGTCTTGCTTCCTGCTGTGTATAGCTAAATAAACCTTACAAGGGTTCTAACTACCCCATACTTTACCCAAAACTATAAAAATGGCTTTCGATATATTTTAAATGGAGCAAATCTAGTCATTTTCCATTTCAACTGAAATTGGACCCTTTGTTTTTTGGGATAACTGCTGTACATGAAGATTGACATCATTCATTAAAATATAATTGCTCTTGATTGCTAATAATCTCTAAGTCCTATATATTTATATATCTTAAATATATATATAGATGGAATAAAAAAAATAAAAAAAATAAAAAGCGTAACTACATGGAGGCTTCTATTGCCAAAATATCCTTCTGAAATGTCTAGCTCACTGTCCATAATACCAATACAATCGTTTCAATACTTTCTGAGGCACTAACCTGCAAAAAATATGCAGTATTAGACGTATCAGTAATTCTGACTATCCTAATCTGCATGATTTTTCTGGGTTAGTAATGCCAAAGTATTGATGTCTGAAACAGCCAGTCATCATTTTGATAGTGAGGTCTGCAATGGCAGCCTATGGGGTTGACTTACTAAAGGCAAATTAACTTTGCAATTTGCAAAGTGCAGTTGCACTCTTCAAGAGCAGTTCACCGGAGCTTACTAGATGAGCAGAAGCTCTACTGACTTCCATCCTCCAAGGATGTGCAAGTAAAAATTATGTTTTTTTTTATTTTCCTTGCATGAAATTGGGTATTATTTTCAAAGGTAAGCTTTATCTCATTCACTATTCTCTGGAACAACTTCACTTGCAGAGTGCAACTGCACTTTGTAAAGTGCACAGTCTATTTACTTTGAGTAAATCAACCCCTATGTGCTCCTGTAGGTCGTCCATAAACCTAGCAGTGGGAGAGGGAGAACAGGTTAATGCATGGTAAGATTATGGAGGATGCCTATGTAGTTCAAGTTAATCTTATGGAATATACAATTTGTATTTAAAAGAAAAAGTAAAAAAACATGTATTTTTGTTTTAAGACTCTAACAGAGACATGGTAAAATGCAATTAGATGTTTGTAAACTCAAAATGCAATTATCAGTATGTTTGGTATCATGTCTCACTGTACACAGGTTTCTTAAGCAAATCTTTTGTTAATTTGTTGCACGGATTATTTATTTGATACCCTGCCAGTAAGAGCACTATCTGTTCCTGGCTGACTGTGGTAAACCACTGCCTTGCAATTAGGCACCGCATTGTCAGCCTGCTGTGTGCAAACCATTAATCCATTAGGTTTGCCTTTGGGCTTTCTATCTGATAAACTTGCAGCAGCAAACTGAAGGAGTGGACTCAGCAGGCTGACAATGCTGCTGCTAATTGTGAGGCAGTGACATAGCATTGTCAGCTAGAAACATGAAGTGCTTGCTGTTACTGTCAAGATCTCCAAAAATTCCCTTTACAATGGGTACCAAACATAGTGAAAGGGACATATTTAGTGTGTAACTTTTTATAGACAAGAAAAAGCTAATATTGCCTTTATTATTAGCATCTTCTGAATAGACATACATATGGAGGGTTTGTCCAGGATAAGTCAGATAAGAGCTGTCAGTTGGTGCCATAACCAAGAGATTGTTGCATGATATGGCTACTTTTCACGGATTCTATTGTCCTGAAACTGAATGTTCACAAGCTTTGTTTATCTATTATAAGTTATAACCATATATACCATCTATTAACAGGACGGTTACGCAACCATGGTCACTACGTCTGCAGTACATGGGGAAACTCTCACTTCAAGACATTCGATGGGGACTATTACCAATTCCAGGGGAAATGCAGCTACAACTTGGCTTCAGACTGTCGGGACGCTTATAAGGAATTTTCAGTGCACGTCCATCGGTCATCTGACAGTGATCACCCATTCATAAACAAACTCACCGTTACTGTCAAAGATGTCGTCATTCTACTGCAAAAAGCTTTTGTAGTGGTAAATGGGGATGCGTAAGTGAATGCCTGTAGTATTTTATCATGTTTTTGCTAAATGTAATAATAATAATTTGTTTTATTTCTACTTTGAGAGAGTTTTAAAAAGTTGTACCTGTACCCGCTTTGATAAAAAATGTACTTCTCTGTCTTCATATTATAAACAGTTGAGTTTGATTTAAATCTCTGTACAGATTGGTGACTACAATTATCACTAAAAAGCCAACAGCACAACGTGTTGTTATAAACATTTGCTATTACATATGTGGTACATGGAATGCATCTTATAGAATCACGTTCTAGAACTCACGTGTAGATGACCAATTTGAATGATCTCCTGGCATTAGACCTTTCAATTTAAGTAAAAGTATCTGTACAGAATTACTAGGGTCAGGTATGCCCTTTTTTCTTAAAGGCCTTTTATTTTGTGTTATAGTATTTTTCAGGCTACCACTGCTGATAAACTGCAGTATTAGACCAAGTATTTAACTTCATTATCTTCTGTAACCTGACAAGCCTACAAATCATTTTGAAACATAGTAGGGAGAAGGGAAGTTTTTTGATGTAATCATATTAGTTGGGACAGTAGGTAGAAGAATAAAAATAGTTCTAAAGCCGGGCATAGGTGGTTTGAACCTTGATGGGTTCAGCAGGATCCAGAAGAAAAACAGTGGCACACATCTTTTTAAACTTTATAGTTTACACTTTATAGATTATAGTTTAAACTTTATAACTTATAGTTCTTAGCAAGATTTAACCACATCACATGGGTGTGTATGTTTTCTATTGATAGCCATAGACAAGAGACTGTGGTTGAATCTTCTGACTGGTGAAGGATCATTCTGTCTAATGGTCATGGCATAAAATGAAAGTTGAATGTTACTGAGCAAGGACATTTATATGCCTCCACCGCCCAGCTATATCTGAGAAGAGCAATAAAAATCATCTAGACATTATAACTTTTATGTCATGACAACGGCATAAAAACAAAAGCTGAAAATGTCTGTGCAAGCAAATTTCTAGATCTTCATTGCCAGGGTTATTCAAGGGACTAATAACAATCATCTAGAAAATATCTGGGTTAATTGGGCTGATAACAACAAAGCAGCACCACATTTTCTATGAACTATAACGATTTTTGTATATAAAAAAAAATGGCTTTTCAGTTGCTGCACAGTGTAAACACACTTTTATTTTAAACCTAGCATATTTAGCAGTTTTTAAAGCCCCCTGCCACAGTGTTCCAAGTAACTACTAGAATTATTGCTTTCACAGTTTTACTACATGAAATATATTGTGCATTTGTTCAAAAAACAATCCATTTTGTATTTTTGATTGAGAAAATGCACATCATTCTCCAGTTAAATGGAACATACCTGTGTGAAGAGTGTGTGTGTGTGTATGGGGGGGGGGGGGGGTTACATGGTTTAATATGCTTAGCTTTATATTGTCTATGAAATATAAGTGTATTTTAACATTTACACAATGCGGCACCTTAAAAATCAATACTTTTTTTTATATAAAAACATCTTTATATGGGGGTTTAAATTGCTTAATATCCCTGCTTTTATATTTTCTATGAAGTCATCTACTGAAATCTATTTCATATACCATTCCACCCCAAACCTATGTACATAGTAGAGACAGCCCATAAACATTTTAGCATCTTTTGATCCTGATTGGATGAGAATCTTCAATTTTTTATGGGAAGCAAAAATCTGAAATAGTTGACTAATTAGAAAGCACAGAAATGCCAAATTATACTACAGGTGCTGTTTCGAAGACAGGCTACATAAATTATGATTTAGGTAAAAAGGTGTTATTATTTGGTTATCTAATTGAATGTCATTCCTGGTAGCTATTACTTTTACTAAAGTCGATGATACTTTATTATGAAACAGGGTGTAATTCTTTCTCTGGGCTTGCAAATATACTTAAGCTTTTATAAGTCCATCATCTGTTCAACAATATCCATAATTCTTGGCAGAATTGCATTTTGGGTAAAGGAGCTGTCTTTTGTGAGGACAAGTGTATGCTATGACATTTGTACAAGGTGTTCTCCTGGGTGTGGTGTATTAGATAAAGCAATTACAATGAGGTTCCTTAATAGATAGACCAAGCCTTGTAAGTAACCCAGAACATATGGTGAGCACTGTAAGGTGTAGCCCTGAGAGAAGTCATAAACATTTATAGCAGTTTCAATTACTGGACATTTAAATAGAAGTCTACCCTTCTGTTTTGAATCATGGATTCTCAAAAACTGAAGTGAACCATATTGCAAAATCAGTCTGCCAATGCTTATAACTATAGAAAGGAAATTAAATACTAAACCACACATATTTTTTTAGAAGTAAGCTTAGATGTACTTGCCCAATATCTGGTAAATGAGAAAAAAAATATATGATATTAACCCTAGTTTGTAAACATTGCATACTAAAATAGTTGTTAAATATTATTCTTTCAATTATGTTTGGAGTATACAAGTTAAGTTAAATTGAGTTAAATCATATGAAACTACAGCTAATTTAATGACACAAGTTGATTTGTTCTATGCACCTTAGCTCTGTATATTTTGTTACAATAGTACAGATATACACACCATGTTTGGTAAAGGTCATTATGCTATATTATAGAACATTTCTTCTGTAATAGAAAATTAACTAGCATCAATAAATAAGATTTCTAACTTATTCCATGCTGTTATGAAACAAAATAAATTTAAAAATCCTCCTCTGTTATGTGCATGTAAAGACAATGGGGCAGATTCACGTAGATCGGCGCATTATCATTCCGGCGTAGCGCACCACTTTTCCGTTAGACTTGCGCAATCTAGCCGCGTAATCCGGCGATTCACGTAGCTTTTACGCAAGAGCTTGCGCAAACGTAAGGTTTTTTCCTGAGGCGTAAGGAGGAGTAATACAAATTGGGAAGGACGTGGGCGTGTTACATTGAAATGAGCCGTGACCCCATGCAAATGAAGGGCCGGCCGACTCGCGCATGCGCGCGTGAAGGAAACCATGTCAGCTCCGTTGTGCGCATGCTCACAACTCGGGAGCGGCGCAATCAGTGAAATTGGAAATGGACTAGGGCAACTTTATGAACTACGCAGACAGCATAAATAGACAGACACAAATGCACTTCCTTTGCAAAAGTACATCCCTTTGTATCCCTCCCTATACAGCAAGGTGCTTTTGTTTGTTTGTGACGTGTCTTTGAGATATTTGGGGACTGTTTTGCAGAGTGATTTTTGTCTTTTATGTCTTTGTTGTTATTTTGTTTAAATTATATTTTTGCTGGGCATTTTTTATTTTTGCTCGTCATTTATTTAATTTTTTTGGTTCTGTTTGTGTATGATTTTGGAATGTGGGGGTGATATTCCTGCGGGAAAAGGGGTGTCACCCTCATTTGTGGTGGAGAAGTGATCGCCAGGTCTGTGTGAATGGTGTATGAATGTACAGTGACATAATTGGAGCCGTGGCATGGCGTTGCAGCTCACAAGTCCTGCATGGTGGACTGGTGCCAATCCAATGTGATGAGGATGTGGGGTGTGTGTGCTAGGGACCACAGTGGTGTGCATGCATGCATTCTCATTGTGCCATGATTAATGTGTGTGTTTAACGTGCAAAGATGCATAATGTGAGCTGGCATGAGATGGGGTCATGAGATGGGGTACCAGTGCATATGCAGAGTCACCTTGAAGGGAAAAGACAGGAGGATGTTAGTCATGCATGTGCCACTTGTGAGGTGTGCATCACGGGAGGGGATAGTCATGCCTGCCACCCATGTCACTCACCAACCAGCCAGCTGTCCCCATACATGTTCTGTTGGAAATCTGTGGGGATGGGGCTCTGATTGTATATGTAGCTGTCATGGGTGTCATGGGTGGTGCCATGTGTTGGGCTGGTGATGTCCTCCTGCAGGGTTGTGGTAATTCCATGATGGCATGAGGGGTGAATCTGAAGATGCGAGACACCTCAGAATCACTCATGCCATAGATGTCTATGCGTGTGTGATATATCAAGTGAAGAGTGAGGGGCTTGTATCAGATAAGAATATTGTATTAGATTAATTTAAATTGTAAATTTTATATAAGCAAATAAAAAAATTAAAAAAAACATCTCCCGTGCCCTCCTTAGTGCCATCCTCCGTGCCCTCCTCCTTCTTTGTTCATCTAAAGTCAGTAGTATAGCTATGCGCGACGATGCCCCTGGCATGTTGGCATACAGATTGTTGGGCAACACGTGTGACTGCTGAACTCCTCACTAACAGTGTTGCTTTATCTGACAATTAGACTTTTTTTCAAAATTTAGACCAGCTTTTAGGTCCTCTAACTTTAGACAGAACATTTTGCTGTTGCGCACATCGCGTAGCCTGCGCAGCAACTGCGTTTTTTTGTGGATCCCCGTAACTCCCTCATTAGCATATTTGACTAGCAAATCAATGGTGTGTCTAGCGCAGTTTTGCACGAAGGGAAGCGAATGTCTAATTCAATTACGCCGGACCAAAAAACGTAGATTTCTGGCGTATATTGTTTTGTGAATCGCGTCCAACTATACGCACGCGCACATTTAGACTTACGCACGCGCAACAGCAGTTGCGCAGGCGTAATCGCTCTGTGAATCTGGGCCAATGAGTTTGCTAGGGAATATAAAATGAATACAAGTAAGTAAGTTTTAAAAAATACTTAATTTTTAAATTTGTTTTTACATTTCACCATTTTAACAACTGAAATTTGATTCACTAGAATCTTAGAATCAAGCCAACACCATATTACAATATGGCGATGGGCCAAACAAAATTTTCATGACAACATTTAAGTGAGTTGTGGGATTTTGTCAAAATTTCACAATTTTTGTCAGGTGCGTTAAAGTCAATATAAAGGGCCAATTTTATATTGTTATTGGTGGCATTTAATGGTTCAGTGGGTGTTAAATGACTCCTTGGGGTTATGTATGCTCATTTTAACTATCCTGGACCTGTTCTTGTGACAGAAAGGGGCTTCTCTTTAGTCTCATTATTTGTTTTTCTATTTCACAGAATAAAAAAAGACAGTGAAAGAAAAAGTAATAAAATCTTTGAAGTGACAGTACACAAAAAACAATCAAATACATAAGAAAAGGAAATAAAATTTAAATGCAAATAATACTTCAAACTTAAAAAAAGTTGGATTTTCCTCAAACAAAGTTCATCAAGTTTCTCTTTTGCTGCAACATCAATTTCAACATAATCATGTTATCCCTAATCAGAATTTTTGTCATGGAAAGCCTATTTGAACCTAGAAATACAGATGCCTATAATCCCCATCCTTCTGCAGCCACCCATTTTAGTTTAGCTTTACATCTTTAGAAAGCAGCTCATTGAGGAATATTTTATGTGATTATGTTGTTTATTCTTTACAAACTTTCTAATTATTCTTAGAAAAATAACCTTGCACTGAATATGTTCAAATTACTGTATTTTTCAGTGTTAAGACACCATACTACAGTTTTGGGATCCTCATTCAGAAAACTGATACATACTTTAAGTTGTATACGAAAACAGGTTTAACCCTCATGTGGAACAAAGAAGATGCAGTCATGGTGAGGAATCTTGCTGTACCAATCCAACAAAATGCCTTCTGCTTTCTCTTATAAGGAAGGTCACTGTAAAACATCCAATCATTTTCTGTCATATTTTGTTATTGTATTATAATATACACCTCCACATGAACCCCAGTTGAATTACATCTTCTGCATTGCTGAGACAGGGTCGGTTACTTAGAGCATTGATCGTTGATGGGCAGTATCCCCCATCAAATAACCACATCTAACTCTTCATCAGGCTTCAGTTGTGAGAACTATGAAAGATGATCCTGTGAAGGAATTAGTGAACATTATGAGGTTGATTTCCTTATTGAGCTGAGAATTTTCACTTAATAAATTGTGTAAATATTCACATCAATTATCCAATTATGTGAAAAGCTAATTCCTGTTCAATTTGAATACCAAGTCATGTGCAGCTTTAAAAAGTAAACAGAAATTTGCCATTGACTTGATTGGATAATTGATGTGAATATTCACACAAAAGCTATACCTACATAGAATTAATTGACATTAAATGTGTTGCCAGGAAAACATAGAAAACTGCTGTTTCTTTAAATATTATAGATTTAAATAATATTTACTTACCTGATAGTAAATATTCACACAGTAGAAGTTGTCAGGGAAGATAAGGAAATAAGGAATGCAGGGAAATAACTTTTAACTCTTTCCAGCTAATTCATCTGTTCTCAGTAGCTCCCGAGTCTTTTTCAGTACCTCAAATCTCAGTATAACTTTTTGTTCAAACATTTTATTGCGACAATGCAAATACAAGAAGTACAGCCAAAGAAGCAATGCAGAAATAACAAAGAGGATGCTAAATGGCATATCTGAATAATGGGGAAACAGTCCATGATATGCTAGTAGGTATCTGAAAGTCAGAGTTAGATTCATATTACCACAATTAGTTTTTCATTGTCACTCAAATCTCATAATCCCAACTGAGACATACTTTCATAAGTCCTATTAATACCCTTTTTTGGTGTGGCAACTCCTGTGACCATAGCTCCTTGGACCCTCTTGGCTCCAAGAGGTACAGAACTATGAGAAGGATACAGTGATCAAGTCAAGCAATATAGTATGGAGGCGAGGGCACTCTCATAGTTACAGGGTCTCACGTTGGTGAAACAGGACACGTGGATGATGTTACTTTAGTAACCATCCATTAGGGTGGGTAACTAGTAACTATTAAAGCCATTTTTTGGTGTTAACTCCTGTAACCATAGCTATTGGGTCCAAGAAGTACAGGACTATGTGAGAAGGATATAGTGATTAAGCCAAGTTATATAATAGGGAGCAGAGGAGAGGGCACCATTGTACTTACAGGGTCTCACGTTGGTGAAACAGGACATGCAGATGATGTTACCTCAGTAACCATTTATTAGGGCGGGTGACCAGTAACAGAGGAAACCCACAGGCAGAAATAGCAAGTAGAGAAAAAGATTTAAACAGAAAAGAAGGGAGGAAGGCAGTGGTAAGGGGTAAAGAAGGTGGAAGGGAAATGAGGAGTGAGAGCTGGGAAAGGTGGGAAAGGGCCTTGAGGTAGGGTGAGCTTAATGATGCACATACATGCTCCATGGACATGTGCAGGGTACTAACAGGGGGAGAGTACGGTATCTCGGTATAAATTCTACTTCCTCCCACCCCTTCTATCATCAGAATAAGCAAATGTTAAAAGGGATGGTTTAGTAGTCCATAAAAATAATAAAAAGAGTTGAAGTGTCAGTAAGAATGTCCAT
The DNA here is from genome assembly GCA_029574335.1 of Rana kukunoris. Classification (NCBI taxonomy): domain Eukaryota; kingdom Metazoa; phylum Chordata; class Amphibia; order Anura; family Ranidae; genus Rana; species Rana kukunoris. The sequence goes on along the minus strand of CM056059.1, from coordinate 217,256,477 downwards.
ATTTTACTTTATGGCATAATTGTTAGTACACAATTACTCTATAACCTTAAAGTGATTGTAAACGGTCACCTTGTAAATCAACTCATTCAGTTTAAAATAGAAATGAAATGCAAAACATTTTTGTATAGCTATAAAAAAAACTTTAAAGAAAATAAATGTTTTCCCTTTTTTATAAGTAATCACATTGCCTCTGTCCTCAGCTGCATTGGAGCTTGGAGGAGGAGAAGCAGCAACACTATGAGCTTTTCAGTGAATGGCTGTTCAGCAAGGGTGTATCAAGTCTGATCATTGGAGGAGAACATGCTGAGTTACCAGCATAGCTAGAGAACTGACCACACTGTGCTCACCTGCTTAATGTGGTCAGTTTTTAATAGAAAAGCAAGCGGACTAGCAGGAACACCAGGGATTTCACATAAAGGCAGCAATACAAGAGAACAGGATAGTTTATCATACAAGTACATAGCATAGCAGGCACATATCAGGAATATAAAGGGTAGGTGTAACAAAAGCTTTAAAGCTGGGTATACAATTTTTTGTTCATTTAACCAGCAGGTTGAACGACAAAGAAACTGACAGATCCCTGCATCTTAGTGAACACAATATACAGGGATATGGGAAATGATTATCAAAACTGACACACATAAACCTACACAGGTTGAACGGGATGGACTATTGTCTTTATTCAGCCTTACCTACTATGTAACTATGTAACAGAAACAAGATTGATGAAGGAATTGTACTCTGACCGTGAGAATTGCCCCCTCATTCTGGAAGAATACACAGATCAGTGCTGCAGCTATTGGCTGCAAACGCTGATCGAATGCTAGTTTTTTAGCATGACCGTTTGGTAGAAGCCAACCATTAGACTGGCTTCTGTTGAACAGACAGCAGTATAGACAGACAACATTTTATTTTTTTCTGTTTTCTGCTGTACTGGCTGATTTTTGGTGTGTATACCCAGCTTTATACAGACTTCTTTAAACTTCTTTAAAGCTCTCAGTTTTTAGCTGAGATGATACTCTGGGATTTTTATACCCTGAGAAAGACTGCAATAGACATAATGTGGTTTAATATCAGCGCAGGCCAGGGTGACCAGCAGGCAGCTCTGAGGGCAATAGCTACAATACTGAGAGAGCTGAACAAATTCTCTTTACTGCAAGGGGGATCTGTGAAAAGGGAGAATGATTCTGAAGTTTGTTCCTTTACTGCTGATGTCAGATCTTGATTGAAAACATGTACCAGGGGGTACAGGGTCAGTGTCATCAACAACATGTGCAATCTTTATTAATTAATAGTAGAGTACTGAATTTGTGTTATCTTCACAAATGCCAACATACTGTATTTTCTATGTTTAAATTTCCTCAACATCCCCCCTAATAAGGAGCCCTTCCACACTGAGGCCCCATAGTAGCTGCATGGGCTGCTAGGTCCATTGTTACATGACCCCTCTTTGCCTTTTATTATAGTTAGTTGTGAAACACAGTAACTCAGATCTACCTGGTTTAACCACATGGTCAGACCAGTAACAATAACTATGAATATATTGTAAAAGCATCAGTATAAATACTGTGTCACCCTCTGTACAGGTGGAGCTTGATCCAAAGTATAACAACCATACCTGTGGACTGTGCGGTGACTACAATGGCATACCTGCTTATAATGAATTTATTGATAAGGGTAAGTAATCTATGTGATTTTTCATCTCTTTATAACCACCCATTTGGGCAACTTCTGGTGTGTTATGGTGAGCATTGCTTCGGAGCATGCATGTTTGTACTGGAGTTTTGTCCGAAGGACTTGTGTACACACGATCGGATAGTCCGACAGCCCACATTTGTTGGCTGACAATTTTAAAGCATGCTATCGCGCATTTGTCCGTGGGTGTGGGTGTAATGGGGCAAAGTGAGAGAGGGGGGTGAGTGGATGTGTGCACTGTGACCACGGGGTGGTGGAGTGGTAGGAGAGAAATCACCAGGGGCAGAATCCCCCAAGTGGCAAAGTTTTTGCAGTGGAGCCCCTTCTTGCATAGTTTAAGTACATCTCAAGCTAAAAAGCTGAATTTAGTTTTAAACAGAACAGGGTCTCTGTCTTTTATGGGCCGTTATCTGTCAGTAAGGAAAAGGTTTTTACTCTCTTTCTGTCAGGCCATCAAGAAATCTCTCCAACAGGGACACAGACAAAAACATATTTTTAGAGTGCAGAAGCCTTAAGCTGTTTTTTTGCCCAAAAACCGCCAAAAAAAGAGAACCAGCTCTCCTTTTTCCACTGTGAAAACCGGTGGACTTTTGCCCGGCAGTTTTTGGCAGGTTTTCTATGTGAAAAACTTTGATGGAGCATACACAGGGCCAGGATTCCTGGCCAAAAGCTCCATCTCAGTTTTTTTGTATGTAGGGGGAGAGATTGACTGAGCAGGTTGTTGGCTTTCCCCTCTGGATTTCCGATGGGAAATCCTGCACGTGTGTACTAGGCATTAGAACATCTGACAATGTTTTTCTTGCTCTCTGTGTCTTCCTCTCCTGGTGACTCCTGTATCCTTTATTTCTTGTATGGGAGGAACACAAACAGGAAGTGAGGGGAAATCCTCACAACAGGGTCAAAGGCAGAAATAAAAGCTTAATAGAAATATGACCTTTATCTAAATACACTTTATTTAAAGCTAAAATAGAAAATGTTTGGAGTCAGGCTTTAAGTTATTTTAGTGTACTGTAGATGTTTGAATCAAATACATATCTGTTGCAATGAGATCAGCGTAAGGTGTGCATTGCTAAAGATTTGGTGATTTTTTTTCTTGTCCACAGACTTGTTTTACAATGCTGTACAGTTTGGAAACATGCAGAAAATTCAAGACCCTAGTGTTGTCTGTACAGATGTAGATTATACTCAGCAAATGGACACATCCCATTGTTCCCAATATGTAAGTAACAGTCTCATGTCAATATTTTTGCAGTGCAGGTTCCATACTCTAAAAATTAAATGGGGCTATTTACTTATGTATGATGTTTTCTTCTTTTGTTTATGACTTAAAAGGGTTGTAAAGGTTTGTTTTTTATTTTCTAAATAGGTTCCTTTAAGCTAGTGCATTGTTGGTTCACTAAACTTTTCCTTCGATTTCCCTTCTAAATGTTTTTTTCTTTGTTTTCTTTGTCTGAATTTCTCACTAACCCATTCGGATGATGGGAGCAAGCTTACTGAGGAGAAACAGGAAGTGAGAAATTCAAACAAAGAAAAAAAACATTTAGAAGGGAAGTCGAAGGAAAAGGTAGTGAACCGACAATGCACTAGCTTAAAGGAACCTATTTAGAAAATAAAAAACAAACCTTTACAACCTGTTTAAGTGTCTCAGAAGCTTTCAGCATTTTGGCCATAGCGACCAGTCATGTATCAGTCTCAGTTAATGCTTTCTCAGAAAATCTTAAATCTGATGAGTTGATTATGTAACACAAACACCTTGACCTGTCATCAATCAGCTGCATTTATTTCAAAATTGTGTTTTTTTTTTAGCGCTCAGTGTGTGAAAAACACTTGGGACATTCTGCATTTTCCAGCTGTCAAGATCTACTCAATGTGGAACCTTACATTAATGCCTGTGTTCTGGACATGTGCTCCTGTAGCCAATCCCAGGAATCATTCTGCCTATGTAGTACAATCAGTGAATATTCCAGGCAGTGTTCACATGCTGGAGGTCGCCCAGAAACCTGGAGGACTGACAGCTTCTGTCGTAAGTATGCTTTCCACAAAGGCCTTTAATAGCTGAGCATCAACAGCAAATGTTCTTAATGCATTTAGTGTGAAACACGTCAATATCTTTGCTGTTGGTTCTATGCTCTGATTCAGCAGTGGGCACCTCGGACGTGCTTTTGTTGTGGATTTTGTATGTTATGACCAGGGAAAGTCTGAGAGACAAGAGTTGCAACTGCAGCATTGCATTGGGAAGCTGATCCCTGTTGTGGCAGCAGATTTTGGCATTACACTTTAAACAAGTTGCAGTCGTTTTTCAGTAGACTCATCTACTCTAGTTCTTTTTGTCCAAGAAATAAATTGCAACCTTTATATTTCTCTAATGGGTTGTTTCAGGGTAAGCTTTAAGCTTCTTTTTTCTTTTTTTTTTTCCAGCACTCACAAAACCATTAATTTGTTTAAATGAGGAAAAAAAATGTGATAACTAATATTACAGGTTCAAAAACCAAATAAAAGAGATGCTGCTTAAATGCCCAAATCTGTTATCTCAGTTGACTGGTCATAGTATCTGTGAGTGCTGGTCAGGTTGAATACTAGCTCATCAGACACATCAAGAAATAAAACAAAACGGCACCTGACCACACACTGTCATGGCATATAATAAGCTCCTCTTTGTAAAAAAAGGCTTCAGCTTGGTCTCCTACCCATGGGTGAACCCCCTCTAACATGTTTTGCCCAGTTGGCCTCAATGATTTAGCCTCTGCTGGGTGAAACATGTTAGAGGTGGTTCTCCCAGGGGTAGGAAACTAACCCAAAGTCATTTTTGTAACTACAAGAAGTGTATTTAATCCCATGGCAGTGTGCGAATGGGCACAGGATATTATAATAAAATGTAGTGCTGTTCCAGATACCAAATATACAAGTTAACTTCTTTATTTAAGTGGAAGACCAGATAATAAATAAAAACAGACTCCCTGCAACAATCGTGTGTTTGTGCAGTTTCCTAGAACCATGCAGACTTTCTCATAACTCTTTAGAGCTGTTCAGCCTAAAGTGGGATAAAAAGGCTAACTACTCTTAAAAAAATTCCTTCCCCCCCTTCTCCTGCCTATCCTGCATTTGTTGTATAGAAACAATCTGTGTTGTTACCTATTTTTAATCCAGTCTGGTCATATAATACAGCAGCTTCCCTATGTCAGTGAGTGACAGCTGCAGGGGAGACGAGGGAGTAAAGACGGTGGCTGGGCAATGGGAGCCTATGGGAGACATCATGGCTCCTGGAATTCACAGCCATTGTTGAACACTCCCTTACACAAGGGAGACAAAGCTTCTGAATTATGACTGGACTGGATTAAAATAGGTAAGAACACATATTTTTCGATACATGGTATGCTAGGAGAGACAGGAGGAAGGGGACTTTTTCACTACTTTAACTCAGTGGGGACTGGGACAGATTTTCTGTTCAGCACTGTAGGCCCCTGTCTACAGGAGACAAAGACAAATAGGTCAATTATCCTTGAATAGCTATTGGCCAAACATATTCAATCATTATAAGCAAAAATACAATCATCTTATATGAGCCTATTTTACACAACATACTAACCCATGTGAAATGACATCATGCTTTGGGTTTAAAATGGGTACTGCTTTGGCAGCAAAAGTTCTATCTGACCATCACTAGGATTGGTTTACTTAACTTTGAAGTCAGCTGAACTTAACTAGGCCCTGATATACTGAAACATGAAAAAAATGCAATATAATAAAGTTGCATTGACTTTACACTTTGGTAATTTAGGCCTAGGTTTACTTTACTTCAGCTCACTTTACACTTCAAAAATCTAGGCCCCCGTTACATTTCACTTCACCTCACTTTACATTATAGTAAATTAGGCCTGGGTTCACTTTGCGTCGCCTCACTTTACATTTTATTAAATTAGGCCAAGACTCAGTTTCACTTCACATCACACTTCAGTAAATTAGGACCAGGTTCCCTTCACCTCACTTTATACTTTGGTAACTTAGGCCCGGGCCCTTAGGCCGAGGCCCAGTTTCACTTCACTTCACCTCACTTTTCACTATAGTAAATTAGGCCCAGATTCACTTTACCTCACTTTATACTATATTAAATTAGGCCCAGATTCACTTCACCTCACTTTACACTAAAGTAAATTAGGCCAGGATTCACTTCACTTCACCTCACTTTACACTTTAATAAATTAGGCCCGGGTTCACTTTCCTTTACCTCACTTTACACTATAGTGAATTAGGCCCACATTCACTTCACCTCATTTTACACTATAGTAAATTAGGCCCAGATTGACCTCACCTCACATTACATTTTAATAAATTAGGCCCAGGTTCACTTTGCTTCACCTCATTGTACACTTTGGTAAATTAGGCCAAGTTCACTGTACTTCACTTTAGAATTTAGTAAATTAGGCCCAGGTTCACTTAATATCACATCATTTTACACTTTGGTAAATTAGGCCCAAGTTCACTTTACTTCACTTTAGACTTAAGTAAGTTAGGCCTAGGTTCACTTCATTTCACTTTACACTTTAGTAATTTAGGCCCAGTTTTACTTAGTTTTATTTCACCCTATCTCACACAGTATGAGGAGCGCCCCTTTATAGGATTCACAATTGAAACTATTAACATCTACTTAGAACTTTGGAACATTTGGGCACAAACGAGATAAAGCTGGCAACACACACACACATATTTTCATCTGTTTGATTAAAAAAATAAAAGTGTATGCAAGCCAAAAGTTATTTTTTAATTTTAAATACTGTTAGGAGGACTATTGTTACTATTTTAGATTAGGGATTAAGAGTTTTCTTTACTGTCAGTAAGAGTGTGTCCGGAAGGAAACCTCCCAAAATGTGAAATTCTGAAATCTGATTAATATTGTGATTCACAACTTGTGACCCATTTGTCGTATATATATATATATATATATATATATATATATATATATATATACATACATATATATATATATTTATTAGTGATTGGATAATGGAAACATTTATTTATTCTTTTTCTAGCAAAGCAATGTCCTGCCAATATGATTTATCATGAGAGTGCCTCTCCCTGCAAGAATTCCTGCTCCCACCTAGAGATACACAGCTTGTGTGAGGAGCACTATATGGATGGCTGCTTCTGCCCTGAAGGTGAGTACCATGAGGCTGATATACCAACTACACGGTCACACTGTGCTCTTCTTAACAATGTAATATGCAATGGGTGGGTTCATATGGAAATAACCTACCGCTCATGTTATCCACGTTTTAGTGGACAGAGATCTTGCTTTTGGTATAGTTTTTTTTTTGAACATGTAACTTTCTGATTTCCCCTGTTACAAAAAAAATTAAAAATAAATAAGAAAAAGTAACTGTGAAGCTTTTTTTTATTTTGCCCCAAAATTAGTGGAGTTGTAAGGTTTTTGTTGGGAAAGTTCTCCAACTGGGATAATAATAAAAACGTGTTATAACAAAGAGGTGAATGGTTCTAATTAGTTCTGAACTGCACATACCTGGGTTCAGTTTAAGGAAGATTCAACGAATATGACCAAAGTTCAGGTGCTAAATCTAAATCCCATTTAAGTCAATAGGAGCTGAATGTTAAAAGTTAATAATGGCCATTTTCCAGGCTGACTACTGCCTAGGAAAAATGTACCAAAGAAAAAAAAAATGTATTCAACTCTGTTTAGACAGAGCAGTAATTTTAGTAATGTTTACAGTGAAACATTAAAAATTAAAAACCCTCACACATACACAGAAGTTTATTAATAAATCGTAAAAAAAAATCCAGTAATGTACATCCACCATCAATTGCATCATCCAGCGATGTATATAGATCCATGTTAGTTACGATGCCCGCTGACCAACCAAAATAAAAAAAAGGACATCCTATGCAGTATAGGGGAGAGGATGAGAAATAGGGTAGGGAGGATTAGGGAATTTGAAAGGGAAATTTGTATTAAATGTTATCATTGATATTATTATTTGGTTGGGTTAAAGGCTTAGAAGAATTGACTATTTGTTTTCCTTGTTTTCAGGCACTGTACAGGATGACTACACTGATAAAGGATGCATTAAAGTTAGTGAATGTCACTGTAAACACAGAGGAACTCTGTATGCTCCAGGCGAAAAAATGCAGAATGAGTGTGATGAATGGTAAGCATTTCTTGACAAACATCAGGAAAAAAGTTAGATAATCTGTTAAAGAAAAAACTTCCATAGAGTGTACATTGCAGGCACCTACAGGTGTCTAAACATGTCTGTAGTTGCCTCCAAGTCCCCACCACTATAGCCAACTCCCGAGCCCTTTTGACCACCCTGGCAAATGAGAAAATGTGGGAGGCAGGAAACTGTAGGATTTAGAATGGTATATAGGTATGTGGGTAAAATGTGCCTACATATTATGCCTGACAAAAGTTTATTATTGCTTTATATCCACTAAGGCCCTTTTCACATGGGTGGACTCTGTTACGATCAGCAGGGGATCCACTCACAGATCCCCTGCTGATCAGAGCAGAGCAGGTGGATGACACATTCATGTCCGCTCAGTTTTTGCAAAGTGGATATGGACAGAGCCCGCTCTTCTTTTTGGGTAGCCAAATGTAGATGGACTCTGTTGTCCATTTACACCAGACTACCCTCCAATGTGATCTGTCTAAACAGAAGGGAAGGGATTCCCTTTTGTTTTTTTGAGCAGACTAGGCGAGTGTAAATGGACACAATTCCATTTACAGCACAGTGGCCTGCCCATCTGATCATGTCTGCCTGAAAAACTGACAAGTGGATCTCATCAGATCTCCCATGTGAAAGGGGCCTTATTGCTAGGTGCATTATCTGCACACTATTACAAAATACAATGTAAGGAAAAGCTGTGTGAAAATGTATTCCTAATGTGCACAGTTTCATACATCAGCTCCTCGGTTTCTTAATTTTCAGCATTTGCTACTTAAACTATTGCCCTGGATGTCCCTTCAGCTATTTTAGTTTTAAGAGGAGTTTTGTATATCGTTTATTTTTTTTATTTATGGGCAAGACGAACATATATACAAAATAAGTACAAAATACAAAAATATTATATATTGCAGATATAATATAGATAAAATATTTTTGTAATTTTCTTTATGAGCCAGAAGGTGGAGCTTCAGGCTCCTTTCATTGTTAACAATTTCAGTTTGTTTCTTTGAAGCAAAAAAAATATTATATACAGACCTCAACTGCTTATGCTGAAATTGCTGTGGAAACCCATTTCAGTGACTCGTCACTGACCAGATGATTGTCTGGAGTTTCCGGTTTCTATTAGACAAACGGAGCCTCAAGGCAGACAGTAGGTCCTGGCAGTGGAGCTCATTACAGATCTAGCAACAATCTGTAGTCTGGGCTAGCAAAATGACATTATTGCATAGTGCACTGGTGATGAATTCATAACTGGTGATGAATTCATAGAGCTTGCATTCTCTTGTACCTGTAACATGTACGTTTATATCTGTCATGATTTTTTTCTATATCAGAAGCATTGGCCCCAGCTGTCTCAATTTTTTGGGCAAAACATTGACTTTCAATAACAGGAAACATAACATTCCAACAAAGAAATTATTAGGGGACGTCCCCGTAGAGGCTTCAGTTTTCCTGTTGCGGTGGAATGCATATTTTAACTGATAATGCATATTTCAGTATTACATACACCAGATTACAGTATTTATATCCATGATAACCTAAACTGAAAGGATAAACGGCATGTATTTATGGCTTCAACAAGTTATATTTTCCATGAAGTATATAAGCTGGGCTTCATTTACAATATCATTACACAAGTATTTCTGTTACAGCCACTGTATATCCGGAAGATGGAGCTGCACAGACCATGCTTGCCCTGGATCTTGTTCCATTGAAGGAGGAGCCCATATCGCCACCTTTGATGGGAAGTCCTATACCTTCCATGGTGACTGCTACTATGTGTTGTCCAAGGCAAGGAACTTTTTAGTTAATCTATTGCTCAGTTTTCAACCCTACCTGTTTATTAAAGTCAAAATATCAAATACAATAAAAAGGACATGAAATAGCTTAGTTTTGCATTGGCAATAGTTACAGTTATGAGAGAATTATCTAACCTTCAAAAATTATAACTTACTGTACACTAGGGAGCCATCATCTAATACAAACTATTCTAAACGTTTAATACAATGGAAAAAAACTCACACAATCTTTTTAGTGAAAAAAAACAACAAGACATTATGCACAAATCATTGGTGCACATTTAAACCTGCATTTTGGATTAAACTGGACTTTCCAATTAACTACTGGTTAAATGATCATTATCACCATAAATACTGTAATTATGATAATTCTATGCAGATCATATATTTAATGCAAATATAATACTATTGATGAAATTACTCCTACACTTCTGATGACTTCTGATTGAAGTTTGTCCCAAACACTCATCACTGTTACTCTGTTGGATAGCTTAATCCACATGGAACTGAGGACAAAAGGCATGTAAAATAAAAATAAAACATTTCATATACTACATAATTGTGAAAAAGCATGCACTGTCCCTTTAAATCACATGCAATTCCTCAATATTCAATCAAACATGATAAAACTTGTATAATGAATATAACTGAAATAAGTGGCAGAAAAGATGGAGAGGCGAGTGGACAGAACTGTGAGCAGCAGATGAGGAAGTAACAGCATCAGCAAACAGCAGATGTTTATGTAGGCACACAGTACTTGCACATTATGGCAGGTGCCATAAAAATATCCACCCACTTTAAGTTAGGAAATAGGAGATCAGCTTTTTTAAAACAACATTTTTCAGCCTAAGTTATAATTTTTTCTTTCCTTTCCTACCATTTTTACTAATGACCTAGATAGAACAAGTACTGCATGTATATATCAAGTGTCCAAACACTTTACTGGCTTCATGAATACGTTGGGTCAATGATTTACTATTTTGTGAAACCAAGTTTAGAGTGACAGGTTGAAGCTGTTCTTTTGTGGCAGATATAATGTAGGTATTGACTGGCAAAATAAATTAAACAAAAAAAACTATTTTCTTGAAAGTTTTAGTTTGCTATGGTGATAACAGTGCTCATGGTCACTGTGTACAATTCTCAAATCAATTTGAAACCATTGACATATGGTTTTGAAATTGAACAACAAATGAAAAATGTGAAAGGTAAGTTTTACAAATGTTCTATTTAAAGGATCAAAAACAGTGATCTATAAGGAGGTACCTGGGTGTTACAGATTGCAATAACACAAAGGCACTATTCAGAACACAAGAATTCAAGGTCAGGAATAATATACACAAATACCAATGTGTGGCTAAAGAGCGGCACGTATTTATGATCTCCATCAATCATCAAAAGTATATTCTAAGCGTGACTTATATATGAAAATAATGCTTAGGTTAAAGGTAGATGGTGTATTGCAGCAAATGCTTAAAGACAACCAGTCATCGGTTCACAAAATTGAACAGAACTTTACACCTTTGAGCAGTTTACAAATAGGGAGAGTGAAACTCCCTAATGTGGACACAGACAGCAATACAAACCTCAGAAAGCAGAAGGAAAGCATCACAAGTAGATACTAGACCATATAAACAACAGATTCATTTTATTTAGACTCTTGGATCATAGAATGGCAATGCCTAACTGGCATCTGGAGCACTCATACTAACTAACCCCTCAGAATCAATTGAATTGTATCCGTCCAGTAAACGCTTCATTTAACTATAACAAGGTCTGATGAAGGTGGACTTTTTGAACCCCCATTTGAGGATTACTATGATACATAAAATTAATAAAATTACATCTTGGCTTGGCCTGTTAAAACATTTAAATATAATATACTTTCCTATCTATTTACTAAAGCTAGTAGCATAAGGATTAAAAATAGTTAATTTTGAGAGAGTTTAGTTCTGCTTTTTTCTTTATCCCCAGAAACAAGTTCATTAAAGAACAAATGTTTTACAGACATGACTTCCAGTTCCACAAAAACATATTGCCCAAACATCACAGTCCATCACCCCCATTCCACCTCCCCATACATGGTAATCGCAACTCAGGGTTATAATGTTCGCTCACACAGCCACAGAAGTAGCTTCACCTGTCCCCTCTAATGGCAATATCTAGAATTATACCAGTCTCAAAGCAGCAACCTATCCAGCACGAGGTCTACTGGGGACAGTCTGGGGGTGTTAGTTCTGCTTTAATGCAATGTTCCACAATGCCAAGGTCTGGTCTGAAGCAGACCTTATAATCGATGCTTCTTTTCATACAGTATATGCTTTGTATATAATACAATAATAATAAAAACAATTGTTCCTGAATAGTTTCAAATTTATAACTGTGTTACTTGTTACTGCTACAGGGTTATAGAAATGAATCCCATGTGATCTTGGGGGAAATGACTGCTTGCAGTTCCTTGGCGAGAGAGACCTGTCTCAAGTCCATTATACTCCTAACAGATAACCTGAAAAATGTGAGTATATCAGTTAGTTTGGATAAGAGCAACATAAAAAACAACCAATCATAATTAGCTGTAATGATTTCAAGAAACAAATGAAAGAAACCTGAATTCTGGGCACCCCATTTTTGCTCCCAACACTACCAGAAGTTTGTCTTTAAGATAATCCCACAAGTTGCAGAATTATATTTAAGAGTAATAACCAAAATGAAAAAATGTCATCTAGTTGAATCACCCTCTGACTTCTTATATCTTCTGGAGGCTCTAACAGAAGTATTTAGCTGAACATGAAATACACAGTGTCTACCTATTTGGGCATTGAGACCCATGTCCCACTAATGATCCTATCACTGGTGGCAAGCTGGCAGCTTACAAGTAACATGATCACTACAAACTTATTTTTTTCTACTGTGTCTTCCCCTTGCTTGCCGAAATATTGCGAAATCCCACTCACTATTGAGGGTACATTGTATAACTTTGAGGTTGATACAGTTAATGGCTTTCTTTGCTTTTATTTATTTATAAAAAGTGTATTAAAAACGTTATTTCATTTTTTGTTTTGTTTTTGTATACTTTTTCTTTCGGTTAATAATTTTCATATATTTTTTTTGTATGGCCTGTAGAATTCATAGTACATGTTTTTTTTGGAGGTTTGTTAGGTTGTTTATACCAAGAACTCTGGTCTTCTAAGGGGTTGAAGGTTAAAACAGATGTATAGAGTCAACTTGTCAGGGTGTTCAACCATGAAAAACTAAAACATCCAGTTAGCTAGCGATGTCCTAAAGGTGACTTTCTATTGCAACTACTGAACAAAATAATTATAGTTTTCATTCCTTGATCTAGGTGGTGACTTTCAAGGCCGATGGCACAGTTCTATTGAATGAACTGACAGTAACACTTCCTCATGTCACAGGTAATATCACATGACCATGTATACTGCAACAACGCTGTTTATTAAAACATACTGCACTGTATTACAGCAGTTGCCTTTGTCAGGCAAACAGCTAAATATTAACTTGAAACTGATATATATTAAAGGCTAAATTCACCCATATTTAGGGTGTAACAGGTAACATGTTTTTGTTTCTCCCATCATTCCCTCAGTGTGACAGCAGGTGGGGGGTCCTCTCCCTCTACCCACTGTCAGATTTTGAAAACAAAATTGGCTGTGCCAGGCCTGGCCTACACAGCTACATTATCCATTTACATGAACCTGTGAATTAAATACACATTTCAAATATACTAGAATTTGAAATGTGTATTTAAATGTATGCAAGAGATACCGTTATTTTTATGTATATTTATGTTAATGTGGAAACCCAGTTTTTACAAACTCCTACACATGAGGAAGAAAGCAACATATATACCTCTAGTTTAGACCTAAAGTATACTATATGACTAGTATGGTTATTTAGTTAAGTTTTCTTGTGTTTTTCTCTACAGCCAGTTTCTCCATCATGCAGCCCTCTGGTCCTTACATCATCGTACAAGCTGCCTTTGGCCTTCAGATGCAGATTCAACTGCAACCCATGATGCAGCTATACATCACTATGCAGAAATCTGCCAGGGGACGACTTCAAGGTCAGTTGAAGAAGACTTGACACCTATGGAGAACAGTGCATGATAACTACACCAGACCATACTGCATGTTTCCATATATATATATATCCATATTATAGTTTTTTAAATATGTCTTCATTTAGGCTGATATAAATATCTTTGTGTGAACAATTAATTTATTAACATAGAAAATGCTCTTTATTTTCATGCTGCAAGCTCTTGGTTCCGAATAGTCATGGTGGTGTTAACTGATAACATTCCCATTATATAATTTTACCCTCAGAGAAGAATATTGCAGATGACTTTATAGACCACCTCTGTCCTGCCAAAAAATTGGTTAAAATAACTGGAATAAAATTTGTATGACATTGGTATTAACTAAAGCATAACATTAGAAAATTTCCTACGCACTCTTTGATTTCACAGAAAGTACTATAAATATTCAGTTCAGAAAATTAATATTTTAAAGTGTATGTAAACCCTAAATATATTTTTCAGTATGTTTTGGCATCAACAGTAGCCCATACAAGGCTGCCCTCTGTACTCCCTTGGACTAAATACAACTTTATTGTTCCAGCATGAACACTAATACTTCAACCCACATCTTCTGATGCGCTTCACTTTCTAGTTCAGCTTAATTGCACTGCATGTGTTCATGATGGACTTGAACAAAAACATTGGGCCAGATTCACAGAGCCATTACACCTGTCTAACTGGTGTTAGACTGGAGTAATTTCAAATTACGCACGTTTTTTAGCCAGTCGAAAACCTCAAACCATGAATAGACGGCTGCGGGCTTCAATTCGACTGGATTACGTGTTCGTACGCCTTCGGATCTACGCTGCAATAAAATTGCGGTCACTGGGTGGACTTCCCGTCGTTTTCTGCGTCGGGGTATGCTAATGAGCTTTTGCCGGCGATCCCAGAAATTCCGATCTTCAATTGCAATCTCTTACGGCACCTTTAGTCATCTTTTTTTTACGTAACACTATACCAGCTTTTTGCTGGTCTAATATTAGACAGCCCATGTTAAGTATGGCCGTCGTTCCCGCGTCGAATTTCTACGTTTTCCGACGTCTTTTATTATTTTTTACGTAAGTCGTCCGGGAATAGGAATGTTCGTAAACGACGGTACTCAAACAACGAATGACGTAACGACGTGATTTCGTGCAATGCATGGCGGGAAATTTCTGAACGGAGAATGCGCAGTTCGATCGCTGCGGGGACGCGCTTAATTTAAATGCTTCACGCCCCCCAATCGCGTATTTCGTCTACGCGGCGAGAAATAGACAAAAATCTACCAGGATTCAGTGTAGAGCCTGGTGAAATACGGCAGCGTAGAGTATTTTGATTACGCAGCGCAATATTAAGTGTATCTGAATCTGGCCCATTGTTTTTAGCCAGAAGGAGTACAGAGTGCATCCTTGTATGTGCTACTGGGCCTAGAGGGGAGAATGACAGACTCCAGAGGCACCTTCACCTGTGACTAAATTAAGAGAGTAGAGGGCCTGCAATGGTATACAAACTCTAGGTGAACCCGTTTTGACATCATAATTTATTGTTCTACATTTTCTTAAAACCTATCTCTGGTAAAACAAAATCTAATAAAGAAATGGTGCTAGCAGCCCAAGTTCATAAAAGTCCAACTTGAACAGATAGCATCTGTAATGAAACAAAAAGAGAGTAAGGAGGTGTCCACTAAGTGCAGCATTTAAATGATCCATGTTATTAAAAATACAATTGGCAACTCATTGGGTGTAGCTTTAAGTGTAGCATTAAACCCAGTTAATTCAGTGAGTTTGCAATTGTATTTTATTAAAGTGAATGTTTTTAATGCTACACTTAGTGAGTTCCCACTTTCTCCCTTCTGGTAAAAATCTACTCAGGGCTACAGCACATCTGATCAGGAATTTAGTTGAGTTAAAGAGTATTTTTTTTTTTTATGCCAGTGATTAAGTTCAAGAAAATTGTTTCTTGTAAATCTGTTTTGTACCTTGAAATCGTGCCTGGACAAACACTTTACACTGCAGGCTAACATTGTTAAGCCACTGCCTATACACTTAGCAGCAGCCCTGTCAGCCTGCTTTAAAAACTTCTTGAGTTGGCAGTTTGGCGGCCAATCAGGTCTATCAGATAAGTAGTCCAATGAATAACTAAAGGAGCCCACATGGCAGGTTGACAACATTGATGCAAATTCTCAGGCATATAACGACTTATATTTGTCAGCCTATAACAGAAGGTTATATTACTGGCAAGGGCTCCACGTAAGAGACTTTGCAACAAATTCATAAAAAATGTATTTGATTAAGAGACCTATACAGTGACACATGTTGCTAAACATACTAAAAAACATATTTTTGGCTTACATGCATGTTAAAATACATACATTCAGCACCAAGTACAGACTAACCCTTTATATATATATATATATATGTTCCCTTATGCGTCAAAATTCATGTGTGTTGACACAATATTGCTGCCAAGATCTGTGACTGGACTAAAAGGATTTCCAAAGCATGATTAGGGTTATATCAATGGGACTGTTAAATGTATGAAATTTTACATAGCAGTTAATATTTTTGCAGAGATATTTATGGCAAAGTTGTGATACCAGGAAACACAGTAAGGAACTAACACATGTTTTGCAGGTCTTTGTGGAAACTTTAATTCAATGGAGGGAGATGATTTTAAAACATCAGGTGGTCTAGTAGAAGCCACAGCATCTGCCTTTGCCAACACATGGAAAGCCCAACCCAACTGCCATGATGTGTCAGACCTGTTGGATGATCCCTGCAGCCTCAGCATTGAGAGCGGTAAGACACTATTTTTCATCTTATTACTATCACATATTTATTCTCCAGTGCAGGATATGGTTTTAGATCACTAGAAGTCTAACTAATGTCCAGACCTTTCCCTATGCTGAAATAGTTTTTTGTTCATAGGGTTCTCCTGGTTGAAATTCTAAGATCCCACATTTTACCTATTCACATATCCAGCAATCTCTACATGAAATACCATGTCTTTAATTGAAAAGATTTAGTTAGAATACCTCACAGTCTATGCTGTGTATTAAAAAAAAAGATTTATATTATAATATTATATATAATAATATAATATTATAATATTAATAGTAAAAAAATGACAACTCAAAATGTAGGCATACCCCACTATTAAGTACGCTTTATTTCCTATCGCAGGAGAGTTCAAAATCAGGCTCACTTCTGCATAGAAACCAATGAGCTTATAACCCCACCTTGTTCAATTAAGCCTGGTACTTAAACCTGGAAGCTCATTGGTTTCTTTGCAGAAGTGAACCTGATTTTGCACTCTTCAGCGATAGGAAATAAAGCCCATTGTGTACTTAAAAGTGGGGTATGCCTGTAATCTTATTGTTGGTTGGATGTCAGCCACTCACTGCCCAGAGACCACCAATCACTAGGATGTTTTTTATAGGGTTCTAATATGTTAAATGCATATATAATATTACGAAAAATATTGTTGTTGAAATAGTCTGGTGTCAAACAAACGAGAAGCTACTGTGACAAACACTTCTAATGTCTCTGTTGCTTAATGTAGAAAACAAGTTCTGTCCATCAAGCTCCCTGATAAACCCAAATAGGTAAACATGTTGCCTCGTGGGTCAACTAATACAGGAGATACATGAGAGTTTTCTACATCCATTTCTATTAAAACAGAAATACATTTCATACAATGGGATTCCCACGTCTCTTACAGTCATAGACAGGTCTGTTTATTGAGCCTCCACAGCAGGCCTCTTTTCTATTTGTTTGTAAATTACATCAGTCCAAGACTTCAATTCCAAAGAAAAGATGCAACCTATTCAGCATTCAGGCTTTAATCCAGCAAAAGACCTTGGCCTTAATCCCCACCCAGAGACCATGCGTCAGTGGGGTGGACTGGAATTCAGGAAGACAGTGTGTGGTAGTTTTTCCTTTATTGTGTTATATTTTTATATGCTGCTCACATGAATACATTAATAACAGCACACCATTCTTTCTAGGACACTACGCAGAACATTGGTGCTCTAAAATAGAAAAAGAGGAGTCTCCTTTTGCTAAATGCCATTCAGCAGTAGACCCAGCTGGGTATAAAAAGGTGAGTGTTGTACTGTGTGTGGTCACAGCTCACATCTCAGGGTTGATTTACTAAAATAAATTGAATATTCACTTTGCAAAGGAAGTTGGATTTTGCAAGGAAATTTGCCCCAGAGCTTAGTGAATGAGGTGAAGATTTGCTTCACCCCCCCTATGGAGCAAATAATAAAACTGACAGGATGGTTATAACCCTTTTTGCCATTAGCTAACCTTTAAGAATCAGTAAGCTGCAATATACTATGTTTTTATTTTTTATTTTTAGATACAGCTACATTTAAATAAATAAATAAACAGAATTATATATATATATATATATAGATAGATAGATAGATAGATAGATAGATAGATAGATCTATATATCTGTATCTATATATCTATCTATCTAGCTATATATATATATATATATATATATATATATATATATATATATATTTTTTTTTTTTTTTTATATGTATGTTTTTGTGTGTGTATATTACCTATTCCTAGCCTTTGAAGTGCTCATGATTTATTGTCATACAACACTAAATATGACAAAGTGAAAAGATCTCTTTCCAAATTATATATATAATATAAAGTCATAGGGTAATTGACGCAAGCTTACAAACCCAAGTTGTGCTTAGGGGTCTACTTGTCATTATTTTCATGCAAGATTCACAAAACTTTAGCTAAAAATAAACACATTTTTCACCTAAAATTAGATAAGAAATATGTGGCTTTTGGGTAAAAGTAAATCTTGGGTGTAAAAAAATGAAACATTGAAAAAAAGACCCTAATTGAAAGTGACTTTAGCTACAAATCAGTCATTGTAACAGACCAGAATCCATCTGGAGTTGTTTCATAAACAAAGGATGCCACCTAATGTCCAAATGTATATATTGTAATAAGAAGAGCCAGCAAAACTGTAATCCTTGAAGTGTAGTGTATTGGTACATCAGCGTGACAATAAAACAATGAAGCTCACGTGTTTCGGCTATTGCTGAAATGCATCAGCATCATTGTTTTATTGTCCTTCTGATGTACCAATAAATGACACTTCAAGGACTACAGTTTTGCCGGCTCTTCTTACTACTGTTGCATTGGAGTGTGTTGGGACACATTGAGCCTCAGCACCTGTGCGTGGATCTGGTGTATGGATTGGGTTGTCCCTGCAGAGAGCGCTGTTACCTTTCTTCTTTTCCATGCCATATTTATCTATCTATTTAAATAAAAAAATGAAAAAAATTGTATATTGCAAATTTCCTATTTTGGAATAAAATGGCATTGTGTTTTTCTGAGAGCGTTACAAACTCATGCTTGCACTTACATCAATTTTGTTTCCATTTTGCACAGAGATGTCTTTATGATACTTGTAACTGTAAAGACAGCGAGAAGTGTATGTGCGCTGCAATCTCCTCTTATGTCAGGGCCTGCGCTGCTAAAGGGATCATTTTGTGGGGCTGGAGGAATGGAATATGTGGTAAGCAATTGTGACAAAAAGTTAACACTTTTGTGTATCTTACTTAAAGCGGAGGTTCACCCTAAATATAAGCTCTCCCATGTGATCCAGCATACTGGCGTCAGCGCCAGTATGCTGTTTTTTTTTTTTTTAAATCCATCACTTACTGTATTATGGTGAATTTTAATTTCTTTCCCCCACGGTGGACGGCTCTAGTATAGCGCGTCACATCTTACGAAAATACCCTATAAGGACTCGGGTAATCTCGGCGAAAATGCGGCGCCTGCGCACAGACCTAGGAGCTGACTGCGCAGGCGCCGTATTTTTCCGAGTCCTTCTTTTAAATGTTGTCATTGGCATATGTCCCAAGTGCCTGGCTTCCCATGCCCATTGTTTGACAATAGTATGGTTATTATTCCCACAAATGTCCAAAATTGAATATAACGATTCTACCTCTCACAGACTTCAGTAGGTTTTGCATCAAAGTTAGTGAACTTTGAGCAACATTGGGAAAATTGTTTGTGAACTGAACCTCTATTTAAAACTAGTTCTCTACATTGCTTCTTAAAACGGAGCTCCAACAACCCCACCAAAAAGTTAAAATACTGTATGTGCTGACTTTTAGAATATTTACCTGTCCAGGGATCCCACAATGTCGTCACCCCAGCCAATTTTTTGATCGGCTCTCGGGTGCTGTCGCCGCTATTCCTTGCGGCTTCACAGCCAGTTCCCTACTGCGGTTGCGCAAAGCACACTGTGCTTTTTGAATGGCCTGGCAGCGGTGGAATGAGGGGGGCCGAAACTTCCAGGGGACCTTGTCGCAGTGAGGTCTTCTGGAAGTGTGGATGGGTACCTGTAAAAAACAGGTACCCGCTCCCCCTCCCTCCCAAAAGGTGCCAAATGTGACAGCGGAGGGGGAGAAAGCAAACAAGTGGAGCTCCGCTTTAAGTACAGTTAGTTTATTCAGTATATGAGTGTATAAAGTAATGTATATTTCTTTAAAATATTATGATTCTCTATTTCAGACAAGGACATCTCTTCTTGCCCATCTACCCAAATCTATCTATATAACCTGACCTCATGCCAGCCAACCTGCCGTTCCCTGGGAGAAGGTGACAAAGCCTGTGCCAGTGGGTTTGCTGCAGTTGATGGCTGCGGGTGTCCAGATGGAGAGTTCCTGAATGAGAAGGACCAGTGTGTACCCATATCTCAGTGCTCGTGTTACTACCAGGGCTCATATTTGAACCCATTGGATGTCATCCACAAACAAGATGAGCGTTGGTAAGTAAAACAATAACATTTATGGCTGCCATAAACTTGTGGTGACCAATCACAAATCAGATTTCGGTAGCTTACTGAGGGAAAAATAATAAATGATTACTTCTAATCAGTAGCTGTAGTTTACTATATGACATTGCTCAACACCTAGCCAATGAGGAAAATTTTACATGTATAATCTACACTGAATTTCCTTAGACTTTCAGTTTATTTGCATGTTCTGCTAAAAACTTTATTTCTGCATTTCTTCCATTCAACAAACAAGCATGATTTTTTCTGTCAAGTTTATCCATATGCTAATAAAACATTTGTATATATTGCCACTTACCAGTCCTTAGAAGTGTTGGTTGCATTTGTTTCTTTTTTTTTCAGGCTTTTTTCCCTCTATAGTTTCACCTGGTAATCCTGCCAGTAACACACTAGTATATGTAAACCCTCACCTGGAAAAACAACCCATTTAGTTTAGAAAAGAAAATGAAAAGGAAAACATTTTTGTATAGACATAAAAAAACATTATAAACACGTTCCCCCCTTTTTATTATGAGTGATTGTATACCCTTTTTTATTAGCTGAAGAAAAGTTGGGGGAGGAGAAACAGCAGAACACTGATCTTCCCAGTGAATGGCTGTCCGGGGTTGGTGGGTATGTCAGAATAAGTCTGATAATTGGAAGAGAGCAGGCTAAGTTCCCAGCATAGCTAGAGAACTGACCACAGTGTGTTCTCCTGCTTAGCGTGGTCAGTTTTTAATAGGAAAGCAGAGGGACTATTTTAAGATAAGCGTGCTCACTGTACTTTAATGATGGAGGCGCGACATTGTCACCCCAGGGCATTTGATTTTTTAAATTATAGAACACTTCTTCACATTTCTCTAACATAAAACAGCGGGTTTCTGCAGCCCACAAAGGAAATTGGGAACATTGTAACCAATTATAGTGTAGCACAAGCAGGGAGGCAGGAAGATATCGGCTCACTTGACTTTTGGCATTTTCTTTGTAAGAATAGATCTGCAAAAATACTTTCAATGGTTTATCTACCAGACCAGAAGGAAGCAAATAAGAGAAGTTCAGAGTTTACATCCACTTTAAAAAAAAAAGAAATAATGTGCATAACAACCAACCAGATTTTAGTCTTCAGTAATTTTGGCCCTAACCTAACCCACTGGTATAATGCACGCCAATGTAGTGAGCCAATGCTTTTTAAATTCACGGCCCTCCCTAAACATGGCCCCCAGGGTCATCCATGGTTGCAGCGTCCTACCGGCAGCTGCTACCCTGATGTATGGAGGCTTCTGAGGAACAAAGTTTCTCTTATCCTCCATTCTCCTCCTGTAGCAGCACTGCGAAAAAGCACACCAACAGCTAGGAGGCTACACTGCACCTGCTTGCAATTGTATAACTGCATGTTCCAATCATGTACTAATTTGATTGCTGATAGTCCAGGGGGACATACCAAGACTGAATAGGAATATCACTGAATATAAACATAAACTAATTATGTATTTTTTTGTTTTCTTACTTTCTCAACTAGCACTTGCCACCATGGGAAACTTATTTGCACTATACACGCCCCCGAAGGTAAGGACATATACTATTCAGTACATTTTAATCACAGATTGTACGTATACATAAATCATAATCTAATTAGAGCCTTTGTGGTAAACAGAAAGAGCTCAGACATTTGTATGACCAAACACAATCAGAACTTATTAAGTTATTTTAGACTCATATAAGGTCTCTTTCTAGGATGTCCTGTGGGAAAAGTCTATTATGACTGTAACAAACAAAAAAGCGCCCCCATCCATAGGAGCTGCAAGACCCTTAGTGCTGAATATGTAAGTGTTTTGTTATTTACGGTATGTATTATAGAGCAGAGTAAATTTAAAGGGAACCTATTTTCTTCTTTTATTATGGTCAATTTTAAAAAATTAAGTACGATTTACAAATATTTTATCTTTTTATAGGTAAAAAAAAATAACATTTCATAATAATAATCAGAGTAATATTTAGTGTTCAGTTTTTTTAGTTTTCAGATATGTTGAAAGAAGTCTGTTTTAAAGAACTTAAGGGGGCTGCTTTTCTAAAGGGAAAGAGGTTGTTTGCATTTGCAAAGGGATTTTCACTTTACAGGGGAATTTTTCCATTTGCTTAGTAAATGAGGTAAAGCTCTGCTGACTTTCATTATCCAATCCTATGCTAAAAAAACACTGTTTTTTTGTTTGTTTTTGTTTTTTGCCCATGATTGAGTATTTTTTATCAAAGTGAGTTTTCATGATGTTATCTAAAAGAAACTTAAGTGAAACTTATTTTGGAAAGTGAACTGCTGATTTCTTTTAAAGGGAGTCACTTCTTATTAGATATCTCAGTCAATAATTTAAATCAGAAAAACTTTTAGCCACAATCAATCAGTGTCTGTTTTTGACTTACCTCTGGGAATCCTTTCTCCATTAGTAAATGTTTATTTGTAAAACATATACTGTAGTGTGTTTAGAATGTATAATACAAACATAAGATAACAGTTTAAAAAACGGAATTGTATATTAAAATAAACTTGACCCAAAACTATTATAGGTTCCCTTTAAATAGGTACAATTGAAAATGTTCAAATAAATGAACATTACATTACATTGTGTTGGTATATCTTTGGTTTGCATTAACAGTTCCAGACAGAGTGTATCTCGGGATGTGTTTGCCCTGATGGACTTCTAGATGATGGGACTGGTGGTTGTGTTCCTGAGGCAGGGTGCCCATGTATCCACAATGATGATATTTACGCCAATGGGACTGAAGTCAAGGTGGATTGTAACACATGGTAAGTACAAAATTCAATCATTGTGTTTAGCAATATTTAGTCTTTTGGCAGATTTTCTTCCTCTGAAGATGTCTGTTAACCTTCCCTCACTATCTTTAATTAATTACACATTGTAAAAAACTTAGAAAGGGACAGAGAAGCTCTGCAAACTGCTGATTGTATGGGAGAACAGGCTATGCACATTTGTATTGTAATAATAGCTGATGTAATTTGGAGAAGGGGCTCTGTACGCTTATAATGCACTGGGCAGGAGCTTTCTGAGCACTAATTTAACGCTGATGCAGTAAAAGGGAGCGCTCTGCAGGAGTTAAATACAGGGCCCCAGCTGTAGCTTATGATACCTCAAGCATTATAGTGAACAGGCCTTCTATTACTCAGAAACAAGGATAAGCCAAACATACCTGGGTTAGGTTCAAGGCTAGTTCATCAAATACCTAAGTTTGGGTGTTGAATCTGAACCTCATTGAATGGGAGTCAAAAGTTAAAAAGTAAGCAGCAATTTTAATAATACTTTATGTGAATAATTAAAGATGCTAAATTACTTTATATACCATACCTGGGGATGCCTTTAACCTGCCTGTAAAGTGGCCTCTTCTTTTTGTAAATAAACCAATCAACCACCAGTGATTCCCTTTATCTATACCATCTATATCTGGTATAAATGTTAATGTAGAACACTATTAAAAAAATAAAAATAATGGGGTTCCCCTTAAAAAAATATAAGAAATCCCTGTCTTTGGTGAGGGTCTGGTATGAATTTTAATGGGGAACCCTACACACACAAAAAAAAAACAAGTCCCCCCCACAAAATCTCTTAAATACCTTATCCAACCATGCAGCCTGGCTGCTCAAGAAATTAGGGATGAACATGCAACCACCTTTCTCAAATCAAATAGGCCACATGCATTCAACATGGGGAGTACCTTGCCAGGGGGGACCTTGGCAAAGCACGTTGCTCCTATGTTGATGGGGACAAAGGCATCTTCTCCATACCCCTGACCAAGTGGTTGTGGAGGTCTGCAGGCTGACAGCTAAATAGATGGATTTTTTTTTACCATACCCCACTTTTAAGTAAAAGTAAAAGTTTAAGTTTATTTTCTAAAGCTGGAAAGTGCAAAATAAGGCTCACTTCTCAATAGAAACCAATGAGCTTCTAACCCCAGCTTGTTCAATTCAAGCCCGGTAATAAAATCTGTGAGCTCATTGGTTTCTATGCAGAAGTGAGCCTGATATTGCACTTTCCAGCTTTAGTAAATAAACCCCACTGTGTACTTGAAAGTAGGGTATGCCTGTAAATAAATAAAAGTAAATAGTGGCACTTATAACTCAAATCATAAAACACCCAGTGTTAAGTGTTTTAAAATTACCAGACTGATTACACATGACTGTGAATGTGATCATATTCTGTGACCAAATAGTCCATAAGTGAGACATTGGGGGTTATTTACGAAAGGCAACGCCACTTTGCATTTGGAAGTGCAGTCGCTGTAAATCTATAAGGGTAGAACTGAAACGAATGAGCTCTGGTGATTTTATCATCCAATCATGAGCAACCTAAAATGCTGTTTTTTATTTTCCTTGCATGTCCCCCTCGGATCTACAGCGACTGCACTTTCAAGTGCACTTGAAAGTGTACTTGTAGTGCAAAATGGATTTTCCTTTTGTAAATTACCCCCATAATGTCTCAAACAGTCTTAAGCCAAATGTAATCTTGATATCTTCCACCATACCACGTGCACTTGGTGATTCCATTCCCCTCTGGATATGCACTCACCAGATGAAGATGCCTTGCATTCTCTGTGCTGCTGTGTATAACTATCCATTGAAAAGCATTATAAGAGGCAGATGTACATGGTTATACGTGAGTAAAATCATGGATATTGAATGCTATGAGGGTCCTCTCAGTAGAGAAAAAAGTAGTGACGTTATCACGTGGGGGCAGCAGGGGACTTGTGGAAAAAATTCTACTAATTCATCATCAGAAGTTTTAAAAAAATTACAGAATATCTCTATTTCTGTGTTGAAAAAACTTGGGACAAAAAATATCTAATAAAGCAAAATTCATATAGTTCAGAATTATTCAATTATTTTTGAATATCCATTTTCTGATTGCTTTTTTTTTCAGTCTTTGTCGAAGTGGACGATGGTCCTGTACCGATGTTGTGTGTTATGCAACCTGTTCAATCTATGGCAATGGTCATTACATCACTTTTGATGAGAAATATTATGACTTTGATGGAAATTGTGAGTTTGTAGCTGCACAGGTATGTGACCCTATAATTATAGTTTGTTTTAGCTGTGTGCCTGTTATACATAATGCAAACTAACTGGTTTATGAAAATACAATTTTTTTTTATAGTTTTGGATAGATTTGAGTAGGGGATATAACCTCTGTTGTGGTTTTAGTTTTGTCTGTGTCTCCACTGGAAATATTTTCCACTGGAAAACAATTACAAATGTACTGATTGTTCTTGCTTATATCAAAATCAATATAAGTTCAATTTAAAGATTTGTTTTATTGAGGCACACATCACTGGATTTTCTCCGGATTACATCTCTCTCTCTCTCTCTCTCTCTCTCTCTCTCTCTTATTACACTCATCACACCAGTTTCCCTAATTTTTTAAGCTTGAACTTATCCAGGGTGATTTTTCACTTATAATATACTGTACTCTATATGATGTAGTGCAATAGGGAAGAGATTACTGGTTAACATTTAAAAATATATTTTTAGGATTATTGCGGTCCTAACCATTCTACTGGCAACTTCAGCGTCATCACAGAGAACATCCCATGTGGCACTACAGGAGTTACATGTTCCAAATCCATCAAGGTTTTTCTTGGGGTGAGTATCTTGGAAGTTCATTATCCTGGTTTGGGAAGTTTTTTGCAAACATATGAGCAGGGAAAGACTCATGACTAATGCAAAGCTGAATTAGGCATCCTAAATCTATTGTTTTTAATGTAACTATTGTAAATACCTTAATTTGACTGAATAGCAGCCTCATATTGTCCCTGTACAGCAAGGTGGGAGGAGTAGTTTAGTCACAGGATTAGGATGGGAATATGACGAGTGAGGATTACTCAACTGTAACAGAGAAACATTGGGTCTCCTCTCCAACCAGCCAGGGCTACAGTGTCGGGAAGAGCTGTGGTAATATTAAAAACAGCCATATTATAAATTTCATCTGTGTTTGTAGCTATTAGCCTGAAGCTTGGTGTTAATAGCAATTTTTCTCAAACATAAATTCAGAACCTTGTTCTCACTTCTGAAATACTGTAAGTACTTGAAGAGGAACAGGTAATATAACCACCCAGGTGTACTCTTAGGTAATGCAGGATAACTGTCAGTGACTTGAGAGACATCCGAAAATAATACACACTAAACAGTTGCTTAAGTGTATCATTAAGATGTATTCTTCAAAGAAAACTATCAGATAATGTGCCGCTTTGCAAAAAAGAGGGGGGTGCAATCAGCGCAGAAATATGAGCAATTAATATAAATAAAAAATCGTAATAAAGTGAAAAAGTGAAAAACCTTAAAGATTAAATTTACCGGTAATGCCAGCTGAACACAAAACAGGATATTCACAAAATCCAAAAGTGACAAATATAAAAGAAAAAACAGTGCAGCGCAAAACCCATAGGAATGTATTCAAATGAATATATATATATATATATATATATATATGTGAAACAAACAATATATAGGAAGAATAATTATACTAAATTGATGAAATAAAGTCCACAGAAATATGTAAGAGAAATACAGATAGCCAAATCTTAAAATTCTCCACCACGTGACGATGAGATTCCAAAAACTTAAAGTGATCCCTCCACCAGTAAGGATGGATACACTCACCTTCGCATGTAGACCACTATTTTACTAGATGGTCAAATGAGCAAGTATCTCAGCAAAGGAGACCAGGAAGCAGGATAGCAATTCAGATCCTGAAAAGTCAGCGGTGCATACAGACCCAAACATGAAAAAAGGAATCACAGATCTAAGAGCTCTCGCTAGACTCAAGCATTTATTTAAAAGGTAGTAAAAGCACAGGCAGTAAAACATACAGGATGTGTATGGACAACTAAATGTTCCAAAAGGACGGTTTAATTAAAGAAAAACCTAAAGTAGATTTAAACCCTAACTTGATGATATTTAGTTTTGCTAAAGCACTTCATACATCAACAATTGCCATTGTTTTTTTTTTTTAAACGGTCAGACCTGCTGGTTTCCACTAGCCTCTTTTAGCCAGTTCTTATCTATACACAATTACTCCAGCATTAGCTGCACATCATTGCTCTGTGCGAGCTTTTGATTGTGAAAGCATTAGGCTATGCAAGTTCAGTGTGATTAGGCATGGCTACTCATAAGGGTTGGTTTATAGGAGAGAATAGATAACGATATCTGCTCTCCATTATACTCTGTTAGTATCTGCACACATCAGCCCATTCTTTAAATGTAAACTGCAATGTGTAAC
Source organism: Rana kukunoris (assembly GCA_029574335.1). NCBI lineage: Eukaryota > Metazoa > Chordata > Amphibia > Anura > Ranidae > Rana > Rana kukunoris. Next base: position 217,228,630 of record CM056059.1, on the reverse strand, counting down.
CTAAAGGTCCCATTAAGTTCTTTCTGTTTAATATATACTTAATATAGCACAGAGAGTTATGTAATTGTAGCCAGTCTTTTGGCCACATGATCTAACTCTCCTCCACCTTTCTATTGCCATTTAGTTCTGCTGGTTTGCCCTTCTGCTGTCTTCAGACTCCTCAGTGAATGCATGTAAAGCACCAGCTGCACAGTAGTATTGCGTGGAGCTCTCTTTAGGACTAAAGCCGTGCTGTTTTTTTTTCTTTTAAATGTATCCCATATTCCAAACCAGGGTAGTGAAAGGTTGTCAATACAAGAGTCCACCTGAAAGACAGTTGTTGCCCTATAACAAGAAGTATCTGAACAAGAACCTGCATGACAGGGTCACTCGGTATAATTTAAATGAAAGCTGCATATTTTAAAAAAAAACTTGTGGAATTACATTAACATCTTATAGTGACCCTGTTACCATGAAAAAAATAATAAAAATAAAAAAAATATAACCTGTGAAGATTGAAGACTTATACCTACCTTCCTCTCTGGTGGAGTTCTGGATTTATCTAAAACATTCAGGTTTGTTTGATAACGTGTCCCCGTATAGGCTCTGCCGTTCCTCCCACCGGAATGTAAATCACTACCCTATCCAGAGGCAGACATACTTTTAGAGACACCCATTGTCCAGAGTGCTTTAAGAAATAAAGGATTTATATACCTCCCACTGAAAGGGTTAATTAAGATTTTAGTTATTGGGTTTAGTTATACTTTAACTGCAAAGCTTTTTTCAGATCTGGTATCGTGATCTATTTTTTACCCAGTTCACCCCTGTCTGGGTTACAGAGGATTTCCAATTAGTGTAAATAAGACCAAAACTTTATTTAAAAGGCATCAGTAGAAATAGCAGTTGGAGAAGTTTGTTGGTGACCTATAGTGTGGTGATATCTTTTTTTTTGGAGTATCCATACTTTTAAATTTGCTGTATTTATAACTGTGAATTGCTTTTTGGGGTGTCAAAAAAAAAAAACAGCATAAAAATTGATGTTAGAAAAATCTCACCCAACAGTATTAATTCTATTAAATGCAGGCAGACATGTTGGAATATATATAAATATAATAAAATAAAATAAATAATATTTTTTTTTACTTATCTCAGGATAAAGTATTACAATTATCAGATAAGCACTTAGTAGAAACTGAAGGCCAAGGTGGAAAACACGTGAGGTACCTGACCCGTGAAGTTGGTATTTACCTGGTCATTGAGACAAACAATGGTATTCTTTTGATCTGGGACAGAAAGACCACCATATTCATCAAGGTGTCACCTGCATACAAGGTAAGATTGTATTCAGTATTAAATGTTAAAGTATTTGTAAAGGATATCTTTTAATAACAAATATTTTAAATGTACCTGCATTATGCTATGGTTTTGCATAGAGCAGCCCCAAACCTCTTCTTCTTGAGGTCCCCCTCTGGCACTACTGGGCATGCTAACTGTCACATGTTCTTGTGCTGTCAACCAAACTGTCAAACCATCAAGTGGCTAGTGTCATAACTGCTCACATGTGTACACACCATGGCAGTTGCAGATCAAGCAGAGGCTAAGATGGCAGTCTCATTGGCTGAAAAGTATAGGAGGGTTTCGTTTTAAAATAAATGCAAACCCAAAGGCCTCGTTTACACTATGGCACAGCAAGGTGAGTTTTTCTGCACACATTCTGCAAGGGCACAAAGAAAGCAACGGTTCTCTATGTGTCCTGTTCACACCTCTATACTGGTATCATGTGAAGATGTATTTGGTATACATATTGTACCCCCCTTCAGACTGACCATTGTACATATATGGCCGGTTGGCTCCTCCGTTATTCCTGGAGGACATATCGATACATCATCCCAGGACTGCATTTTAGTGCACACTGGCATGTGCACAGTCCTGTGATTGCATTGTGATTGGACACAGTTGCCCACAGACAATAGGGAAAAACGTTAATAGACAGATGCAAGATGACTGCAACCCAATCATGCAATCAGGGCCGACTCTCTGTTTCTACTCACTTTGCCTTACTTGCGGTCTCCACCCCCCAACGCAAGAATCCTTCCATGTGTAGATGAAGTCAACAACCAGGTGAGGATGAATAAAATGTCCCACTATTTCATCCAAGGAGTACACATGTTCCAAAGGGAGCCAACATGCATTTCAGTCTCTCAAGGCCTTACTCATAGTTACTATTGAACTATGGGTAAGGCCTTGATAGGATGAAATGCATTAGTGTTGGCTCCTTGGACGAAATAAAGACAAATTGTATATTAATCCTCACCTGGTTGCAGACTTTATCTACATGGAAGTGCAGAGTCAATAGAAGTCGTTCTGTACCAAATGATCTCTGTGACCAAATAAACAACATAAACAAAGGCTGCAGTTAGCAGCTGTGCTTCACATACTGGCTGGTGATCAAGGATGCGCTGCTTTCTTATAAACACTAATCGTTGTGTGAGAGGAAAGAACGCATCATGGCTGCCAGCTGGCACCAGTGCAATTCAGTAACAATGTCAATTATAATAACTTTCACCTCTCCAATGTATATGTAAGCCCCATCCTGACTCTGATCTGGCCTGTATATGAACCTCTCATCCCCTTTATCCTGCACATTTGTGCATTCACCACTTCACACTTCCATCCTCCCACTGTATATGACCTATACATTAACCCCCTCACCTCCTGATACTGTTCATGACCTGTACATTAAATATAACTTTCAGAGCCTTACCTCCATTGGTAACCCATCAATGCCATGTATCAGTGACTTTATCAATAGTTTTGTGTTACAGGGATTTTGTAATTTTTTGAGTCTAGATTTGTAACAAATGTACTATTACATGTCAATCAATAAAGCCATCAATAAAGAACCAACAGAGATTTTGACATTGTGGATTTCACATTTAACCACAGCATATACATTTTTTTTCATAATAAACACATTTATATTTTCTACAGGGAAAATTGTGTGGCTTGTGTGGAAACTTTGATCAGAATTCACGAAATGACTATACAACCAGCCACTCGTTACAAGTCAATGATGTGCTGGAGTTTGGAAACAGCTGGAAAGTTGACTCTAACTGTCCTGATGCAACAGAGGTGATCAACCCCTGCAGTCAGAACCCACATCGCAAGGCCTGGGCTGAGAAGCAGTGCGGATTAATCAAAAGTGATGTCTTCAAAGTTTGTCACAGCAAGGTAAGAAAATGAGAATGGAGTATGGAAAATAATACCAGGAAAATTGTAAAGCTGTGTATACACGACCATTTTTCATGTCATGTAATTTCTCAACGTGATTCTTGTCAAGCCTGCCTTGCATACACGCGATAGTGAAAAAAAAAGCTTGAGCAAAGTGCTGTGACGTACAACACGTATGATGGCAAAGTTCCATTCGAATGGTGCCACCCTTTGGGCTGATTATGCAAATTTTTCTTCTCATAACTTGCTTCTCAGCATTTTTTTCCCCCGTCGTTAAAGCCTACACACGACTTTTTTTCATGACGAGAAAAACGACGACGTGAAAAACGACAAAAAAAAATAGAGCAGGTTCTAAATTTTTAATGATTATTTTTTACATTGAGAAAAATGCTCTGGAGCCTACACACGACCATTTTTAACGACCAATTAAAAAAATTGTCGTGTGTACATGGCATAAGAGTTCAGCTTCAGGCACTTTTGTAAATTTTTAGATAGACTAAGGAATAGTAAGAAGCAATCTCATGTTTTATTGATGTCTGAGGACTCCTTCTCTCATTTCCTGTCTCAGTTGCAATGTTGTTGCTGGGACAGAGGGTTAGGGAAGATCTTAAACAGACACAATAAAGAGAGCCATAAAGAGAACAATTGGCTGAGAGCAATAAAACAAGAATGTGAGTTCTAGCTTTTCTTTATTATACTGAAAAGAAGAGTGCTTGTATTGCAATGTGTGTCTTTTTAAATCCCCCTTAATTTCTTTCCTAGGCTAGAGTCACTTTGGGGGAGATTTACTAAAACGTGGGCACACATTGGTTACTATACACAGATTCACCAGATTCTGGGTGCACATACTTTAGTAAATCTCATCCTTGGGAAAATCACCCCAATGGGACAACAGAAAGCATTAAAACTGGCAAAGGTTTTAACCCTTCCCCACTCTATCCAAAAGTGAAGACACATTTTTGCTGGAAGTTTTTAATTTCAATAAATACATATACTAAAGTTTAGAACATACACATTAAAGTCATCTGACAATTGTTAATGTTGTAATAGGTGGATCCAAAACCATTCTTTGAGGCTTGTGTGATTGACTCTTGCTCCTGTGACAGTGGTGGAGACTGTGAATGTTTCTGCTCTGCGGTAGCTGCCTATGCTCAGGAATGCACCAAATCTGGAGCCTGTGTCTTCTGGAGAACACCAGACTTATGCCGTGAGTAAAGTATTATAAGGTTTAGTGGTGGAACATTAACTTTAAACCTCCCTCCCCTCTTTAGGGAGGGGTTATACAATCTATAAGGTTTTTATTCCTATCTCTGTACACATTAGGGAGATTTTCTCGAATTTCTTGTCCTGGTAAACACACAGGAAGTGAGTGAAATGAAATGGGGCACAGACAGTAATTATTATTATTATTAGTCAGTATTTTTTTGGCGCTTTACAACATGAGGGCAGGTAGTACAGTTACAATACAATTCAATACAAGAGAAATCAGAGGGCCCTGCTCGTTAGAGCTTACAATCTAGATATTAACTGATAGCACTTCCCCAGCCTGCTGAGAACAGTCACCACATTTGTGCTATGTATTCCTGTTGGAGCGATTTGCCTTTATTCCTGCCTTACATCACTTTTTTACCATTTAATGTGAGTCTGTGGTAAGGTATGTCCATTTAGGTATTTACATTTTAGGAAAAAGCTGTAAATGATCTTTTAAACAAGACCTCACTGACCTATGTACATTCAGGTACTGTGGAGGGATTCATCCTCAATTTTACAGCGGATTAACTGAAGCACATTGGGTCCTTCTCTCAACAGCCCAGCTCTCCCTTCTCCCTCCCATTACAGAATTCTATGCTTTTTCTGTAAATGTTGAGAAATTATTGCTCCACAGCACCTGTAGCAACAGAGATCAATAATGGCTCATTTTAAAGCTTATACGCTACTTGCTAAGTGAGAAGTTGGGATCCATGCGGGAGCCTGGACTGGCACCTGGCTCAGTCTCTTAATAGGCTGCTGAGAGCCTAAGCCAGCCGCTCCCTAACCTCCACAGCCCAGCGCTCCAGTTTCTAAAGCAGACAGTGGTCACTGACAGTCACCATTTCCATGTTTTACAGAGCAGGGAACTTAGAGCCGGCATAGAAACAGATGCAGCATCGGACCGATGCTACATCCACCTAGATAAGCATGATACAAAAAAAGTATATAGTTCACTTTTAAAGATATATAAATACTTGGCCAATAGCTTGGCCAATAAGACACCATCCAGTTAAAGGACTAGGCATGATTTTTAAAGGGAATTTTTTGCTCTCTCACTGCCCATTCTGCTGGTTGCTGCTTCATTGGTGAGAAGTCCCTCATTGAAGTCTGTGCAGAAACTGACACTTTCACAACAGTCAATCTTTTGTGTCCCCCCACTGAGCTCAATGGTTCCGTTTATTTACCCCTACATCAATACTGTCTGTGACCTGTATTGATGTGAAGGTCAGCAGAAAACCACTAACCACAAAAGGGAACACGTGGTATCAACATATCTGGAAGTGTTGGCTTCTGCACAGACATCAGTGGAGGATTTCTGATTAATGAAGCAGCAACCAGCAGCACGAGTAGTATGTATTTAACATTTTCTTTGCAAGCTTAGCATTTACTCACACTTCCATTTAAAGAGGAACTTCAGCACTTAAAAAGTACAAATACTGTAGTTGCTGACTTTTATTAAAATGACACTTACCTGTCAAGTGATCCAGTGCTGCCCTCACCCAGGCCAGTTCTTCACTGGTCTTCGAGTCCTTAGTGCCACTGTGCAAAGCCGGCTGCGACTTTTTGTGGTTTCACAGTCGGCTTCCCACTATGCATGTGAAAGTCACGCAGCCCCCTGGGACCGATAATGTGTCTCAGGAGGTTTCAGAAGTGGTAGCGGGTACCTGCTAAAAATAGATACTCCCCCCAAGAAAAACACTACCAATAATGTTGGGGGGTGCTGGATTTGAAAAAGCGGAACTTCCCATTTATAGTAAAGTAGTAAAGTTTGTATGACTTGAAAGACCATCCATGCTCTGCAAACTGTATTTATTATAGTATATATTTACAGATACTGTGGTATCTTTTGAAAGTGGAACTTTTGAAACTGATATCATTGAATCATACTGCAGAATATGACTTATCCTTCCTTCAAGATCTTTAACTCCTAGTAATCTGAGATCCTAAAGACTTCATGGATGTTTGATACTATTAAACAACATACACAATCCAAACTCAAATACTAATATCAAAACTGCATCGTATATCATTATAAACTGTGTTTCACTCATATAATGTAATTGTTTTCTCTTTAGCCATATTTTGTGACTTCTACAACCCTAAAGATGAATGTGAGTGGCATTATCACCCTTGTGGCTACCACAACATACAGACCTGCCGTTCTATCAACAATGTCTATACTAATGTCACCGTTACCTACCTGGAAGGTGAGTCTCTCAGAACCATAATATTATATACCAATTTCCATGACATATTTACAAAAGGCTATGATAGAGGAGCTTAAAGTTGAACTCAATACAGATATAAAAAATTCACAATGTCAGCTTATTACATTGTTAAAGTGTTACTAAACCCAAAACAGTAAAATCAGTCTGTGTATGCAGTACAGCATGCTTGTTATACTCACCGTGGAACCTAAAGCCCTGTACACACGATCGGTTTGTCTGATGAAAACTGACTGATGGACCGTTTTCATCGTACAAACCGATCGTGTGTGGGCCCCATGGGTTTTGTTTGTTTTCCATCGGTGAAAAAAAAATAGAACATGTTTTAAAATTTCCCTATGGATAAAAAACTGATAGAAAAGACCGTTTGTCTGTGTGGAAGTTCATCGGTCAAAAATCAACACATGCTCAGAATTAAGTCGACGCATGCTCGGACGCATTGAACTTCATTTTTCTTAGCACGTCATAGTGTTTTACGTGACCGCGTTGGACACGGACGGATTTTTGACTGATGGTGTGTAGGCAAGACTAATGAAAGTCAGCTTCATCGGATATCTGACGAAAAAATCAATCGGATTAGATTCCATCAGATATCCGATCATGTGTACAGGGCTTTAGGGGTTAATCCTCTGCATTGTAAAAAAAGGGCTGCTTGATCTTGTATGTACAGATCCTCCTCTTTTTCCACTGACTCCAGAGCATGACTGGATAGTATAGGGCCTTTGGAGTCAGGCTGCACATGCTCAATGTGGTGTGTATTGGTAGAGAGTTTTTTTTCTTTCTTTTTTTATGGGCGAGTGCATATGATCGACACAGGGCCAATTAACACTGTCCAGATAGAGGGTTAGGGGCCCTGCATCCTGATAGGGCAGCTCAGAGCAGTATGAAAACTCTTTGTCCAAAATATACCAGAAACTTGTAGAAGTCACAAGGCCACTATACACAGTACTGCTGATCAAAAAAGGTATTTAGCAGTTTATATTTACTAAAATAATTGCATTTCCATGTTCTGTGTACTGTGGGAGATCAGATATAGGGAATGCAGGGTCCTGGGTTTACTAACACTTTAAATATACAGTAAAACCTTGGTTTGAGAGCATTTTGCAAGACAAGCAAAATATTTTAATAACATTTTGCCTTGATATACAAGCGATGTCTTGATATAAGAGTAGCGTCATGTCACGAGTATAAAAAGAAGGGAGGAGCCTCTAAGTGTAGCAATATGGTTACATTTAATTAAGGTACAACATTTAACTACTTATTGCTACACTTAGAGGTGCCTCTCTTCTCTTTTATACCCTGTAAAAAAAATGCTTTGATATACAAGTGCTTTATATTACAAGCATGTTTCTTGGACTAATTATGCTCGCAAACCAAGGTTTTACTGTATTTTTAAATGCTCACTCTGTAAATACAGAAATGTGTTTTTCACATTATTAATGTTGTATTTAACGAGAGATAAATAACAGATCACCAAAAAATTTTTAAAGATAGTTTTTGCAACTATGTTTTAAAATGTTTCTGCTTAGAAGATTTGTACAAAACAATTGAAGGAAACTTGTATTGACAATGTCAGGAGATACTATTTCCCTGGCTGTCATGGTAAATAAATGGCTTCAGCATTTTCTTAGTCACTGCCTCCAAATATGCACATTAGAGTTGCTTGACCCAGACCAGTGTTTTAAAGCCCGAGTCAGCAACGTTATCCTTTGTATACATATCTCTTGAATACAAGTTTCCATTAATGCAATCTGTATTCTGCTCATTACAAAAATGAAGTACTAACTCTAAGTTACACATTTTTAAAGTGACCAATGCAATACATTTTTTGCTAGGGAGCTGTGATGTGCGAATGGAAGCAATACAGATTTTCACAGTAGCCTCTGTGCACTGTTAGATAGCAATGGAACAGCATGGGTCACCCTTAATTGTAATATTATTTTCTGAGATTTAAGCCTGGCACACACTAATACCTGCTGGGTTGAATGAAAAAAAAACCTGACATCTCTGGTCGGAGCAGCTGTACTAATGGCCCGATGTTAGTACATCGATCTCCCCCACTGAGCTGTTGTGTTCTGACAAGGGGACAGCCCCCCGCCAGAACACTCTGTCATTGGCTGAGAGTGTTGATCAGGAGCCTGTCTGCTGCTGGTTTTCCAGCATGCTCATCTGACACAAGCCAGCCAAACAGGCAACTTCTATTACACTGTTTCACACACACATGGGCTGAATGCTGGCTGTTTTTTATTAAACCGGCCAATGTCTCCCGATATTCCGCCCGTGTTTAGTCAGTAACCAGCATGTTACACATAACTAACATGATATTTCTACATTTTGTTAGGCTGCTACCCAACATGCCCTGAAGACAAACCTATTTTTGATGAGTCAAAGATGCTTTGCGTGACGGCAGAACTATGTGGTTGTTACATTAACAATACCCACTATGAGGATGGGGATAAAGTGCCCAGTAATGAGAATTGTCACTCTTGGTAAGATGCAGTGTTCATTTTGATGTCACATTTCAATTTAGTTTTAGTCATAGTCTTATAGTAATCTGAATTGTTTTCAGTTTTAGTTGTATTTTAGTGGACTAAAGGAGATTAAACAATAGGTCATAGAGTAAGTCATAGAGTTGTCATAGATAGAAAATGATAGGCATGAGACAATCCATCCCCCAAGAGATACTTGTTGAAAGATCTTTACTTAGATTTTCATGCTTAGATCACCTGAACATACATGTTTATGACTGTGGGGATGTTAGGGTTGCAGATATATCCAGCACCAGTTTATTTCAAGAAAGTTATATATTGTTTTGCCCCAAAAAATTACTCAGCTATATGCATCGCATGTTACGGGTCTGTGTATACAGTAGGGTTGCCACCTGTCCGGTTTTCTCGGGTTTTGAATGATGTGTTTGGGTTTTCATCCTACTGAGACCCGGACACATTATTCAGACCGGACTGCACCTAGAGTGACAAGACCGCTCGCCATCTGATGTGGCTCCCCTTCCCGACGGCAGCCTGTTTCGGCACAGCAGAGTGTCTGTGGATTACCTCTTGCACTATTCCTCTCCCCTCTAAAATCACCACCTCCAGCACATATCTAACCCCCACCCCCTTGCACTAGCCTCCTTCCCTCACAAAGCACTCCCCAGCACATATTTCAGCCCCCAAGTGCCCCTCAGCACATATCTGACCCCCTTGCACTAGCCCTTTGCCCTTTTAAAGTGCCCTCAGCTTATATCCATCCCCCACCCCCATCTTTCACTAGTCCTTTTCCCTACCAAAGTGCCTGTCAGCACATATCCGACACCCTTGCACTAGCCCTCTCCACTCTTAAAGTGCCCCCAGCTTATATCCAACCCCCCACCCCCATCTTGCACTAGCCCTTTCCCCTCCCAAAGTGCCCCCTAGCACATATCTGCTAGATTTCTCCCCCACCCAAAGTGACCTCCTAGCACATATCTGACCCCCTGCTAGCACAAGTCCTCTCCCCTCCCAAGGTACCCCCTCAGCACATATTCAAGCCCCCCTGTTAGCTCTAGCTCTCTTCCCTCCCAAAGTGCCCCCCCTTGATAGCTCTAGCTCACTCCACTCCCAAAGAACCACATAGCACGTATTTGACCCCCCTCCAGCACTAGCCCTCTCCCCTCCCAAAGCATCCCCCAGCACACATCCATCCACCCCTGCAAGCACTAGCCCTCTCCCCTCCCAAAGCACCACCAAGCACATATATGACCACCCCCCAACACTAGACCTCTCCCTTCCCAAAGATTCCCCCCAGCAAATATCTAACTCCCCCCCAAAAAATATTTCATACACATCTAATACACATCTAATACATCTAATATAGATCTCTCTCTCTCTCTCTCTCTCTCTCTCTCTCTATATATATATATATATATATATATATCGATCTAAATATATATCTATATACATATATATCTCTTTCTCTCTATATACAGTATATATTTCTTATAAACCAGAGTTTAGTGTCACTTTACGTTTGGCATGTAAAGTGATATCATGATTATCCTGAATAGTGAACGAAGTAGCCAGTTCTAGTGTGTAAGCAATCTATACAATCAGTGTAGCTTCTGTGTATTAGAAGTCCAATAAGGTAAGGTATATTGTTTACTATAGCTCAGTTACCAATAAAAAACATTTTTTTCTCTTTTAGTGTATGTACTCCAGAAGCAACGGTTGAATGTGTCTACAACCAGTCAGGTAAAGTCAGCATTTATTTTATAGAAGCACCAATATTTATACTGTATATATTTATGATATCTAAGGTGAACAGAAAGACTGCATTGCAAAAAAATAAATACAAATCTTTTGCGTTTTGCAACTTTTAAAATTTGTTTAAAGTAATTTTTGTTGAAATAAATGTATGTATTATTATTATTACAAATGATGTGTTTTGTTGGTTACAGAATGCGTCTGTATTATCAATGGCACAATATATGAAGAAGACGAAGTCATAACCTATGGCGAACATTCTGGAATATGTTATATAATAAGATGTGTGAATGGCACAGCGAAGGAAGAGTTCGAGGTCTGCTCCTCTACTATACCTACCACTACATCCATTACTACCACTCCCACTACACCAACAACAACAACAGGTAATAACTAGCACATAGATTTTAAAGCATAACTAAAAGCAAAACTTTTTAAATTTGGATAGAATGGAGAAAGATTGGAACACTTGTCTGATTTTTATTGCCCCTGTCCTGTTTAATGTTATCATGGAGAGTAAAAGAAAACCCCAAATTGTGAGTGGTCACCAAAACAGGAATAGAGGGGAAATCTTCCAACGGGGACACTAGTACAGGAGATTCACTAACTTTGGAGGGATTTCCTCTCACTTCCTGTTGTGGCTACACAACAGGAAGTGCAGGAAAATCTACTCCTTTGGGATAAAAAACCCTGACAGGGGTTATAACCCTTACTTTATCCAAAATTAAAAAAAAGTTTTACCTTTAGTGTTGTTCTTGGCATCATCATACTAGTTTGCGCTAAAGTTATATCAGCTGCATGCACATCCAATGTGTGTGTAATTAAAAAATAATAATTTAGTTGCTGCTGTACTATAAGCCAAAACAATATACATAAAACACTAAATGTATATGATATAAGAATAGCACATTTCTGTAAACAAATCCAAAAATACTACACATGAAACAACATGAAGAAGCATAAATGATTCAACAGTTCATGTACAAAGATTACAGTCCCACAAGTTCATAAAAATCCAAAGTAAAGTGATATCCAAAACTTCTATATGACACCATCACCAAGAGACCCCCCCATGGGTATAAGTCACCTCACGGCAGGGCCTCAAATATGAGGCAACAGAAGCCTTGTATTGCACAACATTGTTAAATCAGCAGCTTTGGATGGTTGTCAAGTCAGCATAACACAGAGTACTACAGTGGAACCTCGAGTAACGCAGTTAACGAGCGTTTCGCAATTCGAACACTGTATTTAAAAAACATCTCGAGCAGGATTCAAGTTTGGCCGAAGTACCGCATTTGGCCTGAGGTGGGGGGGCGCCGGCGATGAGCGGAGCTGAACAACACCGATCGCAGCCGTTCGGTAATGCTCGGAAAGACTCAGAAAGACATGGAAATACTTCATTCCCAAGCCTTTTTGAAGTCTGCAGAGGTGTCTTTTTGGCCTTTCCGGCTGTTTCCGGCATGTGATATTGCATGCTATTGAAGTCAATGCGGAACAAATTATTTTCGTTTCCATTGACTTCAATGGGGAAACTCACTTTAATTTGCGAGTACTTTAGATTACGAGCATACTCCTGCAATAGAGTATGCTTTAATCTGAGTTTCCACTGTATCAGTGTTTTTATTTTTGTATTTGCTTACATAGCTTTCCTATTCTTATGTCATATACATTTGATGTTTTATGAATGTTGTTTTAGCTTACAGCGCAACACTAACTGACAGACATTGCTTATAGGATGATACAGAGCTTTATAAAGTCCGCTCATATATACAAACGTAGCACATAGTGTTTAATCATTTCCACCCCCCGGAAAGTTTACCCATCTATATGACCAGTCCATTTTTTGCGATACGGCACTGCTTTACTTTAAGTGACAATTGCGTGGTCATGCGACACAGTACCCAAACAAAATCAATGTCTTTTGGTGGTATTTGATCACCTCTGCGTTTTTTTTGCTCTAAACAAAAAGAGACAGACCATTTGAAATTAAAAAAACAATCGTTTTTACTTTTTGCTATAAAACATACCAAATAAAACAATTGTATAAAATCGAATTTATTCATCAATTTAGGCCATTATGTATTCTGTTACATGTTTTCGGTAAAAAAATCCCAAGCGTATATAGATTGGTTTGCGCAACATTTATAGTATTTACAAACTATGGGATATACAGTGTTTATAATATTTTTATTTATGTTATTTATTTAGTAATGACAGCAATAATTAACAGGACTATGACATTACGGCCGACAAATCGGACGCCTAACTGTTACTTCTGTCAGTTTTTTGGAGACCAGTGACACCAATATGGTGATCAGTGCTAAATAAAGCACTATCACTGTACTAATGACACTGGCAGGGCAGAGGTTAACATCAGGGGTGATCAAAGGGTTAAATGTGATCCTAGGGAGTGCTTTATAACTGTCTGGGGGGATGCTTTGACTGGGGAAGACAAAGATCCGTGTTCCTGATTACAGGAACACAAGAGCTCCATCTTCCCCTCTCACAGAACGGTGATCTGCCTTGTTTACATAGACAGACCACCATTCTGCCTCTCCTGATAATGGGTGCCGTCGAACATCAGGTCTGCTGGACCCACTGATTGGCTCTTGCTGTGTCCAATCACAGCGGGAGCTGTGAGCCCCAGACGTGAGCCCCAGACCCAGTGCACTAATTCACGTACAGGTACGTGATTTTACACAGGAGAGCAGCCCTGCCACAGTATATATGTGAGGGGCGGTCCAGAAGAGGTTGACAGATGTGTGGGAATGCATCATTTAATGCAAAAATCAATTATTTTGCCTTTGAGAAATCAGTTCATCTACCACAGTCAACAGTTGCTACAAACTATTTTGTAAGTGTGTGAATGATTAGAGTACTAATATCAATATCGATCTGTAATATTGTTTCTGCTCTGTCTTTTTAGTCACTACTACATCTACAATAAGCAGTCCCCCCTCAACAAGTAAGTTATTATCATTAATGAACAATTACAAAAAAATCACCTGATCCAGCATATAAATATCATTTATCTTCTCCCTACTGTTATGCATAACTGTTATGAGGGAACAGAGTTTTACAGAATACCAGATCAGTAACACTTTAATGACCACAAACAACATTCACAAAAAAAAAACGAAAAACAAAACGGTGGCCTCAAATCTAAAGTAACAATAAAGCCACCTAAGAAATGCTGCTAGCAAGACCTAGAGGTGATTCCAGAGAGCGGTAGCAGTTTTCATTGCACCAATAAGGGCTCATTTACACTTGCTTTGGCTTCAACACACATTAACGACTAGTTTACACTTGCTTCAAAACAAGGCTTCAGACACGCTTTGTTAAAGCTCTCTGTACTTTAGTCAAAGCCCTGTCACTAAATAAAATGGTTAGCTTACAGTCCTGTTTACACCTGCTTTTGCTTTGCTTTGGATTTACTTACATTTATAAAAATGATACCCCATGTAGCTTTAGTGGTGCTTCAAAGCGTATTCAAAGCCTCCATAGAAGTCTATGGCAAAGTTCGCTTGAAGCCCCACTTAAGCATCATCGAAGCCCCAAAAAAAATCATCTAAGCCCCACAAAGCCTCACCAAAGCTTCATTGAAGTCCCACCAAAGCCTCATCGAAGCCCCACCAAAGCCTCATCAAAGCCCCGCCAAAGCCTCATCGAAGCACCAAGCAAAAGCAAGGATGGAAACAGGACTGTAAGCTAACAATTTTATTTAGTGACAGGAGCTTTGACTGGCATTCAGAAATCTTTAACAAAGCATGTCCGAAGCCAAGTTTTGACGTTAGTGTAAACTAGCCCTAAGCCCAACTGCTGAACAATATAATTGGGTAAAGCTGGTCTGGTAGTGAAACATGATGTTCCACAGGTGTGCAGCAATGATCCTGTATTACTGAAGGTACCTTTTGCATGTGTGGTCCTTTTTAATACATCGAGTTGGTAGTACCATTTGCAGCGTTTGTTGTTGCAAGGTTTGGTCCCATTGTTTGCATCTTTGTAATCAGAATGAAGTTTCCTGCAATTTTATTGGTTGGGTGGTTGCCTGAAACCCAAGACACAATTTTAATCCAGTGTTGAATACCCCACACAAATCTAGGCTCATCCTCATACCTAATAAACAGACAGAGACATGAACACTGCCCAAAGTTATGTTATATTTTCACATACCCAAGTAACAAGGATACGTTAGGTTAGCTCTAAAGGATAGAACATTTATTAATAAAAAGTAAATATAAAAAAAAAAAAGAACCTAATGTGAATGGCATTTGTACTAAAACTTAAGTGCATGTAACAACCAAAAACATTTTAAATAAATAGCGTATTTCTTTATAAATGACCTATATATTTTGTCCTGAACAGCCTGTGTTTATGAAAAAGTATGCAAATGGACCCAGTGGTATGATGTCAGCAAGCCAGGAAATGATCTGGACAGTGGCGATTTTGAAACCTATGATGCGATAAGAAAACATCACACATTCTGCAGTGTGCCTGAGCAGATTCAATGCAGAGATGTTGATAACCCTGATGTCAGCTTGGACGATTTAAAACAGACTGTTCATTGCAATGTATCCTATGGGCTAATCTGCCTGAACAGCGAGCAAAGTCTAGTTGACACCCCCTGGCAGAAGTGCTACAACTATGAGGTCCGAATGGACTGCTGTGAGATTGTGTGTGTCCATTCAACAACTCCAGCTACTACCACTCCTACCACCACAACTCCTACTACAACTCCTACCACCACAACTCCCACTACAACTCCTACCACCACAACTCCTACTACAACTCCTACCACCACAACTCCTACTACAACTCCTACCACCACAACTCCTACCACCACATCTACCACTACAACTCCTACCACCACAACTCCCACTACAACTCCTACTACCACAACTCCCACCACAACTTTACCTACACCTACACCTACAGGTGAGTAATCTTTGTTTTTCAAGTTGTATCAGTAAATTAAAAACAAAATCAGTCAATGAGAAATAGTGAACTATTAGATTCAAAGTATATTATTATAAAACACCTCTGAGAGTCTCTTCCTATGATGAGAGTGGGTGTGTACCTTTCCCCTATGTTTTCATTGCATAGAGAAGCAAAGAGACTCAGGTCTAAGGTTGGTTTCTCTTTTATGTGAATTGGATGCGAGTTACCCCGCATCAAATTCACATGACAGGCGAGTGTGACCGGTCTTCAATGGAGCCAGTCCACACAGGTCCTGTGTGTGTTTGGGGCCGTTTCATGTGCAAATTCAGGCAAAGATTCGGACCTGAATCTCATTTGAACCGGTGAACAGACATGTTCCCCCGACCCCAGGCAAAAACCTGCAGCTGCCTATATGTGAACCTGACCTAAGATAAGGTATGCTATAAAAATGGAAAGGTTTTATTCAAGCTTTAATCTTTATCTTTATACTGTGTTTTCAGAAGAACAAATGCAATCATTAGGGAATTGGATGAAAAGATTAGTGTACCATCACAAAGTTAGTAGTGAAATTGTGCAGCTTTTAGGCTCCATGCACACCTGCTTAAAAATGCTCCTAGTAGCAGATTTTGAGTATTTTTTTCTGTGTTATCCTATGGGTCCATGCACACCACTATTTTAGTCTAGAAGTGTTTTCAGTTTTGAGGAAAAAATAAATAAATAAATAATTTTGCCAGCAGAAAAAAAAGCTGAAAGTTAATATAAACTGCCACTAAAGGTATTAGGAGCATCCAACTTTTTTCTGTATTTTTTTTAGCTTATAGTGTGCATGGATCCTTAAGAAAATTCTTAATTTAAATAAATAGAAAAAGAGGTACAATATACTGTATAAACAACATATCATTGTTTGAACAAGGAGTCAAAACAGAGAGTAAGTGCCCTTTTCACACCAGCGGACAGTATGTCCGTATTCATCCATCCATTTCTGGATGAAATATGGACATACATGTATCCCTATGGGATAGTGGGTGTCAGTGGATGTCCGCTGCTCTGACACCCGATCTCATCGGTCCCCATTATGGTTCAATTCTGCAGACGGAGGAAAATCCTATTTTTCCATCTGTCTGCAGAGCGGATCAGGTGAACATGGACAGACGGTCCGTGTTCATCCGATCCACCCATAGGGGAGAGCGGAGATCTGACAGGGCGGTCCCTGCACAGTGTGCAGAGACAGACCTGTCATCTGCCGGCTCAGAAGGAATCAATGGAGCGATCCAGCTGAGCAAGAGGATAAGACATGTACGGATCCTCACGGGATCCATACATGTGAAAGGGGCCTAAAGGACATAAAATCCAGGAATAAATCTTAAAACATAATCAGTAAACATAGTTCTAGTATCCCTGTGACTACACTTGTCTATGGGGGTACAATTGTAGCAGAGTTGGTGTGGATAATGTTGTGACGGATCTTAGATTCCCCAGGTGGGCACATCCGCCAGACCTGTGTCTCCTGTCCTCCTTAACCCCTCAATCACGAGATAATCCACACAGGTGTTGAGCGTTAAACATCCAGAGCTTAAACTGTTTATGAAATTCTAAAACATACAGTTTTACAAACAGTTAGGGACACTCCCCTTAGCCTTGTCTAAGAGGGGGTGAGGGACAAGGAACAACCAATGGGAACTGAACATTTGTACATTGAAACAGGCTACAGATAAACCTAATGAGATTATGGTAAGCAGGCAGCTTATGAAAACACACCCCCTGCGGAGAGACGTATCCACTCTCCAGTCCAGACCATTGTCTATGTGTCATGAATCAACACAATTAGGCACAGCAACAAGAGGGGGGGATGGGGGGAGAAGGGCTGTAACATTACATTACAGTACTTTGTCTCAATGCCAGCTTGTCCCGGGTCTCCAGTCTTTTCTGGCCCATAGTCTGTCGTAGGGGGCATGCCCCCACTCCCTTCCAAAACACACAGTGACAGTGGGTTCTGTCACAAATGTTATTACTCATTTCTCCTTTTTGTATGAATTTATTGTGTGTGGAAAGACTGGGTAGAAGGTAAATGTAATAATACGGGACCTACTGTGTATTTTAGGGACAGACGAGTCCCAGAGTTATCAAAAAGAAATGAGCTGTCTGTTCACTAAAAACCATTATCTATATGATGTAGGGCAGTTTATGTAGAAGTTCCATGATGTACAATGTTCAGTAATGTACAGACACAACTCTTATTACATCTTTATGATTTGTCTTTCAGACTGTATTATTATGAAGTGCAACTGGACAGAATGGTTTGATGTCAGTTACCCGAGACCTGGATCAGGTGGAGGGGATAATGAGACTTTTGAGGACATCAGAAATGCTGGTCATGACATTTGTGAGAAGCCAGACGATATTAACTGCAGAACAGACAGATTTCCAGATACACCATTGGAAGACTTGGGGCAAATAGTGACCTGTGATGTCTCCACCGGCCTTGTGTGTAACAACGATGACCAGAAATTTCCACCAGTGTGCTACAATTATCAGATCAGAGTCTACTGCTGTGAACCTGTCATACCTGATTGGTGTAAATCAACCCCCGAGCCCACTACAACTAAAACAACACCACCTACTACTACTACAGCAACACCACCACCTCCAACTACTACAACGACTACACCACCACCTCCAACTACTACATCTACACCACCTACAACTACTACAACACCTACAACTACAACTACAACACCTTCATCTACTACAACATCTACACCACTACCTCCATCTACTACAACAACACCACCACCACCTCCAACTACTACAACAACTACACCACTACCTCCATCTACTACAACAACACCACCTACACCTCCAACTACTACATCTACACCACCTACTACTACTACAACAACAACACCACCTACAACTACTACAACAACTATACCACCTACAACTACTACATCTACACCACCACCTCCAACTACTACAACAAATACACCACCACCTCCAACTACTACAACACCTACACCACCTACTACAACAACACCACCACCTACGACAACTACAACTACTGCCACAACTACACCACCTTCAAGTACTACAACACCTCCAACTACTACAACAACACCACCTCCAACTACTACAACAACACCACCTACAACAACGACAACTACTGCAACAACTACACCACCTACAACTACTACAACACCTACAACTACTACAACAACAACAACAACACCGCCTACTACAACAACTACACCGCCCACAACTACTACTACAACGTCTACAACTACTACAACTGAAAGTACAACGTCCACATCTACTCTATCAAGCACCACAGTGACCCTTTCTCCAACAACAGGTAAGTTCCGCATTGCAGCCTTTTCACGATTTCTGAAAAAGTGAAATGTGGCTCAGACAGCATGAAAGTATTTATTAGTGGTTTCTGTACAAAGCATTTTTGTGCATTTGTATTGCAAGTAGGAATTTTGAGGAAACATTTAATAAAATGTTTCAGTTACTGCAAAGTATACTTTCTCCTTGCAGTGATCACTATATAGACTTTCAGGCAGAAAAATAACAATATGTTTATTAACCACTTGCATACTGGGCACTTACACCCCCCTCCTGCCCAGGTAAAATTTCAGCTTCCGGCACTGCGTCGCTTTAACTCACAATTGCGCGATCGTGCGACGTGGCTCCCAAACAAAATTTACGTCCTTTTTTCCCCACAAGTAGAGCTTTCTTTTGGTGGTAATTGATCACCTGTGCGATTTTTATTTTTTGCGCTATAAACAAAAAAGTGCGACAATTTTGAAGAAAAATACAATATTTTTTACTTGTTGCTATAATAAATATCCCAATTAAAAAAAAAACACTTTTTTTTTCTCAGCTTAGGGCGATACATATTCTTCTACATATTTTTTGGAAAAAAAAAAAAAAAAATCGCAATAAGCAAAAGTTATAGCGCTTACAAAATAGGGGAGAGAATTATTATTTTTTATTATTTTTTTTTTACTAGAAATGGCGGCGATCTGCGATTTTTATTGGTACTGCGACGTTATGGCGGACACATCGGACACTTTTGACACATTTTTGGCGCCATTCACATTTATACTGCGATCAGTGCTATAAATATGCACTAATTACAGTATAAATGTGACTGGCATTGAAGGGGTTAACACTAGGGGGTGAGGAAGGGGTTAAATGTGTATGCTAGGCGTGTTCTAACTGTGGGGGGAGTGGGGGGTGACTGGGGGGGTGACCGATCTGTGTCCCTATGTAGGAAGGAACACAGATCGGGCTCCTCCCCTCCAGAGACAGGACGCTGTCTCTGTGTAAAACGGCAATGAGAGATGATCTATGAGAGATCATCTCTCATTCGCCCACAGATCGCATCGCAAACGGCCACTCTGATTGGCCGTTTGCCGTGATCTGTGATTGGCCATGTCCAAGGGACACAGACAACACAGGGCTTCCCCGCAGCGCGCACTACAGCGCTCGCTGGGAACGCCAGAATGACATGCCGTCAAATGACAGCATGTTGGATATTCAGGCCCGCGCTGTTGCCGTCATCCGACGGTAGCGCGGGCCTCAAGTGGTTAAGCACTGCGTAAATTGTTGGCGCTATATAAATCCTGTATAATATTAATAATAATAATAATAATAATAATCATATCTACACTTTCACAAGAGAAAGGACCAGTGGGGAAATGCCGGAGCTCTTGTACTCTGTGTTTTCCTCCTGGCATCACGTACAGGTCAGAGTACCACTGGTACTGCTTGTTGCTGACTTGTGGCCTGTAGATGTATATTTGAGATGAGAATGAGGAACACCTATTAGCAAACGTATGTAGGCATAGGACACACCCCCTGTTACGCCCCCTAAAGGAGATATATACAAAAAAAATCTTAGTTAAAACCCCAAGTGCTTTTATTTTGCCATTACTATTCCTTTATATTGGCTTCTGGAATTTACCAATGCATCAGTTTAGAAATCAGATGAAAGGTTTAGCACTGGTAAACACGTTTTAATAGATAAAAAGTGCATTTTATATACAACTATATAGATCAGATCAAAATGAGGGACAAATGAGGAGGAAAGAGGGACAGAGGGACATTGCTCCAAATCAGGGACAGTCCCATAGAAATCAGGGACAGTAGGGAGCTATGTATTTAGGTATGTAGAGACAATAGGAAGCCATACTGCTTCTTGAAATGAACCAAGAACAGAGACAGCTGCTGGCTTTTAATAAATGGACACTTACATGTCCTGGAGTCCAGCGATGTTGGTACCACAGCTGAGGTTTATACGGCATATCATTGTTTGTACAAGGAGTAAAACATGAAATCCAGGAATAAATCTTAAAATAAGTAAACATAGTTCTAGTATCCCTGTGACTTGTCTATGGGGATACAGTTGTAGCAGAGTTGGTGTGGATAATGTTATTACTCATCTCTTCTTTTTGTATGAATGTATGGTGTGTGGAAAGACTGAGTGGAAGGTAAATGTAATAATACGGGACCTACTGTGTATTTTAGGGACAGACGAGTCCCAGAGTTATCAAAAAGAAATGAGCTGTCTGTTCACTAAAAACCATTGTCTATATGATGTAGGGCAGTTTATGTAGAAGTTCCATGATGTACAATGTTCAGTAATGTACAGACACAACTCTTATTACATCTTTATGATTTGTCTTTCAGACTGTATTATTATGAACTGCACCTGGACAGACTGGTTTGATGTCAGTTACCCGAGACCTGGATCAGGTGGAGGGGATAATGAGACTTTTGAGGACATCAGAAATGCTGGTCATGACATTTGTGAGAAGCCAGACGATATTAACTGCAGAACAGACAGATTTCCAGATACACCATTGGAAGACTTGGGGCAGATAGTGACCTGTGATGTCTCCACCGGCCTTGTGTGCAACAACGATGACCAGAAATTTCCACCAGTGTGCTACAATTATCAGATCAGAGTCTACTGCTGTGAACCTGTCATACCTGATTGGTGTAAATCAACCCCCGAGCCCACTACAACTAAAACAACACCACCTACTACTACTACAGCAACACCACCACCTCCAACTACTACAACGACTACACCACCACCTCCAACTACTACATCTACACCACCTACTACTACTACAACAACAACAACAACACCACCTACAACTACTACAACAACTACACCACCTACAACTACTACATCTACCCCGCCACCTCCAACTACTACAACAACACTACTACCTCCAACTACTACATCTACACCACCACCACCACCACCATCTACTACAACAACACCACTACCTCCAACTACTACATCTACACCACTACCACCTACTACTACTACATCTACACCACCACCACCTCCATCTACTACAACAACACCACTACCTCCAACTACTACATCTACACCACCACCACCACCTCCAACTACTACATCTACACCACTACCTCCAACTACTACATCTACACCACTACCTCCAACTACTACATCTACACCACCACCTCCAACTACTACATCTACAACACCACCTACTACTACTACAACAACACCACCTACAACTACTACAACACCTACACCACCACCACCACCTACGACAACTACAACTACTGCAACAACTACACCACCTACAACTACTACAACAACACAACCTCCAACTACTACAACAACAACACCACCACCTACAACTACAACTACTGCAACAACTACACCACCTTCAACTACTACAACACCTACACCACCTTCAACTACTACAACAACTACATCACCACCTACAACTACTACAACAACAACAAAACCACCTACTACAACAACTACACCGCCTACAACTACTACTACAACGTCTACAACTACTACAACTGAAAGTACAACGCCCACATCTACTCTATCAAGCACCACAGTGACCCTTTCTTCAACAACAGGTACGTTCAGAATTGCAGCCTTTTCAAGATTTCTGAAAAAGTTAAATGTGACTCCGACAGCATGAACGTTTTTTATTAGTGGTTTCTGTACAAAGTATTTCTGTGCATTTATATTGCAAGTAGGAATTTTGAGGAAACATTTAATAAAATGTTTCAATTACTGCAGAGTAAGCTTTCTCCTTGCAGTGATCACTGTATAGACTTACAGGCAGAAAAATAACAATATGTTTATCGTATCTACACTTTCACAAGAGAAAGGACCAGTGGGGAAATGCCAGAGCTCTTGTACTCTGTGTTTTCCTTCTGGCATCATGTACAGGTCAGTACTACTTATTGCTGACTTGTGCCCTGTAGATGTATAACTAGGTATGTAGAGATAATAGGAAGCCATACTGCTTCTTAAAATGAACCAAGAAGACTGTTCATGGCAGAGGGGGAGGGGGGAGGGGGGGGGAGTCAATCACAGAGGTCTTAAGCTGGCCATGCACCAGTAGGATTTTGGCGTGAATCCTTTTTTTTTTTTTTATGTTGGTTACATTTTCTAAAGGTTAGTCCTTTCCTCCCGAACTTTACTTTCCCTGACCTGCCCCTTTCATTCTTTAATTTTCAGTTCAAATAATCATAGAGGCTCAGCACCACATGTGGGTATTACCGATGGCAATTTGCATTTATATGCTGCCTGCCTAGGAACACTAATGCCGCGTACACACGGTCGTTTTTTGCGATGAAAAAAAAAACGACGTTTTTTGTGAAGTAAAAAACGACGTTTTTGAAACGTCACTTTCAAAGACGATGTTGCATACACACCATCGTTTTTTTCACAAAAAACGAGGTTACGTTCACCACACTTTTCCATTGAAGCTCGCTTCATAACTAGCTTCTGGGCATGCGCGGGTTGAAAAACATCGTTTTGAAAGACGTTTTTGCTACACACGGTGACTTTTTGTGAAACAAAAAACGACGTTTTGAAAAACGACACAAAAAATTCAAGCATGTTGGAATTTTTTTTTGGTCGTTTTTTTGAAGACAAAAAACGACGTTTTGCCCACACACGATCAATTTAAATGACGTTTTAAAAAACGTCGTTTTTTTTTCATCGCAAAAAACGACCGTGTGTACGCGGCATTACTCTTCCAGACTGACATTCACCCATAAATGCTTTGGTATTTACATAACTGGTCCTAAGAGCCAACACTCTTCTATCATCAGGACTGAAGGCTCTTGGGAAAGGGTACTGTGATGTTTCCAGTACCACATCCTGCTAGCCCCTGCCATCAGTCATAATCTGTTTTATTGCATAAAGAAGCACAGAGACTCAGGTCTAAGGTTGGTTTCCATTTTATGTAAATTAAATGTGAGTTACCCCGCATCAAATTCACATGACAGGCGAGTGTGAACGGTTCTCAATAGAGCCAGTTCACACAGATCTGGGGCGGCTGTGTTCCTGATTGCAAAAGGGTCCTGTGCATGCTTGGGACCGGCTCTAGTGCGAATTCAGGCAAAAATTCAGACCTGAATCGCATCTGGACCGGTGAACAGACATGCATCGGACCCCAGGCACGAACCCGCGGCCGCCTATATGTGAACCGGCCTAAGATAAGGTATGCTCTAAAGAATGGAAAGGTTTTGTTTAAACATTAAGGCGTTTATTTCAGCTGCCCCTGAACTCTCTTCTGTTATCTTATCAGTACATGTACACAGGGTCGTTTCTAGGCAGTTGAGTTTAGAAGCAATTTTTGGAACGCCAAAAAATGCGTCAGGACAAATGTTCAGAGGCATTCGAAATGCCAAATGCCTGTAACAGCTTGTAACCCGCGTTTAGCCACGTTTCATTTCCAGGGGTTTTTCATTTTTTACTATTTTATTTATTTCTTTATTTTAAAAGCTTCTAAACACAGCTTTTGAGTACCGTATATACTCGAGTATAAACCAAGTTTTTCAGCACATTTTTTTGTGCTGAAAATGCCCCCCTCGGCTTATACTCAAGTCACCTTTTTGCGCCTGATCTCCCTGAATTTGGGGACCCGGTACCGGCCGGGCGTAGATCCCCTGGACGCGAAACCTGGCACACATGAACCCCCAGTTCTTCTCTATAAGTGTGCAAAGTTTGCTGCACCCCTTCTATATACTCCCATGTTAAACGTAAAGCTTTGTACACACAACTGTTTTCCTCGACAAAATCCATCAAGAAAATTGGTGGCAGAGGTTTTTTGCCGAGGAAAACAGTCGTGTGTATGTTTTTTATTAAGAAAACTGTCGTGGATCTCAACGAGAAAGAAAGAGTCTCAATTTTCTCGTCGGGCTGGTTTACGACAAGAAACACGTTCGTGTGTATGCTTAGAAACCCGCGCATGCTGAGAATAAAGTATGAGACGGGAGCGCGCCTTCGGTAAAAGTATCGTTCGTAATGGAGATAGCACATTTGTCACGCTGTAACAGACTGAAAAGTGTGAATCGTCTCTCACCAAACTTTTACTTAACACGCAGTAACACGAGATTAGCAAAAGCAGCCCCAAGGGTTGTACCGTCGTACGTGTTGTACGTCACCGCGTTTGAGAACGACGAGATTTTGTCTTGACAGTGTGTATGCAAGGAAAGTTTGCCAAGATTCTCGACAAGCCTGAAAAGGAACTCGTCGAGGAAAACAATGTTTCTTTTACGACGAGATTCTCGGTCGTGTGTACGAGGCCTGAGGCATGGGCATAGTGAGGCATGTGCATAGTGAGGCATGGGCACAGTGAGGTATGGGCACAGTGAGGTATGGGCACAGTGAGGCATGCACATGGACACAGTAAGGCAAAGTGAGGCATGCAGATGGACACCCTAGGCTTATACTCGAGTCAATACGTTTTCCCATTTTTTTTGTGGTAAAACTAGGTGCCTCGGCTTATATTCGGGTCGGCTTAAACTCAAGTATATATGATATTTTGTTTATGCTTCTAGAAGCAAATAGTGTTATCCTATGTGTCCATGTACACCACTATTTTAGTCTAGAAGCGTTTTTTTAAACTTTCAGTTTCGAGGGAAGAAAAACACTTTTCTTTTGCATTTTTTGCAGAGTTTTGCCAGCAAAAGAAAAAATGGTATTAGGTGCATTTTACATTTTTTTAGCTTATGGAAATTGTTCATTTCATCAAATAGAAAAATAGGTACAATATACTGTATAAACAACATATCATTGTTTGTACAAGGAGTAAAACATGAAATCCAGGAATAAATCTTAAAACATAATCATTAAACATAGTTCTAGTATAAAACAGTGGAAAATACTGCGCAGGTCTAATGAAAATAAAAATTGGATTGGTGGCAAAACCAAACGATTTTACATAAAGATAAACGTGAATGCTGCTGCAGCACAAATGTCAGATGAACAAAATATAAACAGTAAATAGGGTGTGCTGCGCTGCTAAAATTAATACATCAATAGTGAAGGTGATAACAAAATGTGCATTGAGTGCAAAAAAATTGTATATAAAAAAAACCAACACCAAGTGTTCCAATGTATGACAAAATCATATAAGAAAACAAACTGAATTGACAAAGTTCATAAAAAGCTCCAGGGAAAAATCAAAGTTCAGTGAGTTCAGAGAAATATCCCAAGTAGGGGATTGAGATACTGCAGGACAGAAGAGAGCCTCCACCTTCACCTCTTATAGTAAATCTGCTTACCAGATAAATAATAATCGTGAGCATCAACAGCACAGCAGGCTGGATTGCCTTAACGGGTATTAAAGTGGAATCCTGTGTGTATCTCCAAGCTTGGTCTCAATGCGGCTGGATCCCAGAAAAACAATCACTCCCAGAGTGTAGCCAAGGGAAGAGAAAGGAAGCCAACATAGAGTAGTAACGTTTTAAAAGTTTAATAAAAGAAATTCGATTGCACTTACAAAAAACGAATCCTTTGGAAGCATATAAATAGTAAGCCAGCCGGCTCTCACAATCCGCCCGTCCTTCCGGATGGTCGTGAGGATAAAAACAATGGTGTCGTCAGCACGCCGTTCCTCCCTACGCCGTTTCGTCCAATAGCAGACTTCATCCAGGGGCTTCCTTTCTCTTCCCTTGGCTACACTCTGGGAGTGATTGTTTTTCTGGGATCCAGCCGCATTGAGACCAAGCTTGGAGATACACACAGGATTCCACTTTAATACCCGTTAAGGCAATCCAGCCTGCTGTGCTGTTGATGCTCACGATTATTATTTATCTGGTAAGCAGATTTACTATAAGAGGTGAAGGTGGAGGCTCTCTTCTGTCCTGCAGTATCTCAATCCCCTACTTGGGATATTTCTCTGAACTCACTGAACTTTGATTTTTCCCTGGAGCTTTTTATGAACTTTGTCAATTCAGTTTGTTTTCTTATATGATTTTGTCATACATTGGAACACTTGGTGTTGGTTTTTTTTATATACAATTTTTTTGCACTCAATGCACATTTTGTTATCACCTTCACTATTGATGTATTAATTTTAGCAGCGCAGCACACCCTATTTACTATAGTTCTAGTATCCCTGCGACTTGTCTATGGGGATACAATTGTAGCAGAGTTGGTGTGGAAAATGTTATTACTCATCTCTCCTTTTTGTATGAATTTATTGTGTGTGGAAAGACTGGGTGGAAAGTAAATGAAATAATACGGGACCTACTAAGTATTTTAGGGACAGACAAGTCCCAGAGTTATCAAAAAGAAATGAGCTGTCTGTTCACTAAAAACCATTGTCTATATGATGTAGGGCAGTTTATGTAGAAGTTCCATGATGTACAATGTTCAGTAATGTACAGACACAACTCTTATTACATCTTTATGATTTGTCTTTCAGACTGTATTATTATGAATTGCACCTGGACAGAATGGTTTGATGTCAGTTACCCGAGACCTGGATCAGGTGGAGGGGATAATGAGACTTTTGAGGACATCAGAAATGCTGGTCATGACATTTGTGAGAAGCCAGACGATATTAACTGCAGAACAGACAGATTTCCAGATACACCATTGGAAGACTTGGGGCAAATAGTGACCTGTGATGTCTCCACCGGCCTTGTGTGTAACAACGATGACCAGAAATTTCCACCAGTGTGCTACAATTATCAGATCAGAGTCTACTGCTGTGAACCTGTCATACCTGATTGGTGTAAATCAACCCCCGAGCCCACTACAACTAAAACAACACCACCTACTACTACTACAGCAACACCACCACCTCCAACTACTACATCTACACCACTACCTCCAACTACTACATCTACACCACCTACAACTACTACAACACCTACAACTACAACTACAACACCTTCAACTACTACAACAACTACACCACTACCTCCATCTACTACAACAACACCACCTACACCTCCAACTACTACAACAACACCACCTACAACTACTACGACACCTACAACTACAACAACAACAACACCACCTCCAACAACTACATCACATACAAGTACTACAACAACACCACCACCTCCAACTACTACAACAATAACACCACAACCTCCAACTACTACATCTACACCATTACCTCCAACTACTACATCTACACCACCTACAACTACAACTACAACACCTTCAACTACTACAACAACTACACCACTACCTCCATCTACTACAACAACACCACCACCACCTCCATCTACTACAACAACACCACCTACAACTACTACGACACCTACAACTACAACAACAACAACACCACCTCCAACAACTACATCACATACAAGTACTACAACAACACCACCACCTCCAACTACTACAACAATAACACCATCACCTCCATCTACTACAACAACACCACAACCACCACAACCTC
Organism: Rana kukunoris; assembly: GCA_029574335.1. Taxonomy (NCBI): domain Eukaryota; kingdom Metazoa; phylum Chordata; class Amphibia; order Anura; family Ranidae; genus Rana; species Rana kukunoris. Next base: position 217,200,046 of record CM056059.1, on the reverse strand, counting down.
CATCTACTACAGCAACACCACCACCACCTCCATCTACTACAACAACACCACCACCACCTCCAACTACAACAACAACACCACCAACTCCATCTACTACAACGACACCACCACCACCACCTCCATCTACTACAACAACACCACCAACTCCATCTACTACAACGACACCACCACCACCACCTCCATCTACTACAACAACACCACCAACTCCATCTACTACAACGACACCACCACCACCACCTCCAACTACAACAACAACACCACCAACTCCATCTACTACAACGACACCACCACCACCACCTCCATCTACTACAACAACACCACCAACTCCATCTACTACAACGACATCATCACCTCCATCTACTACAACAACAACCACAGTGACCCCAACTCCTACTCCAACAACAGGTAAGTTCAGAATTGCAGCGTTTTCAAGATTTCTGAACAAGTGAAATGTGGCCCAGACAGCAGGAAAGTTTTTTTTAGTAAAATATTTTTGTGCATTTGTATTGCAAGTAGGAATTTTGAGGAAACATTTAATAAATGTTTCAGTTACTGCAGAGTACATTTTCTCCTTGCAGTGATCACTGTATAGACTTTCAGACAGAAAAATAACAATATGTTTATCGTATCTTCACTTTCACAAGAGACAATGGGGAAGTAGGTGCCGGAGCTCTTGTACTCTGTGTTTTCCTCCTGGCATCACGTACAGGTCAGAGTACCAATGGTACTGCTTATTGCTGTCTTGTGCCCTGTAGATGCATATTTAGGTATGTAGAGACAATAGGAAGCCATACTGCTTCTTGAAATGAACCAAGAAGGCTCCTTATGGCAGAGAAATAGGGAGGGGGGGTCAATCACAGAGGTCTTAAAGGAGTTGTAAAGGCAGAAGTTTTTCTATTGATAGAATGCATGAAGATACAAAAAATACTTACCTGAGCCCCATCTCTCTCCAGCGATGTCCACGAGTGTCTTAGCTGTCCGGGACTCTCCACCTGATTGCATGAGACACATCAATCATAGTCATAGCCAATCAGGGGAGAGAGTGGGCAGGGCAGGGTTCCGTGTCTGAATGGTTACACAGAGCTGTCACTCAGCTCGGGTGCCACCATAGCAATTTCCTTGCTGTGGGGGCACTCAACAAGAGGGAGGGGCCAGGAGCACTGAAGAAGGGACACGAGAAGAGGAGGATCTGGGCTGCTCTGTGCAAAATCAACTGCATAGAGCAGGTACGTATAACATGTTTGTTTTTTGTTTGTTTTTTATACGAGACTTTGCAATCATTTTAACCACTTCAGCCTCGGGAGGTTTTATAGCCTTATCAACCAGGCTATTCTTTGTGATATGGCACTGCGTTACTTTAACTGACAATTGCATGGTTATGCAATGCTGTACCCAAATAAAATGGATGTCCTTTTTTCCCACAAATAAAGCTTTCTTTTGGTGGTATTTGATCACCTCTGAATTTTTTTTTTCATGCTAGAAACAAAAAGGGACCAACAATTTTGAAATAGAACTTTATTTTTTACTGCTATAAAACATATCCAATAAAAAAAAAAATGTCTTCATCAATTTAGGCCAATATGTATTCTGCTACATAGTTTTGGTAAAATAAATCCCAAAGGGCATATATAGATTGGTTTGCGTAAAGGTTGTAGCGTCTAGGTAGATAGATTGATGCCATTTTTTTTACTAGTAATGGTGGCGATCAGTGATTTTTAGCGGAACTGCGACATTGTGGTGGACAGATAACTGACACTTTTGAATTTTTTTGGGGGGGGGGGAACCAGTGATATACAGTCCTCAGTGCTAAAAAATGCACTGTTACTGTACTAATGACACTGGCAGTGTAGAGGTTAACACCTGTGGCGATCAAGGGGTCAAGTGTGTCTCTAGGGGATGCTTTCTAACTGTGTGAGGGATTGGCTTACAAGATGAACACAATGGGGGTTATTTACAAAAGGTCAAATCTACTTTGCACTACAAGTGCAAACTACAAGTGCAAAGTGCACTCGAAATTGCACTGAATTTGCACTTGGATGTGCAGTCACTGTAAATCCAAAGGGGGACATGCTAGGAAAATAAAAAACAGCATTTTAGCTTGCACATGATTGGATGATAAAATCAGCAGAGCTTCCCCTTATTTCAGATCTACACTTCAGATCTACAGCGCTTGTACACTTGTAGTTTGCACTTGTAGTGCAAAGTGGATTTGCCTTTCGTAAATAACCTCCAGTTTTCTGTTTTCCTGATTAGCAGGAACACAAGATCACTTTATTCATCTCTGACAGAACAGCGGTCTCAGCTCCCTGGGACTTGAAGTTTCTTCATTTACAGATTGCTGTGAAGAAAAGACCGATGGTGTGTCCCTTGTACATAGGGACAACCATCTGTCACCTCCCCCAGTCACTCCCCTCCCCCCACAGTAAGAATCACTCTCTAGGGAATCCATTAACCCCTTGATTGCCCCCTAGTGTTAACTCCTTCCCTGCCAGTCACATTTATACAGTAATCAGTGCATTTTATAGCAGGGATCGCTGTATAAATGTGAATTGTCCCAAAAATGTGTCAAAAGTGTCCGTTGCAATATCACGATAAAAATCGGTAAACGCCGCCATTACTAGTAAAAATAAAAAAATACTAAAAATGCTATACATCTATCCCCTATTTTGTAGACCCTATAACTTTTGCGCAAACCATTCAAAAAAATTGTTTAAAAAAAAAGGATATTTGTTATAGCAAAAAGTAGACCGTAGAGGTGATCAAATACCACCAAAAGAAAGCTCTATTTGTGGGAAATAAATTCTAAAATTTTTATTTGGGTACGGTGTTGTATGACTGCGCAATTGTCATTCAAAGTGTGACAGCGCTGAAAGCTGAAAAATGAACTGGGCAGGAAGGGGGTGAAAGTGCCCAGTAGGCAAGTGGTTAAGCTAGTGCATTGTTGGTTCACTTACCTTTTTCTTTAATTTATCTTCTAAATGTTTTTTTTCTTTGTCTGAATTTCTCACTTCCTGTTCCTCCTCAGTAAGCTTTCCACCACCATCCGAGCGGTGGATAGTTAGCCAGAACAGCTTACTGAGGAGGAACAGGAAGTAAGAAATTCAGACAAAGAAAACAAAGTAAAAAAAACATTTAGGGAAATTGAAGGAAAAGGGAAGTAAACCAACAATGCACAAGCTTAAAGGAGCCTATTTAGAAAATAAAAAACAAACCTTTACAACCCCTTTAAACGGTGGACACCCTTATATTCTCACATTCTGAAGATTGAAAATTTCCTTCTGGAAATTATCTTTTCAATAAAATTCTTCTGCAGCCAAAAAAAATTATTAGGGACACATTATATGGATTTGTAGATGTATTTGCACTTTAAGTTATTTTTCTTGTTAAGTTGTATAGGCCCTGGTTGAGGTTTACTAATGTGACGCATAGTCCGCACTTTCTGGAAATCACTCCCTATATACCTACATACATACAGTACATATGGCTCATATACATAATATGAATATATACATACGTATACATACATACATACATAATATAAATATACATACTAACTGTGTGTTCTATATTTTTGAACTCGGTTGTAAATAACTAATTGTGCCCAAAGCATACACATCCAATCCAACTACAAGCAAAGTAACTTCTATCACTACTACTACAATTACTCCAAGCACCACAACATGTACCACAGAGGAACCTGAGGAAACAACACCTGTTACCTCAGAAACCACTACAACTAAAGTAACTACTACTTCCACTAAGCCTACTTCAACAGGTAACACAACACTTTATTACATTTCATCCTATTTCTGTCTCTATGTCACGTTAAAGACACCTTGTCAAGGGAAAGAAAATGCAAATAAAATGTCTGCACATGTTACCTCAGAGCAATTCCAGAGATGCATTTTCTGTCAGTGTCATTTTTTGTCAATATCAGATTGGTGCAGCCAGTAGTGTATTTAGGTTTTATGCTGCCCTAGGCCTGACTGAACTCGTGCACCCCCAATTAAATCATGACCCACCCCTTCCTGTCAAGGTCACACCCCTTGCTGTTCATGACACGCCCTGAAGATTTTGAGTGGAGACACTAGTTCTGAGGGCGGGGGGGTTGGGACAATGGATTCCCTTAATTTGCATAGATTTCCTCTAATTTCCTGCTTGGCTATGGGGCAGGAAGTGAAGAGAAATCTTTGCAATGGTAAAAAATAAACTGACAGGGGCTATAACCCTCCTTTACTCTATCCAAAATGAAAAAAAAAAAATAGTTCTACTTTAAGCACAAATTTCTGATAATTTTATGGGGGACTAAAAAGATATAACCATGCCAATGATGCAGCAGAAAACATATAGTATAGTGAGGAAGGTTTGTGGTCCAGCATGATAGGACAGTCAAAATTAGAAGCTGCTCCTCACCTCCCACAGTTGCAGAATGCCGCCCGCCTGCATACCAGAAGCAGTACGGACACTTTATGGAGGCGCTAGACTGATTTGCCTCTCAGCCCAGTCCGCCCCATAAGACTAGCGCTACACTAACAAGCCAGTGGGGACTCTGGGATGAGTTAGAGCGGAGACTCTCTTCCAACATCATCCCCTATTAGAGACACATGGTGATGTACACATAAGGGGGCCTGTGGAAGCTAGACAAGGAGCCTCCAAAGCTCTCCCCCACCCAACTTGACCCCTGTCACACATCTCCCCTTTTTATGACATTTAGGACATTATATTGTTTTTATTAGGAATAGTATTTTTTGAGATACCCTTTTTTTTTTTTCCAATCGGAAAAATGGTTTATTGTGCCAAAAAATAAAATACAAAAATATACATATATCAGCACATATAAAAATTACAACATACTATTAAAGTAAGACATGTACCTTACATATGCTAGAACAAAGGCACCAGAAGATTACACAAACCATATACTGTCAATGGCAAAGTTTAAACAGTGCTGGGCAGGCAAAAAACAGCCTCGCCCCCCAACACAACTAAACACTAGGCCAACGGGCCACAACTGAAATCCTACATTTCACAGTCTGCCCATACATTTAGAACCGCTTCCCACCAACAATGAAAGTTGTTATGCCCACAGAATAATGCATATTTACATATACTTCAAACAGGGTCAGGCTTTGCACCCGGAGAGAAAATAGCACCTAAACCTGCAACAGCCGAGTCAAAATCAATCTCGGAGGTGCTAATCCAGGAGTCTCCAACCAGGGCTGCCAAATGGAATTAAATTTCCGGGTTGCATTTCTGTGCTGATATGTATAGTGCTCCCTCACAATAATAAGGTTTACTTGTTCGATCCACTGTTTCTTAGTCGGAACGTGCGGGGACAACCAAAATCTAGCTATCCGCTTCCTTGCCAGGTATAAGAGCCTGTTCACTGCGATATTGACTGGATGAGGGTAAAGTTCTTCATCCACAGCACCCAATATGCATACCAAGGGGTCCAAAGGGACCCTAACTTGAAACACAGAGGAAATGACCTCAGTGACATTCCCCCAAAACCGATGCAACTTAGGACAGCTCCACATTAGGTGAATAAGCGAACCCTCCTCCCCGCAGTGTTTAGGACACAGAGAGGAATCCCTCCTTCCCCATTGGAACAGTTGAATGGGTGTGCGGTAGAACCTGTGCAACAGAAATAGGTGAGACAGTCTATGTGACTGTGAAACTGAGGTAAGAGGGCCAGCTTGTAAGCATAAGTCCCATGTCTCACCATCAATGTCCCCCAGGTCCTCCGCCCAGCCCCTCCTACAGGGTAAAGTCGCTAAGTCCTGTACGGACGACAAAAGGGAAGAATAAACATGGGAAATCATACCTTTTTTGTCTTTTGAGATACCCGTTTTAATATTAATGTGCAGCAGATGCAAATTAAATCACTAAAATCTCATGTAAGCTTTACCATGTTAAACAAATATCCAAAGTCACGTTCAATATGTTTCAATCTACAGCTTTCATTAAAGTAATACCTGGTAATTCTGGCATGGAGGTCCTTGTGTAGGCACTTCCTGTTAGAGGGTGACAGCACTCTCTCCTTCTCTCCCAATTGATCTTGTGTTGTCACCCTGTCAAATGCTCTCTCAATACAGACTACGTGTGGCTGTGCTTCACACATTACATGGGTATGATCCGCTTTTATCACCATCAGGAAACATATTGTACCTTAATGAATGATGTGCAGCTGTTGAGTACATACATGTAAACAGGCTATGGCTACAAAAGGTCTGTAATAGGTTTGCAGTGCTAAAATGCAACAAAGGATGAAAACAATAAAAATGGTATTTTATTATGGAAAAGGCCAGTTTGTCACACTGTGTGCTTCAGAAAACAACATGATATTCCGTTAACAGTAGTGGTTCATAAAGTTTGTGTTCATCATGTAAGTCCGTATTGTAAAGCTGGACATTCAGTTGGGTAAAAATAGTTTGAACACAAAATGTATTTATTACAGCTGGAAAGATCAATCAGAGTGCATTTTACTAACCTTTTTCTTTCTTACAGTTCCGACAACAACTGAAACAGTGACCACTACCACTTCTGTAACCACACCACCTACTACTACTACTACAACTGAGAGTACAACTAGTTCTACTACACCTTGTGTATGTATGTACGATGGGGTACCATATCCTCCAGGTAATACAGACATTACTAAGCATTCCTTTTTTTTTTATATTTACAAATTAATATAGAGCAGTGCACCTGCAGGTTACCTGCACTGCACTGAGCCATAGATTTCTGTTAATACCTGCGAGTTTGGTGAGCTTTCTGAAAGTGCACCAAACCTGCAGACTATTACATCATCCATTACATGGATGATGATGTAATATGTGTATGCCTACTAAATCTGGATTTTTCGAATGTATTTTGAATGTAGAATGCTCTAATTTGTATATGATGTTGTTGAAAACAATAAAAAATAAATAAATACTGAATTAAAAAAAAATCCTGCAGACTATAATAGAAGTCTAATGCCGCGTACACGCGATCACTTTTTGTGATGAAAAAAACATCATTTTATCTGACGAAACAAAACAACGTTTTTCAAACTTAATTTTCAAAAACGACATTGCATACACACCATCGTTTTTCCACAATGCTCTTGCAAAGCGTGGTTACGTATGACACTTTCGACGGCACTCTGTTCCATTGAAGCTCCGTCTCATCACTTGCTTCTAAGCATGCGCGGGATTAAAAAACGTTGTTTTAAACAACGTTTTGCCCACACACCATCACTTTTTATGACACAAAAAACGACATTTTGAAAAACGACACAAAAAATTCAAGCATTTTGAAAAAAATTTTTGGTCGTTTTTTTGAAGACATAAAACAACGTTTTGCCCACACACGATCATTTTAAATGACGTTTTTTAAAACGTCGTTTTTTTTCATCACAAAAAGTGATCTGTGTACGCGGCATAAGTGCAGGAAAGCTAAAGGTCCACTGCATTGCACCAGCGGTGTGGGTAAATTGCAGCGCATCTGTGTGAAAGCAGCCATTGGCGCCCTTTCACACGGTCAGTTTGACCCAATTGGACCCTCCATTCACCTCTAAGGGGTAGCAGATGTAAACCGGCTTGTGTCCTACCTCCAATCCGATCCAACCCGGCAAAAAAAAAAAAAAAGAGTATAGTGGGATGTGTCCGTGTCCGCTCTGCATATACAGGGCAGACACAGACCTGCCATCCACCTGCTCCGGCAGTTGTTTTCTTTTAGACTTAGCTGTGCCTAATTCAGCATTTTCGGTAACATTACTGTAACGGGAGACAAATTCGGGTAGTTTGAACCGAGTCTCAGGCCTCGTACACACGAGGGGATATGTCCGCTGAAAACGGTCCGATGGACCGTTTCAGCAGACATCTCCGCTTGTGTGTATGGGCAAGCGGACAGATTTCTCCACCCGACAGATTTCAAAGCATGCTTTGAAATCTATCCAGTGGGAATCTGTCCGCCCGACATGTCTGCTGGTTAGTACACTTACCAGCAGACATGTCGTCCCCCACCGCCGCCGCGCCGCCGCCGAATGGATTCGGCGCATGCACGGAAGTGTTTTACTTCCTGGTGCGGTGACGTGGCGGTGACGCGGCGGCGTCAACGTCACCGCCGCGTCACCGCCACGTCACCGCGCCGTCCGGCGGTGGGGAATTTGATCCGATGGTGTGTACACGCCATCGGATCAAAGTCCCGATCGAACATATCCGATGGAAATGGTCCGCGGACCGTTTTCATCGGATATGTCCGATGCTGTGTACGCGGCCTTAGAGGTTTCAGTATTACGTAGTGAGGAAAGATATATATGTAACATATACTGTTTTATACATGTTATATATATGTAACATATTACTGTTGACTGAATGGGTTGTTTCTATCTTTAGGTCTTGTGACTGAGGGGACACTTGATGCAACAAAGTGCTACAGAGTATTTTGCTATCCAACCTGTGAAATACGTTTTGAGACATATATTTGTAATACTCCCACAACACCAACCCCTACTAAAACAGAATCCACAACAACACCAACAACCACCACTACAACTACCACACCCACCACAACCACAACTGAACCCACAACAACACCAACAACCACTACTACAACTACTACAACACCTACCACAACCACAACTGAACCCACAACAACAGAAACACCTACTACAACAAAATCCACAACAACTACTACCACATCTACTACAACACCCACCACAACCACAACGGAACCCACAACAACACCAACACCAACAACCACTTCTACAACTACTACCACAGCCACTACAACACCCACCACAACTGAATCCACAACAACAACAACAGAGCCCCCTTCTACAACAGAATCCACAACAACATCAACAACTACTACTACAACTACTACATCCCCCACCACAACCACAACTAAATCCACAACAACAACAGGGACCCCTACTACAACAGAATCCACAACAACATCAACAACTACTACAACTCCAACCACAACTACATCCACACCATCTACTACAACAACTACTATATCAACAACCACACGCACACCTGGCTGCCTATTTGACCCCCCTCGTCAGGTGAGTAATCGTTTTACTTTATATACATCATATACAAATAAATCCTATATAAAATGTAATGTCTGAGCTGATTGTAAATCGTCTACAGTTGTGTGTTTTGTCATTTATTTTTGATCATTATACCACTTTGTAAATATATGACAATGACAAGTGTTACAGCTGTTTTGTTCATGTTCTTCTGTTCTGCTTCAGTGAAGACCTGCCCAGAACTGACCTTGCGACATAAAGGATCAGTAAAGGAAAAAAAAATGTTGGGCTAAAATGTCTGTCTGCAATGAATACAGACAGAATAGTTTACTCATTCCTTTTAAAAACGTTTAAAAAGTAATTATATTCCATCATGTAACTTGCCTGTGGTTTCGATTTTGGTTTCTTCTTTTTAATTCCTGCATAGCGGTGCTCGTCCGTGTAATTGACGTTGCCGTAGTGCTGGGAACTACATTTCCCAGTATCCTTTGCGCATCGCGAATGCGCAGTTTAAAAAAACGTCCAGGAGCGCTATTTCACATTATATGAATAAACCGCCCACTATACCTCCCAGCGATTATTATTCATGGTCTGAAACCCACCCACACAGCCATACAGAGCCAGAAAGCAAAGGGGCGGGGTCCAGGCGGGGCAGTGCAGTGGAAAGAAACGAAAGTTATTCAAAGGGAGGAGGTACTATGGTCTTTTAGACACACAATGCTCACACCCCCATGAAGTCTCTGGTTCACGTTCAGACGCAGTGCTGTAGTTCAAAGGACGGGACGAGCACGTCTTGGACCACAGGGAAAAGCTCCCATTAGTTTTTTAATACGGAAACAGACAAGCAGTAAGTGTGGAGGTCACCAAAGGATTACAGCAACTTCAAAGCAAAAACGAACAATGAGGACATGAAAGCAGAACTGCTATTAGGTAAAAGAAGCTATTTAGCCAAAAAAAACATTTCCTTTACTAATTCTTTAAGGCCAACTTACACCACATGCAGTCCAGTGTGTTTTTTTTTTCTGCATCAAAAACTCATGGAAAGTTGTTTATATGGTTTTCAATGACATAGTTCACACCAGTGCTTGCAATTCCAGTGTGTTCCAGTTCCAGAAAAAAAAGTAGAACATGCTGCATTTTACTTGCAATGGACTGTACTGGAACGCTGTAAAACACATCAAAAACACACTGGAACGCACCTAAATGCACCAAAAACGCACTGGAACACACTATCTAAGGTTAATAAAAAATACGGATTAAAAAAAGCACTGGACTGCATCAAAAACAAACAAAAAACGCACTGGAGGGGTGGCAGGGATGTGTCCATTGGGACTACAGGGAGTTTCCCAGTGGGCCGATGGCTCAGTGGGCCGGATTCCATGACAGCAGACAGCCGCCCCCTCCACTCCTTGGTCTCTCCCTCCCTGCAGCACTCACCTGGAGGGAACTGAGAAGCAAGGGGAAAGGACCAGAGGAGCAGGGGGGATGACAGAGGAGCATGGAGAGGGGACAGACAGTTGACTCAACAGCTATTGCCGGGGAGTTTCTCACTTCTGCCTAATCTTGTCCCATAAGGGGGGGCACCAAACTGATTCTTTGCCCCGGGTGAAGTAATGTCTAGCTTCCCCACTAGTACTGCCTATAAGTACCAGTACCAGCCTACCTACTCGAATAAAGTAGAATGGCTAGTGGCTATTGAAGGGGGGAGGGGGCTTGGGTGGCAGGGGGGGTGCAGGAGCTGTCCGTCCATCATGGGAGAGACCTGTCAAAGTGGGCCAGGGCCAAATTTCTGTCCCAGTCCAGCCCTGAGGGGTGGAAATAAAAGAATGCATGTTTGCTAGCTCCTGTGAGGTGAGGAGGGGCTGGAAGACATGTGGCTGAATACATTTTGGCCTAAATGTTTGACTAAAATTTAGTTTATTCGATTTTTCTTATAACAAAAATTAAAAAATATTGTTTTTTTTTCAAAAATGTCGCTCTATTTTTGTATATAGCGCAAAAAAATAAAAATCGCAGAGGTGATCGAATAACATCAAAAGAAAGCTCTATTTGTGGGAAGAAAAGGGCGCGAATTTTGTTTAGGAGCCACGTCGCACGACCGTGCATTTGTCTGTTAAAGCGACGCAGTGCCAAATTGTAAAAACGCCTCTGGGCATTTAGCAGCATATTGGTCCGGGGCTTAAGTGGGTAAAGGAGTTGTAAAGGAAAAAAAATTGTTGTCTAAAATGAATGTCTGCAAGGTAGACAGACAGAATAGTGTAATGATTCTGTTAAAAAACGAGTAAATACCTAATAAATTCCTTCATCTATATCACCTCTGGCGTTCTAGTTTCTGTTCTCTCATTCACTTCCTGGTTTGCATTGCTCGTTCATGTAAGAACTACATTTCCCAGTATGAATTGCGGCACGCCCAGTAATTCACACCTCCTTGAAGTCTCTAACACGTAGAGAGTGTTCTGCCGCACAGATGTAGTTCCCAGGAGGGGGCGAGCACATTACTAACCACCGCAGTAAAGTCTCCCCTCACGGTGGTCAGTAAAATCAGACAAGCAGGAAGTGAACAGAACATAGAAGAAATAGAGCAACTTCTGAACAAAAACTAACAATGGGGAAGTGAAAAGAGGAATGTCTGCAGGTAAAGGATGCTTATTATGAAAAAAAAATTTTTCCTTTACAACCCCTTTAAATCGATTTGTATTGTGTTTTATGGCTGTGGATCCTGAGCTACTTTCCTACTTTCGCTGCCCTGTATCTAATGGATGCTGAAAAACATATACAAATTAGGCCAATATCATCCAGCGCAGTGGAATATTAGATACTATTATATAAGAATCAATTTTTGATGAATATTTCACAAATACTTACAACCCTTTTGTTTTTCCAGCCTAATGAATCTTGGATGCTGTGTAACTGCACCATGGCAATATGTCTTGACAACAACACAGTAGAGATCATTGAACTGAAGTGTGATCCCCCACCTAAAATAACATGTGCCAGTGGTTTAGAACCAATAGCTGTACCAGATGATGACTTATGTTGCTGGCACTGGGAGTGTGACTGTAAGTGTTTTTCATTTGGATCATATCAGTAACTTTTCATAATTTGCCTACTTAATACAAATATATATGTAACAGTACCCCCATAGGGTAGTGGTCCGTCTGTCACCCTACCCAGCCAGGCACACTTTTCACTTGCTCAGAGACATGAAAGTCGTCCTTGCACTTGTTTTTTATGTTTTATTAAGGGGAATTTAACTTGGATAGGGATGGGAAACCTATGAGATGCCCAGGTAATCAACAGTCAATATTGAGACCAACTATATACACTTCTGTATATATACTCTCCACTTCTTTCTTGTAGACTATCACTCCTCACTCCTTGGACTAGCTAGTACTGTAGGCTCAGCTAGGCCTAAAGCAGATGCCCTTTGCAAACAGTAACCGCGGGCCCATATGGTCTAGCAAAAATAGAAAGTTCCAGTGATGGCTGTCCCTGTGGCTATGGCTCCCAGCACCACCTCTTCAGGCACTGCCAGCCCTTCTGGCTGCAGCTGCCCCTTTCCATTGCCCATGCCACCACAATCCTCCAGACCCATCCCAGACTGTTGCATCTCAGTCCTCTCAGGCGTGCCTCCCAGTCCACCCGACTGTGTGAACACTCACCAGCCCTCCTGGCTGCCTCAGTGGATCTCTTGGAGACTAGTCTGGCAGTGTTCTACCACTGTCCTATCTTGCGCCTCCTGTGCCTTCTGGTCAGGACACCTCTATGGGTTGTAAGAGGGCCCCATCCGCACCCAAGCCCAGGTCCAAGGTCACCCCCCCCCCCAGGCTGGGAAGCTCCATCAAAGGCCCTGACAGCCTAACACTCTATATCTATTTTCCACAAAATCAACTCCTCCCAGGCTGTGCTGACCCTGGTTATTTAAGAAAACCCCCTGCCAATCTAGATTAAGGATTGGTCAGGGCTCCTCAGAACACCCCAGGTGGCTCCACCTTACCTCTTCACATCTCTTTCCAGAAAGCACTAGCAGATTCTGGAAAGAAGTATGAGGTCCTAGTGACAGCACCTGTGAGTCACCCAGCTTTATTCTAGGTCACTCCCAACCCAATTCACAAAAACACACCCAGGCTTGGCTGCCAGCCCAGACTGGACATCTTTCTATTCTCAAAACAATAAGTACCGCTCTTCTAGCACAGTAGAGGGTGCTACATACAGAATGCATGCAAGCTCTGGGATACAAACACAAGTCCTGTGCCCTCCAAAATTAAAGCAAACCAAAAACAAAAAAAACAAAAAAACAAGAAAGGGGTAATATTTTGGAGCTTACCCAGTTTTTAGGCTTAAAGGCTGCAATTGTTTTATTTTTTCAGGTTAAAACATTTTCATCTACAGTAATAGAGAAAACAACTTCTGATCTTGCTAGAAAGCATTTTCTTCATAATTCCTGTTAATTGGATGAAAGCATTACATTTTTTTTTTTTTATCTTTCACCCTCAAACAAATAATTTACCCATCCCCCCTGTAATAGAAATTAAACAAAGGCAGACATTTTTAAAGTCCAACCTGTGTGACAATTATGGCTCTCTCTATAGATACAAAAGTGAGCATAGCCACCCAGGGGCAAGAAGTGTATTGTTTGTAGGGTTGCCAGGTGAAGATAAAGGGGGGGGGGGGGAGCCTTAAATGCCAAATTTCTCTATATGTGTAGCTTAGGAATTATGCCAATGAATGATTTATGTATTCACTAAGGGCTCATTCACACAAGTGCGAAGGGCGGCTGATTCTCTGAAAAATTATCCATGCTCAGATCACTTTTTAGAGATGTTTGACAGGAGGAGATTATTCACACCTGTTTTAACCCCCTAAATGTGGCACTACTTGAATGAATCGTGTTTGGTGGGTGGTGAATGCGAAAGAGGATATAATTTCTGTCAAGGCAGTGAAGTAAAGGCTCATGGCCTTGGCATGTGTACACCCCCAACACCCCCTAAACACTAGTGTGAACAAGCCCTTAAAAAGTCTGGAACTCAATAAAGAATATAACATCTTCCAACTCTGCCTTGAATAAGTTATTTTAGTGATTATAATATCAAATAAAAAAAAGGCTTACTATGTACAGTAGCAAACATGTGTTTTATTTCAATAACTGTAAACTTTTATTCTGTCATGAAGGTTACTGCATGGGTTGGGGTGACCCCCATTATATCACATTTGATGGCACCTACTATAGCTATCAAGGGAACTGCACCTATACTCTAGTGGAAGAGATTACAAAGAAGATTGATAATTTTGGAGTATACATCGATAACTATGACTGTGCAGCTATAGACCGAGTATCTTGCCCACGTGACATCATTGTCCGTCATGAATCTCAGACAATACGCATTGCTTTGAAGACCGCGATACCTGTCAACATACAGGTAGGATTTATATGTATTAATTATGTTGGTTGAAAAACAGCATTCCTACTCTTTAAGATTAGTGTAAACTAATAATAATGTGATGCTAAGCACCTGTATTTTGATACATTTTTTAACCAAATAATTGCAGCAAAAATAATAATTGTTCATAATGACAAACAGATTCATTGTCAACCGCTTTATTTAATAAAATACTGGTAAATCTTAAAGCCATCTTAACATGCTGTTACATTTCATGATCGCTGGGAATCCTAGCTCAAGGTGGGTTGCTGCTGTCTGAGCCTTGCTGATTTTTCTGAGCAAAAGTGTAAGCTTACTAACCTTTACTTTTCCATGTCCTTCTTCATGTCTAAACCGTAAACATTTATTTATTTATTTTTTAGATTTTGAATTGAGCGGGCAAGTGTTCTGCATCGTACACACGATCAGTTTTTCCGACAGAATTCCGCTCAAGCTTAGCTTGCATACACACGTTCACACAAAAGTTCTCTGAAGTTCTTTTCGACCGTCAAGAACGCGGTGACATACAACACTACGACGAGCCAAGTTCAATGCTTCCGAGAATGCGTCTAATTGTTTCCGAGCATTCATCGGGATTTTGCGTGTGGGAATTGCTACAGACGATCAGGGTTTCCGATTGGAATTTTTTCCGTTGGAAAATTTGAGAACCAGCTCCCAAATTTTTGTTGCCGGAAATTCCGACAGGAAAAGTTCGATGGAGCAAACACACGGTCGGAATTTCCTACCAAAAGCTCACATTGGATTTTTCTTGTTGGAAATTCCGACTGTGTGTACGGGGCGTTAGAATCGAGCAGTTTTTTTTATTGCTGCAGGTTTCCTTGCTAATCAGTTTCCCCTCCTCACCTTCCTGATGACCATTGTCAAGTGATAGGATCTAACATTTTACAGCTGTCAAATGTACAGGAGGAGAAGGGAAATGTTCCAATGGGGACACGCATTCCAGTGACAGTCTCAGAAGGGCTATTTCCATTTTTAATACATTTTTTCGCATTCTCTGTTCGGTTCCAGAACACAAAGTAAAAGAAAATCTTCCCCAGGGCCAAAGATAAAAAGCATGACCGGGAGGTTTACCATTCCTTACTCTAACCAAATTGAAAAAAATAAAATAAATACACTTTAAATGTATTTCCACTTTTACAACCACATTGGGACGACAGCTAATTTATATTTGTTACATGTTCTCATTCACATAGCATAACCTAAAAAAATAAAAAAAATAACGCTTGGATTTTACTCGTTTTTTCGGAGAACTCCAAAACTGAATTTTTCCTCTCTTATGCAGAAGGTTTGGGAAGCTATAGTTTACCATAATTAATTGTTTACCTTTATCTGTATCTGTACTCTGCATGCACTAGATTTGAACACTGTCTGTCCTAACAAATGGTTCAAAATGTAGAAGCTTAGTTTCTATATTTTATGTTGATGAGGGGATACTCAATGGGGGAGATTTACTAAAATTGCTGCACATAGAATATGGTGCCGCTGTGCATAGTAATCAATCAGCTTCTAGGTTTTATTGTCAAGGCTTAAATATGTAAACTCAACAATTCATATTCCTGATATGTGCCTGCGCAGTACCATGAACAAATGAAAAAGTGTCCTGTTCTCTTTGTATTACCCTTCCTTTGTGGGAAATCCCTGGCTGGCAGTCCCTCGGTTTCTCCGTTTGCAAAATTGGTTCCTTCCTTAGGACACTAGATCATAAACTTCTTTGCAGCTACTACTGCCAACTCTAATAATAAAAAACGTTATAAATTTCTTCTTTTGTCCTGTTTATCTAGGTTTCTGTAAACGATGTGGTTGTAGCAATCCCCTTTAAAAAGTATGGAGTGTCTGTGTATAAATCTGGAATCAATTATGTGGTCGAAATTCCAGAATTGAAGGCTAATATTACATACAACGGCCTGGACTTCTCTATCAAACTACCATATCATCTTTTTGGAAACAATACACAGGGACAGTGTGGTAAGCTTCTGTTGGGATCGACAGTATATTTGAAAAGTATCATTCCATTTAAATCCTAACTATAGCTATTCTCACTCCCACCCCCATTATAAACCAATTCTAACTACCCTGTAAAGGAAAGAAGTCTATACTTACCTATTTTAAAGATGCTTTGGTCCAATCACAAGGACGGCTTCAGTGAAGAGAGACCCTTGATGATGGCTGCAGAGCCTGGGTGATGATGTCACCCAAAGGCTTATGTCTCGTACACACGACACTGCCATGAGAGATTTTGGCCGGGAATCCCGGCCTCGTCTATGCTCTATCGCAGTTTTCCAGACAGGAAAACTGTGGGAAAAAAAAGAGAACATGGGATTCCCGGCTGTCTTTTTCCCAGCAGTTTTCCTATGGGAAAAACTGCGGTGGAACATACACATGGCCGGGATTCCCAGCTAAAGCTCTCACTGCAGTTTTCCTGATGGATAACCATGTTTCCTTCACAGGGTTGTTAGAATAAGCTTATAATGGGGGTGGGAGCAGGTTTAGGTAGAGTTAGAGGTAGATTTGACTTGAATGCTACTTTTATTTTCAGTGGGAGATGCAAAGTTTTTACTTTCCCTGAGACTCATTTAGCAAAGACAGTTTTAAACCCAAACCTCTTTCTGAAAGAGGCTAGCAAAAGGCAAACGGTGTGGGATTGTGTTTCAAACTTTAAGACAAAAATGATTATCATTAACAGAGTGAATACAAGTTTAACATTTTCCTACCTGCATTTTAGATATGTTTTTGGATCTCCAAACTTTCTAAACAAAGGGCCAGTTTACGGTCCTTCAAACTTTAGGGGGTGCCGGACTGTGGCCAGCGGGAAGAAAATGTTCTGGCATCAGTGGGAGTAAACAATGCTCCATGATTGGAATTAGGGGGAATAATAGTGCCCCATCATTGGTGTAAATGGGAGAAATAGTGTCCCGTTATTAGGTGTCAAAGGTAAGAATAGTGCACCATCATTGGTATCAATGGGAGGAATGGTGCCCCATCATTTGTATCAATGGGAGAAATAGTGCCCCATCATTGGTGTCAAAGGTAAGAATAGCACCCCACCATTGGTATCAATGGGAGGATAGTGCACCATCAATGGTGTCAATGGGATGATTATTCCCTTATCATTGATTTCAATAGGAGGATTAGTGCCCCATCATTGGTGTCAATGGAACGAATAGTGCCTTTTCATTCATGTCAATGAGAGAAATAATGCCCCTTCATTGGTGCCAATGGGAGGAATAGTTCCCCATCATTGATGTCAATAGAAGGAAAAGTGTCCCATCATTGGTATCAGTGGGAGGAATAGTACCTCATCATTGGTGTCAGTGGGAGGATTGGTGACCCATCATTGGTATCAGTGGGAGGAATCGTACCTCATCATTGGACTCAATGGAAGGATTAGTGCTTCATCATTGGTGTCAGTGGGACACAAGAAGTTATCAGCTTACATGAATATAGTAAGATTTATTTTTTGTACTTATGTAACAGATAAACTAAAAACACTTTCAATTATATATTTACAATAAAAGGGGCCAAATAAGGGGAATTTACATTTACAAGCATGAAGTGTTTTTTTCTGCCAAAACACCACTGCCAGGAGGAAAGGCGTCCAGCAAAAACGCAAAGTGCAAAATACAATTTTCTGCACCATATCTTATTACTACAGAAATACTTGTGATCTGTATCTGACTGTATATTTCTTACTTAGGTACTTGCACCAACAATAAAGCAGATGACTGTCTGACAAAAAGCGGTGAAATTATATCAAACTGCGAAGTTATGGCAGATTCTTGGGTTGTAGAAGATCCAAGAAAACCTGCATGTGGCAGTCTGAGACCCACAATTCCACCCAAAGTCACCCAGGCTCCTTGCAAACCATCTCCACTCTGCGAACTCATCTTGGGAACGTAAGCATTTTTTTTTCCAATAGAACATTTTAAAACATTGTTATAAAATACATGAATTGGTTTGTAAAGTGGTTCTGTCCTTTTACAAATAAAAATCCTACCTTTTCTGAAGATAAGACCTGATCCAACCTATAAACTGTCCAATGCAATTAACATGGCAGCTAGTAGACATACCTCCCAACATTTTGAGATGGGAATGAGGGACACCCCCTGTCACACCCCCTTAAAGGATAATTAACTTAAAAAAGTTAATTAAATCCACAAGGGTTTTTTTTTTTTACCATTACTATTCCTTTATATTAGCTTTTAAAATGTACAAATGCAGCAATTTCGATTTTGGAAAAAAGGTTTAGCACTGGGAAACACTTTCTGAAAGATAAAAAGTGCATTTTATATACAACTATATGAATCAGACCAAAATGAGGGACAGATAAGGGGGAAAGAGGGACATTGCTCCAAATCAGGCACAATCCCTAGAAATCGGGGACAGATGGGAGCATTGCGCTATTAAATGACAAGGGCAGGGCTTTCTCAATGGCGAAAGACTTAGCACTGGGTCAGAGTTGAAGTCAAAAAGATCATTTGTGTTTAGTATGCACCTGGGATCAAAGTGCTTCTTACTTACACAGAAAACAATTAGCAAATGTATGTGCAGGCACCATTTTTATGTATGCTGTTAGCTTGAACACTTTTGTGACCTGGTAGGTTCAGTTTGAGCACTTGTGATTTATTTGCATTAATGTTAAACTCTCACACTTTGCCGGTTTCATAATTTCAACTTGGCAAACAAACAAAAAGAATACAGGCAGTGTTTTTAAAGAATCCATAGATTAGACATTCCCTGCTTTGTGCCTGAGAATATGAGGAAGGGTTCTGAAGGCCTTAAAGAATCCCAGCACATCACCATTTATTTCAACAAGAATCTTCCCATAGGAATATAATATATATATATATATATATATATATATATATATATATATATATATATATATATAATGATTAACAAATGCAAATGCAATTGTTTTCTTAAAAATGCACATTTAAAACATTTTGTACATTTTACATTAAATGTCTGGAACGATATTGATTTTCTTTAGCGAGAGCACAGCAAAGGTTGCTTCAAACTCAACTCCAGGATTTCAGCCACTCTCTAAAGATGTGTAGGCATACTAGGGGTTAAGTCAGAAGATGTGCATGCCACCTCCTGGACTCTATTTTATTTATATTTGACAGTTTTATGTTAGCTCTAAGAGTACACACTCTGGGCACTGAGAGGGGAGACTCTGTCTTCTCCAGAGAGCATCCCTGCTTTCCCCTCCCCTCCCTCTGCTGTCCATTCACAGAAGGCTTTGTACTGTTCACAAAATGGGTTCACAAAACACAAAGCGCTCTGTGATTTGGCAGAAGGCGGCACAGCAGTTGCATTTGACTATGCAGCTTCAGGAGCTGAGACCAAAATGTCCAGCATTGCCATAGCTTTACCCCCTGCATTCCATAAAGTTGTAAATAAAAGAGATAAGTCTACAATTCGACATTCAACTCATAGGGAGTCTGCATATATAACAAAGTAGTTGAATTCATGGAGTTCAGCTTTAAGCTGTCAGTCTCTCTGATTTAGAAAATTGGATAGAATTGACTAAAAAAGTGTGATGGGACACTGACTTTCTTTTATTTACCGTACTTAGTAAAGTAAGTAAGACTATATTTTACTAACCAATCCAGCATCAGTACAGTATAACAGTATGTCAATGTTATTTTCTATTAAACAAAAGAAAAATAGCACCATCAAGTATAGGAAAACATTTTCTATTTAAAAAAGTATAACCCTTTTATTATCAAGCATTTGTTTGAATGATTTCTCATAAACCAGCATAATTCTTTAAACCTTCTGTGTCTTTTTTTTTTTTTTTTCCTAAAGGACATTCCAGAAATGCCACAGTGCTCTGCCTCCAAATAATTTCTACCAGGCTTGTAATTTTGACAGTTGCCATGTACCCGACTCCAACATAGAATGTAGCAGTTTGCAGCAATATGCTCAGCTCTGTGCAAGTCAGGGAGTCTGCATTCAATGGAGAGATAAAGCTCCAGAATGTCGTAAGTTATCCTATTTAGTTATCTGTTCTGTGACACCACACAGCTTATTATGTGATCTGTACTCATAACCGAGGATCGGCAAATTTCCCTGGGTTCTGTTTTTTAAACAGTTTTGCAAAGTTTTCTCAAACTTTGAGAACTTTGTGTTGAAAATGATTAAAGTCTATTGGGATAAACCTTGATATTTAATTTTGGCCATTTGTAGGGATAATAAGCAGGGGTGGCTCCAAATATTTTTGTTGGGGTGTGTAGTGCATATAAGTGAGGAAGCCAAGTCCCTAACCCTGAATCCGGTGTTATAATAAAATCAGACATAAAATAAGAGAGAGGGGAGACAGCATAGAGGAGGGAAGAAAGAGAAAGTAGAGAGATGGGGATGGTGGGAGATAGAGATAGAAAAAGAGCAAGGGAGAGCAGGAGAGAAAGAGTAGCAGGTGGGGAAAGGTGGAGACTGAGAATGAAGAGAGATGGACAGATGGGGGTCAACCCACATGAACACAAGTTAGGACTGGGAGCAGGAAGATGATCCCACACACATATCCTCTGATGCCATGACCTCTGGGAAGGGGACCAGTGGTCCAACTAGTCAAAGAAAAAAGAACTGTGCACCAGTCAGTCACAACCAGTATGTGATCAGTAGGTGGAACACAAGGAACAGGACACCCACAATATTTTACATTAGGTATGCAATTTGCTTCACCATTTGAACATGTGTACCACTGAGTCTTCTCCTGGCTTGGCTTAGTCAAATGTGGCAGCAATTTCAAGGGTGAGTTAATGTACATTATTAGCTGAGGACCTGGGGCCTGAGCACAGGAATAGGTTGCACTGCAATGTAAATGTAATGGTGGTTTGCAACATAGGCAGGGGCCCAGGAGATAAAAGTGTTATAAGAGTACTTAAATAGATTGTGGGGGTGTTATAGAACACCCAAGCACTCCCATATAACTACTACTTTTAATAGGAAAGCTAGTGTCATACAACATGCATGGAGAGCCAAATTATTGGCTTTTATAATTTAGCTGACTGGGGCAAATGTTAGGCAATGATTTGTAGGTTGTTTCCTGTTTCTAAATGCAAACATGCAAAGTTTTCAGCCAAAGGTTTGTGAAATCTCCATGATTCAATGCAAATATATAGGAGCAGCAGACCCAAACCTCATCCCCACTTATAACCGGGTACAGTATATAAACAAAGTAAAAGTATAATAAAGCTGAATTAAAGTTAAATATAGCCCCCAAATCACTTACCACAATATGCAAAAAAGTATAGTGATTTTCATGAAAAACTGCCTGCTAGCAATTTTTGTTACTGTACATTTAACTTTTTTTCTGCCTTAAACTGTATTATTTCAAATTTTTGTTTATAGTGCAATAATTTTCCTTCGAGTAGCACTGCTCTGAAGCCCACAATCTGTAGTTATTGTTGCCTTTACCTGCCCTGTTCTCTGACACAAAAAAATAAGAGGAAACATACTGTAAATAGAAAGTGGCACCTTTCTTGCTACTTGCGTGCCTAAATGTTGGATGCTGCATTGCCTCTCTCAGCGATACATTTTTTTTTCTCACACATCTCAACCCACCAATCTGAAAAGTTTCATTTGGCAGCTGAGATGGGAAAGGTGCCATTTTCATCTACAACCATGAACGTTGTATTATTTCTTAAATTCTTTACAATGTATTTAAAAAAAAAAAAACATTTATTTCTTCCAGCTATTACTTGTCCTTCACACAAAGTCTACAATGCATGTGGAGCAGCTGTACCAACTACATGCCAATCTACGTAAGTGTATAATACCAATATTTATAGGAAGAAGGTTTTATTTTGGATATTTTTTAAATATTTTCCAACTTTGAACAAAAAACATGATGCAAAATTGCTTATCCTTTAGTCCGGAAGAGATTGAACAATCGCAGAATGATAAACATTTGGTTGAAGGATGCTTCTGTCCATTCGGTACCAAGCCTTTCAGTCCTGCTGTGGATGTCTGTGTATCTACTTGTGGTAAGATATCTGTACTTTTCTACTTTTTAAAGTTCTTTAACCAGTGTGAGATCTTGTAATATGGAATTCCATGCAAACAATAGGGCATTCCCTATGGTGTAACATGTAGACTGACATCCTGCTTACTTTTCTTAAGAGGTTTATGTTTATTACGTTTTCAGTTAAACAGGCATCTAGCTTTGTTATTGCAAGTGTATACACCTTTAATTAAAGCGGAAGTAAACCCATCCATTTACCATTTTCAAAAAAGTTTCATTTCCGGCATGTGCTGGAAATGTAACACTCCCATTAGTTGTGCTATCAACCAAATAGTCAAACCATCCAATGGCTGGTGTCATAACTGATCACATGTAAAGCATAATGGCAGTTGTAGATTAAACAGAGGCAAAAATGGCTGCTTCCTAGGCTGAAAACGATAGGAGGGTTTACTTTAGGGCAAGACAAGTTCCTGTCTCAAGATACTAATGGGCAATGAGGTTTTCTGTAACTTCATTGCCCAGAAAATTGAAGTTTGCTGCTGCCCCCTGGTAATAGGTAAAAAGGTCATCATATTGCTAATAAAATGTGAAACAAAAAAATATCATCACTAGAACACGTGAACTCTTACGTTTAGAGTTTACGTTTAACGTTTAGCTCCCTCAATCCTCTAGTCTTTTCTAGCCTAAAGTAACACTGGCACCCCAGAAAATCTTTTACTAAGTTCAGAATAAGTTTTTGGGGTAAGACCTTTTTGAGGCACACAGAAAACATACATATGGCTCTATGCCTTGGCCTTGACCAGCAAACAACAAGGAAGTAGTGGGCCACTGTTAGCAGAAAGGAGCCCAATGCTGTCAAGTTATTTCAGGGGTGTTAGTGTACATTTTGGCTAGCAGGGAAAAAAGGGTGGGAGAAGTCAAGTAAGCTGAACAGCCATAAAAGGTTTTTTATTAAATACACATTTTACATAAAAGCTTCATAGACTAGGTGAATGTCGTAGAGTATTAATATAGTAACTGAAGCAAAGGATTTTTGGGGAGTCCCAAGCTCCAAGCTCTGGTGGTGTTTCATATATTGTTATAGGAAATATTGTCAACATT
Organism: Rana kukunoris; assembly: GCA_029574335.1. Classification (NCBI taxonomy): domain Eukaryota; kingdom Metazoa; phylum Chordata; class Amphibia; order Anura; family Ranidae; genus Rana; species Rana kukunoris. Next base: position 217,176,513 of record CM056059.1, on the reverse strand, counting down.
GTACCAGTCCTGTTTTTTTCCCTCCTTCTCCTGCCAACAAAAACACATTGTTCCTGTGCATTATCCCAACCATCAGCAGTCTTGAAGACTCTTTTGGGATGACATTAGAAAAGTAGGGTGCCTGCATGTTTAAATATAGCTATAAGGATACCAAACAAAGTATAATACAAACAGTTCTCTAGCTTAGTCCACAGAGGCAGCTTCAGATTTCAGAATAGCCATCTCAGTGTTAGATTCCTGCACAGTTCTACATAGTATATCCTCTTCTCCAGCCCTCAGTTCTTTAACCCAAAAGAAAGAGATAGAACAAAAGAGAAACACACAAACATACTTCAACCACTCAAAGACTTATTCAGAGAATTTGGTTCTAACATGCATGGTCAGTATGCTCAAACATGCAGGTTTATGTCTATGGTGAAAGAAAGGGGAAGTGCCAAGATGCTTAGGGGGAAATATTAGTATATGACCAGAATCATACAAAAAAGTATGTTGTTTACCCCAAAGAAAAGTCAGAATCAATTTAAGACCATAAAAACATAAGGGTTTTTATCTGGACTTGGTTGTCCTATAGCTAGAGTTCTGCACATCCTGTTAATTAACATATTTAATATTGTAGATCATTTACATTTCATACTGTAGGTTATAGTAATGTCCACAAAATACACACACACTGGTTAAAGCATGTGTATTCTGATACAATACGCTATATACTGTACAATAGCACAGTAAATCTATGAATAGTTGTCTGTAACTGATATTGAAGCGTAATGCTTTACTGACAATCTTGTTTGTTTCAGGATGCGTTGGACCAGACAATGTGCCAAGAGAGGTATGATTTTTATCTATACTTACAATTTTCCATAAAATATTTATGATTCCACAGATTTTTATGCTGATAGTCTAACAGACATTTCAGTTATGCTGGAAAGTTGACCAAGGTCGACTATAATTACCTAATTTTGTCAGGTTGACAAAAGACATATCAAGTTCAACAAAATGAAAAACATAAATTCAAAAAACCTGCATCCTCAGAATCCGAAACAAACCATCAGATGATCCAAAGGCAGATAAAAAAAAGACCCAGATTAGAGAATCTACAAATAATTTAATGAGAGCTCCAAACAAACATGCAAGAGTCCAAGTTAATTTAGTGATAAAATTGATTCAAAACAAAATAAAGCCAATGTGTTTCAGGTCTAAACACACTGCTCCTTCATATGGGCTTACAAATTTTGACAGCGTGTAAATGGACTCAGCAAAGCAGATTCTTCATAAATCTGCTGTGTTATTTACTTCTTGGAACAGTTGCAGAAGGGCAGGTTATGCCAGTATAAGTGAATGCAACAAAGAAGCTCCCCGTAACACATTGATTTTATTCTGCTAAGAATCATTTTTATTATTAAATTACCTTGAAATCACAGATGAGGTCTAGATAACATCTATGATCTGGAGAGAGGGGAAGAAGGCCATAAAACAGGTGGTGATCTAAGCCAGAACATTTGCCCAGGGTTCAAGCATAGAAAACTGGGGGATGCTGTATTACTGGAGACTGGGACAGCGGAAGCTTTTATGTCCAAAACTATGAAATACATTTGGTCTGAGAAAGTCATTAGTCTAGTTGAGGAAGATAAGGTATCAGTGGAGGAATATAGTTATGAGAGCAGTACAGTCCACAAGTATACTTATCCAGTCTGGTCAGAAATGAAGTTTGGAGACAAGTCTGCAGACACTGATCAATCAACTAAAGTGCCAGAGAGTTCATCTCAGCCGACAGGAGCCCCAAAATGTGAGTGGGCCCTGGTAATGCTAGCTGCAAGATCACTTGACTCCAGTTTACTGCCCGAGAATAGAGATCCCAAAGAACTACCCAGGTTTGCCTGCTTGCAGAGGATACTGCAATTCAGAGTGGCTAAAGAATATGAGTGTGAGCATCCTTATGCACTGGAATCTACCATGTGGGAGATCAAGGAAATGACAAAGGAGTGGTGTGCAGAGGCAGTGCTGATCCTAACCTCCCTGGGGCCCTAAGCAAAATGACATATCACACAAGTTGAGAAGCGGTGGGGCTACCGAAAATGCGACTTCTGTTGATAAAGAGGAAAGGCCCACCTGATCTCAATAAGCTCACCAGAGACTGCTTCTGCTGAGTCTGTGACTCTGCAAATCAGTAAGGATTTTCTGAATTTCTTACTCTACTCTCCCTTGTGTTGCTGCAAGGAATACATTCTTTAAAAAGTTCCTTAAAGTGACTGTCACCCAATGTCACACATCCCCCATCTTTTGGCCATGGACTCAGCAGTGAGATAATGCTAGCCCACTCTGTCTCTGGGGGTTCCTCATATGCCTTTGGGTCGGGTGACTGATGAATGTATTTATCAGAGCAGCACAGTTGCTTAGTACTAGCACTTCTGCTCTACAGCACTGGGGGGTAAAAATTCCAGCCAGGTTACTATCTGCATGTTTTACCTGTGCTTGCTTGGGTTTCCTTCCACACTCCAAAGATGTGCTAGTAGGTTAATTGCTTAAATTGATCACATTTTGTCAGTGTGTATGTGGGATAAGGACCTTCAATTATAAACTCTTTGATGGTAGATGAATGAAAAAGTAAAGTGCTGTATAAATTAAGGTTAATTATAAACACCTCAAATAAATAAATAAATAAGTGGTGATACTGCCAGTCTTGGCTGCTTCTTCTCAAGGTTGAACAAATACATTTAAGCTTTCTTTATAGCTAAGGTCCTCAATGTTTTTAATGATTAAATTCACCGAAGTCATCTGTGTAAAGCCTTTACATTCCTTGTGACCATTCCCGGAGGCAGAGATCAAAATATCTGTAGAAATAAGCACAGTTTAAATGTATTTTCTAATATAAATAACATTGCCTTTTCTACTGCTACAGTTGGAGGCTGCAGTATACAGTAAAAAATAAAAAGTAACACATCACAAAGTGCAAAAGTCAAGCATATTGCAACTTGATCTCATAAAACAGCATTAAAATCTCCTGTTCGCTTAGATTTTTTGACCAAGACACATATTAAAGAGTGCCTGACAGTAAATAATCCATTAAATACAAGTTTTCATACAAGCTTTTGTTAAAGAAAATCTGAATACCGCAATGTTTAGGGGAGTTCCACCAGGGTGGAATGCCAATATTTTATTAGACCATGGACTGTTTGTGTTAGTCTGTTTAAAAGAGAAGTAGGGCCAAAGCTCTTTTAACCCTACTTCTCCTGTGGGTTATAGTAGTGCACTTAGTTTTGCACTCCTGTAACTCAGATTCAGCTGACAGTGAGCTAAGGTCTACTGTCAGATGATGTCACTCAGCTGCTCTAGACTCTGGAGGGATCCTGACTTTAATGTCAGCATCTGCCCAGATTCCCAACCAACAGCTGGCTCAGGCTCTCAATAAATCACTGAGAGCCTGAGCCAGCCGCTCCTTTCCCCTCCACAGCCCAGTTCTCCAAGTGAGGTATGGACTGGAGCAGAGAGCCGATGACTTCTGTTCACAGAAGATCCAGAACTGAGCAATCAGTGGTATTTGATAGCTCAGTTCTGAACCCACCTGATGCTGCATCCACCGAGGTGAGTATGTATGTTTGTTATTTTGAAATCCTGCACTTTTCTTTTAATAAAAGCTGAAGGGAAACAATTAGACTGGAAATGTTTTAATTTTTAACAGTCTGATTGTTGCCATGGGCACTGTATCAGCCTTTCCCTAGGCTACTACCAGTTTAAATAAAAAATAAAAATAGCAATTATGTGACCTGTAGTTGAACATTCTCACAATTTTGGTTATTCTTCACTACAGTATGGAGAGGAGTTCCAGTTTGACTGCCAGGACTGTATCTGTAGAGAAGGTGGCAGTGGCATCGTTTGCCAAGAACATAAATGTCCCACGGTGAAGAATATTGAGTGTGAACTGGAAGGTTTCTACCCCAAAAACCAGAGAAACCCCGATGATGCTTGCTGTCAGGAGTCTACGTGTCGTAAGTTCTGCTTATAATTTATTTTCTGCCTTTCTTCCAAGAAATGTATAACCTATCAATGTTATTGCCCCACACTATGTATATTTAAGGTTCACCCAACTAAGATCACTTGATCTCGTACCCCTAGTCTCATTAGTGAGGCATATCTGCTGCAGTTTGAAATTACCCGGAGATTTTCGGCTGTATGCAATAAACATCAGTCAATATTCATGAGTACTTAATGGACACAGTACAGTAACTTTTTAGAAAGGAGCTGGGATCACTCCAGTGTGTATTTAGACTAAATGTTACAAAATATTAGACCATGAATCACGGACACTCATCTATTATGATATATCATTAAGGCTAGTGTTGACATGCTCAGAACTGCTTCTCTCTCTATACAAGTATATGGAAATGCAAACGCAGTTTGAGGCAAGTCAATTGCAAGTCAGAAGGAGATCAACTACAGGTAAATGCACCTGTCATTAAATTCTGATCAATCTCAGATTTGTCGCAAACTGATACAAAATGCATGCTGCATTTGCCTGTTGATACAGGCCATTAGAAAGATAAAGTGGATTTTTTTATGAGCCTGTTAGAGGGAGGTGAGTGCTTTTCCTCCACTCAGCTATCAGCTTACACTACAGCTCTGTGATCTAGCTGAAGTGTGTAATGTTAAATCCCCACCCCCTGCTTTCTGTAGCTTAGATATGCTGTGGAAAATGTGTGATAGAAGGCTGTAGAGGAGAGATCGCTGCAGAATAACTGGTACAAATTGTGCAGGAAGATTTGTATCATCTCTGTGTATCTCCTTAGTCTATTCACTTCAATGGTTTACAACCATTAAATGCAAATCATTTTTAGGTTTATAAATACTGTATGTTTAATATATGTTTCATAAAAAATCTAACATACAACATGGTGATCACATGCATTTGTTGATTAGAAACTTCCCTATTTGAAAAATGATTCCCTAACTTTTATCAGCCATTTAAAGCTAATTACATCCTTAAGAAAAAAAACACAGTTCTCATTCCCTATGAACTCAAACGTACTGGGCCAAACTCAGTGACATGTCCTGATTTTCTCAAAAATTTTACAAAGCTACAACTCGTAATTTCGCACATCAATATTTGTTACCAAAAAACATCATAAGGTTCGGGTCCTGAACCTGGAAAATCTTTTAAATCAGGCAATTTTCATTTACAAACATTTACAACAAAAGAATAACAACGCCCAAAAGGCTCATATCAAAAGACACATAAAAACCGGGTTTCTTCTAAACATAGTAAAGAAAAGTAGGAAAAGCTTTACAAGCCTGGAAATCTGATTAATAATGAATGATCTATCAAGGGAAATGATCAGGTCAGCCATCACCAATTTTGTCCCTTACACAGCTTTAGGCAGGGCCCCCCTGGAGCAGAGAACTGGGAAGGGGGAGTTGATGAAAAGAAAAAAATAAGTATAATCTCTTCTCTCCTGATGCAACATAATATAGGGGGGGGGGGGGGGCTGGGGACCATCGTGCACCTTACAAGTGTAAAGCAAAAAAATGTTTACGGGAGGGGGGCCGGTCGGGTCTGTATGGGGCCCTGGGGACCGTTGGACCCCCTACAGGTGTAATGCAAAAAAAAAAACGGGAGGGGGGCCAGCCGGGCCCCTGGGGACCATTGGGCCCTTTACAGGTGTAATGCCTGCATCCCCCTGATGGTGGCCCTGGAAATTATCCCTGCTCTTTATGGACATGTAGTCTGTATGTTCGTAATGGACATTTATGGACAGATGCAAAAATTACGGATTTTACAAACTGTTTGTAAATTTACTGACGGTTGGCAACCCTGGTTCCAATATGGATATGTTTCCCAGTGTTTGATGAAATTAGACCATAAATGTCCTCTAGTAATATTTACTGAGATCATAATTTATTTGACTGACCCTAACTATTGTATATTTGTGTTTCAGAGTGTGACCCCAGTCAATGCACAAATAAATCTCCCAACTGTGGACTTGGATATGAAGCTATAGGTGAAATTCCAGAAGGACACTGTTGCCCCATATATCAATGCGGTAAGTTGAAATGTATATTTTATGTAATGTTTGTTGCTTGCAGGAGGTAAAATATTCACATCTTATTTTGCATCTATGCCATCCATATAAAGGACATCTTTTGATTGAATTATTCATATTATCGCCACATCCATTTGTTTTTAAGCCCCAGACCTTAAAATGTACTGTATAAAACATTTTTGATGTTTTACAGTAGTCCCTAGAAAATGAGGTGGTAGTACATTTGTAACAGTGACCTCTGTTCATTGAGACACACAGTCGAATACATAGAGACTATATGGACAATCAGGGAGGAGATGGAACATTTGGGGAAGTTTGAAATTTAGTTAAAAGTTGAAATAGTATTTTGGTTTCTATATCTCCCCTGGGGGGAATGGAAATTGCTTGTGATATAAAATATTATAATTTCCCTCTGCTATAGACCAGGAATAGTAAAAGAGTTTAAGATAGAGATGTATTATAATGTCCATATATAAATAAGCTGTTGTATTGGATTCTGCATATCCCGTTTTCTTGTGTTTTTCGTGTTGCTTTCTTGTTTATAAAAATAAATAAAAGATAATTATAAAAAAAAGAGACACACAGTCAGAGGAAATGCCAAAATTCAGAGTTGTCATCAAAGCAATAGATGAGGGAAAACAAGTGAGGACACCAGTTTCTGTAACATAGTTCCATTCCCTTTGGAGAGGTTTCCTCTCATTTCCTTTAGCATCTCCAGGACAGGAAGATTAGAGAATTCTCCTCAATTTCGATAGAGGTTTTAACCCTTCCTTATCTAAAACTAAGAAAAAAAAGTTTTGTCTTCACATACACATTAAATATAGCATGTTGTCGTGATTCTTAAAATAACTGTTGTGCTCTCTTGCAGTCCGGAAGAAAGTCTGTGTACATGGAAGTGCAGAATACTTGGTAAGCTTTTTAAAGAAATGAAACAACCTGGTGATAAATAAAGGCTAAGTTCACCTTGGTACTTGTTACATATTTACACCAATGTTTAGGGTGTAACATGTAACATGTTCCTGCTTGTGCCCTGCTCACCCACCCCACCACTTTCACTGTTACAGTGGATGGAGAAATCTCTCCCTACACCTGCTGTCACATTTTAAAAATGGTGTGGCTGCGTGGGGCTCCACAGCTGATTTATTCATTGACAGAGATCTGTGAATGAAGGAACTACAAGTGCTGTATTCACTGCTGCAGACAGCACTGATGAGCACCCTCCTAGTTCATCTTAACTCAAAATGTACAATTCTGCCAGATTTGCTCAGAATGCAGGGTCACCTACCCCCTCGATATCCCCGCTCCCAGGAGGTCAGCTACAAGCCATTGCACCGCTCCTCATGGCCATGAATGATCTGCTCAGAGCACCGCTCCTCCCCCTCTGCTTTTTCACAGGCTGCACTAGAAGGACAGACTGAACCAAAGTCGTCCTGGAGCAGGGGGAGCTGGAATATCATGCCTGCAGAAAGGAATGCCCGAATGCCTTACCAGAGGTGTAGGGATTCGGGGAGGCAATAAGCTGCTGAACAGAGTCAGGACGGTGGAGGAAGAATTTTACATCCCCCCTAAACAGCGCACATGATGACTGGCTGCCCACCCTCCTGCCGACGTCACTGGCACCTATGCTAAGAAGGGAGCCGGTGTCCTGTCGAGTCAGTGCAATTGATTGCCTGGCTGGGGAAATCCCCTGGTGTGCCAACAGAGAGGGCTTGGAGTGCCAGCTGTGGCACCCATGCCACAGGTTCGCCATCACTGGACTAGGGTGACCACGTGTCCCGAAAAGCCCCGGACAGTCCCGCATTTTGCATGTCTGTCCCGGGCACATTCATTCTAGAACAATACAGTGTCCCGGAATGAAACTGACACAGCCTTCCCCCGGGCCCATCTGATGCCCCCAAAAAAGGCTGGCACATTACTGCTTTACTCACTGACAGTACTTGTCCTGGCAAGGAATGCCTGGAGGAGCACAATCCCCACCCCCAGCTTGTGATTGGAGTAATCATAAATCATGCCTCTTGTGTCTAATCACTGTGCTGTGATTCGTTACAGCACAAGCTGATTTTTAGGAAGGGAGGGTGTCCCTGAATGGTAGTTTGGAAATGTGGTCACCCTGCGTGGGACATGACTACAGAAGACCTCTTACTCTCCATAACAAAAGAAGCTGAAGCACAGGAACTTATCAGCTCAAATACATTTTGTTAGAAGTTTTGCACTTAAACATCTAAGTCATGGGTGCTCAACCACCAGCTGTTGCAGAACTACAAGTCCTGTGAGCCATTGCATGGTAGAAGTCATATATTTTGCTTATTATAGGGCTTTGAGTTGAAGGAGAGCAAAACCCATTGCTGCGGTGAATGTCAACAAACTCATTGGTACAAGTCCCATGAGGCATTGCAAGGCTAACAGGTACAAGCATGACTCCCAAAGGCAAAGGCATGGTGAGACTTGTAGTTTTGCAAGATCTGGAGAGCCCCAGGTTGAACACCCATGACCCAAATCAAAATGCATTCAGTGGTATATCTAAAACTAAGGCTATCCATACCCACTATGAATTTTTAATGGTTCCTAACTAAAAAATCTAAGGATTTGGGCAAAAAAGCTGTTGGCCAAACAGCAGCTACATCCACACTAATGCAGATGCTCTTTGGGTATTCTATTCAGAGCACAATATCTGCAGTGGGAAATGCATCTTTCTACACTGAATAACATGGATGGAGGAATCAGTTAGATTTGTTTTGCTCAGCCCACAAGCTGAACAAAAGAATCTATTTGTATATGTAAATAGCATATCATTGAAATTCATTGTTACGGTTTACATAATTTTAGCACAAATTAAAGTGTTACTAAACGCAGTAATATGTAAATAATTAGTCCGTCCCCCACAGTGCTGACAGCTTAAAAATCTTCTTTTTATACTAAAATATTGCCACTATATACCTTTTTGGATGATCTGTATACCATGGTTACATTCAGGTAGGAGGAGATATGTGATGTCAATATCATGTGACCTGGCTAGCTCTCAGAACAAGTAAATGTTCTCTCCAGCATAAAAGACGCAACTAAGCATGTGCAGGTCGGCTACCCTACCTGAGTTAGCTGGCCTTCCCCAGATAGATGATGCAGGAGGGGAAGGATCTATGCATACAGCCTTTTTACCTTAAGCAGAGGATTAACCCCATAAGTTCCACAGTGAGTATAACAAGCATGCTATGGTGCATATACAGACTGATTTTACTGTTGTGGGTTTAGTAACACTTTAATCAATATTGCAGCATAATGAATTTGGCATCCATTGTAGAATCTAGTAAGTCACTAATGGGGGGGGGGGGTGTTAATAAATTACCAGGAGGAAAAGCTTAAAGTGGGTACCACCATTATGGTAATATCCACCAATAGCCTGTATAACAAGGAGAATGTAAGAATACGTTTGTAGATTTACACATTCTAAGAAGAGTTTCACTTTACTGCATACAATTGTATGTTACATTACCTATATACTGTACTTTTATTGATATGGTGTTCTCTCTCTACAGCCTGGCGCTCCAGTGCTCTCTGACATGTGCCAGACCTGCGTGTGCGCAGAGAATGCCACTGCAGTTGCAGGAGTTGAGATACAATGCACACATGTGTCTTGCAGTAAATCATGCCCACTGGTAAGTAGAGTATAATAATCTTTATACAATATAACATACCCTGGACTGTCTTGTGTGAGTTATGATTTTTATAAACATGTCTGTATGAAATATTAACAAATCATATGTTTTTCTTATTGTAGGGCTTTGAGTTGAAGGCGAGCACAACCGATTGCTGCGGTGATTGTGAACAAACTCATTGCGTCGTTGAAGATAATAATAATTTGATTCTGTTGAAGGTATATAACTCTTAATATTGTCTAATTTTATTTTCCAATCATAGGTGTGCACAGCCTAATGCATCATGGTGTGCACCCTTAAGCTCAAACACACATGCACGTGTATGTATCTACATATATATGACCCCGGCACATTGATCTCCCTGCTGGCACAGTGAAAGAGAAGAGCATAAACACTTTTGTTATGGCAGAGACAGTAAAAGGGAGATATTTTCCATGTTCCTGCTACACTGAGCGATAACACTAATGTGCATGGGGTGATTAGGGTGTGCCTGGGCACTTTAAAACCCCTTTAAAACCACTCACACTGACCCAGGGAACAAATAAGTGATTATTTGCTATGATCGCAATCTCCATCTAGTGGTCATAATGTGATATTTTCCTAGTTCATGCTATTCTTATGCAAGACGAACATGCAGTAATGAAGCAAATATCAATTTTGCAGGCATTTGTAGAATAAATGTACATGTAATTTTACAGGATGTATAGCCCTTGCATTTTTTTTCTCAGAGTGTTTCAAATACTGTATATATAGTACTTGTTCCTTATAGCTTTTGAGGTTTACGGCTCCTTTACACTGTTATTCTCCTGGAATATTTGATGATAGTATTGCTAAACCATAATTTCATGTTTTTCAGCCTCAAGAATCATTGCGTGCACAAAATGACAACTGTACATTCTACACCTGCACTCAAATCAAAACAAGTTTCATTTCATCCACCTCACATATTAGTTGCCCATCCTTTAAAGAAGAAAATTGTGAACCTGTAAGTAGCGTGAAAAGTCTTGCCAGAGCTGAACAATGACATGTATTTTAACAGACAGGGCAGAATATACAGTGAAGCCTTACTCTGCTGCAGCCCCTCTCTCCTCTCCATTGATCCACTGCAACCTCCTCCTTCTTTGTTGGGTGAGGGCTTGCCTATGAACAAATGTAAACAGTAGTACTGCTTAACTGTGATTGGCCATCACATTGATCAGAAGGCACAGCACCACTCTGATTGGCTCTGTGCTTTTCAGCTATGATATCTGCTGTCAAATGATGGCAGATTATTATAGGAAAGACTAAAGAAAGGACAATTTTAAACCTCCAGTGGAAAAAAAAGCTCCCCCTAATGGCTGTTTTAGGGCATAGGCCCTTATACATATGGTTACCATACTAACATCAACAAAGCAACAAGCAACATTAGAGGGAAAATATGCCATATTCCCAAACTATGGGAGTCCTCACTTGGCTTGAGTCCAATAAATAACAAACCTATTTTATGTGGTGGTTGCATTCAACAACCCATCACCCAACTAAAACAATTGAGCTTAGTTTATTTTTGCACAATCAAGAACCTAGCCCCTTTCCTAACTTTCCAACCCACTATTACATCAGGTTCTGAGTCTGATGGGAGGCAAAAGGGTTGGACAATTTCTCATGGACACGTGTTGTCTTTTGGTCCCTCGTCATCCTACAATTGGGCCTCTTTCACACGGGACGGATCCGTGATGATCTGCCTCGTGAACATCCGCTTACTCAGCGGGGATCGCTCCACTGATCGATGCTGAGCCGGCAGGCGACAGGGTGGTCCCTACACACTGGGACTGCCCTGTCAGATCTCCGCTCTCCCCTATGGGGGATCAGATGAACACGGACCGTCTGTATCCCCCGCTTTGCAAATACTTGTAAAGGCTTGCTGTACACATTTCTGTTATGCAAGATGGCGCCTGTGTATTCAGGACCTAATGACTTTTTTTCTGTTTATGTTATTGGAATGCCTTTTTGAATACATTGTATGTTATTTATTTTTATAGGGCACAATTGAAGTTTTACCTGATGGCTGCTGTAAGATATGTAAGTACCAATTCAATTATTCTAAATAAATAGAAATAGCTGTTTAAAGTACAACTTAAGGCAGAATCGGAATGTGCTGTGTTCCTGTGTGATTCGCATTTGGTTCTGTGCAGTACAATTTCAGCCCATTCATGATTCAGAATCACACTGCACCAAAAGTAGTGCATGCCCTACTTTTAGAAACGCTCTTCACCAGATTGCATGGCACTTTTGTATCATGTGATCTGATCTGGGCAAATCTATTGCATTTGCAACCTGCGTTTGGGGTATCACTAACTACTTATTGACACCCGATGCCGATCACAAATGGACTGTGTTGTGAAACACAGTGCGTTCTTGTGTGATTCCTGTGAGGACATGGTATAATCTGGCCCTCAGAGTGTGAAGAGATTAGAACACCTGTAGGCAATTGTAGACTGCAGTATATGCTCCAACCGCAAAAAAACAAAACACAAAAAAAAAACGTATTACATTGTCTAACAATGTATAAATTGCAGAGGTTGCCATATTTGAAGCCTCTAGCCTGCATGTAAGAGTGACATAGAGTGGAGTACTGGATTTCTGGACACTTATTAATAACTACCTGGTGCTGGGACACATTACTTGGTGCATCACAGCGGCCATACATCTCCTCCCTCCTCCTCCTCCTCCATGCTCCTCATAGGCAATTAGAATGGCTTCTCCTTCTGGCCAATCGGGAAAGGGGTATCACAACCTGCATCCTGATTGGCCGGGAGGAGAATCGGTGTGACAATAGCCAATATTAATTCGCTATTATCACACACCTGTGGCCTCTGGCTCTAATCACGTGCTTCAAAAAAAAAACAAAAAAAACAATAAATAAATATAAATACCCCTGTAATACACAAGCTTAATGCATTCTAGTAAAGGTAGTCTGTAAACGAAGGTCCGTTTTGTTAGGTTGTTACAGCATTTAGATTTAGATTAGTTTATAATCTAGAAATAGACCGTGGCCATCTTAAGTGTGGGCATCATGAAGCCAGACTGTATGACTTCCTGGATTTCAGCTTTGCATATCTCGCACATGCTCAGTGCTGCACAAGCAATGTAATAGGTTTCAGTCAGGTTTGCAAGGACTACTGGGAAACATGATGCCTATCCCAGAAACCCTTGTGAATAGCCTTGTGACTTAATAGCCTAGGCTAATAAGGAGGAGGAAGTAATGAAGGACTACAAAATAAAGGTATTTACAAGCAACAAAATAAATAAAAATTGTCCATTCTGAACACTATAAAAATTAGGGCATGCAGCACAGACAAACATAAAAAAATGGGTGGAACTCCACTTTAATCATTAATGCTTGTTTATACTGTTTTATGTGTCACTATATTTGTGCACCTATTAAGCAACCTCTTGCTTGTTCCTGCTACTAAGATTGCTCACCTCTTAACTTTAGCAATATGTCTATGTGCTTAAGCATTCCTACAAGTGCAACATGGACTGCAACAAGTGCATTTTGATTCAGATACAACTGAAGCTTTGATTTAATAGGGATAATTCTAGCTACATATATATTTATTTTGATTTCCAATCTGCACATTTATGCTATACACAGGGATGTCAAACTCAATTTCTTTGTGGGCCGCATCAGCATTATGATTGCCCTCAAAAGGGCCGGATGTATCTGTAAGATTAGATGTCCAGTGCATCCTCTTCCCTTTACATTAGATGTCAAGAGCCACCCCACCATGAGAAGTTGAGTCCCCCACCCTCCCTTACATCACAGTGCACCACCCTTTCATTATGCTGCTGCTGGGAAAAAGTTGGATGCATTGATTGAAAGTAAGGGTCTAAAATAGGACCAGAGGAGGGCTTGGGCTCTGTTGCAGCTGCAGGAGAGGTGTGAGGGCCACATGAAATGGCCTGGATTTGGCCAGCGGGCCTTGTGTTCGAAACCTGTGCTATAGCAGATCCTTTTAGGTACACACAGTGGGTAGTAAAAACAACCATCACTTTTGGTTTTGATTGTTAACAATACCTTACAAGCCATTAGGCCAAGGGAGGCTGTCTGACATACTAGTGTGGTTCAGGTGTTTGTCTGGATTTAGACATAGTAATCACATCATAGCTAATAAATCAGATTGGTTCCCAATTTTAAATGGGGCTGCGTTACTACAGCCCAGTAACATGTTAGACCTTTATATAGGGTGTAAGATGTTGCTGTGCTGCAGTCTCTCATCGATCCGCCGCTGTGACAGTGGACAGGGCATCCTCTCCCTGCACCCACTGTCACAATTTTAAAAACAGCATGACTGTGCGGGGCTCCTCCCACACCGCTGCGTCATTCATTCAAATAGTTCTGTAAATGAATGAACTATTTATGTTTGCCAGCACAGCAGGTGACTTGTATTTCTCAATGAACTGTGAAGGCACTAATGACGGCTCTTATAGTTCATTGATTCTTCCTGCAATTCACTAACTGTCTGGCCATATGGGAGGAATGGGCAAACAGCTATACTGAGTGTCTGCAGGAGCCTAGCACTGCACCTGTGATCCACTGATCGTGAGTGCAATGCTTTACAGGCTGCAATGTAAAAACATAAAATAATAAATGCACATTTATTACCTACAAAATAATATGCATTTTTTATGTATTCTTCAGGAGGTAAACTTATCATTTAATGATTAGTTTTATTGTTCCAGGTGATATTTTCCACAATCATAGCCAAAAAAAGCATTCTCATAACTACAAATAATGATATATATGGCAAATAACATTGTATTTAATATTTGAAATTTGATGCTGTTGTTTTAGCTAACATGTCCTAGAATAACTCTGAATAATATGTGATATTTTTTATCATTCAGGTATTGAAAAGAGCAAATCTTGTGAGCTGCACCTAGAATATAACTACATGACTTTCAATAACTGCCGATCAATAGATATGGTAAAGATATCGCGGTGTGAAGGGACCTGCAACACCTATTCAATGTAAGATCTTAATTCTACTAAATTCGAAATTTGTATATATTTAAATGAAAATGACTCTCCTCCTAAAATATAAATGGCAGCAAAAGTTTTCCCAGCAAATACACAGGGCTTTTTTTCAGCGGAATGCGGGTGAACGCGGGGGATCTCCCCCTATATGTATTGTCTTTCTTTCTTTCTTTATAGCAGCATTTAAACTTTAAAGGCCCGGGAAATTCTATTGGACTTCTAGTAGAATGTATACAATATTTAAACATTATTTTAAATATACAATATTAAGAGTCGGTTCACACACAGGCGACACGACTTCGGGGGCGGCTCTGCAAGTCGTCCTGAGGATGACTTCAGAGGCGATTTGCAAAACGACTTCTGTATAGAAGTCAATGCAGGTCGCCTCGAGCTGCCCCTGAAGTCGTACAGGAACCAAATTTCTAATTCAGAGCGACTTGCGTCGCTCCTATTAGAACGGTTACATTGCAGTGCATGGGACGCGACTCATCAGACGGATGAGCCGCCTGTTGTGTCGCCCCAGTGTTAACCGGGTCTTAAAGCTTCTAGGCAAAAACATAGATGAAACGCATATAAGGAAATTCCTGAGATTTACACAGCTCTGTTACACGGCACATACATGTCTGACAGGGCTGGAGACCTGATTTTTCTCTGATGCAGATGGTAACACTTACACATCTCCTTCCCACCACCACCCTGTGACTGGACAGTGAAAGGAGAAGTAGAACACTGATGAACACATCTCTATGGCTCTTTCTTCTTATGAGCATTAACCTTGAACTGCAGCCATAGGTCTGCACACAGGGTGTGCCAGGTGTGCCTGGGCACCCCCTAATCACCTTGTGATTAGAAAAACAAAGCCTGTGCACCTTATTGTGTACTGCAATGCTTAACATGTCCACATAACTTATGTAGAATGGTCATACTCAACTCTATCAATTTCCATCCATCTTCCAGGTACTCAGCAGCTGCCGGAGAAATGGCACATAAGTGTACCTGTTGCCAGGATGTGCAGACCGCCAATAAACGTGTGACGCTGAGGTGCAACGATGGAAGTCTAGTGGATCATGATTATGTTGAGGTGCAAGACTGTAACTGTGTCAACACTGCGTGTGGATTGCCCCAGCCATTGGAAGAACATTCACCTGCCCGAGCTCGCCGCGCCATACGGCAAAGCAGACAAACCTTACCTTAAGTAACCTATATACAGGCAAATGTAACTTAACTATACTGCCATATCTATAACTTTCCTGTATGCAAACTGAATTTGTTTGTCTTTCCTCTTTAAGAATAAAGAACTTATATCATAGGATAGTCTTCTGTTTGATTTTTTCTTAAATGTATGGTACAGTTATTAGAACAAGTTAGGGATTTGATTGTCACCTTCCTATCTAATAAAGAGGGTGGGATTCCTCAGCCCCTTACACACGGTTCACCCAGGGGCAACTTACAGCGCGACTTTGCAAGGCGACTTGGAGCAACTTACAACGCGACTTAAAGTTGCCTCCAGGACAGGCGACTTTGGCTGTGGCCAATCACAGAATAATCAGCTCTGTGGGAGGGAGGGTTTTGCCTGAGTAAACTTCTTTCTTTTCCTGTAAAGTTGCTTTAGTTAAGTGGGTGATCCGACTTTGGAAGCAACTAGCATTGAAATCTACGAGTACAAATTGCCTAGAAGTCGCCTTGAAGTAGTACAAGAACCTTTTCTGAAGTTGGAGCGACTTCAGTAGTGTGCATTAAGACGGTTCACATTCACTTTAATGTAATTTCTCATGTCGCGCAATTTGGGGCGACACAAGTCGGATCCAAAGTCGCGGTAGTGTAAACCGGCACTTAGTTGGGTGAACGGTTCGGCCTGAGCATGAGTTCCTTCTGAACAGTGCATGCAGAGTTAGGGTGCACCGTGCATTCTGTGCCCTAATTGGGCAAAGTGCAGGGAAAGATGGTTGTTAAGGAGTGGGGACCTTCAAGTGTTGTATGGATTTTAAGGGGAATCACACACCAACATTTAAAATAATAAGGCTTGGGGTCCCCCCGAAGTCCAAACCATACCCTTATTCGAGGATGCAGCCACTCACCCCCCCCATGTGAATGAGTAAGGGGTACATTTTTGGCGTGGGGCTCCCCTTAAAAATCATACCAGACCTGAAGGTCCCCACTCCTTAACGACCAGCTTTTACTGTGCTCTGATTGGGCAAAGCTTGGCAGGGGGTGCACGGGGAGCGTGCCAAGGAGAGGACGTCTATTGACAGCCTCCCGGCAAAGTAGGTCTGCGCTGAAGCTATCATTTGGCTATAGCGTAGATCTGAAGTTAGAAAAAAAGATTTAGCCATCTAAACCCAGGACCAAAAAAATTATATATTCTAATCCCTAGACCTCATTCACATGGGGTGTATACACATCTGAACCCATCCTGGGTGCAATTGGGACCATACATACACATCTGAACAGATGACACATAGGTAGTAGTGGCCAATGTCTGTGTAGCCTCTGCATCCCTGGCATGGGGATGCATCCAACACCTGTACAATACTGTGTTGGTAAAACATGAGCCTGCGCAAGGCACAGAAAGGGCTGGGCCAAGACATTGTGCTGCCTCAGTTCAAGAATAAAATGCTGCCCCCCCCAAAAAAAATCACGCCCATCCAGCAAATATACATTTCCATAAAGCAAAGAGACATCTCCAAATAGCAAAGAGACAGTGCCATTTGCCACCCATAACCTGCCACCAGATGCAGTGCCACTTGCCATCCATAGCCTGCCACCAGATGCAGTGCCACTTGCCACCCATAACCTGCCACCAGATGCAGTGTGCCACTTGCCACTCATAGCCTGCCACCAGATGCCTTTCCATTTGCCAGCTACAGCCGTGTTGCTTGCCAACCACTGCCTGCCACCAATCCGACACACCGGAGCCTCGAGAAGGTAAATGCCCCTCCTGCTGCTGGCTGCTGATGTTACTTCTTCCACGCAGGGGCCAGGAGGTGTCACATCTTTAGCTCTGAGGAGTTCATGCTGGGACCTGTAGTTTACTAGTTAGGGGAGTCAAATCCTTAGATATCAGGGGTTCATGATGGGACTTGTAGTCCTTCACTTTTGGGGGTCACATCCCCAAAAGTGAAGGACTACAATTTCCAGCATGGACCCTGCCCTGATATCTAAGGATGTATCCTCCTCCCATCCCTCCGAGGGTGTCATCTCATCTGTCCTCTCCTGTGCTGCCAGCATACTGATCTGCCAACTGTCCTCTCGGCAGTCTGCAGTCTGTACTGAGGGTTGCTAGTGGCTCCAGGCTAACAAACACACCCCCTGAGCTCTGATGTGAGGTGCTCACAGTTCAGCACAAAACGCTGGCTGCTGAGGCAGACCTGACTGATGATCTTAAGCCTTATAACTCATCTGTTTGTAAGTGCTTTGATTTGCCTTTTTTACCTAAATTCTTTAAAGGTTTTGTACCAGCTCTCTATCCCTCTGTGCACTGCAGTCAGCTTCTCATGATGTTTAAGCTGCGTGCCTCTGGAGAACATATGGAGAGGAGGTGGGTGGAGGTAGTGGAGGAGGAGGAAGTTAAATCCTTCACCACTCTGAATGCTGGGGCCTCTCTCTCCTTCTTCTCGTGATGTCACTGGTTGCTAGATGCCAGGCAGGCCGCGGCTAGAAACCAGTTTGGGCAGGGAGCAACTGGTGAACAACTTGAAGCAGTGTCCCAGAATGAAACTGACACAGCCACCCACCAGGCCAATCTGATGCCCCCACAAAAGGCCGCCACATCACTGCTTTACTCACTAACAGTACTTGTCCTGGTCGGGAATGCCTGGAGGAGCACAATCCCGCCCCCTGCTTGTGATTGGAAAAATCATAAATCCCACCTCTAGTGTCCAATCACTGTGCTGTGATTCGTTACAGCACAAGCTGATTTTTGGGAAGGGAAGGTGTCCCTGAATGGTAGTTTTGAAATGTGGTCACCCTAACGCTAACGAGAGGGTGCCTTCGGTACTCAGGCAAGACGCCCCTGTTGCCGCCCCACTTAAAGTGCCACCTGGGTCCCATTGACCCACGGGACCCATGGTAGGGCCAGCCCTGGACATAGATGTAATCACCCAATATGAACAAGGAATTAGATGTGTGGTGGTTTTACAGACTTTTTTCCTTTATTGTTACCTGGTAGAACTAGCAACAACATCCTACCCTAGAGTGACAACCCGCTCTTACTGTACTGTATAGATGGTGGAATAGCGTTGTCACCATGAAGAAGTGTGTAAGGGCTACATAGTCTCTCCTACTCTTATCACCTCTTTAACATAGAAGCAAAATGTTTTGTAGCACACAGAGAGAACTAAGGGATAACACTGTTTAGGGTTTCAATGCAGCATTGTCATCTGACTACAATACATTAGTTGGATTTCTGGTTTAACAGTATTTTTGGCAGTTTTTAGATCTAACAAATCACTTTCCATAGTATATTTAACAGACAAAAATTAAGCAGAGCATGATCTAATTTGTTACAGCAGGGGGAAAAATGCCTTCCTGATCCCCCCAAATCGGATATTTCCCGGATCAACTTTACCTATAAATATTAGTACTAAGTTATATTGTGTACATTTAGGAAAGAATCCTGGCCTTTCTTAAAGCAATCTACTGAGCTGGCCAGAACCACCTCTGCAGGAAGTCTATTCCACATTTTCACAGCTCTTACTGTGAAGAAACCTTTCCGTATTTGGAGATGAAATCTTTTTTCCTCTACATGTAAAGAATGCCCCCTTGTCCTCAGTGTTGACCATAAAGTGAATAACTCAACACCAAGTTCAATATATGGACCCCTTATATATTTGTACATGTTGATCATATCCCCCCTTATCCCCTTATTCTCTTTTTCTAAAGAGTGAATAGATTTAGTTCCTCTAATTTTTCCTTGTGTGATTACAATACAGTTCAATGCAGAAGTAATAAGAGAGTTGTGCTTACAATCTTATGCCGCGTACACACAACCATTTTTCACGATGAGAAAAATGCAATTTTTTAAATTGGTAGCGAAAAACTCAACGAGAAAAATGCCCGTTAAAAATTTAGAACATGCTCTATTTTTTCTCGCCGTTTTTCACATCGTGAAAAACGGTCGTGTGTACGCTTTAACGAGGGGAAAAAAACGTGCATGCTCAAAAGCAAGTTATGAGATGGGAAATTAGCATAAGCAGCCCAAAGGGTGGCGCCATTCGAATGAAACTTCCCCTTTATAGTGCTGTGGTATGTGTTGTATGTCACCGCTCTTTGCTCAAGCATTTTTTTCATGATCGTGTGTATACAAGGCAGGTTTGAGAGAAATCATGTAGAGAAAAACTTTGTTTCTTTCCATGACACAAATAACGGTCGTGTGTACGCAGCATCATGGATGGGGTGGTGATACAAAAGGTAGTAGCTTCAGGGAATGATCGGTTACAGTTATAAGGTGGAGGTGGGGCAGGCTTCCCTGAATAAGTAAACTTTCAAAGATTGCCTAAAGGCATAGAGAGTAGGAGCTGACTGGACATACTGGGACAGGGGGTTACAGAGGATGGGAGAGCCCCTGGAGAAGTCCAGGAGGCGAGCATGGGAGGAGGTAACAAGGGAGCTGGAGAAATAATAAACTATCTTTGTGGGGGTTTACGTACAATGTCACCTTGACCCCAAAAATTTAGCTTAACATGTATTCCTCTAAAGCGTAACCCTAACTTAACCTACCCTAACGCTACCCTAGGCTTGACTGTGTAACTTTTTCAAATCCAAATATGCTTTCTCTTCTGGAAGCAGCAGATGTTTCTATGACAAGATTGGCATCCAAAGTATGTGTCCATGGCATTATAATAAGGCACTGCCAAGACTAATTAAAAGCAAGAGAGGACATGGGTGGCATTGCCCATGGCAAATAGATTCCAGCATTCATATTTTATCTGTAAGTTGGAACAATATGTAAGTTAGACAGTCTGAGTTTGTAAATCTGTTGACAATATACAGTATATATATATTTTTTTTTTTTATTATATAGTTAGGGATTTATGGGGCCCCTAAATATACAAAAGAGTATGGGAACAAGTGTTAATTTCACAGTGAAAATGCCAAAATGCAGAATTGATGGGGTGACTGTAGATAAGGACAATGTAATTATTTAATCACATTGGTTTCCTTTTTTCATATTACCAGCTGTATTACAATCCTGAGAATGGAGTAAGCAGCGTCTAAGTGATGTGCAAAATTTATGACGAGGTCACCATGACCCTGTCCAGAGGTAGACTTTACACAGTGGTGCTGAAAATGTAAATCAGCTCATGTCACAAATAGACAAATATTGTATGCCTAAAGACTCTTGTGAAATGTAAGAGTTTCCCATTGAATAAATCCAGAGATTCTGCAGCCAGCAGCAGTGCAACACATTTTACATAATAATATGTACACAGAGATAAATGTGTATTATTTTTTTAATTTTGAAATACCGTTTGGAATTAATGGAATATTTTTGCAAATATTGCAACAAAAACATTGGCTTGTATGACCATTGTATGGTCATCTGGGAAAAAAATAAAAAGACAAGAAGAATACTAGAAAACACAAACTGAACATATAATATAAAATTCCTGTAAAAAAACTGTATTGAGTTAATAAAAAGTTCTGTTTGTAAATTAGGCTTATTCACATATGCATAGGTGTGCACAGCCAAATGCATTAGGCCCTGTATACACGATCAGACATGTCTGATGAGACTTATCTGAAGGACCGTTTTCAGCAGACAACTCTGAACTTGTCTGATGGTCTGATGTGCGTACACACCATCGGACCAAAATCCGATCAGACCAGAACGCGGTGACATAGAACACGACGACGTGATGAAAAAATGAAGTTCAATGCTTCCAAGCATGCGTCGACTTGATTCTGAGCATGCGCAGGTTTTTGGTGCGATGTTTTTGTGTACTAACCATCAAATCTGTCTGACGGACAGGTTCCATCACACAGGTTTTGAAGCATGTTTTAAAACTTTGGTCTGACGGACAACGGTCTGATGGGCCGTACACACCATCAAACTGGTCCAATGAAACTGGTCTGCAGACCAGTTTCATCAGACATGTCTGATCGTGTGTACAGGGCCTTAGGGTTTGCACCCTTAAGCTCAAACACACATGCATGTGTATGTATCTACTTATATATGACCTCGGAACATTAATTTTTCTGCTGGCACAGTGAAAGAGAAGAGCATAAACACTTTTCTTATGGCAGAGCCGGTAAAAAGGAGATCTTACCCTTGTTCCTGTTGCTACAGAGAGCGATAACACTAATGCACATGAGGTGATTAGGGTGTGCCTGGGCACACCCTGTGCGCACGTCTATGCACATAGGTGCTGTGGCCTGTACAATGTAAATCTTTTTTTTTTTTTTTATGTGGCTATTGCTGTGTGCAGCCTATGTTTTGCTATGGGGATGCAGACGCTGAATGAACACAGCCTCAGGTCCTCATATGACAGGTGTGTGGAAGCAGGTGTATGGCCCCTGAACATTGACATGCGTTCGGGGCCACTCACCTACACACCTATCAAATTAGGTCCTGCGGCTGTGTTCATACAGCCGCTGCATCCTCATAGAGTAAAAGATGGCTCCCACAGTACAAACAAACAGCTTATTCACACTGTATGGGCAAAATAACCCATGTGTATTAGCTCTTAATTTTTGTAATTATTGTTTACAATTATTTAAAGAAAATGTAATTTGTAAATAATAGTTTTAATTTTTAATTGCTTTTTACTTTTTTTTACAACGCTGTTGGGGGACTTTGGTGAGATATCAGAAGTCCACCAGACCCCTGAAATCTCACCTTTGAGACAGAGAAAGGAATTGAGGACCCCGATTCTTCAATTCCTTTCTCTGTAAGCTCAGCTGCACTGAACATTAATAAACATGGGGCTCAATTATCTGTACCAATTGCTCACTTTGTCCATTCAACAATGGAAGGGATCAGTAAATTACATATTTACTGGACCCTTCCCCCACTCTCCATCCTGACACATGCCCTGTACCTGCGGTAGCTGGCAGGGAGGGAAGCTGGCAGCACCGCGGGAAGGGGTGGACCAGCACAGGCACAGGGAAAATCAGAAGCAGGTAAAATAGGGAGGGGATTGGTGCAAGGGAAGCAATTACAGGAATGATGTGTCTGTGTTTCTCACTGCAGAAGCTGAAAGTTAGAGGGAGGGAAAGAAACTGGCTTTCAGCTGGGCATCCATCTGTTATTGCCCCTCTGCCTCACACTGATTTCCCCTGCTGTTCAGGCCCATTTTTTTCTGACTCAACCTATCATTCCCTTTCCATTCCCTGGCACATGTCATCAGGGTTTGGCTGCCTGCTCCCAAAGACCACACAAATATAGAAAGGTGTACCAGACCAATACCAAATGAAAAGAGTCCCAGATAATTATAATGTTTAATAAAAAAGGTCCTACGAACCATTGGGGGTTATTTACGAAAGGCAAATCCACTTTGCACTGCAAGTGCAAAAAACGTTTCCCGTACAATACCAGAACAAACTATTTTCGTTTAACCACTTGTCGACTGCCTAACATACATTTACAGGCAGGCAAATCAACGTACCTGTACATTGATTTGAAACTAACGCCTAGTGGGCGTGCGCGCCCTCCGCGAGCTCCGTGACCGTGCCCGTGGGACCCGCAGACTCGATATCCATAGGCGGTGGTGGTGGGCAAGGCATTTCCCAATATTCTCTTCATGTGTACGATGCTTAAAGGAACACTAAAGGTTTGTTTTTTATTAGATCAATTAATAGCTGTAAGCTAGCTCCTTATGACTTCAGCCCCGTGTGAAGATGCTCTCACAGGCATGGAGGCTAAGCCTAATGGGAACTATAGTTCCCATTAGACCGTGATGTAGCAAGAATGAATGTGCACCGCAAACCAGGAAGTCAGTGAGAATAACGATTCAGAAGTGACGGAGGTGAATAAAACAGCTCGATTTCAACAGGTATAAAACTAGTTATAATGCAAAACATTACTTTTTACTTGATCAGCTACTGTCAGACTTAAATTTAAGAGGAAAATATTTTTGTCTTTACAACCAATTTAACCGCTTGCCGACTGCCCGCCGTCATATTACTGCGGGATGGTGGCACTCCTGGGCGAGAGCCCGTAGCTATACGTCAGTTTTAAAGCGGCCGCTAGGTGGTGCGCGCGTGTCCCCGCTCACCCCCGAGTCCCGCGCGTGCCCGGCGGGTACGATCGCCGCCGGGCACCCGCGATTGCTCGTTACAGAGCGGGGAACGGGAGCTATGTGTGTAAACACTTAGCTCTCATTCCTGTCAGCGGGGGAAACACTGATTTTCTGTTCATACAATGTAGTGAGACCACCCCCCTATACAGTTAGAACACACCCAGGAACACACTTAACCCCTTCCCTGCCCCCTAGTGTTTACCCCTTCACTGCCAATGGGATTTTTAAAGTAATACAATGCATTTTTATAGCATTGATCGCTATAAAAATGGAAATGGCCCCAAAAATGTGTCAAAAGTGTCCAAAGTGCCCACCATAATATCGCAGTACTGGAAAAAAATGCTGATCGCCGCCATTACTAGTAAAAAAAAAAATATTGATAAAAATGCCATAAAACTACACCCTATTTTGTAAACGCTATAACTTTTGCGCAAACCAATCAATAAACGCTTATTGCGATTTTTTTAATGAAAAATATGTAGAAGAATATGTATCGGCCTAAACTGAGGAAAAAAAATGTTTTTTATATATTTTTGGGGGATATTTATTATAGCAAAAAGTAAAAAATATTGCATTTTTTTCAAAATTGTCGCTCTATTTTTGTTTATAACGCAAAAAATAAAAAACGCAGAGATGATCAAATACCACCAAAAGAAAGCTCTATATGTGGGAAAAAAAGGACGCCAATTTTGTTTGGGAGCCACGTCGAATAACCGCGCAATTGTCAGTTAAAGCGACACAGTGCCGAATCACAAAAAGTGCTCTGGTCATTGGACAGCAATATGGCCCGGGGCTAAAGTGGTTAAGGCTGCTTTTACACTGGTGCAGAGTGGTTTAACTGTACCACGGGAGCAAAACAGTGTCCCCGGGAGTCTGATGCGGGTTAGCTGTGCTTACCTATAGATTTCTATTGGGTCTTATGCTCCGTACACACGATCGGAATTTTCGAAGGAAAAAGTCTGATGGACTTTCTCCATCGGATTTTCCGATCATGTGTAGCCCCATCTGAGTTTTTACATTGGAAATTCAGATGAATGAACATGCTATATATTTTTCCGATGGAATTCCATCGGAATTCCGATGTGATTTGGCCGGTCAAAAGTCTGATTGTGTGTACGCGGCATAAGATTTACAATTCGCCCAAAGAAACCAGGTATGGAAGTCTGCCACTATGGACTCTGCCATAATGGACTCTGCCATATTGAACTCTTTCCTGTGCAGGTATGCTGGGGCAGCTACAAAGTCTGAGTTAGAAATTAGGGATGTTAGGAAGATTCTATGCACTTTGTTCTATATGCTGCAATTTTCTAGTGAAGTTTTTTAAACTTTGTCCTTGCCTGGTCTGAAGTTAACAGTTCACAGCTGGGTCAGTTAAACACATTGGGGCATGAAGACAGCACTGCAAGAGTTAATACAGTGTGAAGACACAAGTGGTTATCAATAGTAATGAAGGAGATACCACTGTGGAGTCTACCTGAGGCTTACATGCATGGATGGATGAGGATCTTCCCCGTCCCAATCAAAGAAAATTTACAAAATCACGGTATATGTAAGATCCACAGAAAACAAAGGTTTCTCAAACAGCCTGTTGTGATGTGTGTACAAGTGTGTGCATGTGATACTGAAGGTGGGATAGCCTCTTGCAAGAGGAGTTGTCGGCACTTTTCACAAGCAGGTTGTCTCAGATAGCAATGGAAGCAGATCAGCACTGCAGAGGTCCTCGTCCTGTGCACAGGTATGGATTTTATATTCTTTATGCACTGACCTGTCACTTTATTAGGCAGGGGCATAGCTAGAGCATTTGGCACCTGGGGTGGTTCCTATATCTGGCACCCCCAACTTTAAAATGTAAAAACACCCCACTGTGCATACCTCTGCATCCCCCAATATCTCCTTGTAACTACAGTGTATCCCCTCTCTACAACTGCACCTCTGGTCCCCTTTACATTATACAGCCCCCCCGCAGCCCTGGACCCCTTTACATTACACAGCACCCTGTAACCTCTCGACCCCTTTATATTACACAATCCCCTGCACCTCTGGACCCATTTACATTACACAGCACCCTGCACCTCTGGACTCCTTTACACTACAGAGCACAGCACCTCTGAACCCCTTTACATTACACAGCCCCTGCATCTCTGGACCTCTTTACATTACACAGCCCCCACACCCAGTGGCGTAACTAGAGACTTCAGGGCCCGGTGCAAGAAATCATGAAGGGCCCCCCCCTCCCCCCCCTCCCCGAAAAGACTGATTTTTCACCACCTGTCCCTCATTCCTTCTACAACAAAGGTGATAGGGATGAGATCAGTGGTAAAGGGGGATGGGATCAGTAAGGAGGCACAGGTGGTGGTGGGAGAGGATAGCACCACCACTGCCACCTCCCACAAGTACCACCGCTGGTACTTGATGGGGGTGGTAGCGGTGGTACTTGAGGGGGGTGGCCGTGGTGGTACTTGAGGCTGGTGGCAGTGGTGGTGCCATCCTCTCCCATCACCTGTGCCTCTTATGCCTCGTTTCCACTGAGCGGATCGGTTCGGTACGGTACGCTATTTTGGGTGTTTCCATTATGAAAGCGTACCGTAAAACCGAACCGCACCGCACCAGCAAGGGTCCTGCTTCAGATGAGGGACCAGAGAGAGTGGAACGGTTCGGTTAGGGCGGACCTACAAATGCATCTCACTGATTGGTGGATGCGCTAAGAATTTTTTCTAAACCCTAAATGGTCCCTCATGGTCCGATTTGCAGTGAAAACGCTCACGCGATTAGACCGGACCCATCGGAACTGCTTCAAAATTACTGACCCGACCCGATCCGTGCAGTGGAAACGAGGCATTACTGATCCCATCCCCTCACCACTGATCTCATCCCTATCCCCTATCACCTCTGCTGTAGAAGAAATGGGGGGATAGGGATGAGATCAGTGGCGGGGGGGATGGGATCAGTAAGAGGCACAGGTGGTGGAGGATGGTATCATTTGCTGAGCTGAGCTCTGTCACTTTCCGTCAGTCAATCGACGATTCGTTATCCTTTGTGTTCTGTGGCCTGGGTCTGACTCTGACTGAGTCACCGTGTGCCTTCTCCCGCCAGGAGCCTTGCCTCAGGGTAGACACCGGGTAGGTACTGCAATCTCCATGCACTCTGCCGCAGAAGGGAAAACTTTTCCTCCTCTTCTCTCATTTGCTGCAGAGTCCGCCCCGCCTCCCTACATCTGTGTCTCTGGATAGGCGGAGGCGGGGGCGGGGACGGTGACGGGCCACAATCACCGTCAGTGAGTGCTGCCTCAAGCTTGTTGTTTTTCAGCGCCAAAAGCACGCCCCATGGCTGAACGAACAGCACGCAGTGCATGCCGCACCGCATCGTCATCCGCTGGCTGGCAACATAACACACTAGTCTGTGACAGTCAGGGGCCCCCCCGGACTTAGGGTCCCGTCGCAACTGCGACTGTTGCTACTATGAAAATTCCACCACTGCGGCCGCACCTCTGGTTCCCATTACATTACACAATCCCATGCACCTCTGGACCCCTTTACATTACACAGCCATGGCACCTCTGGACCCCTTTACAATATACAGCCCCGCATCTCTGGACCCCTTTACATTACAAATTTCCTCCCCCACAGCTCTGAACCCCTTTACATTATACATGCCCCCCACAGCTCTAGACCCCTGCATGTTTCAAAGCCCCACACACAGCTCTCAACCCCTGCATGTTACACTGCCGCTCCCACAGCTCTGTACCCCTTGCATGTTACACAGTCCCCCCACAGCTTTGGACCCACTGCATGTTACACAGCCACCCCCTCACAGTTCTAGACCCCTGTGAGCCAGACCTTCTCGTCCAACATCAGTGCCTGACCTCACAAATGCACTTTCTGGATGAATGGTCAAACATTCCCATAGACACACTCCTAAATCTTGTGGACAGCCTTTCCAGAAGAGTTGAAGCTGCTATAGCTGCAAAGAGTGGGCCAACTCAATATTGAACCCTACAGACTAAAGCCTCATACACATGACTGGACTTCCAGCGGATTTTTCTGTTGATTTTGGTCCGAAGAGCGTTGACCTTGACCTTATTCTGCATACACACGACCCAACATTTTCAGCCAACATTCATCAAACCACCTTGTTTTTCAGATCTTTACCGCCTTTGGGAATCTTCTGCTATTGTTGTCTTATGTTTAGCATTGGTTCCGAGCATGCATGTTTGTACTTTGGATTTTAGTTGGATGGACTTGTGTACACACGATTGGATAAACTGACGTAACAGATATATTGCCAGACCATTGCTGAGCATGAACAGCCAACATTTGGTGTCGTTAATTCAGCCAACAATTGTCTGTTGGAACATACACAGGGTCGGATTATCCGACACAACACATCCATAAAATTGGATCGTGTGTACAGGCCTTAAGACTGGGATGCCATTAACGTTCATGTGCGTGTAAAGGTAGGCGTCCTAATACCTTTGACAATATAGTGTATACTATGGATTTCATGTTTTGGGAGTTGAGCACCCTAGTCAGAGCACCGGTCTCCAGCTTCTGAATTTGAATACAGCAGTTAAGCTTGGGTAAGGTCTGCTATTTACAATTTCACTGACGCATACCAAAGTTGCTCAATATGTTTTGGGCACCTAGACTTCAATTACCTTTGATCATGAAGAGGTTAAAGTGCAACTCAATTTGGAGACTACGTGCACTTTAATATCTAGACCGTTGCTTTGAGGATTTGATTAACTAGATCAGTGTTGCTAGATATTGTTGTCTCACATAAGTAACACTTTCAGTTCAAGTAAGAACACCATAAATCTGTTTCCACGCACCGAAATCTGTACAAACCATTGTTATTTTCCCCCCTGGGTAGCTGGGAAAACTTTCTGGCCTCCTGTACTGACACAGACTTGTGCCAAATACATGCCAACAAGAACATATAACTTATGCTGCCAAAAAATCTCCACCTTTATGATGTGGACATCATAATCCGTAAGATCGTGGGCTATACCAGAGCTAAGAGGCAGCAACTAACATGGCAGGAGTGCTATCACTTTTCCTGTGGACCTTCGGCTTTATTCTCGAAATTACTGCACAACAGAAACTGTTACGAAGTAAGATTTATAGAATATCTTTTTTTTTTTTCAGCATTTCATAGATAATTATTTTGGTGTAATTATCGTCTTTGTTATACTATTTTGGATTATTTTTTAATGCTGTATTTAATTAGACTATTTAACTATCTTTTTTTTATGACTTTGTAGACAAGTAATAAGGCATTACATGAAATAACAATTATAATAATAAATGTATTAATGTGTAACTAGAGGCAATGCTTTTTTTTGGGGGGGTGGGGGGGGGGTTTGGATGGAGTACAGCGGAATTAGAATACCTGTCAAGTTTTTATAATGGTCTGTGCCTCCGATTCATCCTATCAATAGTTAATAGTGAAAAAAAATAAAAAAAATTTGGTTGTCACCAGAACAGGAATTGAGGGGAAATCCTCCAATCAGGACACTCGTTCTGGTTTTCTTTTTGACAATCAGTGATTTTTACCACTTAATGCCTTGTACACACAATCGGTTTTCCCGGCGGTAAAAAGAGCTTTGGTCGGGAAACCCGGTCATGTGTAAGTTCCACGCAAGCTTTCCCCATACAAGAACTGGCAGCTTAAAAACCGTCGGGAATCCCGGCTGGAAAAAAGAAAACATGTTATAATTTTTTCCGCCAGTCGGTTTTCCTGTCGGGAAAACTGCTATGGATTTCCCGGCCAAAAGCTGTCATAGGGAGGGAGCTGTGGTGGCTCAACGTGATTGGCACTGCGCTGAGCCATTCATCTCTGCAGCCAAGGGTTCTTATCCCGGTCTCGGCTACATGTGAATTGAGTTTGGTGGTCTCAGCCCGGCTCCCGGTGGGTGTGCTATGCAAGGTACGCCTGTGCTTAGTACGCCCACCCCCCCCCCCACAAAAACCACCACACTTGCACGCACACGAAATTGGTTTAAAACACATGCACTTTGGCCATGCGGTCTCTTAAAATAAAGAGAGGCGAAGGACCTACGGGGCTGGCTGGGTGGGCTAGGCCCCCTCACTCCCTCATAGGGGGAGTCCCTCTGCCCCATTGGGGTCCCGTTGGGCCCCAGTTGAGCTCCCAGGAGGAGCAGGTAGGGCGGGTGAGTGGGAGGCCCCCCTTCACACTCGCCATTGCCACCAGGGGCATGGAGAAGGATGGCGATTGCCTCCGGGGGGAGGGTCTGCCTACTCCCAACTCCTGCAGTCCGGCTCCTCTCTCTCTCGTTCACGCACAAAAATACACTAAAAAAAAAAAAAAAAAGTCATAGCAGTTTTCCTGACAGGAAAACCGGTCGTGTGTACGAGGCATTAGAGGGATTTCCTCTCACTTGCTGTTTGGCTATAGGACAGGGAGTGAAGAGAACTTTCCCCAGAGGGAAAATAGGTGGCAAAAAAAAAAAAAAACCCTAACAGGGCTTGTAACCCTTCCACAGTGCCATCATGTATTGACCGATAAATCGTTCAGTGAACATAAATGTTATTTTACATATACCTAGTGCAGACAGTTCGGACAGGAAACATTAACCTTTCGATTTATCGTTGGTTCGGCAGAAAATTTCCAAACTTGTTTTTTCGGCTCAAAAACATCCCAACGATTATCGAATTTGTGCCCATTAATTGGCCGAAAAACAAACAAACTGTCTCAATGACTGAATTTTGGACAATTTTTCGTATAGTGTATGGCCAGCATTAAGCCCTGTACACACGATCGGTTTGTCCGATGAAAACAGACTGATGTACTGTTTTCATCGATCAAACCAATTGTGTGTGGGCACCATTGGTTTGTTTTCCATCGGTTAACAAAAATAGAACATGTTTTAAATTTTTCCTATGGATAAAAAAACGATAAAAAAACAATAAAAAAACGATAGAAAAAAAACATCCTCTGTGTGGAAGTCCATCGGTCAAAAATCCACGCATGCTCAGAATCAAGTCGACGCATGCTCGGAAGCATTGAAATACATTTTTCTCTGCATGTCATTGTGTTTTACGTCACCGCGTTGGACACGGTCAGATATCAGCTTCATCGGATATCCAACAAAAAAATCCATTGGATTAGATTCCATCAGATATCCGATCGTGTGTACAGGGCTTTACTCTATCCAAAATGGAAAAAAGTTTTGCCTTTAGTTCTACTTTAATATCACAGGCATCAGTTTTTTTATGTAAACATTTCTTTTTATGGCTGCTTTGCATCACATAAAGAGTACCAAAATTCACAGTCAATATTTTAAAAGGACAATCAAACCAAAGTTGCTATTTTGGTTAAGGAGTGATAAAAGGATCTGAATGAACCTTCAACCTCTAATAATCATTGACAACTTAAGTGTGATATTTCACCATCCATGTTCCTGCATCAGCCTGTCCTGCCATTATGTCTGATTATTTCTGCAGCTCTTAGTTATGTTTTTAATTTAATGTATGTCTGTATTGTTGAATAAACCTCCAGTCATTTTCAAATCCAAAAAACAAAATAATAAAAGAAAAGAAAAATGTGAATCAGACTGAATGTTTTGGGACAAAACTTGAGAAATGTTATAGTGTTTGTAAAGGCAAAACAAAGTTTTAAATTTTTAGTATAGTAAAATGATATTAGAAACACCATCAAGTTTGTATTACCGTTTGAGGCCGCGTACACACGTACGAGAACGTCTTCGGGCTAAACTCATCGTTCCGCCCGACGAGGTTCTCGGCCGGCCGTCGAGTTCGTCGACCAGGCTGTCAAAAAAGGCATCGAGCCATTAGTCCCGATGGCCCATCGGGGAAATAGAGAACCTGCTCTCTATTTTGGCTCGACGCCTTGCTCGACAGTTTTCTCGGCGAAAACGTACACACGATCGAGCTTCTCGGCAGAATATGGATCCCAGCGAGCTTCTCGCTGGATTCTGCCAAGAAGCTCGGACGTGTGTACGGGGCCTGAGTCCTTGTAGGGGAGACTCATCCATCTGTTTGTACTCGTAATAGTTTTGGTATTAAGCCTCATACACATGACCGGTTTTGCTGCCAGGAGAGCTTTTGGCCGGGAGAACCGGCCGTGTGTATGCTTCCTCGCAGTTTTCCCGACAGGAAAACTGCCAGGAATCCCGGCGGGAAAATAGAGAACCTGCTCTCTATTTTCCCACTGGGATTCCCGGCGGTTTTAAACCCGGCAGTTTTCCTATGGGGAAACACTGCGAGGGAGCATACACACGGCCGGGATTCCCGCCCAAAGCTCTCCCCACAGTTTTCCCAGCGGGAAATCATGTCGCAAATACTCAATGCTTTAGACGTGAACGTAACTTACGCACAGCCCTATTGGCGTATACTTAACATTGGCTGCGCCTCATATAGCAGAGGTAACTTTACGCCGGTCATATGCCGGCTTACGCAAACGACGTATATCAATACGCCGGGCGCAACTACGTTTGTGAATCGGCGTATCTAGCTCATTTGCATATTTTTAATATTCAAATGCGTCCAGCGAACTATGTGCCCACGATACGCCGGCGTAGGCAAGTTATGTCTGACGGCTGAAGCCATGTTTTTCGGTGTATCTTGCTTTCTGAATCGACGTAAAAATGCGACAGCGCACATTTGAATTTACGGCGGCGTATCTGGAGCGGCGTAATATGTTTCTGAATCAACGTAAAGATGCGACAGCGCACATTTGAATTTACGGCGGCGTATCTGGAGCGGCGTAATTTGTTTCTGAATCCGGCCCAAAGGCTCTATATATTCTGAATAGTTTAAGGGTTTAATATTGGAGAACACTTTCCATGCAACACCTAGCTTTTATGGAACAGCTCTAATTTTCAAATTTTTACAATGAAACATATTTCGAAAGGAAATCATTGCATATTTGTCATGCAGATTTCATTTGTAAAATGCACCCCATTCACAATGCAGTAAATACAGTGCCTTGAAAAACTATTAATACCCCTTGAAATTTTACACATTTTGCCATGTTTCAATCAAAAAGGTAAATGTATTTTTTTGGGGATTTTATGTGATAGACTAACAGAAAGTGTCACAAAACTGTGAAGTGGAAGGAAAATGATAAATGGTTTTCAAAATGTTTTACAAATAAATATCTGAAAAGTGTGGCATGCATTTGTATTCAGCCCCCAATACTTTGTGGAACCATCTTTCGCTGCAATTACAGCTGTTATGCCGCGTACACACAATTGTTTCGGCATGAAAAAAAAGTTGTTTTTCAGCATGTCCAAAAAACAAAGTTTTTCCAACTTCATCATTAAAAACGATGTCTTTGAAAAATGATGAACAAAGCACGGTGACGTACAACACGTACGCCGGCACTCTAAAGGGGAAGTTCTATTCGTCCTTGGGCTGCTTTTAGCTGATTCCTTGTTAGTAAAAGACGATTCACGCTTTTCCGTCTGTTACAGCGTGATGAATGTGCTTACTCCGCTCCCGTCTCATAACTTGCTTCTGAGCATGCGCGGGTTTAAAACGTTGTTTTAGCCCACAACCGATCATTTTTTACAACCCGAAAAACAACATTTTTTAAAACGACGTGGAAAAATGCAGCATGTTTGAATTTATTTTTGTCGTTTTTCAGAAGCCCACACACGATCATTTTAAATGACGTTTTTAAAAATGTAGTTTTTTTTCATGACGAAAAATTATCGTGTGTACGTGGCATAAGTCTTTTTGGGGGATGTCTCTACCAGCTTTGCACAATTAGAGAGTGACATGTTTACCCATTCTTCTTTGCAAAATAGCTCAAGCTCTGTCAGATTGGATGAAGAGCATTTATGAACAGCAATTTTCAAATCTTGCCACAGATTCTTAATTGGATTTAGGTCTAGACATTGACTGGGTCATTATAATACATGAATATGCTTTTATTTAAACCATTCCATTGTAACTCTGGCTGTATGTTATGGGTCGTTGTTCTCCTGGAAGGTGAACCTCCACCCGAGTCTCAAGTCTTTTGCAGACTCTTAGGCCTCGTACACACGATCAGTCCAAACCGATGAAAACGGACTGAAGTTCAGTTTCATCGGTCCAAACCGACCGTGTGTATGCCCCATCAGTCTGTTGTCCTTCAGTCTAAAAACAGAGAACTTGCTTTAAAATTGGACCAATGGACGCCTGACCGATAGGTCAAAACTGATGGTTAGTACGCAAAAGCATCGGTTCCAAACCCGGGCATGCTCAGAATCAAGTCGACGCATGCTTGGATGCATTGAACTTCATTTTTTTCAGCACGTCGTGTGTTTTACTTCACCGCGTTCTGACACGATCGGTTTTTAGAACCGATGGTGTGTAGGCACATCAGACCATCGGTCTGCTTCATCGGTGAACCAATGAAACTGATCTTCAGTCCATTTTCATCAGTTTGGACTGATCGTGTGTACAGGGCCTAACAAGTTTCTCCTAAGATTGCCCTGTATTTAGCTCCATCCATCTTTACAACAACTCGTACCAGCTTCCCTGTACCTGCTGAAAAAAGCACCCCCACAACATGATGTTGCCACCACCATGTTTCACGGTGGGGATTATGTGCAGTGTTAGTTTTCCACCACACATAGCATTTTGATTTTAGGCCAAAATGTTTAGTCTCATCTGACCAGAACACCTTTTTCCACATGTTTGCTGTGTCCCCCTACATGACTTTTTGCAAACTGCAAACAGGACTTCTTAGGGCTTTTTTTTCAACAAAGGCTTTCTTATTGCCACTCTTCTATAAAGGCCAGATTTATGGAGTGTATGTAATAGTTGTCCTGTGGACAGATTCTCCCACAAGAGTTGTGGATCTCTGCAGCTCCTCCAGAGTTACCATGGGCCTCCTGGCTGCTCCTCTGATTAATGCTCTTATTGCCTGGTCTGTCAGTTTAGGTGGACTGCCATGTCTTGGTAGGTTTGCAGTTGTGCTATAAGCTTTCCATTTTCGGATGATGGATTGAACAGTGCTCTGTGAGATGTTGAAAGCTTGGGATATATTTTTATAACCTAACCCTGCTCTAAACTTCTCAACAACTTTATCTCTGACCTGTCTGGTGTGTTCCTTGACCTTCACGATGATGTGCTTCTTGGCCTTCATGATCCTTTTAGAGAACTAAGGTTCTTTAACAAACCTCTGAGGACTTTACAGTACAGCTGTATTTATACTGAGAATAAATGACACACAGGTGGACTCTATTTACTAATTAGGGGTCTTCTGAAGGCAATTGGTTCCACTACATTTTATTTTTTTGTTTACAAAAGTTTATTAGAGGTATGTAACAGTACAGAGTCATGGAAAACAGATACAGCATTGTTTTAAGATTAAAGTATAGAAAAATAAAACATTTCTCTTAAAGAGAGTAGGTCAATATAATATTGCAGTGGGAAGCATGTAGAAGTTCAAACATATGAGGCAATTTTAGTGAACAAAGAAAGAATAAAAGGATATGTGTATGGAGAGGGGGTGAAGGGTTTATGGTTGTTGGGTAATATGCCAGTAGGACCATTTGGAGGTAAAAATGTGCATAGAGTCATTAAGAGTGTGGTATATCCTCTCTGAAAGTTTAAGCATCTCCATTCTGTCAAGCACTTGAGCCCAAGGCAAGTTGCTAGATTTCCAATTAAGAGCAATCATCCATTGAATGGAACTACAGAGGGAGTGGAACAGCCTTGAGCAATGAATAGGAATGTTGGGAACTTTTGCGTATAGGATGCAGATCTGTGGGGATATAGTAATCTTCTGGCCCGAGGAATGTTCAAATCTGGAAACGGCTGCTTTCCAAATGTGGTCTAGCATAGGACAATCCCAAAATGTATGTAGTAGTGTACCCTCAGACTGACAACCTCTGAAACATTTGGGGGAAATTGAGGGGTAAAAAGCGTTAAGTTTGGAGGGGGTGAGGTACCATCTAGAGAAAATCTTTAAAGGAGTCTCTCTAAATGATATGGCTCTGTTACGTTTACGCAAATTCTCTGCCATGGAATCCCATGACTCCGGTGGGATTTCACAGCCCAAATCGCGTTCCCATTGCAGCATCTGGTTAGACTTCTCCTGAAGGGCCATGTTATTAAGATAGTGGTAAAGAGTGGATATCATGCCGTTGTCTCTGAATGATTTAAGGCAGATTCTCTCAAATAGTGTGTTGTAAGAGGAAGTAGATAGGGAGAAGTATGAGGCGTAGAAGGATCTAATCAGTTGGTAGCGTTCAAATTCGGTGCTAGGAAGTTTATATTCCCTCTGTAAAGAGTCAAAAGATCTAAAGACCCACTTAGATTGCAATGAGTGTAGTGTCGTTAAGCCATTATTGATCCAGTGAGAAAATAAGGTACTCTGTGCGTAAGCTATGCTCAGTCTAGGGTCTCCTAGAAAGGATGTTAATGGGGAGAATTGGGAGGAGAGGTTATACGTGTCCTTGACTTTGAGCCATATTTGAAATAGATGGGCTACAATGGTGTTAATTTTTAAAAGATGTCGGTGGAGAATGTAATTCGACCAAAGAATACCCTGAAGGTGGAACGGTTGTATTGATGCATATTCAAAACTCTTCCATGGTATTTTTTGAGAGGAAGAGAACCACTGGGAAAGTTGCAAGAGTCTCGCAGCTAGAAAGTAGTGCCATAAGTTAGGGAGACCTAAACCCCCTTTAGATTGTGGTCTATGTAGTAAGGCATAGCTATATCTGGGTTTTTTGTCTGCCCAGATAAATTTGTTGATCGTGCTCTGGAGTTGGTCTATTCTGGATTTTGATAGATTGATGGGCAGGGTACGGAAGTAATATAGCAGTTTGGGTATAATATTCATTTTGATGGCGCACAATCTACCTAGAAAGGAAATATGGAAGGAGGACCATGTGTTAAGGAGAGAGCTGATGTGAGTAAATAGAGGGGGATAATTAGCCGTAAACAGATTTTTATGTGAGGAGGTGATGTTAACCCCTAAATATTTAAAGGAGTGGGGGCACCATATAAATGGAAAATTAGCTCGTAGGCGGAGCTGTAGGTTGTGGTCAAGATTTAAAGGAAGAGCTGAGCATTTACTATAGTTAATTTTTAGGCCTGAGATTTGGTAGAAGGAGTTAAGCTCTTTTAGGAGGACAGGGATAGAAAGGAGAGGTTCAGTGAGGAAAATCAGGGCGTCATCGGCATGTAGGCTGATCTTGTATTCGCAATGTCCTTTTTTATATCCCCTTATGTCATGATTGGATCTAATGGCTTGGCCAAGCGGTTCTATGGCTAGGGCGAATAGTAATGGTGATAATGGGCATCCCTGTCTTGTGCCACATCCAAGAGGGAAAAATTCCGAGTTGCTACCGGGTATTTTGATGCGTGTTTGGGGTGAGTGATAAAGGGCGTTGAAACCTCTTAGAAAGTTACCCGAGATCCCGAATCTGGGTAGTAGATAATTTAGGTATGACCAATGGACACTATCAAATGCCTTATGTATGTCAAGACTGAGAAGGCAAGATTGTGACTTGTGTAGATTGGTGTCTTGAACTATATTGGTGACCAGCCTGATGTTGTCGCTTATCTGTCTACCTGGGATAAAACCGGTTTGGTCAGCTTGAATTAGTGGGGAAATAACTTTTGCTAATCTATCTGCGAGGACTCTACCAAAGATTTTTAAGTCGTTGTTTAATACTGAGGTGGGGCGATAGTTCTGGGGGAGAGTATTGTCTTTATGGGGTTTTGGGATCAAGGAGAGGTTGGCTAATAACATTTCATCAGGGAAATGGTTTCCCTCTAGGATATGATTAAACAGCGTTATAAGATTGGGCACTAGGAGAGAAGCGAATTTTTTATAATAGGAGGATGTGAAGCCATCCGGGCCGGGGGCTGTGGAGGTTTTTAAAGATTTGATTATTTGGGATATTTCGTCTTCCGTGCATGGTTTATTAAGGGAATCAGTTTGGTCTTGATTTAGGGAGGGAAGAGTTAACGCATCAAGCCATGATTTAGAAGAAGCATTAGGGGGGTTAGGTGGGGGGGATAAGAGGTCTTTGTAGAAGGAAGTGAAAATCTTTAACACTTCCTGTGGATGTGTAGATAGGTTTCCCTTATTGTCTCATAATTTGTATACATGGGTGGGTTTGTTGTCTTGATTTAATTTCCTCGAGAACATTTTAGAGGGGGAATTACTGTGTAGAAGAAATTTGGCTTTAGAGAATCTTAGAGATCTCTCAGTATTTGAAGATAAAATAAGGTCTAGTGCACACCGTTTGTTTTGAATTTGGTCTGTGATGTCTCGTGTGGGTGACTGTTGCAAGTCAAGATACAATTTATTTAATTCATGGGTAAGAGTCTTGATTTCAGCCATTCTCTCCCGGTTCTTGGCGGCCGCTTTGTGGGCAACCCAGAGAGATGTGGGGGTTGTTTCCTCATTTCTGTTATCCCCAAAGTAGTTATCGATGTGGGTAGATATTGTGGTAATGTTTAATGGGTCGGTTAAGAGGGAGTCATTGTAAGGTGAAGGGGGAAGGCCTATGTAAGATGTATCGAATGAGGTGATATCATGATCGGACCAGGGGCAGGGGATTATGTGTGCATGAGATGAGTTAGCTAGAAGTATTGGGGTGCTAAAGATGTAGTCGAGCCGAGCATAACAATCATGGGGATGGGAGTAGTGAGTATACGCCTTAATGCCTGTGTTGTGGGCTCTCCATGTGTCAATTAGTTGTAGTTTGTTGATGTATCGATTGGTGGATTTGGAAAAAGCCTTAGAGGAGGTGGAAATTTTGCTTCGATCTAATGCTGGGTGAGCCGTTAAGTTAAAATCTCCTCCAAGGATCATGTGAGGGGATTGGAATCGATCTAGGTTTTCAAAAAATTTAGAAAGAAAGGTAGATTGGGATTCGTTTGGTGCATATATAGAGGCAATGGTAATTGCACGGTTGTTGATGGAGCCTTTAAGAATAATAAATCTACTGTCTGGGTCTTTGTATATATTTTGAATATCAAAAACTATGGAATTACGTATAAATATTGCAACACCTCTGGTTTTGTTAGAGAAGGTAGTGTAGTGATATTGGTTGTAAACTTTATTGAAATATTTTGGGTGGTTATCGGAAGCAAAATGTGTTTCTTGGAGCAGTATAATATCTGCTCCAAGTCTTTTATATTGTTGGAAAGCCTTTCGGCGCTTATGAGGGGAATTTAAACCCTGGGTATTGTGCGATATGATTTTTAGACCCATTATGGATGGGGGAGAACGAAGAACATCTTAATAAACATGAATACTGAACAGCATCTAACCCTCATGAAGATGAATGAGCAGCGACCGTGTTCCCGACCAAAGATTAGGTGATCAATGGCCCGGAGGACGGCCATAGGACTGCATAAGGAGCGGGCACATACCACACATGCAATGTAAATAGTAAATATGTCACATAGATGAGAAGACCTGAGAAGATATAGGTATTTTACAAAAACAACTAAAACATGACATGAAAAAAAAGCATACTGAAACAGAGGCCCATAGGGCCATCAGAACAATTAACAACAATATATTTGCAAGGGAAGAAATAGAGGTGACAGGTAGCCACCTGTCTCCCAACCAGTCAATACCGAACAAGGGGACATATAGTCCCGAACCCGCCACATGGCCAGGTGAACCCCCGCAAGATAGCGGAAAGCCATACTCAGGTGTGGGGTCAATCAAAACGCGGTGGATGCCCCAGGCATTTTGAAAAAACAATAAAGCAGGTAGGGTAAAAAAACAAACAAATAAAGATAAAAGAAATTACATTTCAATTCAAAATTAGGAACATCTCCGAACAGGAAACGAGGCATGGATGTCAGACTGTTAATTAGAATATTGGGATGGGGCTGAGTCTCAGCAAGAGAGGTAGTGTTGGTGAAGTGCCCCAGTTCTAGAGACCCAGAGTGAGCATTGTTAGTGTTGGTCTTGTGTATCTTTTCGATACTCCCTCCTGTCGACTCCACGGACCATCTGTTTCAAAAGCTGTGAGTAACATGGTGTTCAAAATGAGCTCTGCAGAGCTTAATTAAGGGATGGAGTGGAGGGTCAGGGGGAGGATCCCAGAGCGGACTTCTCGGATAGCTCAGGTATGATGTAGTCAGTCATCAATGGTGAGTGAAGATAAAAGTACATAGACATACCAAATCCGGGGAGGTTTAGGGTGTCCTTTCAGACATGAGCAGATTCGTCAACTTGTTTGTAGATGCTTCAAGGAGGACGTTGAGCAGAGATTTGTCCCGGAGGAAGCAAGATATGTCTGAGAGGAACAGATGAGTGATGAGACTTGTCTGAGGGCAAATCTTGGTTGAACAAAACAGAGAGGAAGCATGAGAACAATGTAAAATGCCAGGCACCTGAAAACAGTCAAAGTCATGTGTAAAGAACAGCACATAAGGTGAAATGTATAAGGCATTTTTAAGCAAGGAGCGCCATCTTGTGGGGAGAGTGTGTAAGAACATTCAGAGGAAACTGTGAAAAGGAACATTGAAGTATAAATGACAAAAATGACACAGAACTTTTAGGAGAGTGGATTTTGAAAGGAATGGATGAGCCTTCTTTGTTCTCTTTGGTTCCATCTTGTGGATGGGGTGGACCATATAGGAGATGGTCTAGGAATGCCAGGCGGAACGGATATGTGGGTCTTGGGCAAGCAGGCCCAGTTTTATCAGCAGCTCTTTCCCCTCAATAACGTTATACACAGTATATGTTGAGCCATTGTGGGGAATTGTGAGTTTGAAGGGAAATCCCCAGCGATATTTGATTCTGGCAGCTTGCAATACATTAGTGACTTCCTTCATCCTGCGTCTCCTCTCTAAGGTGGCAGGAGATGTATCAGGGTATATTTGTACTCTCTTGCCTTCCATAGTAAGGTTTGAAGTGTTCCTTGACACACGCATGATTTCTTCTTTTATTAAAAAATCGCGCATTCACATGATGATGTCCCTGGGAGGGTTGTCAGGGGGAGGCTTGGGGCGGAGTGCTCTATGAATTCTGTCACAAGTGAAGGAATTTGGTGGTTTATCAGGGAGGAGGTTATGAAAGAATTTAGCGACCGCAGGCATTAATTCAGTAATTGATTCAGGAACCCCGCGAAGCCTAATGTTATGGCGTCGATTTCTATTGTCGAGATCCTCGACTTGCGCTTGCATAAACGCAAAGTTGTCTGCCAAGTTTTCATAATCCTTTCTGAGGTCATTGTGTGCCAGTGACAGTTCATCATGTTTGGTTTCTAATAAGTCAGTGCGGTTGCCTATACTGGCAATTTCCTGGGACAATGCGGTGGTGGAGCTATGGATCTCCTTTTCTATCTTGTCCACCAGTCTATTAAATATAGAGGTGAGACTGGCGTCTAGATCAGCCTTAGAAAGTGGGGGTCCGTACTCACTGTTGTGCTGGCTCACATGGGGGAGCGGATTGAAGAGATTAGGGCCCGCTGGCATCTCCTCCTCGTGTTGTCCGGCGCCATCTTGGGACGTTTTGCCATGCTTCTGCTCCATGTCTAGGAGGAAGTTTGTGAGGCAGTGTTTGGAGTGCCTGGAGTTTTTCCCCTTTGTTCCTGGCATGCACCAGATGTTCCCACAGGGGTGTTGACTGAAATCTCCGCTGAAAGTGCTTGCTAGCCCTGGGTATTTAGCCTAGGAAGTCCGGGACCAACGGAGCCTGTCTGAGTCGCGTCCAGTCAGCATCGCGCCGCGCATGCACCCCCCTGGTTCCACTACATTTTAGTTAGGGGTATCAGAGTAAATGGGGTCAAAATGCAAATGCACGCCACACTTTCACATATTTATTTGTAAAATTTGGAGAACCATTTATCATTTTCCTTCCACTTCATAATTATGTGCCACTTTGTGTTGGTCTATCACATAAAACCCCAATAAAATACATTAAAATTTTTGGTTGTAACATGACAAAATTTGAAAAATCTCAAGGGGTATGAATAATTTTTGAAGGCACTGTATCTTGTGATTGGGGATGAAACAAACCTGGGATCAGTTTGCGGTAGTTTGGCAGAACATATCAAATGTTTGGATGGGAGCTGAAAATCAATTTTTCAAATTTTTAGGCTATAACACCTTAGCTATACACGTACAAAATAAAATAAATAAAAGGCATGCCCAGCCCCCCCCCCTCAAATCAATAACAGACCCTTCATATTTGGTACAGATCTGGTAGAAGAACCCCAAGCAAAAGGCATGGCATAGAGTGTCTCACAATTACCTAGTTTGAACAGCAGTGTGAGCAGTGGTAAGTTTAAGGACACTCTCTGAGACTAGGCCAGAAGAGAAAGAGGAACATACCTGGACAGGACAGCAGCAGTTCATCCATGTGAGGGGCCAACAGCTTCACAGAGTGGCACTGTAAGCCATTGTGAATACATGGTGTGCAGTTGGCAGAACTACACGCACCACCGGCTCCCACTGTGCTGCCTGGTGATAGATCTGTCAGCCTTCAGCCTGAGCCTGATAGACCAGCCTGGCGTTTTACCACAACATGCGTGTGGGTATGCCTAATGATCTATTGCACTTGCTGCAGCAGCATTATGCAGTGCTGCCTATTGCTAGTGCCAAGTGTGGCTGCAGAGCATGGACACCATGCATTTAATTTTGGCCCTGAGGGGTTTGAACACCCCTGACCCCCCTTATCTATGCCCCTGCTTCCATTATTTGTGACATTATAATCAAAATGAAGTTTCCTGCTGATTAGTTTATGTCTGAGGTTGGTTGGTTGTCTGAATGCCAGTATTACATAGTTACATAGTTACAGTTAGTCAGGTTGAAAAAAGACACAAGTCCATCCAGTTCAACCATAAAAAAAATAAACAAACAAAATAAAACACAGTACATCCCATACACCCAACTCCATACCCACAGTTGATCCAGAGGAAGGCAAAAAAAAAACAGCAGAGCGATGATCCAATTTGCTGCTGGAGGGGAAAAAATTCCTTCCTGATCCCCCGAGAGGCAATCGGATTTACCCCGGATCAACTTTACCTACAAAACTTAGTACTCCGTTATATTATGTGCATTTAGGAAAGAATCCAGGCCTCTCTTAAAGCAATCTACTGAGCTGGCCAGAACCACCTCTGGAGGGAGTCTGTTCCACATTTTCACAGCTCTTACTGTGAAGAAACCTTTCCATATTTGGAGGTGAAATCTCTTTTCCTCCAGACGTAAAGAGTACCCCCTTGTCCTCAGTGTTGACCTTAAAGTGAATAACTCAACACCAAGTTCACTATATGGACCTCTTATATATTTGTACATGTTGATCATATCCCCCCTTATTCTCCTCTTCCCAAGAGTGAATAAATTCAGTTCCTCTAATCTTTCCTCATAGCTTAGCTCCTCCATGCCTCTTATCAGTTTAGTTGCCCTTCTCTGCACTTTCTCCAGTTCTCCGATATCCTTTTTGAGAACTGGTGCCCAAAACTGGACTGCATATTCCAGATGAGGTCTTACTAATGATTTGTACAGGGGCAAAATGATATCTCTATCTCTGGAGTCCATACCTCTCTTAATACAAGAAAGGACTTTGCTCGCTTTGGAAACTGCAGCTTGGCATTGCATGCCATTATTGAGCATATGATCAACTAAAAGCCCCAGATCCTTCTCCACTACAGATCCCCCCAGTTGTACTCCCCCTAGCATGTATGATGCATGCATATTCTTAGCCCCTAAGTGCATAACTTTACATTTATCAACATTAATCCTCATCTGCCACTTAGTCGCCCACTTAGACAGAGCATTGAGGTCGGCTTGTAAATTGGAGACATCCTGCAAGGACGTTATTCCACTGCATAGCTTGGTGTCATCTGCAAAGACAGAAATGTTACTTTTGATCTCAGACCCAATATCATTTATAAATATATTGAAAAGTAAGGGACCCAACACTGAACCTTGGGGTACACCGCTGATAACCTTGGACCATTCAGAGTAAGAATCATTAACCACAACTCTCTGAATTCTGTCTTTCAGCCAGTTTTCTATCCATTTACAAACTGATATATCCAATCCTGTAGACCTTACCTTACACATGAGCCGTGTGTGTGGAA
This sequence comes from Rana kukunoris, assembly GCA_029574335.1. Classification (NCBI taxonomy): domain Eukaryota; kingdom Metazoa; phylum Chordata; class Amphibia; order Anura; family Ranidae; genus Rana; species Rana kukunoris. Next base: position 217,132,528 of record CM056059.1, on the reverse strand, counting down.
CTGTATCGAACGCTTTTGCAAAATCCAAGTATACCACGTCCACTGCCACGCCTCTGTCCAGGGTTTTACTTACCTCTTCATAAAAGGAAATCAGGTTTGTCTGACAACTTCTGTCCTTCATGAATCCATGCTGTCTGCTGCTTAAATAGTTTGTTTCCAGCAAGAACTAATCCATGTGGTCTTTTATTAAACGTTCCAGTATCTTCCAACTATAGAAGTTAAACTAACAGGTCTATAGTTACTTGGTAAAGACTTTGTTCCCTTTTTAAATATAGGCACCACATTGGCTCTACGCCAATCCAGTGGTACTATTCCTGTCATTAATGAGTCCCTAAATATTAGATACAGTGGCTTTGAAATTTCAGAGCTCAATTCTTTTAGGATCCGTGGGTGGATGCCATCTGGTCCAGGTGCTTTATCCACCTTTATTCTGTCTAAATATTTCTGGACCATATCACTTTTGAGCCATTGTGGATTTGGGGCTGTGTCACTCCCACCCCCATTATGGACATGAGCTCCCCCATTCTCCATTGTATACACAGAGCTGAAGAAAGCATTTAATACATTTGCTTTCTCTATGTCCTCAGTCACCCAGTCTAGATGATTTTGTAAAGGGCCTACATGCTCAGACTTGACCTTTTTACTATTAATATATTTAAAGAATTTTTTGGGGTTTGTCCTACTATCTTTTGCAATCTGTCGTTCATTTTGAATTTTTGCATCCTTGATTTCCTTTTTACATATTCTATTATATTCTTTGTAACATTTAAACGACACTAGTGTTCCTTCATTTTTATATTTTTTAAAAGCTATTTTCTTATTGTTTATAGCTTTTTTAACTTTGACCGTGAGCCACATAGGTTTTATCTTTAGCCTTTTAAACTTATTGCCCATGGGAATATACTTTGCAGTGAGGTTCCAAAGAGTCTTTTTGAAGAATTCACATTTCTGTTCTGTGTTCATCTGTGCCAATATTCCCTCCCAGTCCAAGCCCTGGAGAGCAGTCCTCATGCTTTGAAAATTTGCTCTCTTGAAATTAAGTGTTTTTATCTTTCCTGTATGTATTTCTTGCTTATAGTTTACATTAAACGAAATCATGTTATGATCACTGCTACCCAGGTGCTCCTTTATCTGAACATTAGTAATAAGCTCTGCATGGTTTGAGATTACCAGGTCCAACCGAGCATCATTCCTAGTTGGGGCCTCAATAAACTGGACCATAAAATTGTCCTGCATTGGTGGTTGTTGGAATATTTCTTTCAAAACTTCTTCCTCTATTTTTTTTTTGGTGGTCTCCTTAATCTTTAAGACCAACCCCTATTCACCTATAAGAACACCTAATTAGCATTTTAGATCCTGTCACTATACACAACCTAAAATCCCTCACTCCCCCCACCTTTTTTATTTTTTCCCCGATTGCACGAAGAAGGGCACTGCCCTTGCACTTTAGACTTTATTATAAAACACAACTAAACAATCCTTCTCACCTCTCACGTCCTCTCTTCCCTTTCTCCCCTTTTTCTTTCTTTCCCTTTTTTTTCCCCCTTTGTTGCCTTTTTTTTTCTTCCCTAACTTTTTCTTTTTTTCTCTCTCTCCCCCTCTTCCTCCTCTTCCCATCCCCTTTTCTTCCCCTTTCTCCTTATATTGACTTCCAACGCCGGGATCCCCGACCTCTCAGAGGAGTAGTAGAAAATGGGTAGGGTTAAGGTTTAGACAGGAGGACAACGGGAGGTTTTTGACTTTGGGGTGAACGAGGGGGTCGAGACCTTCTTACTGTTTTTTTTTTTAAATACGTTTTAGATAAGGAGAATATATTGAGACTGTACGGGGTATGGGTTGGGGTAATGTATGTAACATTTACTGTAAGGATGGAATATATTTGTATTGTATTAGTAATGAAAATCAATAAAGAAATGTTGCAGTTTAAAAAAAAAAAAAAAGAACTTCCTCCTTTATTATGATGAGCTGTAAATCTTTGATTATCTTTTTGTATCCCTTCTAGTGCTGGATTATATGTGGTTACTAGAAGTACACGGTTAATTGTTTTTTTTCTCTTTGTATCAGAGGAGATTTTCTCTTTGGGTTTTCATGGCTATGTTTATGCTGTTGTTGATGGTTTTGTCTTTGCAACTTTTCTTATTGAAGGAATCTGCTAGTGTTCTTAAATGTTTAGCTCTGTCTTCTGGGTCTGAAAATATTCAGTGGTATCTTGTCAGGGATTCTAAATGGACCAGGACTGTGTGCCTACACAGAGGAGACCAACACTGTATATAGTGGAATAAAAAGGTGTTTTATTACAACGGTGAACAAACAGGTGACAACAACCAGTGCATGAATAACACAAACCTATATACAAGTCCAGGGGAAATGCGATAATCATAAACCAAAGCCAAGCCGGGGTCAAATACCAGGAGATCATCAAAGGAAGCTGCAGACAGGGAATGGGCAGGAAGGAAATGTCCAGGAGAGGCATCAGGTCAGGACAGATCGGGTCGGGTCAGAAGTCCAGAACGGGGATAGCAGGGTCAGGAATCAGGCTCAGGGTCCGGTAAATAGACAGATACCAGGGCAAGTTCTGCTTTAACTTGCCAGGTATAAATAGAGGTGTGTTAATTGTGTTCAGGTCACACCTGAACGCAGCAAAGGCCCGGTGCTCCACCCGCTGTTGGAGGCCAGTACTGCGTCCCAAAGGTGATATACCAGCAGGGGGAAATTCCCCTGACAGCTCCGAACTGCCAGGAGACCCCTGCTGGTGGGACTCAGCACTGCAAGACAGAACATCAGTAGCACCAGCGGATGGAGCCTTTCCTGACAGTACCCCCCCTCAAAGGAGCGGCCTCCGGACGCTCCAACTATCCGTTGCCGGGGAATGTCTAGAGTGACCAACTGGGCAATGGGAGGCTTGAGCCGAGAGGTGGGTACATCCGGGTCGTCGAGGCAGGGAGCAGGCTCCGGGTCATCGACTGGGCAGCAGGCACCGGGTCATCGAACTGGGCCGCAGGCTCCGGGTCGTCGAGCTGGGCAGCAGACTTCGGGTCATCGAGCTGGGCAGCAGACTTCGGGTCGTCGAGCTGGGCAGCAGGCTTCGGGTCGTCGAGCTGGGCAGCAGGCTTCGGGTCGTCGAGCTGGGCAGCAGGCTTCGGGTCGTCGTGCTGGGCAGCAGGCTCCGGGTCCTCGAGCTGGGCAGCAGGCTCCGGGTCATCGAGCTGGGCAGCAGTCTCCGGGTCATCGAGCTGGGCAGCAGGCTCCGGGTCATCGAGCTGGGCAGCAGGCTCCGGGTCATCGAGCTGGGCAGCAGGCTCCGGGTTGTCGAGCTGGGCAGCAGGTTCCGGGTCATCTAGCTGGGCAGCAGGCTCCGGGTCGTCGAGCTGGGCAGCAGGCTCCGGGTTGTCGAGCTGGGCAGCAGGCTCCGGGTCGTCGAGCTGGGCAGCAGGCTCCGGGTCGTCGAGCTGGGCAGCAGGCTCCGGGTCGTCGAGCTGGGCAGCAGGCTCCGGGTCTTCGAGCTGGGCAGCGGACAAAGGCTCCGGGTCATCGAGCTGGGCAGCGGACAAAGGCTCCGGGTCATCGAGCTGGGCAGCGGACAAAGGCTCCGGATCATCGAGCTGGGCAGCGGACAAAGGCTCCGGGTCGTCGAGCTGGGCAGCGGACAAAGGCTCCGGGTCATTGAGCTGGACAGCGGACAAAGACTCCGGGTCATCGAGCTGGGCAGCGGACAAAGGCTCCGGGTCATCGAGCTGGGCAGCGGACAAAGGCTCTGGGTCATCGAGCTGGGCAGCGGACAAAGGCTCCGGGTCATCGAGCGGCTGGCAGACTGGCACAGGTACAGCCGGCTGGCATACTGGCACAGGAACAGCAGGCTGGCAGACTGGCACAGGAACGGCAGGCTGGCAGACTGGCACAGGAACGGCAGGCTGGCAGACTGGCACAGGAACAGCAGGGCAGCAGACTGGAAATCATCAAGCCGGGCAGCAGACTGGAAATCATCAAGCCGGGCAGCAGACTGGAAATCATCAAGCCAGGCAGCAGACTGGAAATCTTCAAGCCGGGCAGCAGGCTGGAAATCTTCAAGCCGGGCAGCAGACTGGAAGTCATCAAGCCGGGCAGCGGACTGGAAGTCATCAAGCCGGGCAGCGGACTGGAGGTCATCAAGCCGGGCAGCGGACTGGAGGTCATCAAGCCGGGCAGCGGACTGGTAGTCATCAGGCTGGCCAGCGGACTGGGAGTCATCAGGCTGGGCAGCGGACTGGAAGTCATCAGGCTGGGCAGCGGACTGGAAGTCATCAGGCTGGGCAGCGGACTGGAAGTCATCAGGCTGGGCAGCGGACTGGAAGTCATCAGGCTGGGCAGCGGACTGGGAGTCATCAGGCTGGGCAGCGGACTGGGAGTCATCAGGCTGGGCAGCGGACTGGAAGTCATCAGGCTGGGCAGCGGACTGGAAATCATCAGGCTGGGCAGCAGACTGGAAGTCATCAACCTGGGCAGCAGACTGGAAGTCATCAACCTGGGCAGCAGACTGCTGGAAGTCATTAACATGGGCAGCAGACTGCTGGAAGTCATCAACCTGGGCAGCAGACTGCTGGAAGTCATCAGGCTGGAAGTCATCGGACTGGCAAGCTGGCACAGGAACACCAAGCTGGGAGGCTGGCACAGGGTTGAAAGGTTGAGCAACTGGCACTGAAACGGGCAGAGCAGACTGGAAATCACCAAGCCGGGCAGCAGACTGGAAATCATCAAGCCGGGCAGCAGACTGGAAATCATCAAGCCGGGCAGCAGACTGGAAATCATCAAGCCGGGCAGCAGACTGGAAATCTTCAAGCCGGGCAGCAGACTGGAAATCTTGAAGCCGGGCAGCAGACTGGAAGTCATCAAGCCGGGCAGCGGACTGGAAGTCATCAAGCCGGGCAGCGGACTGGAGGTCATCAAGCTGGGCAGCGGACAAAGGCTCCGGGTCATCGAGCTGGGCAGCGGACAAAGGCTCCGGGTCATCGAGCTGGGCAGTGGACAAAGGCTCCGGGTCATCGAGCTGGGCAGCGGACAAAGGCTCCGGGTCATCGAGCGGCTGGCAGACTGGCACAGGAACAGCAGGCTGGCAGACTGGCACAGGAACGGCAGGCTGGCAGACTGGCACAGGAACAGCAGGCTGGCAGACTGGCACAGGAACAGCAGGCTGGCAGACTGGCACAGGAACAGCAGACTGGCAGACTGGCACAGGAACAGCAGGCCGGGCAGCAGACTGGAAGTCATCAAGCCGGGCAGCAGACTGGAAGTCATCAGGCTGGGCAGCGGACTGGAAGTCATCAGGCTGGGCAGCGGACTGGGAGTCATCAGGCTGGGCAGCGGACTGGGAGTCATCAGGCTGGGCAGCGGACTGGAAGTCATCAGGCTGGGCAGCGGACTGGAAATCATCAGGCTGGGCAGCAGACTGGAAGTCATCAACCTGGGCAGCAGACTGGAAGTCATCAACCTGGGCAGCAGACTGCTGGAAGTCATCAACCTGGGCAGCAGACTGCTGGAAGTCATCAACCTGGGCAGCAGACTGCTGGAAGTCATCAGGCTGGAAGTCATCGGACTGGCAAGCTGGCACAGGAACATCAGGTTGGCAGGCTGGCACAGGAACATCAGGTTGGCAGGCTGGCACAGGAACATCAGGTTGGCAGGCTGGCACAGGAACATCAGGTTGGCAGGCTGGCACAGGAACATCAGGGTGGCAGGCTGGCACAGGAACACCAAGCTGGGAGGCTGGCACAGGGTTGAAAGGTTGAGCAACTGGCACTGAAACGGGCAGAGCAGACTGGAAGTCATCAGGCTGGGCAGCGGACTGGAAGTCATCAGGCTGGGCAGTGGACTGTAAGTCATCAGGCTGGGCAGCGGACTGGAAGTCATCAGGCTGGGCAGCGGACTGGAAGTCATCAGGCTGGGCAGCGGACTGGGAGTCATCAGGCTGGGCAGCGGACTGGGAGTCATCAGGCTGGGCAGCGGACTGGAAGTCATCAGGCTGGGCAGCGGACTGGAAATCATCAGGCTGGGCAGCAGACTGGAAGTCATCAACCTGGGCAGCAGACTGGAAGTCATCAACCTGGGCAGCAGACTGCTGGAAGTCATCAACCTGGGCAGCAGACTGCTGGAAGTCATCAGGCTGGAAGTCATCGGACTGGCAAGCTGGCACAGGAACATCAGGTTGGCAGGCTGGCACAGGAACATCAGGTTGGCAGGCTGGCACAGGAACATCAGGTTGGCAGGCTGGCACAGGAACATCAGGGTGGCAGGCTGGCACAGGAACACCAAGCTGGGAGGCTGGCACAGGGTTGAAAGGTTGAGCAACTGGCACTGAAACGGGCAGAGCAGCTGGCACAGGCAGAGCGGCTGGCACCGGAGCAGGCTGGTCGGATGTCACAAGCTGGGCGGCTGGCACTGGAACTGGTAGAGCAGCTGGCACAGAAACAAGCTGGGAGACTGGCACTGGAACAGGTTGAACAGATGGCACTGGGACAGATGGCACTGGGACAGGTTGAGCAGAGGGCACTGGGACAGGCTGGGTAACTGGCACGATGGTATGAGTTGGGAAATACTTCCGTTTCTTTTTGGACTTAGTCACTGCAGGTTTGTTAACAGAAGTGATGTATGAAGAGGATGGAAATAAGTAGGAGGAAGGATTGGAATAGGGCAGAGACACAGGGATGGTGACTGGAGGAGGTTTTTGTGGAGTAGTTACAGGTGGATTAAAGGCAGGGTAGGTACAATTAGTAGAAACTGGGTAGTAATACTTGGTAGGAAGCAGGAGATCTGACCATGCCTGCAGCACAGGTTGAACAAAGGCTGGTTCACACACACCTTGTTTAATCAAAGACTGCACTGAACTAATGCAGTCAGATAACTTCAGCTGGGAACAAGAGCAATAGTGTTCATCAAAGGAGGCTGGATCATCCTCCATCAACCATACCAGGGATTCAACTTGGTCAGGACTGAAGGGGGGAGAGAAGTCATCACAACCAGCTGGAATAACTGACAGGGCTGGTTTAACACATAACTTAATTAATGGCTGAACATCATTGTAAGACATATAACCCAGATCCACCATGGAATGGGCTGATCGGATGGCTTCCATCAGCTGATCACTTGTCCATCCCTCCAACACCTGACAACAATACTCCTCATCCTCCTCTGCTAGCAGAGAAAAGTAAGTAATTTCATTGAAATCCATGTTTCAACAAAAACGCACTACAACAGGATGGTTCCCTATGCAGGCACGTCTGGTCAACGGGCCCTGGTATACTGTCAGGGATTCTAAATGGACCAGGACTGTGTGCCTACACAGAGGAGACCAACACTGTATATAGTGGAATAAAAAGGTGTTTTATTACAACGGTGAACAAACAGGTGACAACAACCAGTGCATGAATAACACAAACCTATATACAAGTCCAGGGGAAATGCGATAATCATAAACCAAAGCCAAGCCAGGGTCAAATACCAGGAGATCATCAAAGGAAGCTGAAGACAGGGAATGGGCAGGAAGGAAATGTCCAGGAGAGGGATCAGGTCAGGACAGATCGGGTCGGGTCAGAAGTCCAGAACGGGGATAGCAGGGTCAGGAATCAGGCTCAGGGTCCGGTAAATAGACAGATACCAGGGCAAGTTCTGCTTTAACTTGCCGGGTATAAATAGAGGTGTGTTAATTGTGTTCAGGTCACACCTGAACACAGAAAAGGCCCGGTGCTCCAACCGCTGTTGGAGGCCAGTACTGCGTCCCAAAGGTGATATACCAGCAGGGGGAAATTCCCCTGACAGCTCCGAACTGCCAGGAGACCCCTGCTGGTGGGATGCAGCACTGCAAGACAGAACATCAGTAGCACCAGCAAGTGGAGCCTTTCCTGACATATCTGATGGCCTGGCTGATTATGATGTCCCCTTTAGTGTGTTGGGGATGAAAGCTGGAACTGTGGAGATAGGTGCATCTGCCAGTCAGTTTCCTGTATATTGAAGTGTGAAGCTTGTCATCCATGATGTATACTTTGGTGTCTAGGAAGTTGACAATTGTGCTAGAATAATCCATTTTTAGTTTTATAGCGTTGATCAATGAGTAAAACTGTTTTAGATTTTCTTCACTTTCTGTCCAAATGATGAAGATATCATCAATATAGCGATAATATCTGTATGACTTTTGTTGGATGCTGTTCAGGAATTGGTCCTTCCAGTCAGCCATAAATCAGTTTGCATATTGGGGCACCATTTTACTTCCTATAGCAGTACCCATACACCGGAGATAGATGTCATTGTTAGGAGTGAAGTAGGTGTGTAGTAAGGAAGAATTTGATGAGCTGTGTAACATCCTCAACAGTGTATTTGTGGTTTGATGAGGATGATAAGAATCTGTGACATGCAGCCAACCCATCCTTGTGAGGGATGTTATTGTACAGAGATTATACATCCATAGTGACTAGAAGTGTATTTGGTGGTAATTGTTACATATTGTTGAGCTTGTTCAGAAAATCAGTTGTGTCTTGCAGGTAGTATTCATGGCTAACCTGTTATGATGGGTCTGCCTAGATTTCCTGGCTTGTGAATCTTGGGCAGCATGTAAAAGTCCACAATTTTTGGATTATACGGAACCGCATTGATAAGTTCTGAATGTAGGTGGGTCGGTATTGTTTTAATAAGACCTTTTAATTGATTAGTAAAATCCTGGGTCATCGTGAATAAAATAGATAGTTTATGCACACCTGTGGGACATAATTTCTCACAACCAGACCACAATATAGAAGACGTCAATGTTTTAGTTCTGAAAGGGAATTTCAGAACTATCCAGGCAAAGGAAAACTTTTGATATTGCTGTTTGACACAAAAAATAACTACCTAAATTTAGATATGAGTTTTCTTACTCGTTATGTTACAGGTTTACAACCCCATCAGTGACTGACCCCCTCTCCCCCCCCCCCTGTGTCTACAGCTCTCCCTCTATCTTATCTCACTAACTATGCTAGTTTTATTACAATTGCCATGTACATTTGTGTGTGTGTGTTTTCTTTTTTTTCCTTTCATTTAAAGATTGTGTTTTTTTAAAACATACTGCTAAAACTTTTGTGAGTCAGTACTGCTAGGACCTTGAAGAAGGGTACATCCCCCGAAAGCTTGTCCTGAAAAATTGTATGTTAGTGCAAATAAAAAAAGTATCATGGACAGTACTCAATTGTCTCTCTCTGTTAGTTGGAATCTTGATTGCACTCAATGAGAGTGGGCATTGGTATTTCTACTCTTTCATTCAGAGGAGCTACTACAAGACTAGTGGCTCTCCTGTCTTAACTTAACAACTTAAGGACCGGCTGCTGTTTATGTACGTTGGCAGAATGGCACGGACAGGTAAATCGACATAAATATACATCAGTATAAATTTACCGCCACGTGGGAGCACACGATCGTGTGTCATGGAGCTTCAGAACGGGGGATGCCTGTGTAAACAAGCATCTCCCCATTCTGCCTAGGGACCATTCACATTTATACAGTGATCAGTGCTATAAAAATGCACTGACTACTGTGTAAATGTGACTGGCAGTGAAGGGGTTAACCACTAGGGGGCTAGGAAGGGGTTAATTGTGTCCTAGGGAGTGATTCTAACTGTTAGGGGGTGTGGCATACTGTGACACATCACTGATCGCTGCTCTCGATCAGAGCTAATGGCTCCCACTGCTGACAAAAGCTAATCAGGAATGTGAGTCCCCGGAGAGCCAAGGCTCTTGTGGACATCGCTGGATTAAGAGGGGGCTTAGGTAAGTATTAGGGGGGCTGCTACACACAGAAGGTTTTTTACCTGCATGCACAGAATGCATGCAGGTAAAATACCTTGTGCCTTTACAACCACATTAACAGTAGCCTAATGCCCTGTACACTAATGAAAACTAACCGATGGATTTTTCATCAGATATCCGATGAAGCTGACATTCATCAGTCTTGCCTACACACCATCGGTTAAAAATCCGATCGTGTCCAACACGGTGACGTAAAACACAACAACGTGCAGAGAAAAATGAAGTTCAATGCTTCCGAACTTGCATCGACTTGATTCTGAGCATATGTGGATTTTTGACCGATGGATTTCCCCACAGACGATCCTTTTTTTCTATCGTTTTTTTAACCATACGAACATTTTAAAACAGGTTCTATTTTTTTCACTGATGGGAAAAAAACTGATGGGGCCCAGACACGATCGGTTCGTCCGATGAAAACGGTTTATCGGTCCGTTTTCATCTGACGAACTGATCGTGTGTACAGGGCATTACAGTCTTTAGCATACTGTTCCGTGGAAGCACAGCATTTGAAGCAAACCCCAATTTTCTTTAAAAGCTCTTTGATTTTTTGGAGGGTTTCTTTTTAAAACCGATACATTTCCTAAGTCGTTTATGCCCCGGGCGTGAGTGGAGGTATATGCAGACTGGAAATTATGTATTAGAAATCCAGTATTTGGTTATATGTATCTTTTTATTGTGAGTGTATGTTTTACTCAAATATATTGGCTGGTCTTAAGCATTACTGCACTATGGCAGCTGCAGTGAGAAAAATAATTATTTGATCCCCTGCAGATTTTGTACGTTTGCCCACTTACAAAGAAACAAGGGGTCTATAATTTTTCATTATAGGTGTATGTTAAATGATATTAAAAAGGAATAAAGAATCCAGAAAAAAAAAACATATGATACAAATGTAGCACCCTCTAGCTAGTGTGGTAGACGTACATCGTTTAGCTGTTAGTGTAGGTAAATTGAATTGGCTGAGAGCCAGGTCTGGACTGAATCTGGGTCAGGGTTTAGTGTTTCAGGAAGGCTGGATGACTCATCTATATATACAAAGGAAAAAGGCGCGCAACAATGTAACATATATATAAAAATATGTTTTTACACAGCAACCTGAAAATAGTGAAAATAAATGCAAATAATGATGTTGAAAAAAAGATATACAACGTCCCAAATGTGATTCCAAGTGTTAGGTGCTCAAAAACTTGTTTCCTAATGCCATTGAAACACAGTTCATAAGAAATTTCCCAATGGGGTGTTGTAGATAATTCAAATGGTAGCCCTCATCTGCTCTGTGTAAGGAAGTGATAGATGGCCGCTTACCGCAAAGTTGGACCCTTCCAGGGGTCAGTAAGGCACTCAAAGCACTTATCCGCGGCTGGATCTTAGGAATCACTCCACTGCTGACAGCTCAGGACTGCTCAGAAAGGCTGAAGAGGTTTTTCACTCCAAGAGATTTTTCACTCCAAGACCTGGCTCAGGTGCTCAGTTTGCCTTTCCACTGGCCAAGAGGTTCCCCCTGCATGATGTGTCTCCTGGCTGTGCAGCTGTGGAAACAAGTTTTTGAGCACCTAACACTTGGAATCACATTTGGGATGTTGTATATCTTTTTTTCAACATCATTATTTGCATTTATTTTCACTATTTTCATGTTGCTGTGTAAAAACATATTTTTATATATATGTTACATTGTTGCGCGCCTTTTTCCTTTGTATATATACTGTATGTCTAGTGGAGCCCTATATTGGGCTTCTTTGTATTAAGGTGCAGCATTTTTCACTTTTATTTTTAATTGTTTCACAGCTTTTTATATCCATATATCAATCACTTAAGGGGTGTTAGCGCGGATTGTTTTTGTCTTTATGGATGACTCATCTGACAGCTCTTCTGGTGCCTCCCTCTGTTTTGTGGAACCTTGGAGAAGGATCTAGATCTATTCTTCCCTCTCTGACTCTTCATACTGGAAAGGGGGCACAGGGTAATTGAATTTTTTTTTTACCTTAATACAAACAATGCATTAAGGTAAAACAATGTTTTTAGGTTTAGTAACACTTTAAGTGACCTTAAAAGAGCCATACCCATTTCATTGCCTGAGGCACTGTGAAGCGCATTAAGAGAGACCTCAGTGGAGAAAAGGTCCGAATGATCCTGACCTTTGGAGTTGGGAGATAAAACTGTAAAGATTATCCATGCTATAGTTCTTTATAAATTAGAAGTAAAGTGTGGTTATTTTCTATAGGGGGGGTAGCATCATCCAAAAGCCGTCAGTAAATAGAAAGGGAAGCCTAGGGCTTGAGTTTAATACCACTTTACCTTTCCAGTAACTAATAACTACAAACATTTTAGTTTTAGCTGATATGACACCTTTAACGATTGAATAATCTGTTCACAAAAGTCACAATATCTTAAAACATGGAAAAGCTTGTGCCATTATTCCTATTAAAGCAGAGTTCTACCCAGAAGTGGAACTTCCGCTCATCAGATTCCTTCCCCCCATCCGATGCCACAATTGGCACCTTTCGTGTGTGTGTGTGAGGGGGGGGCTTTATTTTACAAAATTAAAAAAATTAAAAATATTACACATAAAATCAAGGCTGACAATTATTACACATTCCTCATGCAAGTGAATAAAGTTACACACTCACTGTTAATTCACACATCATAATGCTAACGGATCTTGTGAGACATATGGTATTATTCTTATGGAAAACCTAATGTGTTTCAAAGCATTCTTCTTCAGGGCATAGAGAAAACATCTAAAATATACAAACTTTTAGTTTGTAGTGTGTGGCTGACTAAATCTACAAATTTACTCTTTGTTAGTTCTGTAAATTGATAAAGTGTTGAATTATTGGATAAAAAATATAAGTTATAACTAAAAAGTTTGTATATTATAGATGTTCTCTCTACCCCTGTAGAAGAATGCTTTGAAACACATTTGGTTTTCCAAAAGAATAACACAATAAGTCTTGCAAGATTTGTTAGTATTATGATGTTTGATGTGTAATAACTGTAAGCCTTAATTTTATGTGTAATGTTTCTTTTTTAACCACTTCCCGCCCGGCCTATAGCAGAATGATGGCCAGGCGATGGTTCAGTTATCCTGACTGGGCGTCATATGATGTTCAGCAGGATAACAGCCGCCACGTGCCTGTGGGGGAGCGCATCGCTGCGATCGGTGGTGCGGCGTGTCAGTCTGACACATCGCTACACTGATCTCAGTAAAGAGCCTCCGACGAAGGTTCTTTACCATGTGATCAGCCGTGTCCAATCACGATGTAAACAGGAAGAGCCGTTGATCAGTGCCCAGTCAGCTGCCATTCAGTGCCCATCCAAAATGCCTGTCAGTGTCAGTGCCACCAGGGATGCTTATCAGTGCCATTTATCAGTATCAGCATATCAGTATCCATCAGTGCCACGTATCAGTGCCCATCAGTGTCACTGATCAGTGACCATCAGTGCCCAGTAGCTGCTACAGTGCCACTGATAAGTACCCATGCTGCAGCCTTTCAGTGCCCATCAGTGTCACCTATCAGTGCCCATCGCTGCCTACCAGTGCCACCAATGAGTGGCCATCAGTGCCGCCTTTCAATGCCCATCAGTGCTGCATGTCAGTGCCACCCATCAGTGCCGCCTATCAGTGCCGCCTATCAGTGCCCATCAGTGCTACCTTGTTGGTGCCACCTCATCGGTGCCACCTTATCAGTATCCGTCAGTGCTGCCTTATCAGTGCTCATCAGTGAAGGAGAAAACCTACTTTTACTAAATTTTATAACAGTAACAAAGGAAAAAAGTAGGGTTGTCCCGATACCAGTATCTGTATTGGGACCGATACCGAGTATTTGCGGAAATACTAGTACTCCCGCAAATACCCCCGATACCTAAATAGAATACTCTCCCCCGCCGCTGCCGCCGCATCGAAAGCCGCCGCATGGGTTAAACGGCGAGCGGGAACATCACAGCTTTAATTTGAATAGCTGTAGTGTTCCCACGCGTATAGACACTCCCCCCTTGCTCAGGATTGGATGGGTGATCGTGATCTGTCCAATCCCGAGCAAGGGGGAGTGTCTATACGTGCGGGCAAAACAGCAATTCAAATGAATGCTGTGATTTTCTCGATGCGGCGGCGTGGCGGCAAATGTATGGGGGAAATGGCTGGAGGGACATGGCTGAAGGGACATGGCTGCATATGTGAGGGACATGGCTAGAGGGACATGGCTGAAGGGACATGGCTGCATATGTAAGGGACATGGCTAGAGGGACATGGCTGAAGGAACATGGCTGCATATGTGAGGGACATGGCTGAAGGGACATGGCTGCATATGTGAGGGACATGGCTGAAGGGACATGGCTGCATATGTGAGGGACATGGCTGAAGGGACATGGCTGCATATGTGAGGGACATAGCTGAAGGGACATGGCTGCATATGTGAGGGACATGGCTAGAGGGACATGTCTAGAGGGACATGGCTGGAGGGACATGGCTGGAGGGACATGGCTGGAGGGACATGGCTGAAGGGACATGGCTGCATATGTGAGGGACATGGCTAGAGGGACATGGCTGAAGGGACATGGCTGCATATGTGAGGGACATGGCTAGAGGGACATGGCTGAAGGGACATGGCTGCATATGTGAGGGACATGGCTGAAGGGGACATGGCTGCATATGTGAGGGACATGGCTAGAGGGACATGGCTGCATATGTGAGGGACATGGCTAGAGGGACATGGCTGAAGGGACATGGCTGGATATGTGAGGGACATGGCTGAAGGGACATGGCTGCATATGTGAGGGACATGGCTAGAGGGACATGGCTGGAGGGACATGGCTGGAGGGACATGGCTGGAGGGACATGGCTGCATATGTGGAAGACATGGCTGGGGGGACATGGCTGCATATGTGGGGGACATGGCTGCATTTGGGGACACATTTAAAAAAAGTATCGGTATTCGGTATCGGCGACTACTTGAAAAAAAGTATCGGTACTTGTACTCGGTCCTAAAAAAGTGGTATCGGGACAACCCTAGAAAAAAGTTTTTTATTTTTATTTAAATTTCAGTACTTTTTTATTTGTTTAGCAAAAAATGAAAACCGCAGAGGTGATCAAATACCACCAAAATAAATCTCTATTTGTGGGAACAAAATGATAAAAAAGTTTGTGTACAGTGTAGCATGACTACGTAATTCGAGATTTTCCTAGCTTGTGACGGAAAATATTAGTTATATGAAGACAGGAGGCGAGTATCTTGCATTAATCTTTCTTTTAATGCCCATAGCAGAAACATTTCCTTATTTTTGTAGTATCATAAACCTTTTTTCCCATAAAATGGTGGAAAAAGAAACTACATTTCCCAACAGTCCCAGCAATTGTGATAGTCACACCTCCCGATGACCTGTATATATAGGACTGCCCTGGTGTATTCCCTCCTCTTTCTTGAAGCGAATGCTGGCACCGGGTAACTTAGGAAAGAACTCCAAACACGGCTCTTCGGCCAGCCGGCCAATCCCGTTGTGATGTCGGAATAATATAGTAGACCTACTGCAACCATGCTGTTAAGAACTCCAACCGGGAGTAGAACAGAAATTTCGTCCCAACAGGGACCCCCAAATCAGCGTCCACAGGAGCTCGGTATGGAGATTCAGTCTCGGCAACCAAGCTGCTAAGCCCTCCAACCGGGAGAGTAGAACAGGAACTTCGGCCCGACGGGGGCTCGAGATCAGCGTCCACAGGATTTCAGTATGGAGATTCAATATCCTGAAAAGAGAATAAATATTCGTGATAGGGTGGGTCGGGAGGGAAGATACTCGCCTCCTGTCTTCATATAACTAATATTTTCCGTCACAAGCTAGGAAAATCTCGAATTATATATCAGACAGGAGGCTCATATCTTGCAAGTTCAAAGCCATACATATATATATCATGTAATACAATGCACGATTCATTTACATACACCATATCTAGTACCTCCCATAAATAGCATATTGTACGTCATACCTATGGGCTAATGACAGAGAACGAGACATGATTCTCTGGTCTAAAGTAAAATTGACGAAAGGTCGACTCTGACGACCAGTCGGCCGCCAATAAGAGGTCCAATAGGGAACCCCCTGAATTAACCACCTTAGTGGCCATCGCACCTCTGGTCGAGTGTGCACCAAAGAGGGATACATCTATACCCGACATCTCCATCACCAGTCTCACCCATCTGGCTAAGGTGGCAGAAGACACCGGCTGGTGTGGTTGTACATATGAGATTAGTAACTGTGAGAAGTCCGGAGAACGTAGAGTCGTTGTGCTTGATTCGTATGTCTGCAGACAGCGGACCACGCACAGTCGAGGGTGTGATTGGAAGAAAGGGTAAAAAACTGAGTGTAAGTTAGTTTTGGTTCTGCGAACCACTGAGAACCTAACTCCTTCTGGAGAGAATTGTCGCCTGGAAATATCCAGGGCTCTCACGTCTGAGACTCTTTTTATGGAAACTAGGCATAATAGCGTAGTAAGTTTCAGGGATAGAATCTTTAAGGAAAGGCAATCGTTGTCTTCCCAAGAGGAAAACATCTGGAGGACCTTGGACACATCCCAGGTCGACTGGTAGCGTGGGCGTGGGGGCCGCTTATATTTTACACCGCGGAGTAAACGACATACCAGTGGATGTTTGCCAATAGGTAAAGAATCTACCGGACAATGGTATGCCGAGATAGCAGATCTGTAAACATTGAGGGAGCTATATGCATTTCCCGTATCGTAGGACTCCGCCAAGTAGTTTACTACCGAGGAGACAGGGGCCTGAATGGGATCAATTTGTTGTTGATCACACCAACGAACCCATAAGCCCCAGGCAGATCGATATACCGATCTACTCCCTGGGGCCCAGGCCAAGGTGAGGAGGTCTCTAGCCGATTGTGAAAAGTCTGTACCCAAATCCGGCACCCCGAAACCAACCATGCAAGGAGAGGTAGTTTGCCTTCCAACAGTAACGGGTGTAGACCCTTGTTTGGATTCGTCAACAGATGTGTTGATTGGGGAAGGAGTCTGGGATAGTCGATCGCCATCCCCAGAATCTGAGGGAACCACGGTTGCGTCGGCCACCAAGGAGTGACCAGAGCAACCATCGCCCCCTGATTGACTATGTGAAGAAGCAGCCTGGTGATTAGTGTGAAAGGGGGAAACGCATAATTTATCCCCTCAGGCCACATTTGAAGAAATGCGTCCACTGCTACTGCTTCTGGATCCGGCCTCCAGCTGTAAAAACGGAGTAACTGCCGGTTGAGTCTCGAGGCGAAAAGATCCGTGTGAAATGGACCCCACAGATGTTGTATTGCTAGGAAAACCGACCTGTCCAATGTCCAGTCGCTGGAATCGGTCAGGTAACGGGAGTTCCAGTCTGCCACACAGTTAGACACCCCTGGAATGTATTCCGCTACCGGGATAATGTCGCGGGATAGGCAGAAATTCCAGAATTCGGACGCGATGTCCGCTAATAGTTTGGATCTCGTGCCCCCTAGGCGGCTGATATATTGCACCGCCGCCACATTGTCCATGCGTAAAAGAACGCAAACGTTGGATCCCTGAGAGAGAAAACTCCTGATGGCGAAGAATTCTAGCGCATTGATGTGGAGGGAAGATTCGTATACGGACCACGTTCCTCCCGTATTGTCTTGGCCACAACGAGCTCCCCAGCCCTGTCTGCTCGCATCTGATTCCAAGATGACGTCCGGCCGAGAGCTGAAGATTGTCTTGCCATTCCATTCGACGGCATGTTGAAGCCACCACCGCAATTCCTCCTCTGCTTCCGAACAAAGATTGACTTTGTCCGAATAGCGGAGACCTTGTCGCAAGTGGAGGGTCTTGAGGCGTTGTAAGGCCCGGTAATGCAATGGAGCTGGGAAAATTGCCTGAATGGAGGCTGATAATAGTCCGACTATGCATGAGATGACTCTCAGTGATATCTGACCCTTGTGCAAAACCGCTCTGATCTCTTTCCGGATCAGGGCCAGTTTGGATTTGGGTAATCGTAGTACCGCTTGTCTGGTGTCCACAGAGAAGCCTAAAAACTCCATCTCTTGAGCTGGAGAGAATATAGACGTTTTGTGATTGATGAGGAAACCCAGTTCCTCGAGTAGGGACACTGTCCAACATTTGTGTAGATCGGCCTGAGTTTTTGAACGGGCCATAATTAGGAGATCGTCCAGATAGATTATCAGGCGTACTCCTCTGCATCGTAGTGCAGCCACTACTGGTTTCATTATTTTGGTGAAGCACCATGGGGCTGATATAGGCTGAAGGGTAGGCACGTAAACTGCCACATACGGGACCTCCATAGGAATCTTAGAAATCTTTGGGAAGAGGGATGCATCGGTATTTAAATCTATTTTGACCAGCCAATCTCCCGGGATCAGAAGGTCTCTCAATAGATGTATTCCCTCCATTTTGAAATGGCGGTACGTCACGTGTTGGTTTAGTTCTCTTAGATTTATTACCGGTCGGTAGCCTCCCTCTTTCTTCTTCACTAAGAAAAGGTTGCTTACGAAACCGGGAGACAAAGGATCTACTTCTATCACCGCTTGTTTTAAAACGAGGTCCTGTAATTCCCCGTCTATGAGATGTGCATTTTGGTCTGAGAAATGCATGGGGTGTGGATGTACCGTCATGACCGGTAGAGATATGAAGTCTATGTTGTAACCCGCTACTGCGGACAGTATCCAAGCGTAACGGAGTACTGCTGCTGCACGGGCGAGTAGGAATGAGCGGATGCCCTAGGGTAGGCCCTGTAGTAATTGCCTCGGCCGGCAGATCGGCCTCTCCCTCTGCCGGCCCTGTTAAAAACCTTAGGCATAGAGCCCGACTTCTTTAGGGATGATTGGGCTTTGTCCAAACTATTGAACAGAATAGGAGGCCCTCAGCTGAGGGGCCTGGTTCTGACTCCGCTAAATGTGAGAGTTGCGGGTCAAGTTTCATCAAAATCGACCTGCGTCGTTCAATAGCGCAGGTCGTGTTGGCTGAGCCTAAAAGGCAGATGGCACGTTGTGCCCAACCCCTCAACAGTACAAAATCTACTGAACCTTCAGTGGCGGCTGCCTGCTCGGATAAGTTCAATATTTTGGTCAAGGGACCTAGAAGATCTAAAATACGATCTTGGATCGATTTAAAAGAGCGTTATATGCCCTTTTTAGTATATTTGCCCGATTTGGTCAAATACTTAAGAAGGACCGGGTCAATTTCAGGTGTTGATGCCACTTTTTTAGGAATGAACGGTCTGGGGCATTCGGCCCTCATTTTATTTCTATTAGATCTGTCCAAGATCTTTCTCGTCAAGTGTTCCACATATTGGGACACCTGTGGCAGGGGTGCCCAATCCCCGGATCTGGGGTGGGATATGTTTTCCGGATTAAAGAATGGTTCCCCTCGGGAATCCAAAATTATTTCGTAGGGTATCAATTCCGGATTGGCTTCTCTCTCATTAGCCATCAGCCCAGCATCCTCTTGCTCGGATTCAGAATCATTAGATGTTACTATCAGCGATCCTTCAGATGCTTCATCATCTGAATCATCGTTAAATGAGTCGGGTTTAGCCCGATGGACAGCTTTAAATTTCTTTAGAGGAATCTCCTTGTGTAACAAGGGTCGTTCACTGGTAGGATGGCTGGGGTGGCAGGCCGTGGAGGGTCCTGCCTCATGCATAAATTATACTTCCCCTGCCGGGGAGTCGAGGCAAGCAGTTAGATGCTTTCGTTTACAAGGGGCCTTGTCCTTCTTAACCACCTCATGTTGAGTATTGGAGGGGTTATTATTAGATGCTAAGGCAGCCTGGATGGAGCTACTTATGAGCTCCTGTATCTGGGTAACAGTCAGCAATTGTGGAGACTCAGGGGTTAAGCCTGGAGCTGACATGGCGTTGAGCACAATCTAGAAATTAGCTAGGGCGGGGGGATGGTTCACGTTACTGAACCCAGCTAAAAAACACTATATATCTATATCAGACCAGTCTCTAACGAGTGCTCCGTTCAGAAGGTATTATCTATTATTACCGCTCTCCTCACCGCTCGGCAGCCACTGGTGATGCGGTGAGGAGGGGAGAACACAAAAACAGCCGTAACGTCGCGAGATCCGACGAGAGTGAAGAAATTGGGCGAAGAGCTGAAGGGGCGGAAACAGGAGCGCATCTCCTAACAGGAGTGCGTCTCCTAGTAGACCCGCCCTCTCCCCTGCTGTGAGCGCGCGAAGTGGCGGGAAGAGGACGGGGAGAAGATGCAGAAGATGGCGCTCGTAGGGACAGAAAGGAGAGAGCTGGGGAACAGTGTGAATGCTGGGACCCGCGCCGCGTCCCTGATGCAAAGCGGATGACTAGCAGTGTAGCCCGCAACCCCGTGAAGATACTGGATAGCCAATACCTCACCTAAACCTGAAAACAAAACAATATCACAGGTACTTATCTCAGCCATGAGCAGAAAGAAAGAGAGGGAATACACCAGGGCAGTCCTATATATACAGGTCATTGGGAGGTGTGACTATCACAATTGCTGGGACTGCTGGGAAATGTAGTTTCTTTTTCCACCATTTTATGGGAAAAAAGGTTTATGATACTACAAAAATATGGAAATGTTTCTGCTATGGGCATTAAAAGAAAGATTAATGCAAGATATGAGCCTCCTGTCTGATATATAATTGTTATTTAAACAGTGACAGTGCTGAAAGCTGAAAATTAGCTCGGGCAGGAAGGGGGTGTAAGCTCCTAGTATTGGTTGTAGTGGTTAATTATTGTACAATAAAGAAAAAAAATATTTAATTCAATACACAGTTTGTATCAGAAATTTTGAGTGTACGTGCCTAAAAAGTCCTACCACAAAAATGTATTTTGTAATTATTGTTTACAAAAGTAAAAAATACCTTAATTACATAAAATAGGTGACACATTTGAAATAGTTGTGGGTGCTGCACACCCCAATTGAATAGAAATGAATGTGAGATCCCTCATGTTTTTTTTTTTTTTTTTTTTTTAGCAGCAAGGTATTGAAGGTATTGTATAAAACAAGTAACAAGTATTTTTTTTCACGATCATGTGTAGGCAAGGCCATTTTAATGATCAGGTTGAAAGAAAAAACTTCGTTTTTTCTAGACCATTAAAAACTTTATTTTTTAGAACCCGAAAAACGGTCGTGTGTACGCGGCATAAGACCTTAATTACATTGCCATGTAAATAGTTAATGTAAATAGTTAAAAAAAATTAAGTAATGTTTTATGAAGTTTATTTTTAGTACTTTTCTTCTTTGTACCTTCTTTGTGCAAAGATAAACATGTTGTATTGTTCTCATGCAGTTCACAAGACAGAAGAATCAAAAAGTTCCTGTAAAACATGGGGAAATCACCACTTTCAGACTTTTGATAACAGAGTTTACAGTTTCCCTGGAACATGCAGCTATTATTTTCTTTATCAGTGCAATACAGACTTCCCTGATTTCTCAATTAAAATGCACAGACCATTGGAAGAAGGAAGTGATATTGTGTATTTCACTTCGGTAGTCAGTGATGTCCGAATTGACGTGAGTCCAGTTGGGATCAGAGTAAATGACAAAGAGTAAGTGTAAAACAGATTCTGTTGTTTTATTTTTTCAATCGAAGTTTTGACTATGTGGAAACCACAACTGATTTAAAGAGACCCTGTTACTTTATCCATTCAGTATAAAGTCCCCCAACCTGCTGATACCTATCTTCTGCACTGCTTCACCAGTGCAAATAACTACGCTTTCATGTACCGGAGAGCATGTGACCTTCTCATATGTGACAGTGCTTGGGTCCACTGTCCTGAGTATTGCCATATTTCAGAGGGGGTTGTCATCACTTCCCCTAGCAAACACTTGGCAGAAGGGAGAGCCAGTAGCAGAGTCAGGAGCCAGGTCAGTAGTCATACACAGAATATCAGCCAGGGGTAAAGCAGCGCAAGCAGAGTAAGGAGTCAGCTGGGGTCATACACTGGTAATCAGGCAGCAGCGGAGTCAGAAGAGCAAGCCAGAGGTCATACATGGATCAGTAGGCAGAAGCCGAGGGTCAAAGCCGGGAATGGAGACAAGACAGGCAAGCCGGGTCGATAACAGGAAATCCAATCAGAACAAGAACAGGAACACAGGAGCAGACGGAGAAGCTGAAGATCATCCAGTAACTAGTGGCTCATGCTGCTGGCTTTAACCCCTTCCTGACCGCCTCACTCCGATTTACGTCAGTAGAATGGCACAGGCAGGCAAATGGGCGTACCTGTAGGTCCCAGCGGCCCACGATCGTGACACAGCATTTCACTGTTCTGCCTAGCAACATGGCAGGGATCTACTGCTTGTGGAGAAAGAAAGTGCAGCGCCACTTTCCATACTTACTTGACACATTATCAATTGCTGCTCCCACTTTCCATACTTACTTGACACATTATCAATTGCTGCTCACCACTTTCCAGGGATCTACTGCTCCCTGTCATCAGGAGCAGTAATCTCTGTCATGTTCTAGTGAGACCCCCCCCCCCACAGTTAGAATCATTCCCTAGGACACACTTAACCCCTTAATCACCCCTAGTGTTTAACCCCTTCCCTGCCAGTGTCATTTATACAGTAATCAGTGGCGATTTGTAGCCCTGATCGCTGTATAAATGTCAATAGTCCAAAAATAGTGTCAAAAGCGTCTTATGTGTCCGCTATAATGTCACAGTCCTGATAAAAATTGCAGATCGCCGCCATTTCTAGTAAAAAAATAATAGTAAAAAAAATGACATAAATCTATACTCTATTTTTATAGGCGCTATAACTTTTGTGAAAACCAGTCAATATACACTTATTGCGATTTTATGCTTTTTTTTGTTTACAGTGCAAAAAAATAAAAACAACAGAGGTGATCAAACATCACCAAAAGAAAGCTCTATTTGTGGGGAAAAAGGCTGTCAATTTTGTTTGGGTCGCACAGCAATTGTCAGCTAAAGTGACGCAGTGCCGTATCGCAAAAAATGCTCTGGTCAGGAAGGGGGTAAATCCTTCTGGGGCTGAAGTGGTTAAATAGGTCACTGGGCATCAGAATCATTGCATGCTGGAACATGAATCTTTGCGACTCTTCATGCCTCTGCGCGCATACGCATACGTATTGGCTAATCTCTATGTGCCAATCTGCTTTTCCGATGGGCATTAGCAGTAGTACCAGCTCTTCCGCCAACCATTCTCTGACAGAATGCTCGATTGTTCGTCGAAATACGAACAAAACGGGTCGTTCGCGCCAAATTCGAGTGACGCGCCATGGCCCATAATTCACTGCCGCATTGCGTGCTTATGATTGGCCAAGCATGCACTATGACCCGCATGCTTGGCCAATCACAGCGCCGTCAGTACAGAGAGTCGTAATTGGGCAAAGCCAGGTTGGCTTTGGCCAATTATGGCTTAGGGGGTTTAGTACACGCCCCACACTTTAAAAGGCCGCCTGCAGGTCGGCCTTATGTAGTGTGATGCGGCGGTGGTTAGAAAGAACAGAGAGAGACAGAGAGAGTGTCATTTTTTGAAGGTAGATAGAGCAGGCAGGCAGGCAGGCTAGTCAGTTAATGTTACAGTGTGTAGAGGATATATACAGGGGAGGACTGGCAGCCGTAGGCCTGGGGGGCAAGTCCAGTCAAGTGGCCCTTTGAACCACACAGAGAGCGAGAGAGAGAGGGAGACTGCTGCACATTGCCCCAGAGAGAGATATCATTTGACACTGTCTGCACAGAGAGAGAGAGAGACCGCTTGACACTGCCTGCACAGAGAGAGAGAGAGAGGCCACTTGGCATTGCCTGTACAGAGAGAGAGAGGTCACTTGGCACTGCCTGCACAGAGAGAGAGAGAGACCGCTTGACACTGCCTGCACAGAGAGAGAGAGAGACCGCTTGAGACTGCCTGTACATAGAGAGAGAGGTCACATGGCACTGCCTGTACAGAGAGAGAGAGACCGCTTGAGACTGCCTGTACATAGAGAGAGAGGTCACTTGACACTGCTTGTACAGAGAGAGAGAGAGGTCACTTGACACTGCTTGTACAGAGAGAGAGAGAGGTCACTTGACACTGCTTGTACAGAGAGAAAGAGAGAGAGAGAGAGAGAGGGACCGCTTGACACTGCCTGCACAGAGAGAGAGGTCACTTGACACTGCTTGTACAGAGAGAGAGAGAGGTCGCTTGACACTGCCTGTACAGAGAGAGAGAGGTCGCTTGACACTGCCTGTACAGAGAGAGAGAGGTCGCTTGACACTGCCTGTACAGAGAGAGAGAGGTCGCTTGACACTGCCTGTACAGAGAGAGAGAGGTCGCTTGACACTGCCTGTACAGAGAGAGAGAGGTCGCTTGACACTGCCTGTACAGAGAGAGAGACCGCTTGACACTGCCTGTACAGAGAGAGAGAGAGACCGCTTGACACTGCCTGTACAGAGAGAGAGAGACCGCTTGACACTGCATGTACAGAGAGAGAGGTCACTTGACACTGCCTGTACAGAGAGAGAGGTCACTTGACACTGCCTGTACAGAGAGAGAGAGACAGCTTGACACTGCCTGTACAGAGAGAGAGAGGGGTCACTTGACACTGCCTGTACAGAGAGAGAGGTCACTTGACACTGCCTGTACAGAGAGAGAGAGGTCGCTTGACACTGCCTGTACAGAGAGAGAGAGGTCGCTTGACACTGCCTGTACAGAGAGAGAGACCGCTTGACACTGCCTGTACAGAGAGAGAGAGAGACCGCTTGACACTGCCTGTACAGAGAGAGAGAGACCGCTTGACACTGCATGTACAGAGAGAGAGGTCACTTGACACTGCCTGTACAGAGAGAGAGGTCACTTTACACTGCCTGTACAGAGAGAGAGAGACAGCTTGACACTGCCTGTACAGAGAGAGAGAGGGGTCACTTGACACTGCCTGTACAGAGAGAGAGGTCACTTGACACTGCCTGTACAGAGAGAGAGAGACCGCTTGACACTGCCTGTACAGAGAGAGAGACCGCTTGACACTGCCTGCACAGAGAGAGAGACCGCTTGACACTGCCTGCACAGAGAGATAGGTCACTTGACACTGCCTGCACAGAGAGAGAGACCGCTTGACACTGCCTGTACAGAGAGAGAGAGAGGTCACTTGACACTGCCTGTACAGAGAGAGAGAGAGAGGTCACTTGACACTGCCTGCACAGAGAGAGAGAGAGGTCACTTGACACTGCCTGCACAGAGAGAGAGGTCACTTGACACTGCCTGCACAGAGAGAGAGGTCACTTGACACTGCCTGTACAGAGAGAGAGAGAGAGACCGCTTGACACTGCCTGTACAGAGAGAAAGAGAGAGAGAGAGAGAGAGGGACCGCTTGACACTGCCTGCACAGAGAGAGGGGTCACTTGACACTGCCTGTACAGAGAGAGAGAGAGGTCACTTGACACTGCCTGTACAGGGAGAGAGAGGTCACTTGACACTGCCTGCACAGAGAGAGAGAGAGAGAGGTCACTTGACACTGCCTGTACAGAGAGAGAGAGACCGCATGACACTGCCTGTACAGAGAGAGAGAGGTCCCTTGACACTGCCTGTACAGAGAGAGGTCACTTGACACTGCCTGTACAGAGAGAGAGAGAGAGAGAGAGACCGCTTGACACTGCCTGTACAGAGAGAGAGAGGTCACTTGATACTGCCTGCACAGAGAGAGGTCACTTGACACTGCCTGTACAGAGAGAGAGAGAGAGACCGCTTGACACTGCCTGTACAGAGAGAGAGAGGTCACTTGATACTGCCTGCACAGAGAGAGAGACTGCTTGACACTGCCTGTACAGAGAGAGAGGTCACTTGGCACTGCCTGTACAGAGAGAGAGAGAGGGACCGCTTGACACTGCCTGCACCTAGAGAGACCACTTGACACTGCCTGCACAGAGAGAGACCGCTTGACACTGCCTGCACAGAGAGAGAGAGAGACCGATTGACACTGCCTGTACAGAAAGAGAGAGGTCACTTGACACTGGCTGTACAGAGAGAGAGAGACCGCTTGACACTGCTTGCACAGAGAGAGAGAGACTGCTCCACATTGCCCGCAGTGCGAAGGGGTCCCCCTCTGTGGGGGTGAACGTTTTCCAGCCTATAGCTGCCAGCAGTGATCGCCAAAAAAAAAAAAGAAAGACGCTGGTTGTACTGAAGTCAGTCGATACATTGAATTCTATAAAACCACATTCTGCACATAGAAAGATCGAAATTCTGCTGCTTCAGCAGAAAATTAAATCTGTCTATGGTGGCTTTGACCCCTTTCACACTGAGGGAGTATTGCAGGCGCTATATCGTTAAAAATAGCGCCTGCAATCTGCTCTTAACCACTTGCATACTGGGCACTTACACCCCCCTCCTGCCCAGGTAAAATTTCAGCTTCCTGCACTGCTTCGCTTTAACTCACAATTGCGCGGTCGTGCGACGTGGCTCCCAAACAAAATTTACGTCCTTTTTTCCCCACAAGTAGAGCTTTCTTTTGGTGGTAATTGATCACCTGTGCGATTTTTATTTTTTGCGCTATAAACAAAAAAGAGCGACAATTTTGAAGAAAAATACAATATTTTTTACTTGTTGCTATAATAAATATCCCAATTAAAAAAAAAAACACATTTTTTTTTCTCAGCTTAGGGCGATACGTATTCTTCTACATATTTTTGGTAAAAAAAAAAAAAAAATCGCAATAAGCGACTGGTTTGCGCAAAAGTTATAGTGCTTACAAAATAGGGGAGAGAATTATTATTTTTTATTATTTTTTTTTTACTAGAAATGGCGGCGATCTGCGATTTTTATTGGTACTGCGACGTTATGGCGGACACATCGGACACTTTTGACACATTTTTGGCGCCATTCACATTTATACTGCGATCAGTGCTATAAATATGCACTAATTACAGTATAAATGTGACTGGCATTAAAGGGGTTAACACTAGGGGGTGAGGAAGGGGTTAAATGTGTATGCTAGGTGTGTTCTAACTGTGGGGGGAGGGGGGGTGACCGATCTGTGTCCCTATGTAGGAAGGAACACAGATCGGGCTCCTCCCCTCCAGAGACAGGACGCTGTCTCTGTGTAAAACGGCAATGAGAGATGATCTATGAGAGATCATCTCTCATTCGCCCACAGATCGCATCGCAAACGGCCACTCTGATTGGCCGTTTGCCGCGATCTGTGATTGGCCGTGTCCAAGGGACACGCGCTGGGAACGCCAGAATGACATGCCGTCAAATGACGGCATGTTGGATATTCAGGCCAACGCTGTTGCCGTCATCCGACGGTAGCGCGGGCCTGAAGTGGTTAAACAGCTGCTCCATTGTCTCCAGTGTGAATGCCCGAGGACTTTCACACTGCAGTGTTGCGCTAGCAGGACAGTAAAAAAAAGTCCTGCTAGCCGGATCTTTGGAGTGGTGAAGGAGCGGTGTGTTTACCGCTCCTCCACCGCTCCTGCCCATTGAAAGCCATAGCTATACCGCTGGCAATGCGCTGCTGCAGCGCTCCACTAAGGTGTGGAAATTCACTTTGAACTCCACCTTATTTCCAGAACTCTTTAGGTATAATATGTGCAAAGAATAAATTACCTACTGAGAGTAATGAAAACAAGGTGGAGTTGAAAGTGAATTGTGCCATTATTTGGAGGGATTGGTATTTAGGGGGTTAAAACAGACAGGGATGAAATGTGATATCACCCCCTCTGCCTGTAACTTTTTAGTGAAGTGGCAGTGCCTGCTGCAAGTGAATACAGTTGTGTCTTTGGGCTCACAAGGGTTTACTGCCAGTTTTCCATAATCATAGTCCCTCAGATTTCTTTTAGGTTGCACATTTTTGCTGCATTTTCTGGATTTGCACCAAAGATGCAGCATTCAGGACGTTTTGTGCACTTTCAGAATATGCAGTAAAAATGTGCAACCTCTATGGGAATAGGGCTGGCCAACATGCAGGAATACTGTCAGTACATCCCCAGCACTGCAGAGAACACACAGCATGCCAGACCAGTGTGAGCCCACATCATAACACCTAGGGCAAGCAAGGTACCGTCACAGGCTGCTAGGGAAAAAAAAATCTTTAGCTGCAGAGAGGGGAGGGACGAGGAGCTCACTTACAGTACTTGTATGGTCCCAGCCTCCAGGAGGACACTCACTGTATTCCAGCCGACTGCTCAGGTTGAACTTTCCCGCCCACACATCCTCACACATCCTCGGGTTGATCAGAGTGTGGGCGGGGAAAGAGAGCAGGCCCAGCCTCTGCCAGCCAATTCGTGTGAAGGAGGGAGGGGCTGGGCGGGGCTGTGCTGTGCTCTGTACACAGACTGTCAGCCCTGAGACATCGCTCACAGTACTGGATGGAGATGCCGCACTCGGCCAGCTCACAAACTGCGCATGTGCGGGTCTGAGCTGGCGACACAGCGGCCTTTTTACAGCATATAAGAGCAGCCCAGGGGGAGAATGCATCTCTGCCCCACGGCCCAGTCCGCCCCTGGATATATATACATCCCAGGTGTTGTACTGTACATATATTTATACACTGTATAGTTTAGCTAGATCAGTTCTTCCTAATTTACTGGCAGGCAGGTGATTGTGCTATTTAAAGACGTTTTCACAGGCATACTATACACACCCAGCAGGTACAATATTTAAAGGAATTTTTCATTTTTTTTAAATTTAAGCATCATTAAATCACTGCTCCTGATTCATGAGCATGCTTAAATAAAATAAATAAAAAAGGAAAAAATACTTTAACTATTGTACTTGCTGGGTGTCTATAGTATGCCTGTGAAAACGTCTTTGAGAACCCGAGTCTTGCCCGAGGGAACATGTATCTATGGGAAGGAGTCCTGAAAACTTTTTTTCCATTGATACATGTTCCCTGGGGCAAGACCCGGGTTCTCAAAGACGTTTTACGACAATAACTTGCATATTAGGAATTTGAACGTTCGAGTCCCATAGACGTCAATGGTGTTCTAAATGTTCGAGCGAATGTTTGGTCCGTTCAAAGGTTCTGGTGCAAACCGAACGGGGGGGGGGGGGGTGTTCGGCTCATCCCTACTGACAGAATATCTGTCGTTTGGAGGGGTCACGCAGGTCAGGCAGAGCAGCGCTTCTGGGAGGCACATGTCAGTTGGATGGAGAAGATGTGGCTGCAGAAAATAGTGCACTTGGCAGGTGAGGGGGAGCTGTGTACCAAAGAGGGGACTCTGCTTGCCCAGCTGTACTCAGACTCCCGTGAGCCGGCTCAGTGTTACCTTCCTCACACACCGAGCTGCTGCTGACCTTCTCCACAGCTCTCATGCTGGGTATCGGCTGCTGCTTTCTCTGGATTGGCCAGCAGAATGTCAGTCAGCGCCCCAGCCCCTCATGTTCCTCGGCCAGGCTGGTAGGGAATCCAGCAGCCGTGGCTGCACCCTAGGCTACTGCCTAGTTCGCCTAGTAGTAGCAGCGGCCCTGCAGGCATGGCACCTAGATTATTTACATGTGTATCTAAGTAAAATTGCTATAACTAAGCTTCAGCTTTAAACATAAAGCATTTTACCTCGGCATACGATAATTGACAATTGGAGGGACATTTCTTAGGGTCTATTAATGCAGGCTTCACTGGGAAATTCACCTGGTGAAACTTTTACTTTGCCAAGATGAGATTTTACTGCCATTCTACAGTCACAACTTAACACAATAAGCCCAGCTTGGCAACAACTATACTTTTGTATTTATTTACCTTTCTCTCTTTTTGCAGTATAGATACATTTACATGTTAAATGAATAACCAGAAAGGGTGCATTTCACCATTGTTTTCCATCTTTTGCAGATTCAATTTATATATTAAAGTTAAAGACATTGAAATTAAAGACACATGTGAGTACTTTTCTATCACAGGAAATGGCATAATCATCACATGGAACTGGAAGGATTCTCTCACAGTGAGTTTACATTTATTTTTTCGTGTTATATGTACATACTTATAGCTGCTTTTTTATTCATTTCTAGGTGATATGTGTGTTTGCTTTTGATCTTCCTATAAATATCTATTCCCTTCTATAACTACTATATGTAGGACCAGTACCACCCAACTCTGGTGCATATAATGCATCCCTACCCACATATAAAGCTGCTGTTGATGCTGCTTACCTGAGGTAGAGGGAGTTTTCACTCGTGTCAGATTTTTTTTCTCTGTCTGTATCCCATTGTGGAGATTTTCCAATTTCTTCCTGTCCCATAGCCAAACAGGAAATTTAAGGAAATCCTTGCAAATTTGGGGAATTCCTTGGGGACCCCCAGGTCACCAGAACTAGTGTCTCCATTGGGTCTTCCCATACTTCCCCTCTTACTTTTCTGGGGACAACCCAAAAGTTGGGATTTTCTTTTATTTTCACTTTAATTGATAAACAGGATAATTAGAGAGGGTGAATTTCCTTAATCACTTAAGACCGGGCAGTTTTGTAGCGGTCGTGCGACGTGGCTCCCAAACAAAATGTCCTTTTTTTCCCACAAATAGAGATTTCTTTTGGTGGTATTTGATCATCTTTGCGGTTTTTATTTTTTGCGCTATAAAGATATTTATTTTGAAAAAAAAAAATGCAATATTTTTTACTTTTTGCTATAATAAATATTCCCCAAAAATACATAAAAAAATGTACCCCCCCAGTTTAGGCTGATACACATTCTTCTATGTATTTTTGGTAAAAAAAATCCACAATAAGCATTTATTGATAGCGTCTACAAAATAGGGGATAGTTTTATGGCATTTTTATTAATATTTTTTTTTTTTTTACTAGTAATGGCGGCGATCAGCCATTTTTATTGTGACAGACACATTGGAGACTTTTGACACTATGTTGGGGCCATTGTCATTTTTACAGCGATCAGTGCTATAAAAATGCATTGATTACTGTGAAAATGACACTGGCAGTGAAGGGGTTAACCTGTAGGGGGCGCTGAAGGGGTTAACTGTTTCCTAGGGAGTGATTACTACTGTGTGAGGGCTTGGCTTGGCGTATGACATCACTGATCGTCGTTCCCTATGACAGGGAACAGACGATCAGTGACACTCACACTAGGAAGAACGGGTAAAGGTTTGTTTACACTTACCTGACCCCGTTCTTCAGCTATGTGACCCAATCGCTGGACACCGGCGGCGATCGGGTCTGCGGGTCCCGCGGCCTCGGTCATGGAGGTCAGGACCAGGTCGCGAGCTAGATGCCGGCGGCGTGCACGTATATCGGCGTAAAGGGGTCTTTAAGTGGTTAAACAGGGGCACAGACAGCAACAAAAACTGACAACTGTTCTAATCCCTCTATCTAAAACAAATACAAACGTTTTGGCTTTAGTTATACTTTTAATTGCTTTAGTTAATAGATTAAATATACAAGTCTTTCAGCTAAAAACACAGGATTCTTTTAATGATTTAAAACATATCCCAAAGTGCTCTGTTTTCAATCAATTCATATGCAAGAAAGGCTTGCAGCACAAAAACAAAAGAAGCCCATGGATTAGCTGCCTGGGTTTTGCAATGGATGCCTGGACTTGAGGATTACCAGTATCAGGATATGGTCAGAAAGGACAGTTCTTACATGATTGGTCTTTCAAGTTGATGAGATGGGTCCAAAGCAATTGCTACCAAGTAGGGGACAAGTTTACAGCGAGACAGAGGTTAGCCTGCACAGGGCAAGTTTTCTTCCCACTTGCACAAATTATTCTGTTTGCTATTTGATGCTTTGTTATTATTATTATTTAACTGCAGTATGGTGGGGTCTTAAAGTCAAATTTTACACATAACAATTTGATTAAAAAAATGATGTTGTTTAGCAAGAAACATACATTTCACATTAATAATCATAATGCCAAAAATTAGTGTGCTGTAAATTGGCCCCAGCATTGTTCCTGTTTCTTTTTGCTGGAGGCTGCCATTTTGCTGTAGCCCAAAGCTCCTGAACAGCAGGAAATCATAAAGCGGAACTAAACTCATCAATTTAAAGGTTTCAAAAAAACTGTTACATTCCAGGAATGTCAGGATTGCTAACTGCCAAATCTGCTTTTGTACTCAAACAATCTGTTAAACCATCAAATGGCTGGTGTCATACCAGCTCGCTTGGCTGTAAAGGATACAAGGGTTTAATTCAAGGCTGTAAGTAGACCGGCCTCTACAACCTTGGCAGTGCCTATAAATGCCTAAAATAAAGATAACTGATCATATACAGTGCAGGACTTAATTTTTCTGACTAAGGTTCCACTTTAAGGTCATTGAAGGTACTCCTTGTGGTCAAGTGGAAAAAGGTTGGGTATCCACTTTAAGTATGGTGTCCCCTTCATCATTTGAAGTTGTGATGTGGTCTAGAGCAGGGGTCTCCAAACTGCGGCCCTGGGGCCAGATGTGGCCCTTTGCTTGCTTTATCACGCCTTCATTCCACTAATATGAGACACCAAAAATGAGACATAATTCCAGCCACTGATATCAACAATGGGGCGCCATTTCTTCCACTGACACCAACAATGGGGCGAAATTCCTCCGCCCAATAGAAACTGCAGTAGTAAAATGTCCCTGAGGAAGTGTGATGCAGCAGGGGACCAAATAAATGGCTACATAATCTAGCTTCCTTTTCATTGTTAATTTGCTTTCAACATCGTTAGATCACATTTTGGTTCAGTTATTATTGCCACCTATTTCCATTGTTTCAATCAAAGGCTGCTATGGCCATTCTATTTAAGAAGGTGTGTGTTGTCTAGCTGTTCAGTATGTAAGTTGCTTTTTAGTATGTAAGGTCCCTTTCACACTGGGGCATTTTTCGCGTGGTACAGCGCTAAAAATAGCGCTGATATACTGTGTGAAAAAACCTGCCCTTCAGGCTTTAATGTGAAAGCCCGAAGGCTTTCACACTGAAGCGGTGCGCTAGCAGGACCGCTCCAAAAGTCCTGCTAGCCACATATTTACAGCGGTATAGGAGCGGTGTGTTCACCGCTCCTATACCGCGCCTTCCCATTGGGAAACCGCGGAAATACCGCCTGCAATGCGCCTCTACAGAGGCGCATTGCGGGCGGTATTAACCCTTTTTCGGCCACTAGCGGGGGTTAAAACTGCACCGCTAGCGGCTGAATACCGCAGTAAATACGACGGTATAGCAGCGCTGAAAATCGCGCCGCTATACCGCCACCGCGGCTAACGCCTCAATGTAAAAGCAGCCTAAGTGATGTATTGGCTGAAAAGAGTGTAGCGGGTCTTATTTATCTGCAGTATTTGCGGCAGTGTTGAATTGTAAATCTTGTGAACTTGCTGCACATTTTCACTAGCAAGTTGTACACTTGCAGAGCACTTGAATCACAAGTTCTAGTTTTTCAATTTGTAGCAAATTTGCATGGCAAGTCTCTAGCAAGAGCAAAGTTGCAGTG
Organism: Rana kukunoris; assembly: GCA_029574335.1. NCBI lineage: Eukaryota > Metazoa > Chordata > Amphibia > Anura > Ranidae > Rana > Rana kukunoris. Next base: position 217,099,376 of record CM056059.1, on the reverse strand, counting down.
ATGAGTAGTGTTGAGCAGAATATGCCATATTCGATTTTGCGATATATCTCGAATATATAGTCGAATATTCGAGATATATTCGTTAAATGCGAATATTCGCGATATTTTTTGGAAATGAAATGATTGCGAAATTTCGCTATTGCGAATGCGAATGCGAATTGCGAATGCGAATGAAATTTCGAGAAATGTGGAAGGAGCACTCTGATTGGCTCAGAATATTCGTGATATTTTATAATACAAAATAATTGCGAAATTTCGAGAAATGCGGAATGGAGCACTCTGATTGGCTCAGAATATTCGTGATATATTACAATACAAAATAATTGCGAATATTCGGCAAATGCGGAAGGAGCACTCTGATTGGCTCAGAATATTCGTGATATTTTATAATACAAAATAATTGCGAAATTTCGAGAAATGCGGAATGGAGCACTCTGATTGGCTCAGAATATTTGTGATATATTACAATACAAAATAATTGCGAATATTCGGCAAATGCGGAAGGAGCACTCTGATTGGCTCAGAATATTCGTGATATATTACAATACAAAATAATTGCGAATATTCGGCAAATGCGGAAGGAGCACTCTGATTGGCTCAGAATATTCGTGATATTTTATAATACAAAATAATTGCGAAATTTCGAGAAATGCGGAATGGAGCACTCTGATTGGCTCAGAATATTCGTGATATTTTATAATACAAAATAATTGCGAAATTTCGAGAAATGCGGAAGGAGCACTCTGATTGGCTCAGAATATTCGTGATATATTACAATACAAAATAATTGCGAATATTCGGCAAATGCGGAAGGAGCACTCTGATTGGCTCAGAATATTCGTAATTTCGCAAAAATGCAAATGAGAAATTGATTGCGGAATTTCGACAGTAACACTCTGAAATCGAATATATGTGTTATTTTAGCTAAAAACAATATTGCGAATTTCTCGAAAATAATCACGCGATATCGCTATTGCCGAATAATCGCATTGCGATTTTTCGGCAATATAAAATGATCGCTGCAGCTACTCGGCCCAGGGTCTCTAATTATACCAGCAATGCTTTTAGACGTCGATGGGGATCTCTAGGATGTGATCTGTTCTAAAAAAAAATTGAAAAAATACGAATATTCGAAATAGCGAATATTCACCGCGAAATTCGGAATATATCGCGAATACTCGAATATGCCATATTCGAGTCGAATATTCGCAATACGAATATTCGTGAGCAACACTAGTGATGAGTTTACAACAAGAGCTCTGCAAGTCACAGTGACCCCTACGGTGGGATGACTATTGCACAACATAACTGAAGAACCAGAACTTGCAGCAGACTTGCAAAATGTTTGCAAAGAAAGTTGATCTGGAGTCATGTAATGTGGACTTTCTGCAATTGTGCAACAAACTTGTGAAGCCTGGCAAGTCTAGCAATAGTCATTTTCAAACTTGCAGCACAATTGATTGCTATCTGGGAAGTAATTTGCACTAATTGTGTGTATGTAGCCTTATAGTGAGGAAATCCTGTTTTTTTTAAGTGTCTTAACATAGTAAATAAAACTTTATATGCACTTTATTGTCAAAAGTATTAGGACGTCTGCCTTTACACACACATGAACTTTAATGGCATCCCAGTCTTAGTACGTAGGGTTCAATATTGAGTTGGCCCACCCTTTGCAGCTATAACAGCTTCAACTATTCTGGGAAGGCTGTCCATAAGGTTTAGGAATGTCTATTGGAAGCTTTGTGGGAACGGTTTGGCGATCAGGGTCTATAAATACATGGATGAGAGGGTTTGGAGTGGATGAACTTGACTGGCCTGCACAGAGTCCTGACCTCAAACCGATAGAAAACCTGTGGGATGAATTAGAGCCGAGACTGCGAGCCAGGCCCATCAGAGCCTGACCTCAAAAATGCACTTCCCAAGGAATGGTCAAACATTCCCATAGACACACTCCTAAACCTTGTGGACAGCCTTCCCAAAAGAGTTGACGCTGTTATAGCTGCAAAGGGTGGGCCAACTCGATATTGAACGGAACTAAGACTGGGATGCCATTAAAGTTCATGTGCGTGTAACTTTGGATAAAATAGTGTATATATACACACTGGGGGTGATTTATTAAAGGCAAATCCACTTTTCACTACAAGTGCAAAGTGCATTTGAAATTGCACTGAAAGTGCACTTGGAAGTGCAGTCGTTGTAGATCTGAGTGGTAGATCTGAAATGAGGGGAAGCTCTGCTGATTTTATTATCCAATCATGAGCAAGCTAAAATGCTGTTTTTTTATTCTCCTTGCATGTCCCCCTTTGGATCTACAGCGACTGAACTTCCAAGTGCACTTTAAGTGAAATTTCAAGTGCACTTTGAACTTGTAGTGCAAAGTGGATTTGCCTTTAGTTAATAACCCTCAGTGTATATTCACTAAATGGAAATTCACCCAATAGGACAGAAACTGCAACATTTTCTATTCTGCACCACTCTGTGCAAAAAGTGTGCAGTTGATTCATTTATTATTTATTTTGCTGTCTCTGTCCTATTGGGTGGATTTCCATTTAGTTACTATCCCAGAGACACAACAATGTGCAAGGAATTCTCAAATCTCAAAGTGAGAAGAAATCCCCTCTTAGTTGTCACAGGTTTATACTTTGAAAGATGTCCCCTCGGCCTCCTCTTCCTGTAACATTTTGGATTTCCTATCAATTTCTTTCCTGGTAACAGTGGTCACAATGACAGATAAGAGAAGATGAGAAGAGAAGATGAATCCCCCAAGAGGGGACACAGGATGCAATAAAAACATGACATGGTGGCTTTTCACACAATCCGATGACTTTAACCACTTGCTTACTGGGCACATATACCCCCTTCCTGCCCAGGCGAAATTTCAGCTTTCAGCACTGCGTCGCTTTAAATTAAAATTGCGCGTTCGTGCGACGTGCCTTACAAACAAAATTGACATCCTTTTTTTCCCCACAAATAGAGCTTTATTTTGGTGGTATTTGATCACCTCTGCGTTTTTTGTTTTTTTTCCGCTATAAACAAAAAAGAGCGACAATTTTGAAAAAAAAACACACAATATTTTTTACTTTTTGCTATAAAAAAAATCAAATTTTTTAAAAAATATAGAATTCTGACAATTTTTTTTTTTTTTTTTTTTACTAGTAATACGGCGATCTGCAAATTTTGTCAGGACTGCGATATTGCGACAGACACATCAGACACTTTTGACACATTTTTGGGACCATTCACATTTATACAGCAATCAGTGCTATAAAAATGTGATGTGGTCATGCTTTACAGCCAAGAGTTGATTCGGTGACAACTATGAGAGAAACAAATTTGGCCTATATTTGTAGTTCTGACCGTCAAATTTGCATACCAAACATTGCTGAACTTTTTTTTTACTGTTATCTCTCATATCTTACAATGTATGCCTGTACTTACTCTTTAAAAATGTAATAAAAAACGTTGAAATTAAAAAGACCTCAGATCTCATATTTAGACTAAAATGAAAAAGAAAAAAAAAAAAGAAAAAAAAGGAAAAAGAAAAAAAGGTAAATCAAGTAATTGTCTCTTTAAGACGCTGGGCGGCACTGACGTTTTGATGTCACTTCTGCCCAGCAGAGCTATGGGGACGGATGAGGGAAATTTTTCCCTCAGTCGCAACCCCGGACAGCAGATGAGCGGACCCGATCGCCTCCGTCGCTACCGACGGCAACGGTAAGCGGCGGAGGGCGCGGGAGAGCGGCGGGAGGGGGGGCCCTCTCCCGCCACCGATAACGGCGATCTCGCGGCGAATCCACCACGCAGACATCCATTATTGTAGATAGGCCCGCCCACTGTAAAGATGGATATCTCGGTTGTGGCAGCAGCTGCTGCCGTTACCGAGATATCCATCTTTAAAAAAATGACGTATATATACAGTGGGCGGGCGTTAAGTGGTTAAAAACGTAATTTTAAATGATCGTGTGTGGGAAAAACTTTGTTTTATGTCTTCTGAAAAACGACAAAAAAAAAATTCGAACATGCTTGAATTTTTTGTGTCGTTTCTTAAAATGTCGTTTTTTGTGTCATAAAAAGTGATCTTGTGTGGGCAAAACGACGTTGAAAACAACGTTTTTAAACCCGCGCATGCTCAGAAGCAAGTTATGAGACAGAGCTTCAATGGAACAGAGTGCCATCGAACGTGGTGTACGTAACCGCGCTTTGCTAGAGCTTTTTGGAAAAAAGATGGTGTGTATGCAACGTCGTTTTTTAAAATGAAGTTTGAAAAACGTTGTTTTGTTTTGTGAGATCCAGATTTTTTTTTCATCACAAAAAGTGATTGTGTGTACGCGGCATCAGGCTAAGCTATTTCGAGATTTTTGCTGTATCATAAATCCATGCGCATGAAGCTCATCCTCTTTTTTTGGTTGGTACCTTTGAGAGCAATAACAAACAGTAGCGCCTAATATCATATTTAAGAGCTTTTTCCCAACAGCTGTTCATCTGGCCCAACCCACATCAAACTGTTGAGTGAGAGTTTTCCCCTCTTCTTGAGTAATAACATGGCAATGCAGATTTTGGCTATGCATCTCAATATTGTCTTTCACAAATATTATGTTATATGCATTTCCTGTTTAGGTGGAACTTGACAATCGCTACAAGAATTCTACATGTGGTATGTGTGGCAACTTTGATGGGGATCTGTCCAACGATCTGCAAATCAATGGTTAGTAGTTTCATGAATCTCTAGTGTAACTATCTTGATATAATATGGATTTGTAACATTGGTCAGTATTGTCGCTAGCTTTGCTTTGGCCTCATGTATGAAAACTGTTCTAAGGAACAATTTTCTGTTTTCTATGACAACCGATCAGCTTATAATTTTAGTACAGCTTAACATGTTAGAACAAATCTGGATCTGAACACTTTTGCATTAGAAAGCCTTTCATATTTCATACCTGTTCTGTATGATTCATTGTAATTTTAAAACTCCAGATAAGACCAGGCCTTTTCTGACAACTGTGGTTTACATGTAAAAATCTGCTTTTTTTGCTCGAAAATTACTTAGAACCTGGTATTTGCGCATCGGTTTTTGAAATTATATTTTGTTTTTAAAAATTACACTTTCATGAAAGTTTTTAAAGCACACAAACACAATACAATACCCAATTTTTTGGGCTAAAATATAACAGATCACGTTAGGCCAAGTAAATAGATACCCAACATGCGCACTCTCGTGGAATAGAGCCACGTGGCGGTTTTTAAAAATCTCCATAGGCTGTACACACGATCGGTCCATCCGATGAAAACGGACTGATGGATTTTTTCATCAGTTATCCGGTAAAGCTGACTGATGATCAGTCGTGCCTACACACCATCGGTTAAAAAAACAATCGTGTCAGAACGCGGTGACGTAAAACACAACGACGTGCTGAGAAAAAAATAAGTTTAATGTTTCCGAGCATGCGTCGTCTTGATTCTGAGCATGCATGGATTTTTAACCGATGGACGTGCCCAAAGACGATCGTTTTTTTTTTCTATCGGTTAGTTAACCATCAGATAATTTTAAAACAAGTTCCTAGTTTTTTAACCGATGGATAAAAAAACGATGAGGCCCACACACGATCAGTTAGTCTGATGAAAATGGTCCATCAGACCGTTTTCATCAGACAAACCGATCGCGTGTACGTGGAATAACAGGTTACCAGTTTAGAGTTACACAGGAGATCTGATGCTAGATGTATTGCTCTTGCTCTAGCATTTGTGGCAGTACCTCACATGTGTGGTTGGATTACCATTTATGTATGCGCGTGGGACCAAGACGTGCCTTCGCCTTTGTGTGCAAGCATTGGGATTTGGGGGCGCTTTAAACAAAACATTTTTTTTTTATTGTTTATTTATTTATTTTATTTCTACACTGTCCCTTTAATTTCTTTTGACACTTTTATTGGTGTCACAAAGAAGTTAAATATCACTTGTGATAGCAATAAGCAGTGACAGATCCTCTTTATGAAAAGATCTGGGATGTTTCAGACTCCAGATGTCTCCTCTGCCCTTAAAAGCATCTGATCACACCAAGATCAGTGTGATCAGATGCTTTCCCAATCTAAAAATGATGCAACTTACATCCAGCAAAACCAGGAAGTGGCAAAATACTCATTCCGGTCCAATCACCTCTATGGTAATCTGGTGGAACTGCCGTCTTTAGTGTCCACTGGGAAAGGCGAGTCCGGAGAGGCAACGAAGGGAGCCCGAAAAGCTAATTTTCCACTAGGATTGCTTTTACAAAAAGTAGGATCACATGAGGAAAAACACATGGTGAAACAGGAGATGCCTGTAAGCTGTAGGCATTATCCCGGTATACCAATTGAAACTGCAGGTGTAAATGTACATTAGGTGGCCTTCAAGTGGTAATAAAATCATTAGATATGTGCATTCCCGTTCGTACGAATGTTATTTTCGTACGAAAATTTTCATTTTCGTACCCGCAGGATAATGTGTACATACGAAAAAATTAAAGCACCAAAATACGAAAACTACGAGATTACGAATGAGCCGCATAACGAACAACTGCAAATACGAACGAATGATCCGACGAAAAAAAACGACAAAACGAAAACAGCAAAAGAACAAAAATGACATCTATAACAAAAGATTTACATTCTGTATTTTGTTTGAATCCTTTTTCTGTTTGTTTTCAGTCCTATGTTCATTGTTCATATGACATCTATAACAAAAGATTTGCATGCTGTATTTTGAATCCAAAATACGAACAGAAAAAAGGAATTTAAAATACAGAATGCAAATCTTTTGTTAGGAGATGTCATATGAACATACGACTGAAAATAGCAAAAGAAAAGGGTTTCAAGATACTGCAAATCATTGACGAAAATTCACGAAAATTATTGTCTAACAAGTAATGAACATGAATTAACCACTTGCCGACCAGCCGCCGCAGTAATACGGCCGCATGTCGGCACTCCTGCGCGAGAGCCCGTAGCTCTACGTCGCGCCTTTCGCCCCCGCTCGCCCCCGAGTCCCGTGCGTGTGCCCGGCGGGCACGATCGCCGCCGGGCACACGCGATCGCTCGTTACAGAGCGGGGAACGGGAGCTGTGTGTGAAAACACACAGCGCTCGTTCCTGTCAGCGGGGGAAACGCTGATTTTCTGTTCATACAATGTATGAACAGAAGATCAGTGATTCCCCCTAGTAAGTCCACCCCCCCATACAGTTAGAACACAAATAGGAACACACTTAACCCCTTCCCCGCCCCCTAGTGTTAACCCCTTCACTGCCAATGGCATTTTTATAGTAATCCAATGCATTTTTATAGCATTGATCGCTAAAAAAATGCCAATGGTCCCAAAAATGTGTCAAAAGAGTCCGAAGTGTCCGCCATAATATTGCAGTACCGAAAAAAAACGCTGATCGCCGCCATTACTAGTAAAATAAAAAATAATAATAAAAATGCCATAAAACTACCCCCTATTTTGTAAACGCTATAACTTTTGCGCAAACCAATCAATAAACGCTAATTGCGATTTTTTTTTACGAAAAATATGTAGAAGAATATGTATCAGCCTAAACTGAGGAAAAAATATTTTTTTTTATATATTTTTGGGGGATATTTATTATAGAAAAAAGTAAAAAATATTGCATTTTTTTCAAAATAGTCGCTCTGTTTTTGTTTATAGCGCAAAAAATAAAAACCGCAGAGATGATCAAATACCACCAAAAGAAAGCTCTATTTGTGGGAAAAAAAGGACGCCAATTTTGTTTGGGAGCCACGTCGCACGACCGCGCAATTGTCAGTTAAAGCGACGCAGTGCCAAATCGCAAAAAGTGCTCTGGTCTTTGGACAGCAATATGGTCCGGGGCTAAAGTGGTTAAACAGAATAACGAACCATCCCGCATGTACGAAAATAAAACAGTAACGAAAATACGAAACGATCGGAATACGAAAAAATCGCGTCATACGAAAAACGAACGGGAACAAACAGGAAAACGGGCGTCTTACGAAAAACGAACGAAAACGAAAAAACAGAACGATATGAAACAGAACAAAAAAAAAACATTTTTTTTTTCTGTGCACATGTCTAAAAATCATTCCTTCCTCACTTCTTTCTTTTATCCCTTCTTCAGCATAGTTAAATGTATTTAGATAAACTAACATGTATAAAAAAAATCCTTTCTTCCTTCATCTTTTCTTTTCAAAGTTTCTCCATGCTTCTATTTTATCTTTAACTTTCTTTTGCTATTACCGCCTCTCCCTCCTCTTCTCCCCTCCTGCCCAGTCTTGTTTTCTCTGCTCTTCATTGTGCCAATCCTACCATCTCTTTTTCTTCCCTTTTCTCACCTCTCCCCACCCCTCCTCTCCTCCAGCATTCTCCTTTGTAATTCTTTCCTTTGCTCTCTTTCTTCCCACTCAAGGTTTTATAATTTTATGTTTGATCTATAGGATTCGATGTCTCTAACATAATGTATGGAAACAATTATAAGGCCAGTATACCTGAACATGGGTGCCCAGATGTTGTAGATAACTCTTTAGACCTCAAACTTGAAGAAGAGGAAAACAAATGTGAGCAGCAGGTTAGTGTGACGGAGCAGATCCAATTCTATACCATTATCAAATTATCATCACTGGCACTTCCAAATATAATAATTAGGAGTAAGAAGTATGAAACTAATAATTCATTGATAAATATAAAACCGTGGCTGTTTTTCAAATTGACTTTGAACTTCAAGTGTGAGATCAGTCATGTGGAGCCATGTCATTTTATTAAACACTGATAAAATCAAGAATCAATGTCCGGTTCTACTCTTAAATCATTTTGAGATCTCCAAACGGAATACGGCTTGGACAATAGAGATTTTTTTAGACATTTCCAAGTAGCTCATTTCCTCAGGAAGTCACCTTCGCTGTCCGTATTTTTACCTTGGCGAGTAGTACTTTATCTCACCAACCCTAAAACTAATATCAGGGGGATCTCGCTATTTTACAATCTCTTAAATAACAAAACCGTCTTTATTAAAACTTCGAACCTAGAAGCGTGGGAGCGTGATTTGGGAACAAAGTTTACTAGTGATCAATGGCAAACTGCTTTACGCTGTACATTCTCTGCGACTAAAAGTGTCAACTTATGGGAACTGTCCCATAAGATATTAGTGCGGTGGTACTTAACACCATATCGCTTGTCTACGTTTGACCCCGGAATTTCCCCCTTATGCTGAAGACATTGCGGAGTGGTGGGGACATTGCACCATATATTGTGGGCCTGTCCTTCCCTTCGGGGGTTATGGGCGAGTGTCTTTGGCCTAATCTCCCGGTTTGCAGGTACCCAGATTCCCCCTTCGGCCGAAGCAGCATTGTTGTCTCTGGGCCTAGAACTAGTGCCTGTCCCGGCAAAAACCATAATCACCCATATTCTCCTGAGCACTAGGCTATGCATTGCGTGGCATTGGAGGGACGCAACTCCACCCTTGCTGAGGGAAGTTATTGAATCTACTAATACACATACCTCCTATGAACTAATGTTTGCTGCTTCCCAGGGGAAATATGATACTATGAAGCACCACTGGTTCATGTGGACTGAGTGGTACAGTTCAAGTTACAATAGCTGATGTTCGATTTATACGCTGAACAACACTTTGACATTTTATTTGACATTTTATTTTATTTGACATTTTATTTTATTTGACATTTTACTTTATTCTGTTTACACATTTTATTTCATTATTGTTTACTTTCTTATCAATATTTATTTCTATATTATTTTAGGGTTCCTCTACTGTACCCATTATACATAGCTATGAGGTTTATGTTAGACATAGGACGAGTGTCGTCGCCATCCACCCCTCGGCGCAGTTTTGCTCCCAGGGGGGTGCCGGGGGGGGGGGCGACGTCTCGGCCACTTGCTCTGCTACTAGATTTTGTGCGGAGGATGTAATGTTCTTTAATGTTTTTGTACCTTGTAGCGTCAGTCAACTCGATTGTTTGTTTATTTGTTTGAAGGAACTATCATGATCTATAGTTTATTCTCACTGTATGTCCTGTTCCTCTCTTTGTAAGTTCTTAAAATTCAATAAAAATTATTGAAATGAAAATCAAGAATCAATAAAATAAAATGAGTGATTACTTTATAATGTGTGCAAAAAAATACCTCAAAATACAGAATCTCACAAAAGTGAGTACACCCCTCACATTTTTGTAAATATTTTATTATATCTTCATGTGACAACACTGAAGAAATGACACTTTGCTACATTGTAAAGGTGTGAGTGTATAGCTTGTACAGTATAACAGTGTAAATTTGCTGTCTTCTCAAAATACTGTAACTCCTACTTTAGTTCCATCTTCAGTTAAACAAATCATCCCTCTAATTATTTTTAGCAGGTCATTCCCTTTACATGCCATTCTTTAGGAATTTGTAATTTCAGAAAAAAAATATAGTATTAGCCAGAGGTTTTTTTTTTTTTTTTCATTGTCAGCAACAACAATAGCAGCCATTGTTACAGTAAGTCTTTGTCTTTTTTAGCTTCTGTTTTCAAATTTACCTTGTTTATCCAATGATCAGATGCATTTTTTCTTTCCATGATATGTTTGCTTGGAGTTATTCTTGAATAATGCCTTAGTTAACAAATGTTTTTGTTTTGCTATAGAGAAAGCAGTGTGCTGATATAATGTCGAGTATGGGGGACTGCAAATACAAGCTTAAATCTTATCAGGATTTTTTGAACACCTGCAAAGAGGACTTGTGCCATTGCACTTATGAAAATAAAACCCACTGTCTGTGTAACAATCTGAACCAATTTTCCAAAGACTGTGTAAAAGCAAGGGGGCATCCTGGGAACTGGCGGCATTCAGATTTCTGCTGTAAGAATTGTTTGTTTTCCTAAAATAAAAATACATGTTCATTTTGGTAGTTTGGTAGCCTGATGCCGCATACACACGACCATTTTTAATGGTCTAGAAAAAACAATGTTTTTTCTACCCGATTCTTGTCAAGCCTGCCTTGCCTACACACGATTGTAAAAAAAAAAAAATGCTCGAGCAAAGCGCGATGACGAACAACACATACGACGGCACTATAAAGGGGAAGTTCCATTCGGATGGCGCCACCCATGGGGCTGCTTTTGCTGATTTCGTGTTAGTAAAATTTTGGTGAGGATTCGCAATTTTCAGTCTTCGTGCTTTTCAGTGTGTTACAGCGTGACGAATGTCCTATCTCCATTACGAACGCTAGTTTTACCAGAAAGAGCGCTCCCGTCTCATAACTTGCTTCTGAACATGCACGTTTTTTTTTCACGTCATTAAAGCCTACACACAACGTGAAAAACTATGTGAAAAAATAGAGCATGTTCTAAATTTTTAATGCCCATTTTTCACATCATGAAAAATGCTCTGGAGCCTACACATAATCGTTTTTTAATGACATTAAAAAAAATGTAAATTTTCACATCATGAAAAACGGTCGTGTGTACGCAGCATATGAGTGTTTGTAAAGATCTTTAAAGATCTACTAATAATTTACTAACCAAACTACACTTTTATGTACACTCCTTTTACCTTCATCAATACTTTTTGAGTTACAACCTCGGACAAGCATTCTGGAAATGAGTGACAGAACAGTTACAGAATTCTTTATCATATTCCTATTGTAAGTCAAAGACTGAAGAAACCAGTGCATCAGCATTAAAGGCAGCATATGATAATTTTTAGAAGGAAAATAAGTCTGTATTGATAACCTCCATGATTCTCTAATGACATTTAAGAGATATTTTTGTATTTTTAAGAGATGCTAATGTACCAATGTGTTGTCCACAAAGTAACTTTCTTTATCTAATGCAGGGATCCTCAAACTACGGCCCTCCAGCTGTGGTGGAACTACACATCCCATGAGGCATTGTAACACACTGACATTCACAGACATGACTAGGCATGATGGGAATTGTAGTTCCTGAACACCTGGAGGGCCATAGTTTGAAGACCCATGATCTAATGCATGAAACATCTTGCTTTTTTGGACCTAATGAAAGTCTAAATGAGCATTAATTAAAATTAGCTGGCTTAAAAAATTAAAAACTATGCCAAAACAAATGTCTCAGTAATATACACACGTCAAGCTTTCACGTATTTTGGTGTTCATCACTTGTTTGTTTTCTCTTCTAGTTGTATACTGTCCTCCGTCAATGGAATTTCTTGAGTGTGTTTCTCGTTGTCCTGACACTTGTTCAAACCCAGCTGCCAGTGAAATGTGCATTGATGATTGTGAAGAGGGATGTGCTTGTCCTCCAGGTAATATTTTTTTTAATATAACGGTTTATTTTAGAAAGAGTTTGTAAATTTATAAGGAAAATCATTGTAAAAGGATGAAAAGAAAAGACATTCTACTACTGTATATATCACAGCAACATTTGGAAGTCTGAATGATACTTCATGTAATATCGTAAAACAGCTTTCAGTAGTATAGAAATATCAGCTGGGGTGGGCTGCTGTATGGGTACTCAAATATCTTCAAAACAGATAAATCCTTTCAGTAGTATACAAATACAAAAAAGTTAGAGGATTAATACACAACACCAACAGGTAGCAGCAAATAAGGTTGCAGGAGATTGAGACATACCAAGAGCAGAGAGAAACGTCTAAGGAAAAAGGAAAGCAGACTCCATGAGGAGGAAGAGGAAAAGACACTCAACGTAATCCAACCCAATGTAATTAGGAGCTACTCTATGTTAAATAATGGTCCTGAATAGCAGAAGATTGTTATGTAATCTAGCTGCCATTCCATATACAGTATCTCACCTCTCTAACACGAATTGTTGGGGGAAATGTCTGTTTCCACCTGACAGTGATTAAGTATTTTGCTTCCGTAAGAATATGTGACCTTTTAAAGTTTTTTCCGTAGGTCCTGAACATTGAAGCCTAAGGCCGCGTACACACAATCAAATTTATCTGCTGAAAACAGTCCGACGGACTGTTTCAGCAGACAAATTTAATCGTGTGTACGGTCGAGCAGACAGGTTTTTCCAGCAGACAAATTTTAAAGCATGCTTTAAAATCTGTCTGCTGGGAACCCGTCCGTCCGACATGTCCGCTGGTTAGTACACTAACCAGCAAACATATCTGTCCGCACATGCGTCGAATGGATTTGACGCATGCGCGGAAGTGTTTTACTTCCTGGTGCAGTGACGTGGCAGCGTCAACGTCATCGCCACGTCACCGCGCTGTCTGCCAGCGGGGATTTTGGTTTGATTGTGTGTACACGATCAAACCAATGTATCCCAGGAGACAAATCCGATCAAAACTGTCTGTCAGACCGATTTGATCGCATTTATTTAGTCGTGTGTACGCGGCCTTAGAGATGGGTTAGTGGTAAAGTGTAAAGAAACATATCTGCTATTTTTGGAGAGTAGTGAGTTGGCTTTTCCCCAAAAAGGTACAATTGTGGGGCATCTCCAAAAAAAATTGAAACAGAGATCCCATGACTAACTTACATCTCCAGCATATATAAGGGAATGAAGGATAGATAGTATGCAGAAGCTCTGAAGTGTAGTACTATAAAAACAGTATTTTATAAGCATCTTTCTTGTAGACCATGCATATAGAGCTTTTGTGGACCTGCAACCAAAGTGCCTGCCAGGTTTCCATGGAAAGTTCCTGGCCCAGTAACAATTCCCATTTCAGCATGATAGATTGTTTAGTAAATGGTTATACCGTTATAATAGCTAGCTCCTTATATACAGTATGTCAGAGATCAAGGTTTTTCTAAAGGGGCCTTCCACAAATATTCTTTCAAAAAAAGTTAAACAGACAAAAACAATATCTTTCGTAAGGGACTGTTCATAGTGTTGAATCTGTAGCTAGCTATAAAAAGAAGAGTCTGGAAGACTATATTTATTCTGAAGGTTGGGGAATGGTAATAGCTGAAGTGTGCAACAATCAACTAAATCAACAGTATTGTTTTCTAAGGCAATATCATATATGTAGGTAAACTAACAGGGATAATTGGGTTACAAAGAAAATAAGTCAATAAGGAATTTGTAGAGGTTAGATGGAAAAGATCTCTGGTGTATTGCCAAATAAAAAAGTACAGCCAGTAGAGTAATATCTGAATCTGTACAGTGAGAGCACAAACGAAGGAATTAGGGTGTATAGGAGCCAACCATGACCAATGGTTGTATGATCCATAGGTTGTCCAGGAAGCCAGATGCCGAAGGTGTGCTGCATAATAATATAATGTGATGTCGAAATCTAAGGCCTTTGTACCCACAAGGGAATTTTTCGGCTAAAATGGTCCGACGGACCATTTCAGCCGAAAAATCCGCTCGTCTGTAGGGGCAAACGGACCGTTTTGGCATGCTTTGAATTTTTTCTGCCAGATAGCTGCCCGTCGGATATGTCCGCTGGTTAGTACGGAAAACCAGCGGACATATCTGCCTGCACATGTGTCGTATCCTGTGAATGGATCCGACACATGCGCGCCGAAGTGTTTACTTCCTGTGGCGGTGACGTGGCGGCGTCAACGTCACCGCCGCGTCACCGCGCTGTCCGCTGGCGGGGAATTTGATCCGATGGTGTGTACAGCCACCGGATCAAACAGCCCGGCGGACATATCCGATGGAAACGGTCCGTCGGACCGTTTCCATCGGATATATTACATTGTGTGTACAAGGCCTCAGTGTACACATCAACTTCTTTGGACAATCTTTGTCTCCTATAATACCAAATAAAATCAAACAATACTGATTGCTTCTTTTTAAGGGCTGTAGAAGGTACCTTAACAGGGAGGGTCTCAAACAAATATAATAGCTTGGAACTATCATCATTTTCACCATGGCTTTGCGACCCTTTAAATAAATTGTTTGAGTCATCTGTGAGTGGAGTAAGCTTAGAATGTCCATATACGGGGGTAGGGGGGGGGGTATTTCATTTGTAAAGGGACATATAGGTGGGCATGATTTGTACCACAAGGTATTTAAGTGCAATTCTGTCTTCCAGCTATATTTAAAGGTGGCTTGAGCTAAGCGGGGTTGTGGTATAATAATGAGGGCCTCAGTTTGAGTGATATTAGTTTTGTAGTCACAAAGTACACTATACTCAGACAATGGTTTGTGTAGATTTGGCACATATTTTAAAGGGTTTGTGAGACTCAAAGGTATGTCATTGGCATACAGTGATATAACAATCTTTCTGTTGTGTACAAGAACCATCGAGATATCAGGATGTTGGCAGAAAATAAAAACGACAAGCTTAGGCAATCAAAGGCTTTTTCAGCATCAAGACTCAAAATAAGCGCTTCATATTTTGTTTTAGTTGGAATATCTAAAATGGCTTACCCCCTCCTAGTATTATCTCTGGCCTGACAGAACAGTATAAAGCCCACCTGATCTCTATGAATAATAAAATGTAGAAAAGCTTGTAGCCTATTGGCAAAAATTTTAATAACTATTTTATAAACTGAGTTCAGAAGTGCCACAGAGCAATAGTAAGGTACCTCGTGGGGATACTTCCCCAGTTTAGGGCACACCAAAATAAAGGAGTGGGACATTGTGGCAGGAACCTGCCATGAAAGCATTGAAGTGTTCAATCATATACGGGCTTAGAGTAGTAAACAACGTTTTATATTAAAAATAAGGCACTCCATCAGGACAGGGTGAACCAGTAGGGATCTTACAGTACTATTGGGGCACTAAGTTGTAAACACTGGTATGTTTTGGTTCAGGCAAGGAGCATTTTACTAGGTAATCTCAAATGCATTGCATTAGAGTGGACAAATCCACAGGAGTTGCAGGTTTGAGTTTAGGTTAAGATTAGGGAAAACATTTCACAGTTGTGATTGGTAACGATGCACCAAACTGCCCTAGGTTTAGTTCAATGTTCGGATGAGCATCTGAACACCTAGTGCTGGGTCTGAGATTTGATTCACATTGAATAATGAGCTAACCCCTATTGATTGTAACATTTGTGTTCAGCATTGCAATCTACTGTAATTTTAAAGAGTAACTAGCTTTCAATGGATGATGACTTTTTTTTTTACTTTTTAACACAAATAATGAAATGGCTATTGATTTCTGATTATAATTGATCAGAGTAACAGAAATATTAATAACCGCTTCAATACTGGACTCTCTTCCCCTGCCTACCCAGGCCAATTTACAGCTTTTAGTGCTGTCACACTTGGAATTTATAATTTTTTGAGACAAATAGAGCTTTGTTTTAGGTGGTACCAGGTAGGTGTCAGCAAAATAATTTTCATCAGGCATTTTTGCACTTATTAAACAGATATACCAATACTTTTTTAATTGTATATTTAGCAGATCAGGAAATAAGAAAATAACAGTTTTAGGGTTTACATACACTTTAAAGCAGAGTTCCACCCAAAAGTGGGACTTACGCTTTAAGGACTCCTGACCCCCTGACATGCCACATTTTGGGGGGAGTGGGTACCTAGTTTTGACAGGTACCCAACTCCTTCTTCTGGTTGTTTTGCCGTGGCAAAGTTCTCCTTTTCCCTCCCTCCCTGCAATCTTCTGAGACATGTCACAGGTCCAAGAAGATTACCCAGCCGCATGCTGTCGCACTGTGTGACTATAAATTGCAATGCTGGCAACGCCAAAAGGAGAGGGAGAGAAGCGAGGAGAGGGTCGCATCTCTGGACCGTGGGACTGGTGAGTGTGTGTTTAATAAAACTTTAATAAACACTTTTTGTAGCTGCTGACTTTTAATAAACACAGAAATGGCAGGAACTCTGCTTTAAGGTTAGGTTTAGGGTGTTACAATTTAGGTTCAGGTATACAGTTTAAGTATGTCTAAAACCATTTTTTTTTAAATTTGGACAGGGATTAAGGAAGGATACAACTGCTGTCAGTTTTTTTTTTCTTTGTTACGATATCTTTCTAATGTCAGGGAAATGTGTGTCCTGTGGATTGAATCTTTAACTAGTGGTTCTAATCCTCTCTCTCCAAATAAAAAAAACCCCCAAAAAAAAAAACACTGCCTTTATTTATATTTTAAGGTTCAGCGTTAAAGGTTAATTTTACATGTGAGGTTAACAGCTAAGGTAAGGGTCAGGTTAAGAGTTACAGTTAAGCCCTGTACACACGATCGGTCTGTCTGATGAAAACAGATCGGTGGACCGTTTTCAGCAGAGAAACCAATCATGTGTGGGCCCCATTGGTTTGTTTTCCATCGGTGAAAACAAATAGAACATGTTTTAAAAATTTCCTATGGATAAAAAAAACGATAGAAAAAGATTGTCTGTGTGGAAGTCCATTGGTCAAAAATCCACGCATGCTCAGAATCAAGTCGACACATGCTCGGAAGCATTGAACTTAATTTTTCTCAGCACATCGTAGTGTTTTACGCCACCGCGTTGGACACGGTCGGATTTTTGACCGATGGTGTGTAGGCAAGATTGATGAAAGTCAGCTTCATGGGATATCCGAAGAAAAAATCTATCGGATTAGATTTCATCAGATATGTGTACAGGGCTTAAGTGTTAGTGTCAGTTAACCACTTCAGCCCCAGGCTATTTTTTGCGATAGGGTACTGAGTCGCTTTAACTGACAAATGCACGGTCGAGTGACATTGTATCCAAACAAAATTGATGTATTTTTTCCACAAATAAAGATTACTTTTGGTGGAATTTTATCACCTCTGTTTGTATTTTTTGCGGTATAAACAAAGAAAGAGCGCCAATTTTGAAAAACGTTTCGCTATAATAAATACCCTCTCCCCAAAAAATATATATATATAAAAAAAAAAAACACATTTCTTCCTCAGTTTAGGCCGATGTGTATTCTTCTACATACTTTTGGTAAAAAAAATCGCAATAAGCGTATATTGATTGGTTTGCGCAAAAGTTATATCGTCTACAAAATAGGGGATAGATTTATGGAATTTTTATTATTATTATTTTTTTTTTACTTGTAATGGTGGCGATCTGCGATTGTTATTGGGACTATGACATTGCACGTTTGACAATTTTTTGGGGCCAGTGACATTTATACAGCGATCAGAGCTACAAATAGCCACTGATTACTGTATAAATGACACTGGCAAGGAAGGGGTTAACACTAGGGGGCAATCAAGGGGTTAAACGTGTGTCCCAGGGAGTTGTTCTAACTGTAGGGGGATGGGACTGCCTGGGGGAGAAGACCGATCGTTGTTCATACTTAGTATGAACAACATATCAGTCTTCTCACCCCTGACAGAATGGAGATCTGTCTGTTTACATTGACAGATCTCCGTTCTGTCTCCCTCAGGAGCAAGTGCCTGGCAGTCATCACGGCCACTGGGCATGCGCATCGACTCTGTCGTCGTGCCGTGCCCCCTAGTGGTTTTAAAGCAGCCGATGTATAGCTATGGCAATTTGCCCAGGAGAGCCAACCTGCTGCAGTAAAACTGCAGTGGCTGGTCCGCTAGTGGTTACATTTGAAGGATCAGGGTTTGGTAAAGTAGTAATTATTAGGAGAGGTGAGTAGAGGGGGTAATTCAAGTTGAAGAATAGCATAAGTCTAACTATTCCTAAAAAAAAGATTCTCCCCACTTATTCTATCTGTAGCACCCTCTAATGTGCTACTAGTGGTAGGGCAAGTAAATTATAGTTTGGCTCAGGGCCAAGCCTGAGCCATATAATCTGGGTCAGGGTTATTAGAGTTCAGGGCTTGATGACTCAGCCAGGCTGCCTCCCCCTGGTTCTAAAGTGTTGGAGAATATTCTAGACATTAGTGGGCGGAAGCTAGGAGTTTTGTCTTGCATTTTTAGGGGTCCTTAGCCAATCCCCAGAAAGTGGGCCTGGCAAGAGGCTAACTGAGCCTTAAATAGACATGAGTCATGCCATCAGGGGAGTCGGGTGGAAGATGGAGATGCAATGCTGAGAGAATCTGAAAAACCCCTCCAGAGACCCCTGCCAGGGAGGGGTTTTGCCTCAGGCTGGGACTCAGATGGCTGGCCTGGAAGCATCCTACCACAGAAGAAGCTGGAGGAGGCTTCCTGAGTGCCAGCAGGAGCAACGAAGGACAGAGTGAGTAGATTGGCACTGTGCAGGAACAGACACTTGCAGCCATTACAGGGGTAGTGCTACATATGTATTCTGCCTAACATGAATAAAAAAATGTGAACTTACCTAATTCTAACCTGCTCCAGTCCGCTCACATGAGAATGCAGCTCTGGCTAATGGAGCACAGCTCTGGCTAATAGAGGTTAATTTTACATGTGAGGTTAACAGCTAAGGTAAGGGTCAGGTTAAGAGTTACAGTTAAGCCCTGTACACACGATCGGTCTGTCTGATGAAAACAGATCGGTGGACCGTTTTCAGCGGAGAAACCAATCGTGTGTGGGCCCCATTGGTTTGTTTTCCATCGGTGAAAACTAATAGAACATGTTTTAAAATTTTCCTATGGATAAAAAAACAATAGAAAAAGATCGTCTGTGTGGATTGGCACTGTGCAGGAACAGACACTTGCAGCCATTACAGGGATAGTGCTACATATGTATTCTGCCTAACATGTATAAAAAAATGTGAACTTACCTAATTCTAACCTGCTCCAGTCCGCTCACATGAGAATGCAGCTCTGGCTAATGGAGCACAGTTCTGGCTAATAGAGCTTTGGGAATTTTGGGAGCTGGGTCTTCAATCATAGGCTCTCATAGACCAGCCATTGTCACTTCCTCCTCTCACTTGCAGCAGTTAATCACTGACACAGGGGAGTAGGAGCTTCGAGATCACATGACGGGACTGGAGTAGATTAAATATAGGTAAGTACTGTATACAGATATTTTTTATTCAGTTTAGGCAGGATACGTAGGAGAATGTGAGAGAGAGCATTTTTTTTAAATAGTTAGACTTTTCATCCACTTTTGGTGTTTAGGTCTTTAGTTCTGACGTCAATTTGATTTAAAGCAGACCTGTCTTTTTCCTGTAAGCACTGGTAATGGCACTGGACCTACTCTTGAGATCCTAGGAAAGTGAGGATCCCAAATGCCACAAGTAATGTTTGCTTTAACCAAGAGTTTTTATTTAAGGGTGGAGTGCTAGCTTATAAGTGGCCATTGCATTTTCACCCATAGAAACTTCCTGCGTGCTTATTCCAGAATCAAGGGCACACTAGAGCCAGGCATAGCCAGGCATAGCCAGGCAACTTATTTATTCAGAATAAAGGTTGCATTAAAAGGCTCATGATCATGAGCACAAAATTACTGTATGTCCACTTTCTGTGGTGGTTATGATAGGGTCTCTCTTTTTCATGATTATTTCATTTTTTTTATGTAACAGTATAAAGGTATGAACATTTGAACTTCCCCTGCTATTATATTATCTATCTATCTATCTATCTATCTATCTATCTATCTATCTATCTATCTATCTATCTATCTATCTATCTATCTATCTATCTATCTATCTATCTATCTATCTATCTATCTATCTATCTATCTATCTATCTATCTATCTGTTTGTTTAAGGAGAGCACACAGGAACAAATTGCTGGATACTGCCTTCAGATAGATGATTAAATACCTGAATGCCACCCCAAGAACAAAAAATGTTTAGTACAAATGAGGAGCATGCTACAATCACGAGCCAAATACACATGGATGCAGTAAAAAAGTTTAATACAAATTCCCAATGGCATTTACAGTTTTTCTCTATTGGTTTGGCTCATTTCTTGAAACCGAAATGACATTCTCAAAACTCTAAGATCATTTGGCAAAACAGTCTTACAGTTCAGCACAACACTATAATTCACTTGCAAAAGCTCATATCTTTCCCAAAACTGTTCACTCATGCTTCAAAACCATATTCCTTTCCCATATATAGAGTCAGTGCCTCCAAAATGGCAAAGATTCTTCTCATTTGCTTTGGCTCATTTCTTGAAACAGACCAGACAGACATTCTCAGCTCTCTTGGTGCTTTTGCCAAAATAACCTGGATGGTTCAGCACAACACCATGGTTCACCTTCAAAAGTTCATATCTTTCCCAAAACAGTTCACTCATGTGTCAAAACTAAATTTCTTTTTCATTTAAATAGTCAGTGCCCCCAAAATGCATCATCCCTTTGGCATTGTGTAAGCACTGCAAGTCAAAATGTTTAAATTTTTTATCTCTATGGCAGGGGACCATTGAAATATCCCTCATGTCCACCTTTCAGTCTTAGCCCAGTCCTTCATTGACAACAGTTACTGTACAGTTTTTGTCCAGCTACCTGAATACAATTGTGTATAAAACTGAAAAATAAGAAAAGTTTTTTAGGGTAAGAGTAGCCTCCAAGGTTTGACATCACACATTGCACTCATACTGCCAAGGAAAAATTACTTTACAGTATTGTAACCATTATCATTCACACACAAAGTAACTTCCATACATGAGACTAAAAAGAAAACGTACACAGCATAATATATGGAAATATAAACACACAAACAAAAAACAAGGACAATTAGGGCCCTTTCACACGTGCGGACGAACGGTCCGCTTTTTCTAAGTCCGTAAACGGACTTAGAATGGGGCCCTATGGGAGCGGATCCGTTAGCGGATGATGCATCCGCTAACGTCCGCCTAAGATCCGCGTCCGTCTGGATCCGTTTTGCGGACGGAAGAAAACCCTATTTTTCTTCCATCCGGTGGATTGGATCGGATGCAAACGGACAGATGGTCCGCTTTCATCCGATTCCCCATAGGGGATAGCGGAGGAGAGACAGGACGGTCCCTGCACAGTGTGCGGGGACCGCCCTGTCCCCAACAGCTGAGCGGGACCCCCGCTGAGCCGACGGACACACACGGAGCGGACTGAAAAACAATCCGCACCACGTGAAAGAGGCCTTACTGTAAATTTAGCCTACAATGCTGTAAATAAAGCTCGAGTTTCCCAACTACTGTAAGGCCCCTTTCACACGGGGCGGATCAGTAATGATCCGCCCCGTGAACCTCCACTTGCTCAGCGGGGATCTCTCCATTGATCCCCGCTAAGCCGGCGGATGACAGGGTGGTCCTCGCACACTGTACAGGGACTGCCCTGCCAGCTATCCGCTCTCTCCTATGGGGGGATCGGATGAACACGGACCGTCTGTCCATGTTCACCCAATCCAATCCGCCAGACGGATGGAAAAGTAGGTTTTTCCTCTGTCACACTTTGGCGGACCGGAGCGGGTCAGATGTCAGTGGGCATGTCATCCCAGACATCCGCAGCTCCATAGAGGAGCACAGAGTGCCCATTCAGGTCCGCCTAAAAAACTGGCAGTTGGACCTGAACAGGCCACCCGTGTGAAAGAGCCCTAACATCTCTTCACTGGTCGCTGTCCTCACCCTCCCTCTCCTGGGTACTGTCCTCACCCTCCTGCCCATCCACACGCTGCTGACTGTCTGGTCACAGATTCCCATCAACATTGCAGTGTATATCCTCCCTTGCGATGCATTGAGGGAAGAAACAAGAGAGATGTCGCAACCATCGCCTACACTGATCTCCTGTAATATTCTCACAGGCAGCGTCTATTGCATGGAGCAGGGGCCTCTGATCTTGAGCCTAATGCTCATACACTCTCCACCTCCAAGAGCAGAAAAACTCCTCAATAGGATTGAGGAAAGGAGAGTAAGGTGGTAGGAACACAATATCCATCCTTGGATGAGCAGTGAACCAGGCCCTGATAAGTGGGCCACGGTGGAAATTCACATTGTCCCATACAATTATATATTGTGGTAGGTGAGGCCCTATGAGACCTATCTCATTTTCTGGGATCAAATCCAAATGAAAGTGGTCCAAGAAGATGAGGAGCTTCTGTGTTTTGTATGGGCCAAGACTGGGCATGTGAGTGGCCACACCATTCTCAGAAATGGCAGCACACATAGTTATATTGCCCACTCGCTGGCCTGGGACATCCACCATGGCCCAGTGGCCAATAAAATTACGGCCACGTCTTTGGCCCTTGGCCAGGTTGAAGCCAGCCTCATCCCCATACAATACAGTTACAGACAGCTACATAGTAATGTTCTGCACAAGTTCAATATACTACTGGCCAGTATTCCAGTGGATCCAAACCTGGGGTACATGTACCCTATGCAGAGGTACTACAGGGGGTATTTGACAGAAAGGGGAGGGGAAAAATTATGAAATTACTGAAATGTTACAGTAACATTATTAGATAGATTTCCATGGGAGGCACTACTGTAATTGCAGCTCTTTGACCCTTTTACTTACTGTATTGTAGGTTATATTCTTCAAAATAAGGATTATAATGACAATTGCATCATACAGTAAGCTGCAGTTTTTACTGTAATACTGGAATACTACTGTAAACTGTATTATCAATATTGTAGAAAATAAACTATTCCATACTATTCCATAGTTTATTTTCTACAATATTTTTCTTGTCATGGTTAGTATCATACGTAACATCCCACTGAAGTAAGATACTGTAATACTGTAGGCCTATCACACACACATACACACACACTAAATGAATACGCAAATGAGTAAATAAACATATTTGTTGCTCTATGCACAGTGTCCTGTCCTATACATTATATAATTCCATCATTGATTGTGAGAGCATGGTTAATGACATGGTCTATAATTGTCGCCCAAAATTTCATTAGGGACAGCATGGTGTCTTCGTGCTCCTCAGTTTCTTCCCCCTATTCCACCATCACGCACCCTTACTCCTCCTCCACTTCCTCTTCCTCTTCCTTGGGCAGGCAGTTGCCCGTGTTCATCTACTCGGCCATGTGCCTCCATGTTCAGACATTGTACTGGTCCTGCATGGTCAATCTCTATATATACATGTTTTGCAGCATTCACAATACAGTAATGGACAGTACCTGTCAGGTAACTAAACATACTGTTTGATTGGTTATCTGAGACCAACTCCTCCTTCGTTCAAGTTCTAGTTTTACCTGACTGTCAATTGCTGTAATGATTTTATCAAATGTTCCAAGAGATTCATATATGGTATTCATGGTATTGTGTTCCTGAATAATTTTGACAATTGAACAGACTATTGTGCATGTGATGACTTAAACAATGAAATGACGCTGACACGTTTTGGAGAGAACGACCATTTAGACTGAGAAATGACAATCAGTTTGGATCAACATGATCTATTCAATTGGAAATTGTGCTAAATGTAGGTTACTTGTACTAAATCATTTGAGAAATGTACTGAGACATTGAGACATGTACTGAGACATTTGCAATTTGATTAAATGAATGAGAAATGCCATTCAGTTGTGAACAATTGCCAAGTGGTTTGGAGATTTGTCCATGTTGTTTTGAGAATGTCATTTCTGTTTCAATAAATGAGCCAAACCAATAGAGAAAAACTGTAAAAAAGATAAAAATAAGGCATTCAGGAGACAGCAGGATCATCTCCTGAATGCTTGGCACCTACTACTCTGCCACCCTCTAAAATGTGATCTTCAGCAGAGTGCTTTTCAGAGAGTAGTAGACACTGCTGCCTGTCTAAACAGTCCTAAACAACTCCACTTTAGAGTAAAAATATTTAATTTTTATTATTGCAGGTACCGTCATCGATGATGTGAACCAACGCAAGGTCTGCATTGAACCACGATTCTGCCCCTGTGTTCACAATAACAAAATTTACCAGCCTGGAGATTCTTATATTGCTGGCTGCCTGAAATGGTACTGTGTACATGCTTTTTATTGGTGGCTCAGGGAATATCCTAGGGGACGCTAAAAAAACCCAGCTTTGCCTCAATCATATTGTCTTCAAAGTACTTTATCAATGATTGTCTATGTTGTTGACTACATTTCTGACCTAATTTTAAAAATGCTAACTGTCTGTCTCTGGCCTCATTTTCTAAGTAAATGACTTAGAACAAGCATGCTTTAAGCAGGGCCGGATTTTCTCTCCAGCTGCCCCGGGGCCAGGTTCCGTGCAATGCACCCCCTCCCCTCCCCTCCCCGCCAACTGAAGCACCCCCCCCCCCAAATCAATGGAGAATGGCAACCAGATGGCAGTGGTGCCACGGTTAGTTCAATTATTATTTTTCTTCTTTTTTTTTTACTTTTTTTATCACTTTTTTTATTTTGTAGCTTTTTGTTTACTTTTTTTTGTATAATTTTCTTATTATTTTTAATATTATTTTTCTTATTCTTTACTTTTTAATTACTTTTTTATTTGAATAATTTAATTATTATTTCTTATTTATTTATTTTTATAAAAAAAAATTCATGCCGCCCCTCTGCACCCTGCCGCCCCGAGGCCCGGCCTGGGTGGCCTTGTGGGAAATCCGGGCCTGGCTTTAAGGCAAATCTGAGTGAAGTCCGAATTCCTAATCTGCATATGCATTTCATGTCAGTGGGGTTGATTTACTAAAGGCATAAAGGCAATCTACTATGCCATGGCGTTCCCACTTTGTAAGGGAATTTTCCCTTAGCCTCTGGAATGTGGTAAACAACATTCAATTTGCAAAGTATACTTAATCATGTACAGATAAAACCAAAAAAAATATATATAACAGTGATGGATGGTGGAAGTCAGCAGAGCATTACCACATATACTAAGCTAAGTACATTTTTTATATTGGCCACACTGATTAACATCTAATCGTGCAATTTATGATTTACCTAGTTTGGTTAAAAAGGTACAAAATAAACATACCTCAAAATATAAACATATTAAAAAAAGCCTGAAAAGGGGAACATGCAACATGAACTGTATGTCTAGATTTAAGGTGGTCATGGATGGTTTGAAGTTTGGCCGGTTCAGCAGGGGCCACACAAATTGTGTTCAGAGTTTAACAGTCCTTGTTGGATGAGGGCAAATGTCAGATCAACTTCTGTTGAAGAAACAAGATGGAAAACTTTTTTGGATCTGCAACTGCTGATGATTGCATTCTGACAGAACCAATGTTTGCAAATTACAATGAGTGGGGAGGATTCCTCCATTTCCATTCACCTTGTTTGTGTGGATGGAGGAATCTGTGATACTCCCGCGCTGTCTGTGAAATAGTGGATGAGGGGGAAAGGGAGAGGGTTGGGAGCACTGCTGCAAACACTAGAAGAGCTACCTCAATAGACACAAGGAAATATATGTGCAAGTGAAAGGAGTCTGCGCTGTGAAAATAAATTAAGAAAGGGCACAAGGCTAGGAAATGGGTGTGGGAAAGGGGCACGGTAGGTGAAAAAGTGTTAGCTAAATAACAATGATACACCTAGACAGCAATAAACATCTCCAATTGGTAAACTGATGGTAACACATAAACGGCAAAGTATAGTCCAGGAAAGACAAAACTAATTTAGGAAGTCCAGTACTGGAAAATAAAGATAAAAATAAAAATAACAGTAAAAATTCCTCAAGGAAGGGGACAGATGAGGAGAGACCCAGCAGCCAATTCTGTGAAAGAAGTCGAGCCGTCACCCAAGAATAACACGCACACCTCAGGTGGTCCCAGCAGCTCACCTCATGGCTACCAGATATAGCCTAGCCAGCTGCTTTCACGCGGAGTCCAAATGAAGGTAGAATGTTCTTAAAGTCCCGGGATCAGGCACCACATACGGGGAGAGGATACACAACAATATATAGTGTGATACTGATATAAAGGGGAGCCAAAAACGCCTGCACTCTATGCACTTACATAAAGTAAAGGTAAAGGGCTTATCTCCACGAGCGGCAAGCTCGTCAGTGTCCTCGGGTGATATCACAGAAAACAAAAAAGGTGGTACATCGCGTAATCCAGTAAAAAGGATTTATTTAAAACAACTTAAAAACACTCACATAGATGATAAAGGAACGAATACAGCATCCACGAGTGGTGAACTCGTCGGCCGTCCGTCAGGTGCTTCGGTTGTCCAGCGCTCAAATCCCGACTTCATCATCCCCTGATGAAGTCACGTGGTGTGATGATACGTGTCGGGATTGGAGCGCTGAATTTTCTTTAAAAAATTTGATAGAGTAGGGATGGGAATGGTTAAAACCTTTGTTGCTTTTTTAATGCAGTCTCTGTGTGTGCCTGCTCAGGAGATTCAACCTCTCTAGTTTTACTAGTAACTAGAGTTGAGCGAACACCTGGATGTTCGGGTTCGGCGGGTTCAGCCGAACTTCGGAAAAAAGTCCGGGTTCGGGACCCGAACTTGACCCGAACCCGAACCCCATTGAAGTCAATGGAGACCCAAATATTTGGGCTAGAGGGCTGCAAATGGCAGCAAAATGTTGGTAAGTCATCATGGCAAGTACTCTGCAATCAAATAACTTAAAATAACATAAAATACATTAAAAAAAAACCTTGACAAGCAGGAAACTTCCCAAATGATGGGACATTATTCCTCCCAATGATACCAATGATGGGGCACTATTTCTCCCACTGACACAAATAATGGGACACTATTTCTGCCAATGATACCAATGATTGGAGACTATTCCTCCCACTGATATCAATGATGCGGCACTATTTCTCCCACTGACACAAATGATGGGACACTATTCCTGCCAATGATACCAATGATGGGACACTATTCCTCCCACTGATACCAATGATGCGGCACTATTTCTCCCACTGACACTAATGATGGGACACTATTCCTGCCAATGATACCAATGATGAGACACTATTCTGGTGCAATTAGATTTGTGAAGTAGGACTGACTCCTATATAATTCTCTCCTTATAAGCACATTCAGGAACCTTTCCCTACAGTAGCTAATGCAAGTATGTTACAGGAACATATGCAGTGCTGGTGCAATATGCAGAGTATCTGACAGGAACATATGCAGTGCTGGTGCAATTTGCAGAGTATCTGACAGGAACATATGCAGTGTTGGTGTAATATGCAGAGTATCTCACAGGAACATATGCATTGCTGGTGCGATATGCAGAGTATCTCACAGGAACATATGCAGTGCTGGTGCAATATGCAGAGTATCTGACAGGAACATATGCAGTGCTGGTGCAATATGCAGAGTATCTGACAGGAACATATGCAGTGCTGGTGTAATATGCAGAGTATCTGTCAGGAACATATGCAGTGCTGCTGCAATTAGATTTGTGAAGTAGGACTGACTCCTATATAATTCTCTCCCTATAAGCACAATCAGGAACCTTTCCCTACAGTAGCTAATGCAGAGTATGTTACAGGAACATATGCAGTGCTGGTGCAATATGCAGAGTATCTGACAGGAACATATGCATTGCTGGTGCAATATGCAGAGTATCTGACAGGAACATATGCAGTGCTGCTGCAATTAGATTTGTGAAGTAGGACTGACTCCTTACTAATTCTCTCCCTATAAGCACAATCAGGAACCTTTCCCTAATGTAGCTAATGCTATGTAGATCGATCGCTGAGTATTATAATTCGATTTCTGAAGCAGGAAAGTCCTATCTAAATCTGTCCCTGAGAGCAGCTGCAGCCTTTCCCTACCCTAGCTAAAGCAGAGTGACGAGCTGTGCTGTGTGCCTCTAGCTTATATAGAGGCTGGGTCACATGCTCGGTCACATGCTGCACTGGCCAATGACAGCCATGCCATTAGTAGGCATGGCTGTGATGGCTTCTAGGTCACACAAGTAAAAGAAATGCTGATTGGCTGCCCTGCAGCGCCGTTACATTGCCGAACACCGAACCCGAACTTTCAGAAAATTGTTCGGGTTCGGGTCAAAAAAAACTAAAGTTCGGTACGAACCCGAACTTTACAGTTCGGGTTCGCTCAACCCTACTAGTAACCATTGTCGCTAAAAGAGAAAGCAATGGGGAATGCAAAATATCATTGTTCTTACCAAAACATTAGGTGAGGGGGAAATGGGGACACCTTTTACAGTGACAACTGAATCAATGAACATCTCCTCAATGGCTCACAAGCACAAAAAAAAAAACAGGTGCTCTAAAAATGATCTACTTTATCCAAAACTTAAAAAAAAAGTTCTGCAAGTTGTGCACTTTAAAAGCTCCGTAAGGTTAATCATTTGTTGTAAATTGTTTTCCACTGGATGGCAGTAGATCTCTACTTCTACTTACATGAAGTTATTGTACTGGAGTGGTAATCTAAGTTCAACTACATGTACAGGTACAAAATTTAGTAATATCTTGTAGTCCAATAATATGTCAGCTGTAACATCAGTATGCACAGCCATTCACAAGCCAATTTTAACAGAACTGTCCAAACAATATACAGATATCAATGCAGGGGTCTCTGAACACATCCAACCCTCAAGATTTTTTCTGGCTTGTAGCTTAAGGCCAGGGGTGGCTGCTTATAGTCTCCACTTTAATAACCCTCCCTCTTGTAACTGGGGATTCAGAAAAGGACCTTGATGTAGAGAGAACTCTAATGTAAGAAGGGACTCTGATGAGGATCCTGACACAGGGGGGACTCTGATAGGGACCATGATGTAAGAGGGGGCTCTGATGGTAATGTTGATGTAAGGGGAGCTATCATGGGGATTATTTTCATCCCGTGAATATTTGTAAATTATATGATATGGCCATTGTACTGAAAATTTTGGCGATCCCTCTCCTAGATCATGAGGAAACACTGAACTTAAAGCTGCTGTCAATCAAATCCAATCACATGGGAGCCGTGGGGACCAAGTCCTGCTGTCTGTTTCAATGTAGGCATCAGCAGGACTAGGGATCGTGCCTGCACTAGTACCCCCATGGAAAGGGCCTCTCTGTGGGGGCACTCAAGAAGAGGAGGGGCACCACAGGGGACCCCCAGAAAAGAAGGATCAGGGCCACTCTGTGTCTTTTGGATGACTTTGGTAAAATCTCTGGTCTTCACGTCAATTATGCCAAGTCACAAGCTTCAAATTTAACGTACTGAGTTTGATTGTTTCATGTCTTAAAGAAGACTTTAAGTTTTCCTGGAGTGATTCAGTGATCCCTTATTTAGGCGTGAACTTAGCCGTTCAGATTTACCTGTTTTATGCAGCAAATTATCCCTCGCTCCTTAACCACTTGCTTACTGGGCACATAAACCCCCTTCGTGCCCAGGCGAAATTTCAGCTTCCGGCACTGCGTCGCTTTAACTGACAATTGCGCGGTCGTGCGACGTGGCACCCAAACAAAATTGGCGTCCCTTTTTTCCCCACAAATAGAGCTTTCTTTTGGTGGTATTTGATCGCCCGTGCGGTTTTTATTTTTTGCGTTATAATGAAAAAAAGAGCGACAATTTAAAAATATATATATATTTTTTACTTGTTGCTATAATAAATATCCCATTTTTTTTTTTTTTATATATTTTTTTTTCTCAGTTAAGGCCGAAACGTATTCTTATACGTATTTTTGTAAACAAAAAAAAAAAAAATCACAATAAGTGACTGCTTTGCGCAAAAGTTATAGCACCTACAAAATAGGGGACATAATTATGATTTTTTTTTTTTATTTTTTTTTTACTAGTAATGGCGGCGAATTTTATTGGGACTGCGATATTGCGACGGACACATCGGACACTTTTGACACATTTTTGGCGCCATTCACATTTATACAGCGACCAGTGCTATAGAAATGCACTAATTACTGTATAAATGTGACTGGCATTGAAGGGGTTAACACTAGGGGGTGAGGAAGGGGTTAAATGTATTGCCTGGGTGTGTTCTAACTGTGTGGGGGGAGGGGGGTGACTGGGGGAGGTGACCGATGCTGTCTCCCTATGTACAAGAGAAACAGCATCTGTCACCTCACTGACAGGACGTGAAGCTCTGTGTTTACACTCAGAGCTCCACGTCCCTGCTCTCTCACCGACGATCGCGTGTACCTGACGGACATCGCGGCCGCCGGGTACACGCATCGGATCCTCGGTGATGCGTCGGGACTGTTTTTCCCCGCCGCGCGCCACCCGGTGGCGCGCGCGCGGGGAATTACAAGCAAATCACGTCCAAAGACGTGACCCCGGCGCCTCAGGTCCGCGCTGTTCACGTATTTTGTTAATAGCGCGGACCTGAAGAGGTTCAAAAAATAAAAGCTGGCCCAGTGGTCCCATTATGACCTTTCTTGGTTAGGTCAGATCAACGCAATCAAAATGACCTTGCTCCCTCGTATTATTAATTATTTTAGATCCCTTCCTATCCCAATAGTTTAAGATCGCTTATTATATCTACAATAAGATTATTAAATTGGTCTGGGGGCATCATCTTTCTAAATTGGTTCAATTCTTGGCACAAAACCAGGGGGCTTAGGATTACCTAATCTTTCTGGTATTATCAATCGGCTCAACAGGCTCAGATTTCAATAGTTTATTCATGCTCGGAGCTGCCCGACTGAGCAAATTGGACATGCCTTCTTCTGAATATTTTTGATTTTCTACACAAACTTCGAAATCTGAAGGGCTTAACATCACAGCATACGAAGAATGGTGTGGTCAAGCCATGGAACAAAGAGGGGACATCTCATTAATCTACAAGGCGCTGTCCTCGTCACACTCAAAGACTCCTTATATGCTAGCTTGGGAAACAGACTTTGCACAAGAATGGGATCTTGACATGTGGCATAGGAATTCCTCTAGGGTCTACAAGGGGGTGCGCAATACTGCCCTCGTAGAAGTCAATGTAAAAGTTATGTTGAGGTGGCACCTGGTCCCATTCAAACTAGCAAAGCTCTACCCTATGACCTCTCCCCTCTGTTTCAGAGGCTTTGATATGGGTTGGTGATATGTTACATGTCTGGTGGGATTGTCCTACTCAACTTTCCAGTAGAATCAGTTTTCAAAAACATGCAATATCTCATCTTCTTTATTCTCCTTGGAGCCAAACTGACCATTGCTCATTCTTGGAAGAGTCCTTACCTTTCTGTCCAGATGGCAAAGAGGAAAGTCTCTTGGAACCTTTTTGAGCCCGAGTGCCCAAACCGCGACACAAAACCAACTTATTTCTTTTTAAAGTGCCAACACAGAATTAAACCTACCAGCGACTCCTGAGGATGGGACTGATCATCCCTCTGAATGAGCCCCAAGGGACCAAAAATTTATTATTCTGCCAGATTCGCTCAGAATGAACAGTACAACATGCACTGACCTACCTGATACATGCACTGACCTACCTGACCATTAAACTCACCTACCTGACCATTAAACTCACCTACTTGACACATGCACTCACCTACCTCCTCGATATCCCCGCCGCACCAATCCTCCCCCTTCGCTTTTTCACAGGCTGCACTAGAAGGACAGGCTGAACCAAAGTCGTCCTGGAGCAGGAGTAGCTAAAATATCATGCCTGCAGAAAGGAATGCCTGAATACCTTAACAGAGGTGTAGGGATTCGGGGAAGCAATAAGCTGCCGAACAGAGACGGGACATTGGAGGAAGAATTTTACACCCCCCCCCCAAACAGCGCACATGATGGCTGGCCCACCCTCCTGCCGACGTCACTGGTACCTATGCAAAGAAGGGAGCCAGTGTCCTGTCGAGTCAGTGCAATTGACTGCCTGGCTGGGGGAATCTCCTGGCGTGCCGACAGAGATGGCTTGGAGTGCCACCTGTGGCACCCGTGCCATAGGTTCGCCATCACTGTCCTAGTTAGTCACTAACATCTTCGATTCCTTATTTTCCTTGAGCTTTTTCTCTTATTCCCTCTTCTTCTTCTATTGTCTCTCATTACCTCCTGGTATTTACCCCTCCTGGGGCTTTGTTACCCTCTGCTCCTAATACTTGACCAAGACCTCCTAGTATGTGTATTAGATCTTAGGTTGCCATTAGTAACTATGCATGTCTAGGCCTCTTTGGGCGCTGATCATTAAGAACCATAGGCTCAATTCTCTTTTTAAGTTGGAATGCACAGTATAGTTCTGAGATGATCAGATGGTGCACTTTGTCTACTTGTGGAGATTTTTTTTTTTTTTACTGTAATTATTCTTAAACTTTTCCTGTAGTAGTCTTTAACCACTTAAGACCCGGACCAATACGCTGGTAAATGACCCAAGGTGTTTTTGCGATTCGGCACTGCGTCGCTTTAACAGACAATTGCGCGGTCGTGCGACGTGGCTCCCAAACAAAATTTGCGTCCTTTTCTTCCCACAAATAGAGATTTCTTTTGGTGGTATTTGATCACCTCTGCGATTTTTATTTTTTGCGCTATATACAAAAATAGAGCGACATTTTTGAAAAAAAAAACACTATTTTTTACTTTTTGTTAAAAAAAAATCAAATAAACTAAATTTTAGTCAAACATTTAGGCCAAGATTTATTTAGCCACATGTCTTTAGTAAAAAAAAAAATCGCAATAAAAAAAAATAGCTACCTAGCGGGAACAGCGACACTAATACAGCGATCAGAAAAATTATCGCTTAGTGACGCTGGCAATAGGGAGTGAAAGGGTTAACTAGGGCGGTGATCAGGGGGTTAAAACTTTATTAGGGGGGGTGGGGGGGCTATCCTGAACCTAACACTAACTGACTTTTACACTGCCTGTCACACTGACACTAAATGCAGTGATTAGATCACTGCATTCAGTGACACTGTGACAGGGGGGGTGGGGGGGCAGATCGCAAGGGGTTAAGTATGCCTATGTGAGTGTATGTCAGTGTAGTGTTAGTGCAGGACTTACTGTGAGGTGTTTCTCCCATCGCAGCGGTTGGAAATACCGCTGCGATGGGAGATTACATCACTTCCCCCTTCCTGTGTTTACACAGGAGGAGGAAGTGACAGAAGGGGGAGCGCGCGCATTGGCTGGGAGCGATCACGGGGGGGCGGGTAAACACCGACATCCGCCCGCTCGTCCCGGATCGCTCCCGGAGCCAGGGGGACCCCCGCACGCCGCGGAGTGGGTCCCGATGGGACCCCCAAACCGCACGAAGGCGGGGACGTAAATTTACGCCCTTGTGCCTGTACGAGCCATTCTGTGGCCGTATATGTGCGTGAGGGGGTCCTTAAGTGGTTAATAGGGATGGGCGAACGGTTCGGGCCAAACTTTGGTTGTTCGGTGTTTGGGGAAAATCCGAAAGCCGCGGAACTCTGATAAAGTCTATGGGATACTAACATGAAAAATGTAAAGTGCTAATTTTAAAGGCTTATATGCATGGTATTGTCCTAAAAAGTTTTTGGGGACCTAGGTCCGATGCATTGTTCGCTCAACTTGTCTTGCATACACACGGTCACACAAATGTTGTCGGAAATTCGGAACGTCATGATTCCGAGCATGTGTCCAATTGATTCTGAGCATGCATAGGCTTTTTGTGCTAAAGACGATTGGAATTTCCGACAAGAGCATTTGTTGTTGGAAAAATTGAGAACCAGCTCTCAAACATTTGTTGTCATAAATTCCGACAGCAAATGTCCGATGGAGCATACACACGGTCGGATTTTCCGACAACAAGCTCACATTGTTGTCAGAAATTCCGACTGTGTGTACGCGGCATTACTGTGTAGAAACCTTTCCATATTTGGAGATAAAATGAGTGCCCCCTTGTCCTCTGTGTTGACCATAAAGTGAATAACTCAGAACCAGGTTCACTATATGGACCCCTTATATATTTTTACATGTTGATTATATCCCCCCTTAATCTCCTCTTCTCAAGAAACAATAAATTAATTTCCTCTAATCTTTCCTCGAAACTGAGTTCTTCCATGCCTCTTATCAGTTTGGTGGCCCTTCTCTGTACTTTCTCCAGTTCCCTGATATCCTTTTTGTGAACTGGTGCCCAAAACTGAACTGCATATTCCAGAAGAGGTTTTACTAATGATTTGTAAGGGGCAAAATTATATTTCTCTACCTATTTATTATACCTCTCCTAATACAAGAAAGGATTTTGCTCACTTTGGAAAGCGCAGCTTGGCATTGCATGCTATTATTGAGTTTATGATCTACCCAAACCCCCAGATCCTTCTCCGCTATGGATTCTCCCAGTTGATCTCCCCTAGTATGTATGATGCATGCATATTCTTAGCACCCAAGTGCATAACTTTACATTTATCAACATTTAACCTTATCTGCCACATAGTCGCCCAATTAGACAGAGCAATGAGGTCGGCTTGTAAATGGTGACATCCTGTAAGGACGTTATTCCACTGCATAGCTTGGTGTCATCTGCAAATACTGAAATGGTACTTTTAATCTCAGACTCTACATCATTTATAAAGATATTAAAACGTAAGGGTCTCTGAACCTTGGGGTACACCACTAATAACCTTAGACCATTCAGAGTATGAATCATTAACCACTACTCTCTGAATTTGGTCTTTTAGACAGTTTTCTATCCATTTACAAACTGATCTTTCCAAGCCTGTCAACTTTACCTTACACATTACCTTTACATTACAGCCAGTCACATGTAATGCAGGAAGTGCCATTAATCGGCGCCCCTCACACTAACGATTCGATGCGTGTACCCGGCGGTGAGAGAGCAGGGACGTGGAGCTCTGTGTGTAAAAAAACAGCATGGGTTCCCCCCTAGTCTATTACCAGGTCAATGGGTAACCCCATGCTTTCTCCATGCGTCAGAGAGGTGGCCCCGCCCTCAGCTATAAAATAACTGTCACACTGAGAGAGCGTAATTATGCCGGGCCCCTCCTATGGAGGCGGTATTGTTGCTAGCGTCAGTTTTTTTTTTTCGAGAGTGGATTACATCGATTGAATTTTTTTTTTTTTTTTTAATAAAAGAACTTGTCCCAAACTGTCTCCTTTGATTTTTAACATGTTGACACTTATATTTTTGTGAAATGGTAGGGGTACAATGTACCCCCTTATCAATTCACATAGGGGGTGGGTCGGCATCTGGAGTTCCCCTTTGTTAAAGGGGGCTTCCAGATTCCGATAAACCCACCCACAGACTCCCACAACCACCGGGCAAGGGTTGTAAGGATGAGGCCCTTGTCTCCATCAACATGGGGACATCCTCCCCATGTTGAGGGCATGTGGCCTGGTACAGTTCAGGAGGGGGGGCACTCTCTAATCCCCCCCTCTTTTCCTGCGGCCGCCAGATAAGCGTCTGGTATGGATTTTTGGGGGAGAATCCCATGCCATTTTTTTTAAATGGCTCAGAGTTCCCCTGTAATTTCCATACCGGACCTGAAGGACCTGATATGGAATTTGGGAGGGACCCCATGCTTTTTTTTATATTCATACCAGACCCAAAGGGCCTGGTAATGGACTAAGGGGGGAACAATGAATTTTACCTGTATTGCCGGGACCCGGCAATTCATTATAGCCGCAAGTAATTTTGAATTACTTTTTTTTAGTTTAGAAATGTCATTTTGTACAGGGACATTTCTTTTTTTTTCATTCAAGTTTAAGTTTATTTTCTTAAAAAAGTCAGTACAATTTAAAGAACATATCAGGAAATCAATACATTTTGTTACATATCCTTAAATATTGAGACATCGTTTGCTGGAGTCATCACTTCGTCATTTCTCAACCATACCTAAATAACATTCTATCTGCGATGAAAGGAAAACAGGTTCAACAAGGGAGTCAATTCTGACCCTAAGCCAAATAGTCTAACCGGGGTAGCTCCCTACCCTCCCCCAAATCCTGCAGTTCCTATCAATCCGTCTAGGGTCTCTAGTCTACAGCAGTTGGGATAAATCAAAACCTTATTGGTCCAACATATATAGAAATGAGATGGGAAGGGCACCCTCCACCCCAACTGACACCCCCAATGGGATCACTCTGTGCCCGGGGAGGTAGAGTAATTCCCCCAAACCATCCTGCCCCCTTAGCAAGTTATTATAAATATTACAGTTTTGTGAAGTCCACTTCGTGATGTACCTCCATTTCATAAACTTAAAACTTCTCAAGTACCTCTGGTACGAAGTGTATGATATCTGGACCGATTAAATGAACCTAATACTAAAAGAATAAATAACAAGTTCGATTAAGAGAGAGGAAGAGGGAGGGAGAAAAACAGAGGAGAATCCCTCTTCAACTTCCTCCACCCCTATGATAGAGGCGTAACATGTGTATATATATGGAGAACGTTTCCCAAACACAGATTATACAAAAAACCTGAACACAAGCACAGCATAAAACCAGAACATAGAGAAGAAAAGTAGAAGAGAAGGAAAAGAGGAATGTGAGAAAGATAGAAAGAGAGGGAACGAAAAAGAGGGTAGGGGTGAGAGGGTAGAGAGACAGAGATCCTACCTGCCAGGTGTGTACATCAGCCTACAGTAAGTTATGTTATCACCCCTTTATGGGGTGTGAGATCCCTAAGTACTTTATCCATGGTTCCCAGATTGCGTTAAACTGAGTAAGTCTATCCAACATTGAGCCAATTCTCCTTTCCTGTTCCATTATCCAGGTGATCTTTCTTTTCATACTTAAGATTGAGACCGCCGGTTTCTTCCAGGCTGCAGCTACTGTATAGTGATTCTAGCTCCTGTTAGGATAAACCATATCAGCCTTCTGGTAACCTTTGATACTTGTGGTATGAATCCATTCAGTAAGGCAATCGCCGGGGACTGATGTATATTACAACCCGTAATCCGTCTAATTATATGGAACACTTTACTCCAAAAACCTCGTATTCTTGGGCATTCCCACCAGGTGTGAATCATGGAGCCCACACCTTGGCATCCTCTGAAGCATAGAGATGAGGATGAAGGATATATGGTTGCCAGTCTTAGAGGAACTAGATACCATCTAGTAAATATTTTGACATTCGCCTCTATGAGTGACATGTTGATGATACCCTTTATAGATCTATGGAAGTTTTCTCCCCAATCTTCCAAATCCCACTCATCCTGAATTTCCTTCTCCCAAGCTAGCATATAGGGTAATTTATTGACATTGTTCGCAAGGGATTTGTAAATTACAGAAATACCACCCTTCCTTACTGGGGCCTGTTCACATTTTCGTTCATAGGGCATAAAATGACCAGTTACAGCCTTGTCAGTCCAGAGTTTCTGTACAAAACTGTAGATTTGAGAAAATCTTGATTTCTCTGAAGGAGGAAGATCAAGACTGTCCCTAAAATATTGTTCTGATAGAGGACCTGAGTGGGAGAAGAATCGTCCAATGCGGTATACTCCCTTATCTCACCACCACTGGAAGGATTCAACGTTCACATTGGATGCAAAGGACGGGACCTGAAATATATCAGTTAATAGTAGACTCTTAGAGACTAAAGAGGGATTGCTCCTGAGCGAGTCCCACAGAACCAACGCCTGTGACAGTGCCGGAGACATAATAGAATGTCTGCGTTTGGGGATAGACCACACAAGATTTTCCAATGAGCATGTGGGGGACGCCTGTTCTTCCAGACTAACCCAATCAGGTTGGTCCTGTTTGAGGTATATATCTGACAGTTGTGCCAGTCTAGCTGCCTAGTAGTACCACAGCAAATTTGGGAGTCCCAAACCTCCCTGATTAGGGAGATTAAAGAGGCTAGGCGATGATACACGGGGGCTTTTTTTGTTCCATACAAATTTGGTGATCTTACCCTGAAAAGCCTTCAAGTGATTCCTTTTTATCGGTATGGGGAGAGAACGAAAGAGGTATAGAAGTCTAGGAAGAAGAGTCATCTTGACAGAGTTTATCCTGCCAATCCAGCCTATATTCTGTGTATCCCAATCACCTAAATCAGATTCAAGTTTTTTATACATAGGAGGGTAGTTGGCTGTACAGTATATAGATCCTCAAATTTCGAAGATAAATTGATACCCAAGTATTTGATAGATGAGCCATTCCAACCAAATTCATATTTCTTTTGTAGTAAGGAAACTACATCTACAGGAAGCGAGACATTGAGGGCCCTAGATTTGGACATATTGACTTTAAGGCCAGAGGCCCTGGAGAATTTGTCAAGTACAGAGTAGATTTCGGACATAGAGGAAATCGGGGAAGTAACAAATAGTAGCAGGTCATCCGCAAATAATGCACATTTGTGGTCCTTACGGGTACATTGAACTCCTCTGATATTCGCGTTATTCCGAATCGCTATTGCCAAAGATTCTATAACAATTGCAAATATCAAAGGAGACAATGGGCATCCCTGGCGGGTTCCCCTTTTAATTTTAATAGGTTCTGAAAATAGTCCCTGTAGTCTTATTTTAGCCTCAGGAGAAGAGTAGAGTGCAGATAATATGCCCAAGACTCTTGAGCCAAACCCCCAACGTCTCATAACTTCAAACATATATGGCCAGGAGACCGAATCAAAGGCCTTTTGAAGGTCCAATGATAAGAGCATCCCTTCTTGTTTTTGATCTCCTATCCAACCGGATTGCAATATGGAGATTATGTCTACCGCTCTCCTTACTTGGTCAGGGCCTTGTCTACCAGGAATGAAACCCACCTGATCCTTATGTATATACTGACCAATGAAGGATGCTAGTCTATTGGCTATTATTTTGGTTAGGATTTTAAGGTCATTGTTAATCAACGATATTGGTCTATAGTTTTCCACTTGACTGGTATCCTTGTCAGGTTTAGGGATCCCAGAGATATATGCCGAATTCAGCTGAATATCTATAGGATTCCCCTTCGTTAAATGGTTAAAAAAACGAGTAAGGTATGGAGATAGAAGAGCCCAGAAAGTCTTGTAGTAAGGAGCAGAGAAACCATCTGGTCCTGGAGCTTTATCTGTTTTTAACATTTTGATCACTTCCAAAACTTCCTCAATCGAGATGGGAGCTTCCATTTTCTCTCTATGCACTTCCGCCAGCGAGGGAAGGTCCAAACTATCTAGGAATTCTCCCACGCTATTAGAATTGGAGAGTGTTTCAAAGTCGTAAAGTTTTGAATAGAAGCTTTGGAAGGAATCCATCACCTTCTGAGGGTTCAAGGTAAATAAGCCATTGGCTTGTTTAATCTTAGGGAGGACTCTCTGCCTTAGTCTAGGGGATAGTTTATGCGCCAACATTGGACCAATTTTATCTTTTAATCTATAAAATATAGCTCCCGACCATTTAAGTGCCTCATCTGCTCTTACCGTAAGCACAAGATTCAGAGCTGTCCTGGCAGCGTCCAATTTAGAAGTTGGGAAACCAAAGGGGTCCAATTTATGCTTTTTGCTCAAATCGTCAAATGTCTTTTCAAGTTCTTCCACCTCCAGCCTCTTCAGTCTTTTTTGTCTGGCTGCGATCTGTATTAGTTTTCCCCTCACTGTCACCTTGTGGGCCGCCCATAAGGTTTCTGGAGAGATTTCCTCTATGTCATTATTTTTAAAGTAATCTGTTATAGCTTGTTCAATCTCTGTGGCTATAGTTGGGTCTTTCAACAATGACTGGTTGAGGGTCCAATGAGATACTCTTTGATTAGAACTGTTTTTTCTTAGAGATAACAGAACCATGGAATGATCCGACCATGGGACGTCCATAATGGAGGACTTCTGGGCCGAGGGGACATGGTGATTGGAAAGTAATATGTGGTCTATACGTGAATACGACTGGTGGGGGGTTAGAGAAGTGAGTAAAATCTTTAGCAGTTGGGTTCAATTCTCTCCATATGTCGGTCAATCTATATTGGTGAAGCACGCGAGCGACTTGGGTACTGGTTTTAGTAGGTCTAATTAATTTAGCCTTTGCTGGGCCGGATTTATCCTGTCCAGAGTCAAAAGCCAGATTGGAATCTCCCCCCATAACTATGACTCCCTCTACCAAAGGCTGGAGAGATTTAAGCATTTGGCAGAAAAAACCCTTCTGTCCCCGGTTGGGAGCATAGTATGATATAAAAGTGTACGTATTTCCTTCCAGAGTGCCCTTTACCAGAATGAATCTACCCTCTGGGTCCGCGTATTCCTTAATTAAGTTAAATTTGCAGTGTTTGGAGAATAAAATTGCCACTCCTTTAGTCTTATTTTCGGCCTTTGATAGGTAGAATAATGGGAAATGAGCATGTAAGAACGAGGGAGTATACCGCTTTGGGAAGTGGGTCTCTTGTAGAAATACCACATCAGCATGAAGGGATTTGTAGACTTGTAGCGCCTTTCGTCTTTTAACTGGAGAATTCAGCCCCTGCGTGTTGTGTGAAACAACACGAAGGGGAGCAGGAGGATTAGCCATACCAGCCATGGGATATAAAATTGGCAAAGCTAATTCTCATGCGTTCCCAAACAATATCCGTATCATGAGACACATTAACCAACTTAGGTACATTATCCGGTTTGCAAAATAATGACTGTAGACACTTAAACGTAGGAGCTCTCATTGGCAGGTAGGTCGGGGGGGAAGAGTGAACAGAAGAGAAAGAAATGATAGAGAAAAAAGAAAATAGACAAAGACATTTTATCCATATGTAAATTAACGTAAGGTCAAAAAATGACCCAGAATGAGGGGAGGGTGTATTTCCCCTCCCCCCATTCAAACACGTGACCATAGAATAGCCCAGAAAATAAGGGGCTATGGGGCTGATTTACTAATGAATCTGCGCTGCGCCGGTACATGCCTTAATTAGTGCGCTGGATGAATCCC
This sequence comes from Rana kukunoris, assembly GCA_029574335.1. Classification (NCBI taxonomy): domain Eukaryota; kingdom Metazoa; phylum Chordata; class Amphibia; order Anura; family Ranidae; genus Rana; species Rana kukunoris. The sequence continues at coordinate 217,058,113 of CM056059.1, read as the reverse complement.
TAATTAGGCGCATGAACCGGCGGCAGCAGCAGCGCGATGTGATTGATAACTAAAGCCGCCGCCGAACTCCCTGTATAAGTCTATGGGGGAAATCTTAATAGTGAATTTTAAAGGCTAATCTGCAAGTTTTGTCCTAAAAAGTGTTTGGGGACCTCAGTCCTGCCCCAGGGGACATGTACCAATGCTTTTTTTTATTTTTTAAAACGGCCGTTTTTTCGGGAGCAGTGATTTTAATAATGCTAAAAGTGCAATAATAAAAGTGTAATTTTCCTTTAAATTTCGTACTATGGGGGTCTCTAATGTCAGCATGTGAAAAAGCGCATGTTTCCCGTGGTTAGAACTGTCTCTGCACAAAATGTCATTTTTCAAAGGAAAAAAAGCCATTTAAAACTGACTCGCGGCTATAATGAATTGTCGGCTCCCGGCAATTGCAGGAGAATTCATTCATTAAAAAAAGGAAAAAAAAAGCGTGGGGGTCCCCCCAAATTCAATAACCAGACCCTTTAGGTCTGGTATGGATATTAAGGGGAACCCCGCCGTCAATTTAAAAAAAAAAATGACGTGGGGTTCCCCCCAAATATCCATAACCAGACCCTTCGGGTCTGGTGTGCAATTTAAGGGGAACTCCACTCCAAATTAAAAAAAAAATGGCGTGGAGTCCCCCCTAAAATCCACACCAGACCCCTTATCCGAGCACGTTGACCTGGCCGGCCGCAGAAAAGAGGGGGGGACAGAGCGCGGCCCCCCCCCTCTCCTGAACCGCACCAGGCCACATGCCCTCAACATTGGGAGGGTGTTTTGGGGTGCCCCCCAAAACACCTTGTCCCCATGTTGATGAGGACAAGGGTCTCTTCCCCACAACCCTTGCCCGGTGGTTGTGGGGGTCTGCGGGCAGGAGGCTTATCGAAATCTGGAAGACCCCTTTAACAAAGGGGCCCCCCAGATCCCGGCCCCCCCCCTGTGTGAAATGGTAATGGGGTACCTTGTACCTCTACCATTTCACGAGAAAAAAAATGTAAAGGGTTAAAAAAGACAAGAGCCGGTTTTTGACAAGTCCTTTATTATCTTCTTTCTTCTTTCCTTCGGGTTTCTTCTTCCTCCTCCTTCTTCTTCCTCTGCTTCTGTCTTGGGTCTTCTATTCCCGCATCTTGCCCGGCGTGTTCTTCCATCTTCTGTTCCTCCCGCTGTCCTTCTCGTCCGCATCTTCTTCTCCTTCTTCTTCTTCGCCGGAGGCGCCGCTTCCAATTGAAATCCCCGCTGTCTGCCGGACCACGCCCCCCCCTCTGACGCCACGGGCAAGCTCTTAGGAGTGTGCTGCAAGTGCGTCCGAGGGGGGCGTGGTCACATGTCAGAGGGCGGGCAATTCAATTTGAAGCTCGTGCGCGGCTTTTTCTTTGCCAGAGTCGCCGCTTCCAATTGAATTGCCCGCTTTCTGGAACATGTGACCACGCCCCCCTCTGACGCACTGGCACCACACGGGGACTTTCCTAAGAGCTTGCCCGTGGCGTCAGAGGGGGGGGCGTGGTCCGGCAGACAGCGGGGATTTCAATTGGAAGCGGCCGCTCCGGCGAAGAAGAAGAAGGAGAAGATGCGGACGAGAAGGACAGCGGAAGAAGATGGAAGAACACGCCGGGCAAGATGCGGGAATAGAAGACCCAAGACAGAAGCAGAGGAAGAAGAAGGAGGAGGAGGAAGAAGAAACCCGAAGGAAAGAAGAAAGAAGATAATAAAGGACTTGTCAAAAACCGGCTCTTGTCGTTTTTAACCCTTTACATTTTTTTTACTCGTGAAATGGTAGAGGTACAAGGTACCCCATTACCATTTCACACAGGGGGGGGGCCGGGATCTGGGGGGCCCCTTTGTTAAAGGGGTCTTCCAGATTTCGATAAGCCTTCCGCCCGCAGACCCCCACAACCACCGGGCAAGGGTTGTGGGGAAGAGACCCTTGTCCTCATCAACATGGGGACAAGGTGTTTTGGGGGGCACCCCAAAACACCCTCCCAATGTTGAGGGCATGTGGCCTGGTGCGGTTCAGGAGAGGGGGGGGGCCGCGCTCTGTCCCCCCCTCTTTTCTGCGGCCGGCCAGGTCAACGTGCTCGGATAAGGGGTCTGGTGTGGATTTTAGGGGGGACTCCACGCCATTTTTTTTTTAATTTGGAGTGGAGTTCCCCTTAAATTCCACACCAGACCCGAAGGGTCTGGTTATGGATATTTGGGGGGAACCCCACGTCATTTTTTTAATAAATTGACGGCGGGGTTCCCCTTAATATCCATATCAGACCTAAAGGGTCTGGTTATTGAATTTGGGGGGACCCCCACGCTTTTTTTTTCCCTTTTTTTAATGAATGAATTCTCCTGCAATTTCCAAGAGCTGACAATTCATTATTGCCGCGAGTCAGTTTTAAATGGCTTTTTTTTTTTTTTTTTTTTTCAGAATGTCATTTTGTGCAAAGACATATTTCTAACCGCAGGAAAAGTGCGCTTTATTCACCTGCTGACATTCCCCCCCCCCCCATGGTACGAAATTTAAAATAATTATTCAAATGACGTGGGGGTCCCCCCAAATTCAATAACCAGACCCTTTAGGTCTGGTATGGATATTAAGGGGAACCCCGCCGTCAATTTTAAAAAAAAATGACGTGGGGTTCCCCCCAAATATCCATAACCAGACCCTTCGGGTCTGGTGTGGAATTTAAGGGGAACTCCACCCCAAATTAAAAATAAAATGGCGTGGAGTCCCCCCTAAAATCCACACCAGACCCCTTATCCGAGCACGTTGACCTGGCCGGCCGCAGAAAAGAGGGGGGGACAGAGCGCGGCCCCCCCCCTCTCCTGAACCGCACCAGGCCACATGCCCTCAACATTGGGAGGGTGTTTTGGGGTACCCCCAAAACACCTTGTCCCCATGTTGATGAGGACAAGGGTCTCTTCCCCACAACCCTTGCCCGGTGGTTGTGGGGGTCTGCGGGCGGAAGGCTTATCGAAATCTGGAAGACCCCTTTAACAAAGGGGCCCCCCAGATCCCGACCCCCCCCCTGTGTGAAATGGTAATGGGGTACCTTGTACCTCTACCATTTCACGAGTAAAAAAATGTAAAGGGTTAAAAAAGACAAGACCCGGTTTTTGACAAGTCCTTTATTATCTTCTTTCTTCTTTCCTTCGGGTTTCTTCTTCCTCCTCCTTCTTCTTCCTCTGCTTCTGTCTTGGGTCTTCTATTCCCGCATCTTGCCCGGCGTGTTCTTCCATCTTCTGTTCCTCCCGCTGTCCTTCTCGTCCGCATCTTCTCCTTCTTCTTCTTCGCCGGAGCGGCCGCTTCCAATTGAAATCCCCGCTTTCTGCCGGACCACGCCCCCCCCTCTGACGCCACGGGCAAGCTCTTAGGAAAGTCCCCGTGTGGTGCCAGTGCGTCAGAGGGGGGCGTGGTCACATGTTCCAGAAAGCGGGCAATTCAATTGGAAGCGGCGACTCTGGCAAAGAAAAAGCCGCGCACGAGCTTCAAATTGAATTGGCCGCCCTCTGACATGTGACCACGCCCCCCTCTGACGCACTTGCAGCACACTCCTAAGAGCTTGCCCGTGGCGTCAGAGGGGGGGGCGTGGTCCGGCAGACAGCGGGGATTTCAATTGGAAGCGGCCGCTCCGGCGAAGAAGAAGAAGAAGGAGAAGATGCGGACGAGAAGGACAGCGGGAGAAGATGGAAGAACACGCCGGGCAAGATGCGGGAATAGAAGACCCAAGACAGAAGCAGAGGAAGAAGAAGGAGGAGGAGGAAGAAGAAACCCGAAGGAAAGAAGAAAGAAGATAATAAAGGACTTGTCAAAAACCGGCTCTTGTCGTTTTTAACCCTTTACATTTTTTTTCTCGTGAAATGGTAGAGGTACAAGGTACCCCATTACCATTTCACACAGGGGGGGGGCCGGGATCTGGGGGGCCCCTTTGTTAAAGGGGTCTTCCAGATTTCGATAAGCCTCCTGCCCGCAGACCCCCACAACCACCGGGCAAGGGTTGTGGGGAAGAGACCCTTGTCCTCATCAACATGGGGACAAGGTGTTTTGGGGGGCACCCCAAAACACCCTCCCAATGTTGAGGGCATGTGGCCTGGTGCGGTTCAGGAGAGGGGGGGGGCCGCGCTCTGTCCCCCCCTCTTTTCTGCGGCCGGCCAGGTCAACGTGCTCGGATAAGGGGTCTGGTGTGGATTTTAGGGGGGACTCCACGCCATTTTTTTTTTTAGTTGGAGTGGAGTTCCCCTTAAATTCCACACCAGACCTGAAGGGTCTGGTTATGGATATTTGGGGGGAACCCCACGTCATTTTTTTTAAAAATTGATGGCGGGGTTCCCCTTAATATCCATACCAGACCTAAAGGGTCTGGTTATTGAATTTGGGGGGACCCCCACGCTTTTTTTTTGGTGTTTTTAATGAATGAATTCTCCTGCAAATTCCAAGAGCTGACAATTCATTATAGCCGCGAGTCAGTTTTAAATGGCTTTTTTCCTTCAGAATGTCATTTTTCACATGCTGACATTACACCCAGGGCCGCCATCAGGGGGGTACAGGCAGTACACCTGCAGGGCCGCCATTAGGGGGGTACAGGCATTACACCGCCCGGGGGTCCCCAGGGGCCCCCAGGGGCCCGGATGGGAACCACCCTAAAACAAAAAAAACTATATTTTTTTTTTTTTTTTTTGTTTAAGGGCTCCGAAGGTCCCCAGGGGCCCGGAGGCCACTAAGGGCCCCAGATGGCAAGCCCTTTTTTTTAAATAAAATATATATATTTAAAAAAAAATATATATTTTTTAAATATATTTGTTTATTTTTTTTTTAAGGAAAGGGCCCAGAGGTCCCCAGGGCCCTGGAAGGCTACCCCCTTGTTTTTTTAACTTTTTTTCGATAAATGTTATATTTAAAAAATATATATATATGTATTTTCTCTCTTTTGTATTTTTATTTGATAAAGAGCACAGAGGTCCCCAGGGCCCCGGATGGCTACCCCCCTTTTTTATATATATTTTTCTTTATTTCTTATTTCTGTCAAAATTTTTGTAAAGGGCCCCCCCGCTCCTCAATTTGCGGCACCACCCCCCCCCCCCGCTTCTCAATTTCATACGGCAGCACCCCCCCCCCCGGTTCTCTGCTCCAGGGGGCCCATGCCTGAAGCTGTGTAAGGGGCCCCAAAATTCATGATGGCGGCCCTGTACACCTGTAAGGGGCCCGGGGGTCCGGAGGTGCCCAGATGCCTGGAGGCCCCCCAGTGCCCCAGATGGTAACCCCCCTCTTTTTTTTTTTGTATATATATTTGTTAGTTGGTTTTTGTAGGATTTTTTATTAAAGGGCCAATTTTTGGAATTTAATATTTTTTTGCAGTCTGGAGGTCCCCAGGGCCCCGGGTGGCAACCCCCCAAATTTGTTGTTATTAAAGGGCCAATGTTTTGGTTTAGGGGTCTGGAGGTCCCCAGTGGCCTGGTCCCCAGTGGCCCGGAGATCCCAGGGCTCCAGATGACAACCCCCCACCTTTACAAAAAAAAAAAAAAAAAAAAACATATGATATATTTTTTGGTTATTTTTTAAACATATATATATATAATATAATTTTGAAAGCTCCCAGAGGGCCCCTTTTTGCTTCTAAAAATGTTATAAACATTTTCCCCAGGTTTGTTACTTTTTACTTTAATTTCTTTTTTAAAGTGTATTTTGTGCGTGAAGTCGAGAGAGAGGAGCTGGACTTGCAATCGCCATCCTTCTCCATGGCCCCGGTGGCAATGGTGGGTGTGAGGGGGGCCTCCCACTCACCCCACCTGCTACACTTGGGAGCCCGATGGGACAGAGGGACTCCCCCTATGAAGGAGTGTAGCCCACCCAGCCAGCCCTGTAGGTCCTTCGCCTCCCTTTATTTTAGGAGACCTCATGGCCAAAGTGTGTGCAAGTGTGGTGTTTTTTTTTGGGGGGGGGGGGTGGGCATACTAAGCACAGGCGTACCTTGCATAGCACACCCACCGGGAGCCGGGCTGACACCACCAAACTCAATTCACATGTAGCCGAGACCGGGATCCGAACCCTTGGCTGCAGAGGTGAACGGCTTGTCAGCGCAGTGCCATTCACGTTGAGCCACCACAGCTCCCACCCAATGTGTTTTTTTTTTGTTTAGATTTTTGGTAGTTATTTTTTATTAAAGGGCCCAGAGCTCCCAAGGCAACCCCCTTTTTTATTATTTTATATATGTAGATATTGTAATTTATTTTTCATTAAAGAGCCCAGAAGTTTCTTTTTATTAAAGGGCCCAGTGGTCCCCAGGGCCCCCGGATGGCTACCACCCTTTTTAATATATATTTTTCTATATGTATTTTTTAGTAAAGGAACCCCCCGCTTATCAAATTGCGGCAGCCCCCCCCCCTTCTTAATATCAGGCGGCACCCCCCCCCCCTATTCTCTGCTCCAGGGGGCCCATGCCTGAAGCTGTGTAAGGGGCCCCATAATTCCTGATGGCGCCCCTAATTGCCTCCCCCCCCCCCATGGTACGAAATTTCAAGGAATTTTTCACTTTTATTGGTGCACTTTAACCACTTCCATACCGCGCCTATTCTGGCACTTCTCTCCTTCATGTAACAATTATATTTTCTTCCTTGAAACTTACTCAGGACCCCCAAACATTATATATATTTTATTAACAAACACCCTAGGGAATAAAGTGGCGGCCATTTTTTCGGACACATTTCCAACAGTATTTGTGCCAAAAATGTTCTAACGTTTTTTTTTTTTTTTGGCTTTCCAAAAAAAAACCTGTTTCATGAATGACAAAATAAGAAAGCAGTAAAGCTAGGCCAATTTTTAGGGATAAGGTAAAAGATGATGTTACACCGAGTAAATAGATACCTAACTTGTCACGCTTTCATATTGCGCACACTCATGGAATGGCGCTAAACTTCGTTATAAAAAATCTCCATAGGCAACGCTTGACTTTTTTTCTCAGGTTACCACTTTTGAGTTACAGAGGAGGTCTAGTGCTAACATTATTGCTCTCGCTCTAACGCACGCTATGATACCTCACATGTGGGGTTTGAAGGATGTTTACATATGTGGGTGGGACTTGCATGCGTGTTCGCTTCTGAGTGCGAGCTACTAGGGACAGGAGCATTTAAATTCCTTTGTTATTTTATTTTTTTACTTAATATTTTATTTTTTGCACTTGTTTGTCCCTTTGTTTGTATTATTTTTCACTTTTCTTCCTATTACAAGGAATGTAAACATCCCTTGTAATAGGACTAGTGTGTGACAGGTCCTCTTTATAGAGAAAGGCGGGGTCAATTAGACCCCACATCTGTCCTCCAGGCTGGAAATCATGGAATTGGTAAAAAAAAAAACATCTCATGCTTTCAGCTGCAATCATGTTCGTTCAGCACAGTAGCGTAGTGTGTAGCATGTTCACCTAGCAGCAAAAGGGTTGCTGGTTCGAATCCCACCCGTGACACTATCTGCCTTGAGTTTGCATGTTCTCCCTGTCCGGGTTTCCTCCCACAATCTAAAAACATGCTGTAAATTGGATCCTGTCTAAATAAGCCCTAATATGCAGTAGGATATTTAGGTTTTGTGCTTCCCTAGGCCTGACCAAATTTTGGCACCCCCCTAATAGAAAAATGACCCACCCTTCCTGTCAAGGCCACACCCTGTTTTTTTATGACCCACCCAGGAATTTTCAGGGGACACACACAAGTTCTGTGGGGGGGGACTTGGGGGGGCCCTTAATTTGCCTACTTTTTCGATCACTTCCTGTTTGGCTATGGGGCAGGAAGTGAAGGCCAATCTCCCCAAACGGACAGGGATAATACAAAATAAACTGACAGAGCTTCTAACCCCCCCCCCCCCCCCCCACCAACTCTATCCAAAATGAAAGAAATCCAAAAAATAAAAGTGATGATTATTGTTCCAGTTTAACCCCAAATTTCAGATCATTTTATTGAGAGGCTTAAGAAAATATAACCATGCCAATAGGCCACGATCCAGCGTTGCTAATATGTATGAATGTGTGTTAGGGACCCCCACAAACACCACCCAATGTTAAATCAACTATTTTCATGTTTGTTTTGGGGATGCCTGCACCCCTGATAGGGTAAAGACACCTCACAAATGTTGTCACTTTCTACTTAATTCATTCACTTCCTGCCACACAGCCAAACAGGAAGTGAGGGAAACACCTGAGTAATGTTTTGTTGGGGACACACAGATCAATATAAATAGTTTCCCATTTTGGAAATGGCATTTTGCTGTGTACACCCCAAATTAGTAGGAATCTTGGACTTTGGGGTCCATTTACTAAAGGCAAATCCACTTTGCACTACAAGTGGACAAGCAAGGAAGAAAACTCAAAACTTGGCGGGATTGGAAGTAAAAACCATCAGTGCTTCCCTTCTGATTTTCATTGCCTACGCTTCTACTGCAGAGCGGCTTTGCCTTTACTAAACCCCAAAGTAACCAATCATTTGGGGTGTACACTGCAGTGCAATTTGCTTAATGGTGACACTAGTTAGATTGACCTGTGCCCCGAAGAAAAGACCATTGGTAGGGTTTTAACCTCACTTCCTGTTCAGCTGTGTGACAGGAAGTGAAGCCAATTTTAGGAAAAGGGACACAAAGCCCAACCTAAAAACACTAGCAGGGGTTCTAACACTCAATTGGCTTCCCTCAAACAACCCACAATTAGAATAGGATTGTCTTGTGCTAGTTTCAAGCACAGCGCTGTAAATCAGCACTTCAAGCCTGTCCAAAAAAAACACACCACCCCCCCCCCCCCTCCAACAGGCCCTGTTTGCAGCTTTTCCTACATCTTGCACATGTGCTTTAAAAAGTCAGTCTGGACATCAGTTCTAGGAAACAATACTTACCGCTTTGTCCTTCCTTTTCTGGTGACTAAACATTTCATGCATACACACCAGGAAAGATCTTAGAGACAAATCACACTTGATGGTTTAGGCCCAAACTAGTTCAGCTGCAGCGGTTGAAATCCATAGCATGAAAAAAATATCACAAAACAAACTTCAAAATTTGAAAGTAATTTTATTGGTCCACAAAACAAGGAAAGCAAAAAAAAAATTACAAATAAACACACCAAAAATATATACAAACACCTAAAAACAAAAAAGACCAACGTTTATTTCACAGTCATTGGAAAATAAATCATGCTTTTGAAATAACAGGATAGACCCACAGGATTAAAACATTAGTCATTAACATCTTGAGAAACATTTAGCAAAATTATGTAGCAGAGAAAACATCAAAAAATACAAAACTTGCTCCAAAACATCTCTGTTTCACTCCGCCATTCCTTCCAGCCAGCAAATCTGCCCCCTCTGAGGGGCAGCTGACACGTGCAGTATCCACGCTTTTTATAACATGTGTGCTAATGAACCAATTGGAAACACATGAAGAAATGTCAGCCTCTAGTTTGTGTGCACTTGGAACTGCTTACACCTGTTAAGGATGTCCTTAAATTACTAAGCCAAAAAAAGAGCTTTCTGAGCATGCTCAGAAAGATGCAAGTCATTTTCAGGATGAAACTTCCAACTTCTTTTTCTAACTGTTCGAGCATGCCCAGTTCACTCGAAATGCAGTACCAGAATCAAATCTGCAATGGCGGATGAAAGCATTAGAGGTGTTAAATTTTTTTTTGGTCCCCATGAAGTGATGCTTTACAAGCTGAACGGGAGGTCTTATAGAATTTTTACGTAACAAACCTAAATAGTAATAATTTAAACGCCCCTGTCCCTAGTAGCTCGCAGTCAGAAGGGAACAAGCAGCATTTTTATTGTTTCCGGTTACCAGTTTAGATTTACAGATGAGGTCTAGTGCTATAAATATTCCTCTTGCTGTTACGCACGCTATGATACCTCACATGTGTGGTTTGAAGAATGTTTCCATATATGGGGGCGGGCCTTAAATGTGTAAGCCCCGCCCACATATTGAACCCCCGTTCAAACCCCACATGTGAGGTATCATAGCGTACGTTAGAGCGAGAGCAATACTTGTAGCACTAGAGCTCCTCTGTAAATCTAAACTGGTAACCTGAAACACATAAAAAAGCGTTGCCTATGGGTTTTTTCAAGTACTGAAGTTTGGCGCCATTCCATGAGTGTGTGCAATATTAAAGTGTAACATGTTGGGTATCTATTTACTCGGTGTAACATCATCTTTCACATTATGGCCATAAATTTGGCTAACTTTAGTGTATTCTTAATTTGTAACCACTTGAGCCCCAGAGCATATTACTGGTCACTGACGGGGCCATTTTTTGCATTTCAACACTGCGTCATTTTGACTGACAATTGCGTGGTTGTGCGACGTGGCCCCCCAAAAAATTGGGCGTCCTCATCCTCCCCCCCCCCCCCTAAAAATTATTTTTTTTTATTTTTGTTGGTGGTATTTGATCACCTCTGCGTTTTTTCATATTTTTGCTTGACCCAAAAATATAGCGACAATTTGGTAACTAAAAAAACATCTTTTTTACGGTTTGCTATAATAAATCTCCCCCAAAATATATTCAAAAAATGTTTGCCCTCAGTTTAGGCCGATAAGTATTCTTGGACATATTTTTGGTTGCAAAAAATCACAATAAGCGTTTGATTGGTTTGGGCAAAAGTTCTAAGTAGGGGTTGGTCTTATGGGTTTTTTTTGAATAATTTTTTGTTTTACTAGTAATGGTGGCTATCATTTGTTTTTTCTGTCTAATGCGACATTGTGGCGGACACATTTTTGTGAGATTTGGCATTTTTGTAGCGAGCAATGGTATATCAATGCATTGCTTACTATAAAAATGACACTGGCAGGGAAGGGGTTAACACTAGGGGCGCGGAAGGGGTTGATTATGTTACCTGGGTGTGTTCTAACTGTAAAGGGGGTGGGACTGTGTAGGGGAAATGACAGATCGCTGTTCATACATTGTAGGGACAGACGAGCAGGCATTCCCCCCCCCCCCCTGACAGGACCGGGATAAAGGGGAACTCCACCCCAAATTACAAAAAAAAAACGGCGTGGGGTTCCCCCTTCTGGTGCACAACAGGCTCTTAGATTTGATCTGGAACATAAGGGGTTAAACCCACGCCAAAAAACGGCGTGGGGTTCCCCCTCAGATCCAGACCAAACCCTTCTCCCAGGCACGCAGTCTGGCCGGACAGGAATGGGGGTGGGGACGAGCGAGCGCCCCCCCCCTCCTGAGCCGTACCAGACCACATGCCCTCGACATGGGGGAGTGTGTGCTGTGGGGGAGGGGGGCACTGCCCCCCCACCCCAAAGCACTCTTGTCCCCATGTCGAAAGGGACAAGAGCCTCTTCCCGACAACCCTGGCCGTTGGTTGTCGGGGTATGCGGGCGGGGGGCTTATCAGAATCTGAGAGCCCCCTATATTAAGGGGGCCCCCAGATTCTGGCCCCCCACCCTATGTGAATGAGTATGGGGTACATCGTACCCCTACCCATTCACCGGGTGGAAAAGTGTAAACAAAAAAAAACACACAGAAAAAAATAATTTATTAGTCAGCTCCGGGGGTCTTCTGCCGGGACCCCCCACCACCAGCCCATTGGGCCCCGGGCTTCGCCGTCTTCTGCCGGGGGGGGACACCCACCGATGATCTCCGCCATGTCCAGCCAGGCCCCCACCCCAAAATAAGCTCTTTCAGATCCGGGGGGGGCCGGCCGAAAGAAGCAGAGAACAACGGGGGCGGAGCCCCTCGGTCTTCCAGACGTTTTCTGCCGGGGGGGCTCCAGCCCCGCACCGGTCTTCGCCGCCGCCTTCCGCCGGGGGGGTACACCTACCCCCCCCCCGGTCTTCGCCGCCGCCTTCCGCCGGGGAGAGAGACCCCCACCGATGCTCTCCGCCATGGTCGGCCAGGCCCCCTACCCCAAACAAAGCTCTTTTACATCCGGGGGGGGGCGGCGGGAATGGCGGAGAACAACGGGGGCGTCGCCACTCCTCGGTCTTCTAGCCGTCTTCTGCCGGGGGGGGGAAACACCCACCCATGCTCTCCGCCATGCTCGACTGTGCCCCCACCCCAAAATGAAGCTCTTTTACATCCGGGGGGGGCCGGCCGAAAACAGCGGAGAACAACGGGGGTGTCGCCCCACCTCGGGCTCCTCCGCTTCTGCCTGGCTCCTCCCGAGGCCAGGGCTTCTTTTGCCGTCTTCCGCCGGAGGGCGCCACTCTCCGGGCTTCTCGACGTTGTCTTCCGCCGCGGGGGCCAGGCCTTCTTCTTTGCCGCCCCCTTCGATTTTTTCGGCCTGGACGGGGGTCGCACATCCCATCCAGGACTTGGACGTGGCGGGCTTCTCGTCGCCGTCTTCTGCCGCTGCCCCCTTCACCACGAAGCTCCGTGCTTGTTTGATGAGGGCAGCGGGCTTCCGTCGTCTTCTCCGGGGCGAGGGTCGTACATCCCACCCCGGATTTCCTCGCCGGCTTCTGCCTGGCTCCTACTGGGGGCCAGGCCTTCTTTTGCCGTCTTCCGCCGGAGGGCGCCACTCTCCGGGCTTCTCGACGTTGTCTTCCGCCGCGGGGGCCAGGCCTTCTTCTTTGCCGCCCCCTTCGATTTTTTCGGCCTGGACGGGGGTCGCACATCCCATCCAGGACTTGGACGTGGCGGGCTTCTCGTCGCCGTCTTCTGCCGCTGCCCCCTTCACCACGAAGCTCCGTGCTTGTTTGATGAGGGCAGCGGGCTTCCGTCGTCTTCTCCGGGGCGAGGGTCGTACATCCCACCCCGGATTTCGTCGCCGTCTTCTGCCGCTGCCCCCTTCACCACGAAGCTCCGTGCTTGTTTGATGAGGGCAGCGGGCTTCCGTCGCAGTCTTCCGCCGCGGGGTGACACTCGCGGGCTTCTTCTTCCATTCGATGTTGACACGGCGAGGTCCGGCGCTGAAATGCCTTCTGAGCGGCGGGCAAGGACTTATATTGGCATTGGGCGTGGGCGTGGTTATGCCAACATGTGACCTTAACCCATGTGACAGTGATGTCACGTCACATCACTGTCACATGGGTTAAGGTCACATGTTGGCATAACCACGCCCACGCCCAATGCCAATATAAGTCCTTGCCCGCCGCTCAGAAGGCATTTCAGCGCCGGACCTCGACGTGTCAACATCGAATGGAAGAAGAAGCCCGCGAGTGTCACCCCGCGGCGGAAGACTGCGACGGAAGCCCGCTGCCCTCATCAAACAAGCACGGAGCTTCGTGGTGAAGGGGGCAGCGGCAGAAGACGGCGACGAGAAGCCCGCCACGTCCAAGTCCTGGATGGGATGTGCGACCCCCGTCCAGGCCGAAAAAATCGAAGGGGGCGGCAAAGAAGAAGGCCTGGCCCCCGCGGCGGAAGACAACGTCGAGAAGCCCGGAGAGTGGCGCCCTCCGGCGGAAGACGGCAAAAGAAGGCCTGGCCCCCAGTAGGAGCCAGGCAGAAGCCGGCGAGGAAATCCGGGGTGGGATGTACGACCCTCGCCCCGGAGAAGACGACGGAAGCCCGCTGCCCTCATCAAACAAGCACGGAGCTTCGTGGTGAAGGGGGCAGCGGCAGAAGACAGCGACGAGAAGCCCGCCACGTCCAAGTCCTGGATGGGATGTGCGACCCCCGTCCAGGCCGAAAAATTCGAAGGGGGCGGCGGCAGAAGACCCTCAAAGTTCAAACCACCTTCACCAGGTGAATGGGTAGGGGTACGATGTACCCCATACTCATTCACATAGGGTGGGGGCCCGAAATCTGGGGGCCACATTATTAAACGGGGCTCCCAGATTCTGATTGGCTCCCGCCCGCATACCCCGACAACCAATGGCTAGGGTTGTCGGGAAGAGGCTCTTGTCCCGTTCGACATGGGGACAAGAGTGCTTTGGGGTGGGGGGGCAGCGCCCCCCTCCCCCAAAGCACACACTCCCCCATGTCGAGGGCATGTGGTCTGGTACGGCTCAGGAGGGGGGGGGCCGCTCGCTCGTCCCCACCCCCATTCCTGTCCGGCCAGACTGCATGCCTGGGATGAGGGCTTGGTACGGATCTGGGGGGGAACCCCACGCCGATTTTGGCGTGGGTTAACCCCTCACGTTCCGGACCAAGCCGGAGAGCCTATTGTACCCCTGGGGGGGAAGCCGCGCCGGTTTCACATTTGAAATTTGGCGCGGAGTTCCCCTTCAGTGTCAGCGCAGCCCGAGAACAGCTCGGAGCTTGCCGTACGCCGCTCCAGGCAGTGCAAACACTGCTACGCCGCCTGGTATTTACCAAGGATTTCCCGGCGTTCTGAAGAGGCGCGCGGTGAGCTCCGATTTTTCCCTCTGCGCATGCCCAGTATGCAAGTGAACCTTCCGAGGTTCTAGCGTACTTTGCAAGCGCCCGGGGATCGGGTCCCAAAAGTCACTTTCCCTTTCAAATCGGCCCGCCACACAAGTTGAAACACATGTCACTACACTTCCCCTGCATCACCCCCCTCCCTCCCCTCATAAACTCCCGCCCGAATCCCCGATGTTTACATAACTAAATGCCGCACGCCAGCTCTGTACTGGCGTGCTGTGCGCCCTCTTCTGGGCGCATTAGGCACTTTAGTAAATGAGGAAACACGCTGCACTAGCAGCGTGTTTCTTTGGTAAATGTCAAAAACAGGTTTACTCCTGCTTGTGCACCATGAGTCTTGGCGCACAGGCTTGGTAAATCAGCCCCTATGTTCCCACTCCCCGGGGCGACGGAACGTCGATCCAAGGGGTAGGCTGAGGCCCAATGCCTCACCACCGGCTGCCAGCGACAGCTCAACAAACTGTAATGTAAATCACTGTTATGAATAATTCAACCCAGTATGACATATTAAAAGAGACAATAAACTATTTTAACTTTCCTAAGAAAAAACAACAAACACAAAAAAAAATAAAAAAAATAGAAATATACATATATATATACATATACACACATGTATATAAACATTTCCTAGGAAAGTATTAACATGTAGCTTTGGTGAGATCTATTTTCCCGGGTATGGAAAAATAGGGGAAAAAGAGACATCGGTGACCATCCCTTTGAAGAAAGGGGAAAAGACATCCACAAACATGTTCCTTCTCTTCAGGTTGCAAAGTTATCTTTAACCTTCCTGTGCTTGACTCTGCTCCAAGCAGAGGAAGTCGGGCTGATAGGGGTTTGTCTTTTGGCAGAGCCCTGCTGGATAGGAGTAGTGTCCATTTCTGGCTCGCAGGAAATAATCTTCAAGTCCAATAATAGTCTCTCACCTTCCTGAAAATTCTGTACTACATACTGCCTGCCATTAAATGAAAATTTCAAAGCAAAGGGGAAGGCCCATTTGTATCTTATGTCCTTTTTCATGAGGGCAGACAATAAGGGCTTCATAGCTCTTCTTCTCTGTATTGTGTATGGCGATATATCAGAAAATATTTGAATTATGGCGCCTTGGTACTGTAGTTGTTCATGTTTGCGAGACTGTTTCATCACTTCCTCCTTAATGGAATAGAAATGTGGTTTAACTACCACATCCCTTGGTAAACCGTCCTTTCTTAAAGGACCCAGGGCCCTATGTGCTCGGTCCAATTCTAGTTTGTGGTTTGGTATAGATGGGATCAGGATTTTGATAATGTCCTGTATAGCTGTATGCACGTCTGAGATAGATTCTGGTAATCCTCTGACCCTGAAATGATCTCTACTTGATCTGTTCTCTAATTCGTCGATCCGTGCCTGAGCAGCTTCCAGCTGTTCCTGCATGAATTGCAAATGATCTGAGTTCTGATCAGTCCGTGCTGTATTAACCTCCAGTTTGTGTTCAATATTTTGTATTCTGCTTCCCAGGCTCTGAAAATCAGCCCTAATCTCTCCTGTGATTCTTTCTGCATTTTGTGCCAGTCCTTTATCTAGCATTTCAGAAATTCTGGTGAATAATTCAGAGACATTGAAGGTTACCTCATGAGCCTGTTCAGCCTTTGTATTCATATGTGCAGGACTTTGTGAGGTAATTACCTCAGGAGTTAAATGACCAGCCTCCATGCGATTTTTTTATTTCAAATGATGCAGGAGGGGAGAGAATAGGGCAAGTGTCAGAATTTGGTGTCTGAGGTACTATAGAAGGACTTATAGAAGATATAGCTTGTCTGTCAGTCAATGAGGTCTCAACTGTACCCAGTGTACTTGTCTGAGGTACGGCGGCCATCTTAAGTAAATTGTTCTTAGCCAGCCTTTTATTAAGTTTCTTGCTCTTTTTGTAATATTTGCCCGGCATGAACTGGGTCCACAGTATGTCAGCTATTCACTACTGTTGTTTCTCTGCTCTTAACGGGTATATAGAACCTATAATTCTTGTCAGAAAAAAGAAACAGCGCGGGCACCCCGTCCCCAGCTGTCGTTCTTTACAAGGCTCTATAATTAATTGAGTTCATGTTTTCCACTTAGTTTATTATCCAGCGCTGCACTCTTATTATACATTTATATTCTTTGTGCCCCATATCAGGGTTATAGTGTTCAGCTGCAGGATATCTGTCACAGATTTTTTTGGATTATTTTTTTTTTCGATTCATTAGTTTTAGATTCAACTTTTTATCAAGCACCTGTAGCATTACCCCCGGAGGAGCTGCTGGATGTTTTGGTTGGGACATTTACCTAATGGCTCTAACGAAATTCCTAGTGTGGTGGAAATTTAATATGTATTGTCATAATGGCACCCAGTCTCGGCATTTCCGCAACCCACTCTAAATAGAGCTGACTGTGGCAGTCCTGAGGCTGGTTGACTCTCGTCTGGTAGTAGAAAATGTCTTGAGGTTGGAGTGTGATGGTTGCGGTGTGGGCGTATGTCCGCCAGCAAGGGGCCCCTCTGTGCCTTTAGCACAGATGATCGTTGAGGGGGATGTGTTCATTTCGCAAGCATACTAGTGGCTATAGACAGATGTACGCTCTTATCTGGGTCATGTCTGATCAGCAGGATTTGGGGTTTGTAGCGTGCGTCTGTAAATAGCCTCCATTCCGGCTTATAAAGGGTATAATCTTTATATGCGTTATTCTATGGAATGGCGCAGATTAAGGGTTCTATCAGTGTATAATATGAGAGCTTGTGAGCGTTTCTGGGGTCAGGGGGGCACTTGCACTCCCTGACGAGACACGCCCATAAGACTTTAGCCAGCATTGTATGTATTTCTATTCATTGTATTGTATTCATTGTATGTACTCTATTCATTGTATTGTATTGTATTTTGCTGTGTGTAGAAGACATCCGGTGATGACCACTCCCGTGGGGGAGGCGATTTACTGGTTGATGACTTCCTGTTTTGTGTAAATAAAGGAGCCGAGCTAAGCCCTGTGGCTGGCAATAATGATGATGACGGTGACTTGATAGGAAGCTGTTGTGATGTCTCTTGACTTGTATGGATGGTGAGTAAATCTTTTAGCTTAAACATGGCATTATTTCATATAAGATGGAGTATGTGCTTAGAGCACATGGCAAGATGGCGGTGTGCATTGCACACCCCCAGATTGCCACTACACTAGGGATGAATGATGCGTATTGCATTTGGTAGAAGTAAAGGAATGTCTGCAACAGGTGTTCTTTGCTGTGCTCTTTATTACCCAGCCGGGTAGAAACAATAAACTTAGGGTGAGGAAAGTAAAGTTGAAGAAGAGAGAACAGCAGATTCAGGCGTGATGATAGAGAAACAGTCCTGCTCCCAAGCATAACACTTCTCTGCGACACTCCTGTGTGAGTGGGTTTAGTGTACCCGGACAGGCCTCTCTCACTGACCTGGCAGCCGGAGTATCACTCGGACAATTGTAGGATAAGTCTCTGCCACAGACCCTTCTTGGTGAACTTGAACCTGAGGAAAAGTCTCTGCCACATACCCTCCTTGGTGAGCCTCAGAAAGATACCTCTGCCACAGACCCTCTCTGGATTGTAATCATGGAGATATCCCTCCTTAGATGAATTACACCTGGATCTCCTTCAACTTGTGTCCGGCTACATTGATGCCCGGTGGTTTGTCGAGGCCCTTTTGGATCAATAGTCTCTCAATGGCGCTCCTCAGATGGACTCCCCATCGAACAGAAATACAGCTTGGGATCCTCAAAGGTGGGAACCCAGTCACTCACTGGGTCCCCGTCGCTGTTCAGATGCTCCGGGCCAACATGGTCCCAGAACCAGGAACACTGCGGCGCACACACATCCCGGCCAGGTAGGCCATAACGCCGGGGCACTGTGATGTGGTCACCCTAAAGGTAGGTGCCACACTCGAATAAGAAAACCCAGAACCAATGGCGCCTGCCTCATAAATACCCCTCCCCAGCATGCACAGCGAGGTCAAACCCTCCTGATTGGCTGCTGGGAAAGAGCACCCAAACCTTGACTTCACTGCTGCAACCTGCAGCAGTGGGGTTGGAAGAACACCCCTGTGCAACAGAATAGTTCACAGCACAACCCAGCTGAAACAGAGACCCTGTTTTGCACTTAACAATCTGGATCAGAGTTTAACTACACTCTGATCTACCCTCTAAATGTAACTAGCACCAGTACCTAAAGTACACAGGCGCTACACACCTAGCACATTTTCTTCTCTTTTTATTTTTTGTTTATGGCATAAAAAATAAAAACGGCAGAGGTGATCAAATACCACCAAAAAAAAGCTCTATTTGTGAGAAAAATAGGACATCAATTCTATTTAGGTACAGTGTCGCACAACAACGCAATTGTTAGTTAAAATAACACAGTGCCATATTGCAAAAAATGATCATTAATTTATTAAGGGGGGGGGGGGGTAAATCTTCAGAAGCTGAAGTGGTTAAACAGGGACCTGTATAATGCCATACACAGTAGTGGGTGAAGGAGAGGGACTGGTGTCCATGTCAGGGACTTTCCTCTCTATCTATTAAGGTCCCTGTGTACTGTTACATGCTGTGTATACAGTGTGGGGGGGGGGGGTCTCTCAGCACACAGACAGTGTTCTCCCATGTCTCAGTGTAGCACACACAGGCAGTAGATGTGTACTCCCCTCCCCTCCTAAGGATTTGTTCATGGTCCCCTCACCTACCTTCACAGTCAAGTACAATTTTCCAGCACGGCCACGCATTCCAAGCAGGCAAGTTAGGGAGAGGGGGGAAGTGGGGTAAGTGAGTGGGAAAGTAAGAAACCGTACACAGATTGCTGGCTTCATTGTCTCACACCTCTCTATAGACAGTGCAACAGTGGCATAGCGTGGGTTGTCAGCGCCTGGGGTAAGGCAAGTAATTTGCGCCCCCACCTGCAAACTTTTAGCACTCCATGAGTCGCTTCCTTTCCTACAATGGTACTAATTTACCCGATTCCTACACCGACCAACCTGATTCCTATCCTGACGACTCCACTAAACTACACTGCCCACTAAACTACACTACACTGCCCACTAAACTACACTGCCCACTAAACTATACTACACTGCCCACTAAACTACACTACACTACACTGAACACTACACTGCCCACTAAACTACACTGCCCACTAAACTACACTACACTGTACACTACACTGCCCACTAAACTACCTACTCCACTCCACTAAACTACCTACTCCACCCCACTAAACTGCCCACTCCACTCCACTAAACTGCCCACTCCACTAAACTGCCCACTCCACTAACTGCCCACTCCACTAACTGCCCACTCCACTAACTGCCCACTCCACTCCACTAAACTACCTACTCCACTCCACTAAACTGCCCACTCCACTAAACTGCCCATCAAACTACAATACACTGCCCACTAAACTACACTGCCCACTAAACTACACCGCCCACTAAACTACACTACCCACTAAACTACAATAAACTGCCCACTAAACTACAATACACTGTCCACTAAACTACACTGTCCACTAAACTACAATACACTGCCCACTAAACTACACTGCCCACTAAACTACAATACACTGCCCACTAAACTACACTACACTGCCCACTAAACTACACTACACTGCGCACTAAACTACAATACACTCCCCACTAAACTACACTACACAGCCCACTAAACTACAATACACTGCCCACTAAATTACACTGCTCACTAAACTACAATACCCTGCCCACTAAACTACACTGTCCACTAAACTACACTACACTGCCCACTAAACTACACTACACTGCCCACTAAACTATACTACACTGCCCACTAAATTACACTACACTGTACACTACACTGCCCACTAAACTACACTACACTGTACACTACACTGCCCACTATACTGCTCACTCCACTAAACTGCCTACTCCACTCCACTAAACTGCCCACTCCACTCCTCTACACTGCCCACTAAACTCCTCTACACTGCCCACTAAACTACACTACATTGCCCACTAAAATATAATACACTGCCCACTAAACTGCCCACTCCACTCCACTAAACTGCCCACTAAACTCCTCTACACTGCCCACTACACTACACTGCCCACTAGACTCCTCTACACTGCCCACTAAACTTTGCTACACTGCCCACCCCACTTAGACTACACTGCCCACCCCACTACAATTCCCACCCCACTACACTACATTACACTACCCACCCTGCCCACTCCACTTACATTACACTTCCCACCCCACTTACACTACACTGCCCACCCCACTTACACTGCCTACCCCACTACAATTCCCACCCCACTACACTACATTACACTGCCCACCCCACTTACACAACACTGCCCACCCCACTTACATTACACTGCCCACTTACACTACACTGCCCACCCCACTTACACTACATTACACTGCCCATCCCACTAACACTACACTGTCCACCACACTACACTGCCTACGCCACTACACACCCCACTTACACTACACTGCCCACCCCACTTACACTACACTGTCCACCCCACTTACACTACACTACACTGCCCACCCCACTAACACTACACTGCCCACCCCACTACACTGCCTACCCCACTACACAACCCACTTACACTACACTGTCAGGCATGCTGCATGTTTGCTCGCTGGCTGAATTAAAGGGGTGTTCCAGCCAAATTTGGTGTTTATTAAAAGTCAGCAGCTACAAAAAGTGTAGCTGCTGGCTTTCAATAAACACACACTTACCTGCTCCAGCGTTCCAGCGACGCGCCGGCCGGGGCTCCGCTCCGCTCCCCCCCTCCCCGGCCGGCATCCTCATTGCTACTGTGGGCACCCGCCGTGACAGCCTTCGGCTTCATGGCCGGGCACCCACTGCGCATGCGCGAGCCGCACTGCGCATGCGCGCGCGGAGTGGCTCGCCGCTGATTCGACAGGCGATCGTCTAGGACCTGTCACGTGTCCTAGATGATCACCTAGGGGAGGGGCTGCAGTAAGGCGATTAAGCTTAATCGCCTTACCAGCCCTCGGCGGAAGGAGGAAGTGGGACAGGAAGTCCCACTCCTCCTGAAGCCCCCACTCCCCCCCCCAAAAAAATACATGCCAAATGTGGCATGTAAGGGGGTGAGGAGTGGAACAAGCGGAAGTTCCAAATTTGGGTGGAACTCCTCTTTAAATTAATGCATGGATGATGGATGTGGCATGACTTTCCCTAACTGTCCGCTAGCTGGCAGCTGCTCCCTGAGACGAATCACCTGCGTTTTTGTCATCGATGACGATCAGACTGCCAGATTCACAGATGACGTCCCAGTTCAGTTCCAGATCCGGCGTGGCCTTGGCAGGCGGAGAGGAGGAGTAGACAATGGCGGCGGCGGGCGGCTCAAACAAGGAGGCGGGACGGGACGGGACTTCAGGAACAGCCTTCGCGCATGTGCCCCCTGCGATCACGGACAGGCCAGGCCTGCCGCAGCATATGACCCCATTCGCCCAATCACAGGGCACCTCATTTTAAAGATGGCCGCCAGATTGCGAGGGACACAGTAACTGAGAATTTGGAAAGTTTAAGGCAAAAGTGACACACAATGGTGCGGGATTGCTCCCCCCCAAATGTTGCGCCCGGGGGCCACCACCCCCCTGTCCCCCACGCTACGCTACTGCAGTGCACTTGTTCCCCGATCCCTCACTCTGACAATCTCATGTGTCCAGACACTCACTGTGTGATCAGAACATGCTGGCTGACTGCTCCAGTGGAATTCAGTCCCATGCTGTGAAGGGTCAGGCACCAAGAGCAGCGATACCCAGGGAGGTGAATGAGTGAAAACTCCAGCATGGTTCTGCGAGATGCCGGCAACAGGCCCCTTACTGACTCTGTGCCCTCGGACAGTCCACAGCACAGTGAGCGGGCAAACCAGAAGTGACGCTGCGGTGCCGCAAAAAGCACCGCCCACTGTCCTCCGGCACAGGAGGCCAGAGGCAAATCATTTTAGAGTGGGAGTGTTTTCAAATCCTATGCCTTGCGCCCTAAACACTCGCTAAACACAGGCAAATCATAGACCCATAGACTGCTGTGTATCTGGTGCCTGGACACTCTTAAAGTGATTATTCTTAAAAAAAATTGTGAATAGTTTGGATTGGACTATGGAGGGGCCACCACTGCTCCTTCTATTCTGATGGCTGTGTGCCAGTATCTACAGTGTTTGGACTTTGCTTTGAATTTTTTTTACCCATTGATTCATTTATTATATTTTTGACTGTTTTAACCCTTTGTGGTCCATGCCACTTTCCTAGCAATCCATTGAATTTATTTCATCAAGTTATTATATTATTTTATTCATTATTTTAATTATTATGTTGTATCTAGTGTACCCCGTGATTTATCCCATCTATTGTCACCACCTCTGCATCAACTCTCCCAGTTGCATACCAAGCACTTCAAAACAAACCCCTCTTTAAATTGGGAAAACATCTGATCCCACCGTTCTTGGTGTGATCAGATGCTTTAAGGGTAGAAGAGAGATCTAGTCTAATAGACCCCAGATTTCTCAGAAAAGAGTACCTGTCATTGCCTATCGCTATCACAGAAGATATTTACATTCCCTGTGATAACAATAAACCTGATCAAAAAAATAATAAATAAAGGGGAATGTGTAAAAAAAGCCCCCCAAAAATTAAAGCAACCCCCCGCCCCCCCCCCATACTCTCAAGCATGTCAAGATCCTACGGGGTAAAATGACCGCACCAGCCAAGCAGACATTGGCTGGAAAAAGCGCCCAGAGGCGATTCAGTTTGCATGCGTAGCGCTATACAAGTCATTCATTCATTCATTCATTCATTGAACGCATGCATCGGTTCTGTGTCGGTATGTAAACAGTGACTGCATCATGCATGTGAAGTATCACCGCAAACATCAGATCAAGGGAGGTAATTCTAGCACTAGACCTCTTGTGTAAATCGAAAGCGGTAACCTGTAATGGCTTTTAGATCATCGCCTATGGGTATTACAGATCTATGTAGGTTGTCCTTATTGCACAAGAATGCACAATTTTAAAGTGGGTCATGTTTGGTATCTATTTACTTATCATAACATCATCTTGTATATTTTACCAAAGAATTGGGCAATATATTGTGTTTTTATGCAATAAAATTAAAAACTATCCTCCTGGCATTTAAGGGCCTCCACAAACTGTGATAGGTAGTGAGAAAGTGACATGAGGAAATTACAGCTTTTGAAAGCCTGAAGGTGGTCATTGGTTTTAATGCCCCATACATGGCTAGGCTCCCTAAAAGTCTCACACGTGTATATCCCTATAAAAGAGAAGTAGTAAAATGTGTTTTGGGGTGTAATTCCACATATACCTATGGAATGTGTTATAAATATTGCATTAAACTGACAACTTTGTGTAATGAGAATATATATAATTTTGTGATTTTTCAAAAACTTGTGGCAAAAAATAAGATCTTCTATGCATTCAACATGCCTCTCAGCATATACCTAGGGGTGTCTACTTTCCAAAAAATGGGTCATTTGGGGGGTGTTTGTACTGCCCTGGCACTTTAGCACCTCATAAATTATGATAGGCAGCCAGAAAGTAATGACAGTTCCATCCCAGTATACATAAAATATTTTGTAGATGCTTTAAATTTCACACAAACCAATCAATGTACATTTATTAGGATTTGGTCTAAATTTATGATGGAATTGGATTTTATTGGATATTTTTTTATAATAGAAAGTACAAAATATAATTAAAAAAAAAAAAAAAATGAATTGGTATTTTTTCGTTTATATCACATTTTGTTTGGTTACAGCATTGCATGGCCGCACAATCACCAGTTAAAGTAGAGCAGTGCTGAATAGCCTGGGTGTGATGGGGTAAAATCTTTTGAAGCTAAAGTGGTTAAGATATCATTTAACCTAAAGAGGAATTTTACCAAGGCTTGTAAAAATGTAATCATCTACTAATACTTAATTATACAGCCCAAGAAGTACAAAATTGTCTGACTCACTGCCGATTCTTCTTGGGGCTTCAGATCTTCTGTGTAACAGTCTTGAGTTTTGGGAGCCGGCCACCAATTCTTGATGACTCAAAACTCCCCACATGCTTGAGATCAAGGGTGCAGTTAGACTTATCCTATAGCCTCCTGCAATGTGTAATATTATTCCAAGAAGCTGAAGATGGGGATGGGAAGGTGGTCCAAGGTGACATCTTCCTTGTCTTGCTGAAAATTCAGGAAGTGGGAACTAGTACCCTCAAAAAGGTGCTAATTTTCCCCCCAAAAAACTGCAATTTAGTTAGAGGCTGGGTGGAGGGAGAGGACATGGGTAACTTTCAGTTTAAGGCAAAGGTCTGCCTTAAAGTGAATGTAAACCCCCCATACACCCAGTGGAGTGAACAGCCTCAGATGATACACAGAAATTAACCAAATCTCCCTACATAGGTTTTATATGTATATCTGCTGTCTTCACATGTATATACTGTTTAAAATGTTGAGATCCTGTCAGGAGACTTTCTGTTCCTGGTTAACCCAGAGTGTGATGTCTGGGCATACAGCCAAGATATCTAACATTGCTGTTTAGAGGAAAGGCACACGCCCCCTCTCATCATAGGCAGAGACTTTCAGAGCTGTTTTGTAATTGGAGCTGCTCTCTGCTAATCTATTTTAGCAACCTCCTTTGACAAAAGATTCTGTCTGCTTTTGTCTAAAAAGTCAAAACATATGTCAGGAGTTCTCAGGCTGATAACAGAGGAATCGTTCAGAAGAGAGCTCATCGAAAAGAGATTAAAAAAAATTCTGAAGACATATGTGCTCAACTCAAATTTCATGAATCAGGTCTACATCCACTTT
This sequence comes from Rana kukunoris, assembly GCA_029574335.1. Classification (NCBI taxonomy): domain Eukaryota; kingdom Metazoa; phylum Chordata; class Amphibia; order Anura; family Ranidae; genus Rana; species Rana kukunoris. The sequence goes on along the minus strand of CM056059.1, from coordinate 217,032,974 downwards.
AAGTTAATGAAAAGATATACAATAGAGACACATTCCCTCTTATATAATGTGTAACTAAGCTCTAAAGATCCTATATGCTTACATTGTACATTGCATTTCTAAGAAAATATGGTAGCTTAAGATAAACCTGTGCCTTGTCCATGAATGGAACATTTCCACATTGTCTTAATTCCTGCCCACACCCCAGCAGCACATAGCCATCTATACCTTACTCCCCTACCACTCAGTTCAGGCACTGGAGGTGAGGACAGAAAGCCCTGTGTAAGCTCTGAGCTAGTCTAGTCAAAGCTTTCACAGTGCAGAGTATTCTCCCCTTGCCCTCTTGTGACAGTGCTGAGCCAATTGCTAAGCACCAGTGCTAATACATGAGAGGTGTCTGGTATTTTTTTTTTACTGGTGGAGCACATAATAGGTGAGAATAAAGTGTGTCCAGTGTCGATTCATGGTCTTATTAGTAATTCACTATCTCTATGGTGACTTATGTTCAAAGAAGTTTGGCTGCTCATAGCTGCATCCCATCTGCCTTATTTTTAGAATTTAACAAAATCTTTTTTTGCATTTTAGCACTTGTATTTTGGGTCAGTGGACTTGTTCTCAAATTTCCTGCTCTGGAAACTGTACTCTCAAAGGAGGAGCTCACATACACACATATGATGAAAAAGAATACACATTCCATGGCAACTGTCAGTATTTAATGTCCAAGGTAAGAAATCATGTCAGTGGATTTAAAGTAAAATTTAATTTGCTTATATTATGTCTTCTCTGGTTCCTCCTTTCTCCCTAATTTACATACACAAGATACATTTTTTTATATAAAACGCTTAGGGCTCTTTCACACGGACGTTCCGTATGTCCGTGTTCATCCGATTCCCCATAGGGTAGAGCAGAGAACAGACAGGGCGGTCCCTGCACAGTGTGCGGGAACCGCCCTGTCATCCGGCAGCTCAGCGGAGATCAACGGAGCAATCCCCGCTGAGCAAACGGAGGTGCACGCGGCGGATCATTACTGATCCGCCCCGTGTGAAAGAGCCCTTACTGTTTAATTACATTCATTTTAGTTCCAGTGATGTCAACACTGGGTCTCGATGCATTTCTATACAATGCAGGCAGATCATGGTACTGTACATAGCTTCCTGAAACTATCACCACTTCCTACCTCAGTACTCCTCCCAAGAGTCCTCAGTCCTGATGCAAGCAGTGGCTTGGCCCTTAAAAGGAGTTTTGCAAATATCAAAATGCGTTTATGTGTGGATGAGGGTGACCCCATTTCCAAACTACCATTCAGGGACACCCTCCCTTCCCAAAAATCAGCTTGTGCGGTAACGCATCACAGCACAGTGATTGAACACAAGAGGCGGGATTTATGATTTCTCCAATCACAAGCAGCAGTGATGGCAGTGTAGTTTCATCCCCGAACACTGTATTGTCCTGGAATGAATGTGCCTGAGACAGACCTGCAAAATGCAGGACTGTCCCGGGCAATCCGGGACACATGGTTACCCTAGTGTGGATGTTAGCCTGGAGGAATTGGTGTTTCTAGGCAATTTAAATTTGTATGCAGATTACGCTAAAATACCTAAGTAATGCCCACATATGATGCTAAGCCTCCATGACTGTAACAACTTAAATGCAATGTTAGTTATCCTTAAGATAGGAAATAAGGCAGGATCTATCTGACTTGCTCCCATTTCTAATGCACACTGTGAAAAAAAAAAAAAAATTAGAGCAAGCTATTTCCATTTGTACTCAGTAAGAATATGCTCCCAACCTAATATAGGGGGAAGCTTCAATACAACCACCTTTACTGATCAGGGAAAGAGGAAAGTAGCCGCTACAAGATTTAAGAAATGGCAATTTCTTGGCAATAAAGTGGTATATTTTTACATGCATCAGTTATCTTTAATGTAAAAAGGAACAATATCCTGTTGTTCAGAGGGCATTATCTATTTTGTTTGTTGCACAGTGCTGGCTCCAGTCCACAGCCCACTTGCCTTTTAGGGGTCTGTTCACAGTATTTGCAAGGCTGCAGTGCCCAGCCCAGTTCCAACACAACAAGGCAATTTGTCTTGGAGGCAGTTCACACTAGTGTTGCTCACGAATATTCGCATTGCGAATATTCGCTACGAATATTGCATATTCGAGTATTCGCGAATAACTCGAATATTGCGGCGAATATTCGCTATGGCGAATATTCGTATTTTTTCAAATTTATTTTTAAAACAGATCACATCCTAGTGATCTCCATTGACGTCTAAAAGCATTGCTGGTATGATTAGAGAGAGACCCTGGGCCGAGTAGCTGATGCCATTCTTTTATGTTGCCGAAAATTCGCATTGCGAATTTTCGGCAACATAAAAGAATCGCATCAGCTACTCGGCCCTTCTTTTGCATCAGAGCCAATCAGAATAACTCGAATATTCGGCAAAAGGAATATTGCGCGATTATCTTCTCCGCCCTTCTTTTGCATCAGAGCCAATCAGAATAACTCGAATATTCGGCAAAAGGAATATTGCGCGATTATCTTCTCCGTCCTTCTTTTGCATCAGAGCCAATCAGAATAACTCGAATATTCGGCAAAAGGAATATCGCGCAATATTCCTTTTGCCGAATATTCAAGTTATTCTGATTGGCTCTGATGCAAAAGAAGGGCGGAGAAGATAATCGCGCAATAGGAATATTATCTTCTCCGCCCTTCTTTTGCCCTCTTATTCTCCTTTCTTTTAAGTAGAGTTAGTGTAGAGTTAGTGTTTAGTGCATATTAGTTTAGTAATACAGGAAATAATCTCCGTTTATGAGAATTTCGCAATCATTTTCGCATTAGCGAAGTTTTGCAAAAAAATTTTTGGATAAAATATCACGAATATTCGATATTAGCGAATATTCTTCTATATATTCGCGCAATATCGTGAAATCGAATATGGCGTATTCCGCTCAACACTAGTTCACACTACTTCACACTGTACTTTGTTCAACAGAGTGTGACGCAAACCACTGTTAAACAAAGCTGCTGCAGTAAATAGAACTGAATAAATTGTCATTTGTGGCATTTAAATAAAGTTCTAACAAAAAAAATAAACAGGGGTATGTGCCACAATTGGTACTTTGGCACGCTGCTGTGCATTCAGGGTAGCTGCTGGTGTGAATGTTCCCTTAGTCTCTAAACAATGCTGAAAAACACAGCTGCCATGAGAAAAACACTCCTGTCATAGTCTCTATACATTCGTAGCTATTCTGTATTGCTGATTTGTATCTGTTCACCCTGTAAAACAATTATTAGAATTGTGCAATCCCCTTTCCTGTTCTGGCAGTAGAAACTAACGTCAAGGTACAATCTAGATGGTACCTGGTTCTTACTAGGTTGGCCAAGTCAAAGAAGTACTGGTTCTGACATTTAACTATTTCATCGCAGGACTCCTCCCAGTGGCTCTTGATTTGGATATATTGTCCTATTTTACCATATCATATGTTTTTGACACATGAGTTTTTTTATTATTTATTATATATTGTGTGTACCTATACTCATGTTATTTCTACTTTTAAAACTATAAAGTTGTATGACTTTACTCATAGAGCGCTGCTTTTTTTTGTTCTTATGTTCCAAGTCTATTGCTGGCTACACTTCTGATTGTTTTTGGAGTTGTCACAACCCTGCAACATGCTTTTATACTTTTCTGTATTAAAGGGGTTGTAAAGGTAAAACATTTTTTCCCTAAATAGCTTCCTTTACCTTAGTGCAGTCCTCCTTCACTTACCTTATCCTTCAATTTTGCTTTTAAATGTCCTTATTTCTCATGAGAAATCCTCACTTCCTATTCTTCTGTCTGTAACTACACACAGTAATGGTGTGGAGAAAGCCTCTGAGGGGCGAGCAGGAGGGTCAGGATGCCCACTAACACACGGCTCCTTTCTCTATCTTCAAAGAAGAGAGCGTTCTGACCCTCCTGCTTGCCCCCTCCCTCTCAAGAGGCTTTCTCCACACCAGGGAGAAAGTGGCGCATTACTGTGTGGAGTTACAGACAGAAGAACAGGAAGTGAGGATTTCTCAAAAGAAATAAGGACATTTAAAAGCAAAATGGAAGTATGAGGCAAGGGAAGGAGGGCTGCACTAAGGTAAAGGAAGCTATTTAGGGATTTTTACCTTTACAACCCCTTTAACTCAACCAACAGTACTACCAGGCTGTCAAGTAGCTCTACTAAATGTTGAATGAACACAGTTATCAACATTACTCATTTAAATTTTCTAATACACATCAGAACCCATATGACATAGCTAAACATATTAATTTGGCTGAAACCAAAGCTAGACTTGGCAAGAATTACCTATGATAAAATAAAATATGCATGGTAGAAAAACAACATTCCTAACAATATGGCAAGCCTGGGTTGATAAATATCTATTTCCTAACTTTGACAGTGCCTGCTTTTCCTGTACTTAGATTTTACGGCATGGTCTCTGTTCCTCCTAATCTCTTAAACCTTACCCAACCCATTTTCTATTCCCTCACCTTTACCTATCCCTTCTCTTGGTGTGGGGTTCCTACATGGTCTTTCCTGTTAGATACAGTATGTCACATCAACATCACTTTTATATGCTTGCTGATCTTGGAAGATAAAGCTTTTATGCACTTCGCAACCTAGCATTTCACAATATCGGTATTTCTTATGGCGGTTTCATAACGGCAACCCAATACAAATTCCAAATTAAACTTATCTCTATAAGATCTGTATCTAAGTTATAATACTTACTGGTATAATCCTAGTTAAAATATAGAACAAGAAAAAAAAAAAAACATTATTACCATTCAATCTCTGTTTTACATTTTCTGTTTCAAAATGTTGCTTAGGTACTGTATCATACTACTAAAGCCCAGTGCTGTCTTCTTAGCAGTAAAATCTGCAGGATACAGTGAGAACAGCTCTTGCAGTTGTGAAAGCAATGACTGGGTACTTCATGCCTTACATGGCACTTACAGTGTCATGGCTTATGCCTTGACTAAGCACTAAAGGTATAGTGTGAAACGCGTCGGTTGTACAGTTTGTGGCTGTGTTTGTATGTATTTTGCTGATTTTTATTTAATAAAGACAACTTTTTCTGGAAGTTCCCTGGAGTGCGGCCATCCAAATGTTTGCTCTGCTATTTTTCCTAGGCGAAAGCCCATTGGGTGCTGCGTGTGAGGTAGGCAGTGATGCTATTGCTCTGGGAGGAGCCAGATGGAGCTTGTGAATGCTGGAAGTTATCTGGAATATGCTGTATTTTCACCTCTGAAATATGAGTGTATTTTACTTTGAAAAAAAAAATATTAAATGAACGATCTACACTATGGGTCTTTCCTTATGTTTTATATGATTGACATCTCGCTGAGAGCTGTGGACTTTGAGTATCTAGCCAGTGGAATCAGTGCCACTATTCTACTGCAATGTGATATTGACCTCTTCTTACTGGTGAGGTCTATTCAGGAAGGTGAGAGGACACTCATGGTTCAGATGAAGTGCACTGCGGTGTGTTTTCTGTTAAGCCAAGATCTTCTCTGGTGAATGATATTGCACAGTCACGAAGATCAACCACTTTTTATTTTTATGGAGTTTTTCATTATGATTTTTTATGATTTCTATATACCTTTTTTTACATAATATGCTGTGTGTTTTTTATCTGATGGTAATGCGTGTATTGTTTTAAGCACTTTAGTCAGATACACTTATATATACAGTTAGGTCCATATATATTTGGACACGATTTTAGATTTTTTCAGGTATTTAAAAAAAAATATTCAAGCGATAGTTATATAATGAATATTCAAACAAAATACCGACAGCCCTTCCCAAAGAAACCCAGCGCTTAGGAAGACAGATAGTACTTATAATAATGAAACTATAAGTTAAATAATGATGGTAATAATAAACCAAAGAGGTGGAGATGTATGGATCTACAATACACCTTCCTCACAAAAAGGGGCTGTGCTCGCCCTATTGTTAACTCTATAGGTTCCGTGACTGCAAGATTGGGCCAATACCTTGATCCTTTCCTTCAAGCTAGTGTCCTGAAAACCAGGGCCTATTTGAAGGATACTAAGAGTTTTTTACAACTCATTGGGGATATTGATCTAACAGGGAAAACTAACATATATTTAGTAACAGCTGATTTATCATCGTTGTCAACAATCATTCAGCACAATTACGCATTACTAGACCTTAATTGGGCGTTATGTCAACGAGATCATCTGCCGCATGAACAAAAAGTTTTCCTGGGGCAGGCTTTGGATTTCTGTCTATCCCGGAATTACTTCTAATATAACCAAGAGTTTTATTCCCAGAAAAGGGGAGTAGCGATGGGGGCAAGATTTGCTCCCAGTATCGCTAACCTCTTTATGGGGGAGTGGGAGGACAAAACAGTGTTCCTAAATAAAAAAGATGGTCTTCTGTTTTACAAAAGATACATTGATGATTTGTTCTTTATCTGGGAAGGTAGCGAGACATCACTGTTAATGTTTTTGGAAGTTTTAAATTCTAATAAAAACAATATCAAATTGGAATATGAATTCAGTAAAGAACATATCCACTTTTTGGATGTTGATATTAGATTACAGGGTTCATCCTTGATAACCAGCATCTATTTCAAGCCAACTGACAGGAACAGTTACCTGCCACTGACCAGTGGTCACTCACTGAACTGGTTGAGAACTATACCAAAAGGTCAGTTGATGAGAGTCAAGCGAAACTGTACCAACAATGATGATTTCGTCACCCACTCCAAAACCATTAAAGAGAGATTTATGCAAAAGGTATATAGTAAGGAGAATCTGGATAAAATTGTGAACGAACTAGAGGATACTCCGAGAGAAGTGTGTCTCACTAATAGAGATCGCTCTGTAAATTCCAAACAAGAATGGAGTTTTCTCTCCAATTTTCATGGCCAATATAAAGACATAGAGACAATATTTAAACGTCATTGGCATGTTTTGTGTATGGATAGGGTTCTCCATAAAGCATTACCAATTACTCCTCAATTTATTTATCGGAAAGCGCCAAACTTTGGAGACAAAGTAGTACAAAAGGTGTTGGACCCACCCAGAAAGAAAAGTATGTGTTGGCAACTCACAGGTTTTTTACTCTTGCAGGAAATGTAGTTCCTGTTTAGTAGTTAACAATCCAATTAGAGTTTTGTTAGAATTCGTTTCAACTGGAAACAACAAAAGGTGTAATTATACTGAATTTATTACGTGCAACACCACGCATGATGTGTATGTCCTGCAATGTCCGTGCAATCTCATGTATGTAGGCCGTACTAAGAGAAAATTAAGAATACGGATAGCAGAACAAATTCACAACATAGAACTTGGATTTAAATATCATAGTGTTTCCTTACACTTCAAAAAATTGCACAACAAAGACCCGTCAGGTCTAAAGTTTTGGGGAATTGACTGTATCCACCCTAACTGGAGAGGATCCAATTTAGTAAGAGAAATATCCAAGCTAGAAACACGATAGATATATTTCATGGACACCCTGACTCCTAAGGGTAGGAACGTGGAGTTGGATGAGAATTGCTTTATTAGTGATTCTTAGTTTTAGTATCATGTTGGGATTGGCCATCTATTGTCTATATATACATTTGTTTTATATATCATTTTTTATTTTTTTTAGGTATATATATTTTTTTAATTTAATCTTTTTAATTCTTTTTTTTATACACAGTTTAATTGTGTGTTGATGTAATTGTACTATATTTATATAACATCTTAACAGGGAAACTATTCCAGATTCAGGAAATTATTAATATGTTGATTATCATGTGTGCTTCACTCATTATTTGGATATTAGATGCAATAATCTCTGGGCCCAGTAGGGGGCAGAGAATGAACGTCCGTACTGCCGCCTATGTGGTATGCTAAACAGAGATGAGCGATCAGGGCGGGTGTTAAACAAAATCTGCATCTCATTACATTAATTAGCAGTGGGCAGGACGGTATATAAACATCAAGTATTCAGTTGTGCAGCCATACCCACAGATGAAGTCAATCTTATGACGAAACGCGTCTGGGTTGGTTGAGACGACTGCCAATCAGAGTGATGTCATCACGTGTTAACACAGCGGGAATTAACAAACAGAACCAAGTGGTGAACGCCGTCCTGAACGACCGTGCCTGTGACCAGCAGCTGTGATGTACTGTCCGGTTGTATGATATATGCCTAACCTTGCTGGTAAAATTGTAAGTGCATTTCTTACTTTTTATGCTTTTAAAATAATAAACCCCACGGAATTATGCTTTGTGCCACCATTTGCTTTCTTCCACACATGTGAGTTGATATCTAAAAAGAGAGTGGATTTGGATTATCTCAGGCTGTGATGTGTGTTACAATACAACGCTTAATATCCATCGCTGTCTGGTAAGAGTTTCACCTGACTATTGCACGAGTGGTGGTGTTGGCTAAAAGGAATTCATTAGTGCTGATCCATAGGAGACATTTCTTCTCTTCTCTCTTCACGGATTACTTTGGGACTACCGTTTTAACCATTTTCTTTTTATATGAATTCTGGACTCATATCATAGCATAGCATTATTCCTATTGAGGAGCGCTGCTTCATATTGTTTTTATATGTGGTTTTGTCAGTATATAATGAAAATTAGCTGAGCGTGCACCTTTTTGGTTTAATTTGAGGGTATGTACATCCAATTTAGAGGAAGAGTTTACGAATTATAGATCTTAAGACTAACCCACCCCCCCCCCCCCCATTTCCAGGGACCAAAAGTAATTGGACAATTAAACCAAAAGTTGTTTCATGGCTCCTTTGTTATTTCTTCATCAATTAGGCAGGTAAAAGGTATGGAGTTCATTCTGAATGTGGTATTTGCACTTGGAATCAATTCCTGTAAACCTACATCATGCGTTCAAAGAAACTGTTCATGCAAGTGAATCAGGCAATTGGCTTGAAAAATTAAGTAAATCCATCAGATAGATAGCAGCAACATTAGGAGTGGCCAAATCAACAGTTTGGTACATTCTGAGGAAAGAAGAACGCACTGGTGAGCTCAGAAACATAAAAAGGCCTGGACGTCCACGGAAGTCAACAATGGTGGAAGATCGCAGGATCCTCTCTTTGGTAAATAAAAACCCATTCACAAAATTCAGACAAGTGAAGGACACTCTCCAGGAGGTGGGCGTATCATTGTCAAAGCCAACAATCAAGAGAAGACTTCACAAGAGAAAATACAGAGAGTTCACCACAAGGTGCAAACCATTCACTCAAGTCCGAAGAATAGAAAAGCCAGATTAGACTTTACCAAAAAACATCTAAAAAAGTCAGACCAGTTCTGGAAAAGCAATCTTCGGATGGATGAAACTACAATTAATATGTACCAGAATGAGGGGAAGAAAATGTGTGGAGAAGGCTTGGAACATCTCATGATCCAAAGCACACAACTTCATTAGTAATACATGGTGGAGGAAGTGTGATGGCATGGGCATGCATGGCTTCCAGTGGTACTGGGTCATTGGTAATCCATGGGTTTACAGACTTCAGGCAGTCATTGCCAGTAAAGAACAAAATTAAAAAAATGTACATTTTATTTATGATGAGTGCTTTAAGTGGGCCGGAACGCGGCGGTACTCAGTACCGCCACTTCCAAAAATGGCCCTGCAGAGTACCAGCACCTCTCCGTGCGCCCTAGACGTGCGTTTCCCGTACCGGAACGCAGCCCCAGGCGGCACTTTCAGGGGAGCGGCAGCCCGCGGCTCCCGGCAGCGGTGAACTTTAAAACGCCATGAAAAAAAAGGGCGCGCCGCGCTGTGATACATGTCCCGCCCTCCTCCTTCTCCTAGCTCGTGTGATAGAGCCAGTGTGCTGCCTGTCACAGAAGCTGGTCTAGAGGAGGAGGGCGGGACATGTATCAGCGCGCGCGCCAGAACTGTTACTGTGAGACTGGAGAGAGGAGAGGAAGAACTGCCTTCAGAACTGTGAGTAGTGAGTACACTGTACACGTGTGGGGAGGAGAGGGAGGAGGAGAGGAGGAGGAGAGGGAAGACAGGGAAGACAGGGAAGACACTCTCATGTGAAGAGGGCTGCTGATGGGGACACACTGTGATCTGATGTAAGGAGGTGCTGATGGGGGACACTCTGATGTAAGGAGGTGCTGATGGGGGACACTCTGATGTAAGGAGGTGCTGATGGGGGACACTCTGATGTAAGGAGGTGCTGATGGGGGACACTCTGATGTAAGGAGGTGCTGATGGGGACACTCTGATGTAATGAGGTGCTGATGGGGGACACTCTGATGTAAGGAGGTGCTGATGGGGGACACTCTGATGTAAGGAGGTGCTGATGGGGGACACTCTGATGTAAGGAGGTGCTGATGGCGGACACTCTGATGTAAGGAGGTGCTGATGGGGGACACTCTGATGTAAGGAGGTGCTGATGGGGGGACACACTCTGATGTACGGAGGTGCTGATGGGGGACACACTCTGATGTAAGGAGGTGCTGATGGGGGACACTCTGATGTAAGGAGGTGCTGATGGGGGACACTCTGATGTAAGGAGGTGCTGATGGGGGACACACTCTGATGTAAGGAGGTGCTGATGGGGGACACTCTGATGTAAGGAGGTGCTGATGGGGGACACACTCTGATGTAAGGAGGTGCTGATGGGGGACACTCTGATGTAAGGAGGTGCTGATGGCGGACACTCTGATGTAAGGAGGTGCTGATGGCGGACACTCTGATGTAAGGAGGTGCTGATGGGGGACACTCTGATGTAAGGAGGTGCTGATGGCGGACACTCTGATGTAAGGAGGTGCTGATGGGGGACACTCTGATCTGATGTAAGGAGGTGCTGATGGGGGACACACTCTGATGTAAGGAGGTGCTGATGGGGGACACACTCTGATGTAAGGAGGTGCTGATGGGGGACACACTCTGATGTAAGGAGGTGCTGATGGGGGACACTCTGATGTAAGGAGGTGCTGATGGGGGACACTCTGATGTAAGGAGGTGCTGATGGGGGACACTCTGATGTAAGGAGGTGCTGATGGCGGACACTCTGATGTAAGGAGGTGCTGATGGGGGACACTCTGATCTGATGTAAGGAGGTGCTGATGGGGGACACACTCTGATGTAAGGAGGTGCTGATGGGGGACACACTCTGATGTAAGGAGGTGCTGATGGGGGACACTCTGATGTAAGGAGGTGCTGATGGGGGACACTCTGATGTAAGGAGGTGCTGATGGGGGACACTCTGATGTAAGGAGGTGCTGATGGCGGACACTCTGATGTAAGGAGTTGCTGATGGGGACACTCTGATGCATGGGTCATCAAACTATGGCCCTCCAGATGTTCAAGAACTACAATTCCCATCATGCCTAGTCATGTCTGTGAATGTCAGAGTTTTACAAAACCTCATGGGATGTGTAGTTCCGCAACAGCTGGAGGGCCATAGTTTGAGGATCCCTGCTCTGATGTAAGGAGGTGCTGATGGGGGAGACTCTGATGTAAGGAGGTGCTGATGGGGGAGACTCTGATGAAAGGACGGTTACTGTTCTATGGTTAGTATGTTAATATAATTTTTATAATTTATTTTATGTACATTTTGTACAACATTTTGTCCAATACCCTTTTGCACATTTTATTTATGTTCAGTAGCTCTTTCTACGGTAGCTCTTTTTCAGGGTACTTTCTAAGGGTATTTTCATGTTTAGTATTGGGGGGGGAGCACCGGCGCCTAATAGAGTACCGGCACCTCTTTTGGCCCACTTAATGCACTGCCTAGCTGTATATATATATTTTTTTCTTTACACTCGAGAGGTGAGCACTGCACTTTTTTATATGAAATAAAGATTGTTTTGCATTTTTTCACAGGTGGTTGAATGCATGTGGTGTTAGCTCCCCCTTGTTTATACTATAGGGTGTATACCCAGAAGAATTAATTAATGATTTCATTAATTATTATTATTTTTTTTCTATAATTTTGTATTTATTTATTTACATTTACCTTTTGAATTTATTTGGGATGTATTTGTAGTTAGATATCAGGGGGTATTTGCACATTTTATCACAGAAGATTTATACTACTGTGTCCACAACAGTAGCCCTCAATTTTTCCACTCGCCTACTCGCATTATGTGAGTGGAAAATGAGGACTTGCGAGCTGGGCTGCCTAGGAGTGGGGGGTGAGCACCACCGGTGGGTGGGGTTGATCGGTAGCCATTCTTTTAGCAATCGTCCCGGGGGGAAGAGAGCATGGAGGAAGAGGAGAGCCGCAGGAACTCAGAGCTGGATAGCACACTGTTACAGCTTACATTACAATTGTCTCCACTCTGATCAACACAGCCTCGCCTCCTCCTGACCTGCACCTGTGATAGACAGAACGCTGGTCCAATGCTGGGATGTGTTCTGTCTATCATAGGCGCAGGTCAGGAGGAAGCGGGGCTGTGTCGAGCAGAGTGGAGACAATTTTAATGTTAATATTATCCTGTTATAAGATCCTCGGATCTCACTCCAGTCATACATTCCTCTGCCCAGGTGAGGCTGCAATAGTGGGCACAGTGATGCTGCAATGGGCACAGTGAGGCTGCAATGGGCACAGTGAGGCTGCAATGGTCGGCACAGTGAGGCTGCAATGGGCACAGTGAGGCTGCAATGGGCACAGAGAGACTGAAATGGTGGGCACAGTGAGGCTGCAATAGTGGGAACAGTGAGGCTGCAATGGTGGGCACAATGAGGCTGCAATGAGCACAGTGAGGCTGCAATGGTGGGCACAGTGATGCTACAATGGGCACAGTGAGGCTGCAATAGTGGGCACAGTAAGTTTGCAATAGTGGGCACAATGAGGCTAAAATAGTGGGCACAGTGTGGCTGCAATGGTGGGCACAGCGCGACTGCAATAATGAGCACAGTAAATCTGCAATGGTGGGCACAGTGTGGCTGCAATGGTGGGAACAGGTTAGGCTGCACTGATGGGCACAGGTAAGGCAGCAATGGTGGGCACATGTGAGGCTGCAATAGTGGGCACAGATGAGCCTGCATTAATGAGCATAGATAAGGCTGCATTGAGGGGCACAGGTGAGTCTGTTTTTATTTATTTGTTTAACTTAATTCTGCATAAAATATTTAAGTGTAATTTCATAAAATAATTTCTGAGGGCTTGTTTAGGGATGTAATTAGGGACAGGGCAGGGTAGGGGTTGGGTGGGGCAACTGGTGGCGAGTAACTCTTGAGGTCTGGCTAGTAGCTCAGGACTTCAATTTCGAGCCCTGTACTACAGCATCAGCTTTTTCTTCTTGGTAGTGGAACCCTATGTAGTCTTGTGGTCTTCTGCTTGTTTTTGGAGCCCATTTGTCAACATTTTATGCATTTGATTATATTTTCAGCTTAACCTAGTTGTAAAAAAATGTTATCTAGGTTACTGTAACCTTTCTGTTAGCTCTAACTTGTCTGGCCATTTCCCTCTAGGGATGAGCTTCGTATTCGAGTCAAACTCATGTTCGACTCGAACATTGTGTGTTTGATCGTTCATCGAATTACGAACGTTACGGGTCGTTCGCGCCAAATTCAATTTACAATAATTTACAATTCAAATTCACAGCCCATAATTCACTGCGGCATCGCAGTGCAGTGCTGGCTGATGATTGGCCAAGCATGCACTATGACCCGCATGCTTGGCCAATCACAGCTTGCAAAAAACGGAGAGCCATAATTGGCCAAAGCCAGGGTGGCTTTGGCCAATTATGGCTCAGGGGGTTTAGTACACGTCCCACACTACAAAAGGCCACCTGCAGGTCGGCCTTGTGTAGTTTGTTGTGGTGGTTAAGAGAGAACAAAGAGAGAATGAGAGAGTGTCATTATTTGCAGGTAGATAGAACAGGCAGGCTAGTCAGGTAAAGTTGTGTAGAGGATATATATGCATCCCAGGTGTTGTACATATATTTATACACTGTATAGTATAGCTAGATCAGCTCTTCCTAATTTACTGGCAGGCAGGTGATTATGCTAGATGCAGTATTCTCACGTGGTGTATTGCCTGTGTCCTCTGCAGTGTGCACCATAAAGCTACACGGGCATACTATAGACACCCAGCAGGTACAATCTTTAAAGAATTTTTTTTATTTTTTATTTAAGCATCAATGATGCTTAAATAAAAAAAAAAAAAAAGAAAAATAACTTTAAATATTGTACCTGCTGGGTGTCTATAGTATGCCTTTGAAAACGTCTTTGAGAACGGGATGCTCCCCATTATCTGTGCGAAAAAATAAAAGCTCATAATCCCAATCGCGTTCTGCGATCCACCAATCAAAATCTACTCCAGATACAGAAAGCCAACTACAAGTCCAAAGGAGAAAGAAGATTTGCGGTCCAGGGTCCCAAACTGTGGAACGCTTTACCAACCAGCATTTGGTTGGAGGAGAATCATTCAGGAGAAAGATCAAGACTCATCTCTTTTGATACCAAAGGAGACAGGAACAACAAGCGCCCAAAGGTGATTAAGTTCGCATGTGCTGTGCTATATAAGTTTTTCATTCATTCATTCATTCAGAACCTGGGTCTTGCCCCAGGGAACATGTATTAATGGGTTGTTTTTTTTAAACAGTTGTTTTTTCTGGAGCAGTGATTTTAATGATGCTGCATCATTAAAATCACTACTCCAGAAAAAAAAACAACAGTTTTTAAGACTTTTTTCAATTGAAACATGTTCCCTGGGGCAAGACCCGGGTTCTCGAAGATGTTTTACGACAATAATTTGCATATTAGGCTTTAAAATGAGGACTTTTGAATTCGAACGTTCAAGTCCCATAGACGTCAATGGGGTTCTAAATGTTTGCGCAAACGGTTGGTCCATTCGAAGGTTCTGGTGCGTACCGAAGGGAGGGGGGGGGGTGTTCGGCTCATCCCTATTTCTCTCTGACCTCTCATCAACAAGGTATTTCCATCTACAGAACTACCACTCTGAGTAAAGTCTAGAGACTGTTGTATGTGAAAATCACAGGGAAAGAGCAGTCACAGAAGTACTCTAACCAGCTTGACTAGCACCAACAATTATGCCACGATTAAATTCACTGAGCTCACATTTTCTCCATTATGGAATATTAACTGAAGCTCCTGACATCCTATATCTGCAATTTTTTTTGTTGCACTGTGCTGATGCCAAATGATTGATTGATTACATAATTGCATTACTACCACTATACAAGTGGTCCCAATAAAATGCTTGGTGAGTGTAAATGGATTCTGTGTCTAAATATTGCATTTGTACATAAAGATACACATATTGGGCCAGATTCAGGTAGATGGGCGAATCTTTTTTTTGGAGTAACGTTTGTCATTTACGTTACTCCGCCGAAACATTATGAGCAAGTACTGTTATTCACACAGCACTTACTCCTAAAGTTGCGGCGGCGTAGCGAAAATGAGGCGGGTAGGGGGCGTGTATTATTTAAACGCGCGATCCCGCGGCGAACGTACTGCGCATGCGTCGACTGTCAGTGCGCATGCTCCAAATTCTGTCAGTGAACGTCAATGACGTCAATCCCCATTCACGGACGTTTTACGCAAACGACGCTAAACATTGTTAAATTTGACGCGGTGACGACGACCATACTTAACATAGGATACTCCACCTAGGGTGCATGTTTTTCTTTACGCCGCGTATCGCTTACGGAAACGTCGGAAAGTCACTGCGTCGGGCCCGCGTACGATCGTGAATTTCCGTCTCTCGCTGATTTACATATTCTTGGTGTAAATCAGCGGGAACGCCCCAAGCGCCCATTTTAAAATTGCAGTTCCGATACGACGGCGAAATACAATTACGCCGCTCGTATCTGAACTCAATCCCGGCGTATCTTGTTTTCTGACTACAGAAAACAGATAAGCCGGCTCAAAGTGAGAGTTATGCTGGCGAATCACTGATACTCCAGCGTAACTCTACCTGAATCTGGCCCATTATGTTTGCTTTCAAATAGTTTTTGTGATTATTTTTTAAAAATATAAAAGTTTTGTCATTATTTTATAAGCTTATATTCAAAAATGTCAGAATCCCGGAGATATGGAAAACTGCAATTCAGTAAAATGTTACTTTTTTCCCCCCTGATCTTGCCTTATGTCTTTTTTTTCCAGCTGTAAAATTATAGCTGTTATATTGACCTGGTATGTACAGGTTAAACATAAAACATAAAATAACATGTAGTCATGTAATATAACTAAACAATAGCCGACATGTGTAGCAATATATTGCCCATTTACTTGTTTCACAAAGTAAAGTATTTTCCGGAAGAAGCAGTGTGATATTTGTTTCGGTGTGTAACAATCACTTAGATGAACTGCATTCCAAGGGGATGTTGTGTGTCAGATTACCATCAGTCCTGGTGACAGCAATTGACACAAATATTTGCAGGGTGTGTGACTGCCCTAGGTTTATATAGGCAGTATATAGATAAGTATTGTGAAAATAAATATTTATTTTGGCAGATTTTATGACATTATAGCACATCTAATCCCAAGACCAAATGTAAGTTTTTCAGTGTTGTTTGTATTCATTTTCTTTTTCAAGTACATTTTGTGCAAATGCAGTGTTGATCCTGCTGGTATCCTAATACCTTCCTGTGTACTGCACTGAAACTCTTCTAAAGTTCTTCTACAAAACCTGAACATTAGATATGTGCATTCCCGTTCGTACGAATGTTGTTTTCGTACAAAAATGTTCATTTTCGTACCCGCGGGATAATGTGTACATACGAAAACGGTAAAGCACCAAAATACGAAAACGACGGGATAACAGATGAGCCGCATAACGAACGACCGCAAATACGAACGAACGATCCGACGGGAAAAAATGACAAAACTAAAAAGGCAAAATAACGAAAATGAAATCTGTATCAAGAGGTTTGCATTGTGTATTTTGTTTGAATCCGTTTTGTGTTCGTTTTCAGTTGTATGTTCATTGTTCAATGACATTTATAACAAAAGAATTTCATTATGTATATTGAATGAATTCCTTTTTCTGTTTTCTGTGTATTCACAATACTGAAGGCAAATCTTTTGTTACAGGTGTCATATCAACATACGAAAATAACAAAATAAATGTGTTCAAATGCAAATCTTTTGTTTATGTTTTTTTTGAATGGCCAGAGAGTTAGGCTGGCCATACATGATACAATTTTCTGTGCAATTTTCTTTAGATTTACCTTCAACTATGTAGTGCAAGGGCCTGCCTGATTGCATACAATTGAAAGTGTGGTTTAGTTTGACCTCATATTATATGGTTTTTGGTAAATCTAAAAGAAAATTGTACAAGAAAATTGAACATGTATGGCCAGCCTCAGTGACTGAAAGCAGCTTCTCTTTTGTGCTGAGTAGTAGTGAGCACACTTGTACAGTAAAGCCTAAAACTTTTCTGTGGATTTTCACTTTTGAACCCAAAAATGGTTTTCTGATGCAGTTTAAAAACGAACGAATTTTCTGAGAACGATCGGAAAACAATCGTTTTTATGTTTGTTGTTAAAACAGTCTGACCAAGTGTATGGGGCTTAACAATAGTATTGTTAAGCCCCATACACTTGGTCAGACTATTTTAACAACAAACATAAAAACGATCGTTTTCTGATCGTTCTCAGAAAATTCGTTTGTTTTTAAACTGCATCAGAAAACCATTTTTGGGTTCAAAAGTCTGGCCAACTGATCTCCCTTCGGATGAAAATCCACAGAAAAGTTTATTAGGCTTTACTGTACAAGTGTACTCACTATTCTGCACAAAAGAGAAGCTGCTTTCAGTCACTGAGGCTGGCCATACATGTTCAATTTTCTTGTACAATTTTCTTTTAGATTTACCAAAAACCATATATGAGGTCAAACTAAACAACACTTTCAATTGTATGCAATCAGGCAGGCCCTTGCACTACATAGTTGAAGGTAAATCTAAAGAAAATTGCACAGAAAATTGTATCATGTATGGCCAGCCTAACTCTCTGGCCATTAAAAAAAAACATAAACAAAAGATTTGCATTTGAACACGTTTCTTTTGTTATTTTCGTATGTTGATATGACACCTGTAACAAAAGATTTGCCTTCAGTATTTTGAATACACAGAAAACAGAAAAAGGAATTCATTCAATATACATAATGAAATTCTTTTGTTATAGATGTCATTGAACAATGAACATACAACTGACACTAACAAAAGAAAAGCATTCAAGATACACAGAATGCAAATTGACGAAAATTCACGATAATTATTGTCTAACAAGAAACGGACATGAATTAAACAGAATAACGAATCATCCCGCATGTACGAAAATAAAACGGTAACGGAAATACGAAACGATCGGAATATGAAAAAATCGCGTCGTACGACAAACGAACGGGAACGAACGGGAAAACGGGCGTCTTACAAAAAACGAACGGAAACGAACAGACGGGGCCATACGAAACGGAACAAAAAAAAACTAATTTTTTTTCTGTGCACATGTCTACTGAACATACCCAAATCCATGGCTCCACTAAAGATTTGCTCCTATCATCACACATGGACAACCTGGGTGGCGGTCGGGCCACCACATATCATCTCCACTCTGTTAATGCAAGATAGGGAAATATTAGCCACAGACTCAATGGCTATAGCTCTGAGTGGGTCCCTAAAAGGTCCTGGGTCTCGTACTGCTAATTCAGAATTATTAGCCCCCATGTCCCAAGACTTGGGGTTGGCCACCGGGAACTCGAGGCTATACAGGGCCGTACTGGCCTACTGGGGCCGTCTGCCCTTGGGTCACTTTGCAGGGCCAATCCTGGCAATTGCACGGGCTGTATCTGAAGAGAAGGGGGGCCGGATTTCACAGAGCAGGGATCTTCCGCTTATCTGGCGTGGTAAAGTCCCGCCTCCTTGACCAGCTCCTATGATGGACTTCACACTGGTCAATTGCCAAGACCTATGACGTCTATCATAGGAGCAGGTCCACTGGCAAGGCTGTGCTGACAGGCACTGGCAAGACTGCAATGATGGGCACTGGTGAGGCTGAGCTGATGGTCACTGATGAGGCTGCATTGATGGGCACAGGTAAGGCTGAGCTGATGGGCACTGATCAGACTGCATTCATGGGCGCTGGCAAAGCTGCGCTAATGGGCACTGGCAAAGCCGTATTGATGGGCACTGGCAAGGCTGTATTGATGGGCACTGGGGAGGCTGAACTGATTGTCACTGATCAGGCTGTATTGATGGGCACTGGCAAGGCTGCATTGATGGGCACTGGTGAGGCTGAGCTGTTGGGCACTGATGAGGCTGCATTGATGGGAACTGATCATGCTGCATTGATGGGCACTGATAAGGCTGCATAAATGGGCATTGGGTGAGGCTGAGCTGATGGGCACTGATGAGGCTGCATCGATGGACACTGGTGAGGCTGAGCTGATGGGCACTGATCAGGGTGCAACAGAAGAAAAAAGCTGCGCAAATATGAACACTACAATATAGAACTCCAATAGCAGTCCTGTGTAGAATATCCCGTATTGCAGGTGATATATAAAGATAAGTGACACATGAAAAAGTCCATTAATCAGGTACGGAACACATTAAGCATCTGATGGAAACTGATAGCAGAAAAAAATTATTCTTTCCTCCAGATAGATGGTGACATCAAATGCAAGAACCTCAGAAACAGTGCATGGATAGATAAACACCTCCACCTTTCAATCACACCGCCCCTTACCAGAGGGGAAGATCCCAACTAGAGATCTTCTGACAGCAGATGGCTTGATCCCCAGCCAGGGGTTAACGTGGCAGGATATCCAAGAGCCGAGACTTCTCCAACAGTGGACCGATGATCCGTGTTGAAATGAAATCAGTATGGAGAAGAAAAAAGCTACATAGTGTGAACCCATATAACTTGTTTAACCACTTAAGACCCGGACCAATACGCTGGTAAATGACCCAAGGTGTTTTTGCGATTCGGCACTGCGTCGCTTTAACAGACAATTGCGCGGTCGTGCGACGTGGCTCCCAAACAAAATTTGCGTCCTTTTCTTCCCACAAATAGAGCTTTCTTTTGGTGGTATTTGATCACCTCTGCGATTTTTATTTTTTGCGCTATATACAAAAATAGAGCGACATTTTTGAAAAAAAAACACTATTTTTTACTTTTTGTTAAAAAAAAATCAAATAAACTAAATTTTAGTCAAACATTTAGGCCAACATTTATTTAGCCACATGTCTTTAGTAAAAAAAAAAAATCGCAATAAAAAAAATAGCTACCTAGCGGGAACAGCGACACTAATACAGCGATCAGAAAAATGATCGCTTAGTGACGCTGGCAATAGGGAGTGAAAGGGTTAACTAGGGCGGTGATCAGGGGGTTAAAACTTTATTAGGGGGGGTGGGGGGGCTATCCTGAACCTAACACTAACTGTTTTTTACAGTGCCTGTCACACTGACACTAAATGCAGTGATTAAATCACTGCATTCAGTAACACTGTGACAAGGGGGTGGGGGGGCGATCACAAGGGGTTAATATGCCTATGTGAGTGTGTGTCAGTGTTGTGTTGGTGCACACTTACTTGTGATGTCTTCTCTCATCAGCAGCGCTGGGAAACAGCGCTGCGATCAGAGAATACATCATTTCCTCCTTCCTGTGTAAACACAGGAGGAGGAAGTGACAGGCTGGGAGCGCGCTCCCATTGGCTGGGAGCGATCGCGGGGGGGGCGGATATCACGGACATCCGCCCGCAGATCCCGGATCGCTCCCAGAGGTAGGGAGACCCCCGCACGCCGCGGAGGGGGTCCCGATGGGACCCCCGAACCGCACTCAGGCGGGGACGTAAATTTACGCCCTTGTGCCTGTACGAGCCATGTTGAGGCCGTATATGTGCGTGCGGGGGTCTTTAAGTGGTTAATAAAAAATTAAAATCACACTTACAAGAAAGTAGATAAAATTTGCATGTGAATATATAGCCGGCCGGCTAGCACACCCGTTCACTCCGGGACACAGTTTGCGGTTTAAAAGACGTCAGCACGCCACCACCCTACGCCGTTTCGTCTCAAAAAGACTTTGTCCTGGGGCACAAGCGGCGTACTGACTCACCGCAATTTATATCTAACAGATACAGATGGTACCGCCCCCATCTGAGCTCCCAGAATCCTTGAAGCTAAAGTGGCCATCTTGGATAAGGGATATGTCCAATATGTGGGAATAGCCAATCCACTAATATCTCACCTATCTAACTGCAATTACTGCCATAGCCAAAAAGGAAAGAAAAAAGGGATACAAATTTATAATGATAAAAACAATTTTTTTTATTTTTTTTTGCTATTCACAGTGATTGGTAGATTATGGTGTCAACCATTAGTGTTGCTCACGAATATTCGCATTGCGAATATTCGCTACGAATATTGCATATTCGAGTATTCGCGAATAACGCGAATATCGCGGCGAATATTCGCTATTTCGAATATTCGAATGTTTTCAATTTTTTTTTAGAACAGATCACATCCTAGAGATCCCCATCGACGTCTAAAAGCATTGCTGGTATGATTAGAGACCTTGGGCCGAGTAGCTGCAGCGCTCATTTTATATTGCCGAAAAATCGCAATGCGATTATTCGGCAAATAGCGATATCGCGCGATTATTTTATATTGTAATATATCACGAATATTCTGAGCCAATCAGAGTACTCCATTCCGCATTTCTCGAAATTTCGAAATAATTTTGTATTGTAATATATCACGAATATTCTGAGCCAATCAGAGTGCTCCATTCCGCATTTCTCGAATATTCGCAATTATTTTATATTGTAATATATCACGAATATTCTGAGCCAATCACAGTGCTCCTTCCGCATTTCTCGAATATTCGCAATTATTGTGTATTGTAATATATCACAAATATTCTGAGCCAATCAGAGTGCTCCTTCCGCATTTGCCGAATATTCGCAAATATTTTGTATTGTAATATATCACGAATATTCTGAGCCAATCAGAGTGCTCCTTCCGCATTTCTCGAATATTCGCAATTATTTTATATTGTAATATATCACGAATATTCTGAGCCAATCAGAGTGCTCCATTCCGCATTTCTCGAATATATTTGCAATTATTTTATATTGTAATATATCACGAATATTCTGTGCCAATCAGAGTGCTCCATTCCGCATTTCTCGAATATTCGCATTCGCAATTCGCAATTCGCATTCGCATTCGCGATAGCGAAAATTCGCAATCATTTCATCTCCAAAAAATATCACGAATATTCGTATTTAGCGAATATATGTCGAATATTCGACTATATATTCGAGATATATCGTGAATTCGAATATGGCATATTCTGCTCAACACTATCAACCATTTGGGATCAGGGATCACTCTTACAAGTCTGTCCATGTCCCTATTTGTGGTACCTCCCTGCTCTTGGTGTCAGCCTCCATGTATGTTATAACCGTCCCTCTTTTACAATGGGTAAAACCTGATCATCCAGAGCGCGCTGCGCTCTACAGTAAAAACACTGATCACATGACTTACATGGTCAGGTGAGCAGTAACACCTATAGAAGCGCAGGGAGAGTGTGGGCAAACCTTGCCCACACTAGACACGACATGTGTACGGCCTGCGCGTCCCCGGATGATGACCCGCACGATTGCAAACACGACGTGATTGGGCTGGAAATAGGGACATGGACAGACTTGTAAGAGTGATCCCTGATCCCAAATGGTTGACACCATAATCTACCAATCACTGTGAATAGCAAAAAAAAAATAATTTTGTTTTTATCATTATAAATTGTTATCCCTTTTTTCTTTCCTTTTTGGCTATGGCAGTAATTGCAGTTAGATAGGTGAGATATTAGTGGATTGGCTATTCCCACATATTGGACTAATCCCTTATCCAAGATGGCCACTTTAGCTTCAAGGATTCTGGGAGCTCAGATGGGGGCGGTACCATCTGTATCTGTTCGATATAAATTGCGATGAGTCAGTACGCCGCTCGTGCCCCAGGACAAAGTCTTTTTGAGACGAAACGGCGTAGGGTGGCGGCGTGCTGACGTCTTTTAAACCGCAAACTGTATCCCGGAGTGAACGGGTGTGCTAGCCGGCCAGCTATATATTCACATGCAAATTTTATCTACTTTCTTGTAAGTGTGATTTTAATTTTTTATTAAACAAGTTATATGGGTTTACACTATGTAGCTTTTTTCTTCTCCATACTGATTTCATTTCAACACGGATCATCGGTCCACTGTTGGAGAAGTCTCAGGTCTTGGATATCCTGCCACGTTAACCCCTGGCTGGGGATCAAGCCATCTGCTGTCAGAAGATCTCTAGTTGGGATCTTCCCCTCTGGTAAGGGGCGGTGTGATTGAAAGGTGGAGGTGTTTATCTATCCATGCACTGCTTCTGAGGTTCTTGCATTTGATGTCACCATCTATCTGGAGGAAAGAATAATTTTTTTCTGCTATCAGTCTCCATCAGATGCTTAATGTGTTCCGTACCTGATTAATGGACTTTTTCATTTGTCACTTATCTTTATATATCACCTGCAATACGGAATATTCTACACAGGACTGCTATTGGAGTTCTATATTGTAGTGTTCATATTTGCGCAGCTTTTTTCTTCTGTTGTATTATTTTTTGTGGGTATCTCACATTTCAAGTTGCTAGCATATTATATCTAGGTTATTCACATAGACAGCGCAGTATTACCACTTTTTTCACTGATCAGGGTGCATTGATGGGCACAGGTAAGGGTGCATTGATGGGCACTGATCAGGGTGCATTGATGGACATTGGTGGGGCTGAGCTTATGACACCGGTAAGGCTGCATTGATGGGCACTGGTGAGGCTGCATTGATTAACACTGGTGAGGCGGCATTAATGGGCATTGGTGAGGTTGCAATAATGGGCACTGATCAGGCTGCATTGATGGGCACTGGTGAGCCAGGCAGCAACCAGAATGACTTGGTTGGTATCTTGAGACTAGATTAGTGATCTAGCTGGGGTGTGTAAGTTATTACATAATTACATAGTAGGTGAGGATGAAAAAAGATACAAGTCCATCAAGTCCAACCTATGTGTGTGATTATATGTCAGTATTACATTATATATTACTGTATGTTGCGGTTGTTCAGGTAGTAGTTTAGTTTTTCACATTTTTCGATGCCCCCCGCTGAAACCACCGCCTATGGAAGGGAATTCCAAATCCTTGCCGCTCTTACAGTAAAGAACCCTCTAAGCAGTTTAAGGTTGAACCTCTTTTCTTCTAATTTAAGTGAGTGGCCACATGTCCTATTAAACTCCCTTCCGCAAAAAAGTTTTATCCCCATTGTGGGGTCACCAGTATGGTATTTGTAAATTGAAATTATATCCCCTCTCAAGCACTCTTCTCCAGAGAGAATAAGTTCAGTGCTCGCAACCTTTCTTCATAACTAGTATCCTCCAGACCAGTGGCGGAATTTTCATAGTCGCAGCAGTCGCATGTGCGACTGGGCCCGGTAGTTCCACCAATTCAGGGGGGCCCGCTACGGCTCGTTTTTTTTTTTTTCCCTGATGCACTTCTGGGACTTGAACAGTAGGCGGCAGGCCACACAAACACCCTGTGATTGGCCAAACAGGGTCATGTGCGGCCGCACGCTGTAGAATTCTGGGAATTGTAGTCATGAGCGAGCCTCGCATCATGACTGCAAGTCCTAGAATTCCACAGCGTGTGGCCGCACATGACCCTGTTCGGCCAATCAAAGGGCATTAGTATTTTGCTAGCGCCCTGCAAATGGATTGACGGAGGCGGAAACGTGCCCGCTTGCTGGAGTTCTGCTTCTCTGCCTGGGTGTTTCTCAGTCTCATCTGTCAGCGCCCCTCCCCCAGCCATCCTCCTCTGACAACCCACCTCCTCTCTGCCTCTCTGTCAGCCCACCCCCCTTTGTCACCTCACCTCCTCTGTCAGCCCACAGCCCACCCCTCCTCTATCAGCTCCCCTCTGTCAGCCCCCACCCCATCTCAGCCCACGCCTCCTCTATCAGCCCACCCCCCCTCTGTCAGCCCCCACCCCCTCTCAGCCCACCCCTCCTCTATCAGCTCCCCTCTGTCAGCCCACCCCCCCTCTGTCAGCCCCCACCCCCTCTCAGCCCACCCCTCCTCTATCAGCTCCCCTCTGTCAGCCCACCCCCCCTCTGTCAGCCCCCACCCCCTCTCAGCCCACCCCTCCTCTATCAGCTCCCCTCTGTCAGCCCACCCCCCTCTGTCAGCCCCCACCCCCTCTCAGCCCACCCCTTCTCTTTCAGCTCCCCTCTGTCAGCCCACCCCCCTGTCAGCTCCCCTCTGTCAGCCTGCCCCCTTCTGTCAGCCCGCCTCCCTTCTGTCAGCCCACCCCTCCTCTGTCAGCCCACAGCCCACCCCTCCTCTATCAGCTCCCCTCTGTCAGCCCCCACCCCCTCTCAGCCCACCCCTCCTCTCTCAGCTCCCCTCTGTCAGCCCACCCCCCTCTGTCAGCCCCCACCCCCTCTCAGCCCACCCCTCCTCTATCAGCTCCCCTCTGTCAGCCCACCCCCCCTCAGCCCACCCCTTCTCTTTCAGCTCCCCTCTGTCAGCCCACCCCCCCTGTCAGCTCCCCTCTGTCAGCCTGCCCCCCCTCTGTCAGCCCGCCTCCCTTCTGTCAGCCCACCCCTCCTTTGTCAGCCCACAGCCCTCCCCTTCTCTATCAGCTCCCCTCTGTCAGCCCACCCCCCTCTGTCAGCCCCCACCCACTCTCAGCCCACTTCTCTTCTCTCAGCCCACAGCCCACCCCTCCTCTATTAGCTCCCCTGTGTCAGCCCACCCCTCCTTCTGTCAGCTCCCCTGTGTCAGCCCCCCTTTTTTAGCCCACCCTTCCTCTATCAGCTCCCCTCTGTCAGGCCACCCCCCTCTGTCAGCCCACCCCTCCCTCTGTCAGCTCCCCTGTGTCAGCCCCCCTCTCTCAGCCCACCCCTCCTCTATCAGCTCCCCTCTGTCAGCCCATTCTCCCCTTCTGTCAGCTCCCCTCTGTCAGCCCACCCCCCTCTTTCAGCTCCCTTCTGTCAGCCCACCCCACCTTTGTCAGCTCCCCTCTGTCAGCCCCCACCCCCTCTCAGCCCCCACCCCCGCTTCTGTCAGCCCTACCCCTCTTCTGTCAGCCCACCCACCTCTGTCAGACAACCCTCTCTCTGTCAGCCACAGCAGAGAGCCAGGCCAGCCACTTTCAGCAGGGTGCATTGTGCCAGCCAGCCACCCACCCACTGACCCACAGCAAGCAGGGAGCCAGGCCAGCCACCCACCCACAGCAGGGTGCACCATGCAAGCCAGCCACTGACCCACAGCAGGAAGCCAGGCCAGCCACCAACAGCAGGGTGCACTGTGCCAGCCAGCCACCCACTGGCCCACAGCAGCGAGCCAGGCCAGTCGGCCACAGCAGGCTGCACTAATTCAGCCAGCCACCGACCCACCCACTGACCCACAGCAGAGAGCCAGGCCAGCCACCAACAGCAGGGTGCCAGGCTGCCACCCACAGAAGCCAGCCACCCATGGTGACCCACCCACAGCAGGGCCAGGGTGCCAGCCAGCCACCCACGGTGACCCACCCACACCAGGAAACCAGCCAGCCACAACAGGGTGCCACCCACAGGAGCCAGCCATGGTGACCCACCTACAGCAGGGAGCCAGCCAGCCACCCACAGGAGCAAATCAGCCACTGTGACTATCCACAGCAGGATGCCAGCCAGCCACCCACGGTGACCCACCCACACCAGAGATTCAGCCAGCCACAGCAGGGTGCCGGCCAGCCACCAACAGGTGCCAGCTAGCCACAGAAACCAGCCACAGAGGACGTGGGAGCCAGCCAGCCACAGAGGACGCGGGAGACAGCCAGCCACAGAGGATGCGGGAGACAGCCAGCCACAGAGGATGCGGGAGACAGCCAGCCACAGAGGATGTGGGAGACAGCCAGCCACAGAGGATGTGGGAGACAGCCAGCCACAGAGGATGCGGGAGACAGCCAGCCACAGAGGATGCGGGAGACAGCCAGCCACAAAGAATGAGGGAGACAGCCAGCCACAGAGGATGCGGGAGACAGCCAGCCACAGAGGATGCGGGAGACAGCCAGCCACAGAGGATGCGGGAGCCAGCCACAGCTACAGCACCCAAAGTTAAGGTAAGCGTAGTGCTACAATTTTATTTCCACTTTGTGAGAGATTGGGGCAGGGGTGAGAGTCATGGCACAAAGAGGGGGTCCCATTAGACTCTGTTGTAGTCTCTAATGGAGCCTGGAGGGGACACTTTCTAACAGACTGTCCATGGGACACTGTTAGAAAAAGACCCCCTCCAGGTCCCATTAGACTCTGTTGTTAAACAGTGTTTTTTTTTTCTAAAAGGTAGTACTTCGTACAAATTGAAGGGGCGGGGCCAGGGGTGGGTCATGATAGGGCCAGGAATGGGTCATGGGCAGGGCCTGACAGGGGGCCCTTGCTTTATTTGGTCTGGAGGCCCTGGGTGTTGTCAGTCCACCCTGGGCAGCAAGGCGTGCCAAGGAGTTGGGACCCACATTCCTGGAATGCACTCTTAAGGTACTGGATGCCGCTAGCTGGATACTGGAACCTGTAGATATTCCCCAGCACATCAAGTATCATCAATTTCATCCAAACATTTTTTTATTCAAAAAAGCTCACATCACAAAACAATGTAGTACAATGTTTCAGAGCCATGTAGGACCCCAAATAAGTATTTGAACACCCTGCCCATCTTCAAAGCTCTAACTGAGGGAAGGAGGTTGTTGCCCAAAATCTCGCAATACATGGCCCCGGTCATCCTCTCCTTTTTTTTTTTGTTTAAAAAAGTTTATTGAGAATACATCAAGCATAACAAAAGATACAAAGAAAATATTACCAAAAGCTTAACAGACAATGACAATGTATACAACCAAAGGGTAGAACAGGGCCGTGGGGCCCGGGCTTTAAACATAGCAACGTAACTATTATTATTTATTAACACAGAGTTCAAGGGGAACCAACTTGATAAAGTACACATAAAGAGTCAGTCTCTGTATCCAAGGGTCACACAAGTTACTAACAAAATAACAAGTAAAAGAAACCAGCAGAAATCAAGGGAAAAGAAAAAAGAGGAAAAAGAGACAAAAAAGGGAAATTAGAATCGCACGAAAGGCACAGAAGAAGCTCAGTGAACTGAGGTCAGTCGTTCTTGTAGTCTAAACAAGAACCAGGGATTCCATTTTGCATCATAAGCTGGAACAGAGTCGTGTAGTGTATGAAATATTTTTTCTGACAACATCATCTGATCAAAATGTGACATTATTGGGGGGAGAGGTACCGATTGTGTTTTCCAATGAAGTGCTATCGCCCAGTGAACCGCTATGCAGATTGAGTGCATCCTCTCCTTAATACAGTGCAGTTGCCCTGTCCCATGTGCAGAAAAACACCCCCAAAGCATGATGCTACCACCCCCATGCTTCACAGTAGGGATGGTGTTCTTGGGATGGTACTCATCATTCTTCTTCCTCCAAACACGGTTAGTGGAATTATGACCAAAAAGTTCTATTTTGGTCTCATCTGACCACATGACTTTCTCCCATGACTCCTCTGGATCATCCAAATGGTCATTGGCAAACTTAAGACGGGCCTTGACATGTGCTGGTTTAAGCAGGGGAACCTTCCGTGCCATGCATGATTTCAAACCATGACGTCTTAGTGTATTACCAACAGTAACCTTGGAAACGGTGGTCCCAGCTCTTTTCAGGTCATTGACCAGCTCCTCCCGTGTAGTCCTGGGCTGATTTCTCACCTTTCTTAGGATCATTGAGACCCCACGAGGTGAGATTTTGCATGGAGCCCCAGTCCGAGGGAGATTGACAGTCATGTTTAGCTTCTTCCATTTTCTAATGATTGCTCCAACAGTGGACCTTTTTTCACCAAGCTGCTTGGCAATTTCCCCGTAGCCCTTTCCAGCCTTGTGGAGGTGTACAATTTTGTCTCTAGTGTCTTTGGACAGCTCTTTGGTCTTGGCCATGTTAGTAATTGGATTCTTACTGATTGTATGGGGTGGACAGGTGTCTTTATGCAGCTAATGACCTCAAACAGGTGCATCTAATTTAGGATAATAAATGGAGTGGAGGTGGACATTTTAAAGGCAGACTAACAGGTCTTTGAGGGTCAGAATTCTAGCTGATAGACAGGTGTTCAAATACTTCTTTGCAGCTGTATCATACAAATAAATAGTTAAAAAATCATAAATTGTGATTTCTGGAGTTTTTTATTTGGATTATGTCTCTCACAGTGGACATGCACCTACGATAACAATTTCAGACCCCTCCATGATTTCCAAGTGGGAGAACTTGCAAAATAGCAGGGTGTTAAAATACTTATTTTCCGCACTGTATAGTTTAATTCACGGCCCGGTCCCCTTGGTTCGGTAAACTGTACAGCATTAAAATGTACAGTATGTAGAAAAATGTAAAATGAACCTTTTACACAGACTTTTGTATATGTTCAGAATTTTACTGATAACAATACCCTCTTCTTACCTCTTCAAGTTTAAAAACAAAATTACAACATTTACCTGGGGAAACATGAGGCCCAGGAAAAACAAAGGCACATTGCCTATTCTCAAACTTAAGGGCAGCCTGGGGTTCCCTGACCTTTTTTTTTTTTGCCCAAATGGCACAACTTTTTTTTTTTCATCTTCAGGAACCCTTTCTCCCATGCATGTCAATGGGAATCCTACCCATATCCTTCCACACACATTAGTCACCTAATATAACTATCAGCTAGGGATGGATATTTAATAATATACCCTACTTTTTCACTAAGCTTATGGGACAGATTGTGTGCCTCACATTAACCTTAATCCATCCACACCCCCCTAGCTCCATTATTTCTCAATCTCCAGTTTACCCTTGGTCTCCCCCTTCGGTATTTAATTGCTTTTTTAAGTATTACAGATAGGTGTAAGGGTAATAGTGTACTGTCTATACAATTATTGTAAGAGAAATACCAGTTTCCTGACACAGAACTTTATAGCTGCTCACAAATCTCAAATTTTATAACTTCTCTACAACCTAACAGCGACCTGTTTTGCATGACCGCTTTGAATCCGTGTGCAGCAATTTTGTTTTCAGCATACATAGGCCAATCATCAAACAAGTACATTTTCCAAAAAAAGGAAAAAAATAAATAAAGCAATTCTATTCATCACACAGTATTAATACCTTGTAAGAGAAAAAACAAAAAAACAAACAAAAAAAACCACCACAAACCCCTATAGGAGCCTGGATACCGTTATAAAAGCAAACACAAGTAGAGTAAGGATCAAGGAGAAATACCATGTAATACATGACATGAAATCTTTATCAACTTCCTGAGAATCTACAGATCAGACAAGATTCCAAAATGACCTAGTATAATTTGAAGTCAAATACAATCAAGCATTAAAGGAGGGAGAGAAAGAAAGAAAGAAAGAAAGAGGAAACAAATAAAAAATAAAAAAGGGGGGGGAAGTAGAAGGGTAGAAGAGTGGAAGAGTAGAAGAGGGTCAACTCAGAGCTCATTGGGGAACCAAAATATAATGAATCCACGGGTCCCAGATTTTCAGTTATTATGGAGTATATACGTGAGTTTATCATTTACCATAATCCAATTTACCTTATTTTTAACATAGTCCAGAGGGACACCCAATTGTTTCCACTGACAGTAACAAAATATAAGTGATTAATTTCACAGATGTCCTGGCTTGTGCAGGAATTTTGATAAATGTCCTGGTCATATCTCAGCATTGTACTCTATGTTAACATCTGCATCATAAAAATTGCCTTGTCTGTCTATCATTGAAGCCAATTATAAAATACTTCTTTGATGGTATATGGTTATGACCAAGTTGGCCTCCTTTGTCCTAGGAGCCTCTGCATTATGTTTTTGATGTTGCAGTCAGGAGGGCACACTTTACCATGTTTGGCAGATGTATCCAAAAGTAAAACGCTTTTGGATACACAATGACTTAATTTATTCCTTGACTCAAGTAAACCTCAAAAAATCTCTACAATAGGTTTTATTAGGTTATGCTGTGCAGGAGGCCCCTAGACACATGAAGAGATTAATCTCCTTCATATTTATAGCAGCACAAATTGCTATCATGAGATCATGATATGATCATGATAAATGAAAGAATTGCTGTGATCGTAAACAAAATTAAACTGTTCGAAACATTTTTGGATCTATGGATTTCCTATATTTTGGGAAATGCCTAATGCAGTTGCTACGTACAGGCAGATGGTTCTTTGGTTTCATGTTTTGCTTTCCTTTCAGTCTTACTACTACTTTCTTTCTTTCATTTCCTCTTCCTCCTGGGGGGAGGGTTCACCACCGACCCAGTGTGATGTCTCATGGCAGGTACCGCAAGCTCTTGAAGTGGGGCATGGTAGTTGAGGGGGGCCCCCATAAGATGTCTTTCTAGTTTGCCTAATACAGAGCTACTTTAGATTTACACATTGAACTGAGAATAATCCTTTAACCACTTCCCATCCAGTCTATAGCAGAGTGATGGTCAGGCAGTGGTTTTGTTATCCTGACTGGACGTCATATGACGTCTTTAAGGATAACATGCCAGCGCGCTCCCGCAGGGGCACGCAGCGTGGCAATCACTCAGTGGTGCTGTGTGTCAATATGACACACCGCATCTCTGATCATGATAAGATGGATGATGGTAAGGAGCATCCATCTGATGGATGCTCCTTACCATGTGATCAGCTGTGACCAATCACAGCTGATCACAGCGTGAACCAGGAAGTTACGGTAAACGGCTTTCCTCGGTTCACATGTTTCTTCAATGGCCAGTCTAGGGGTGTTTTTTTCATTGTTTTTATTATTGGAGTACTTAGATTTGAGGTAATTAGGTAGGATACCCCAAAAAAAGGTAATATATGTACATTAAAGGAGTTATGTATTCTTTAGGACAAGCATATTAAAGTCAGTGCTTCTAGCAAACAGTAGACTTCAGTTTTAAGGTAGCAATAGTAGTAATAGTTAACTGTAAATACCTTTCTTAGAGCCACAAGAGCAGATTTTTTCAAGTGGAAGATTGGTAGGACAAAACTCTTCAGGACACCAACCAGTGTCCCCTTTAACTAAACCCACAACAGACTTTCTCTAGCACTACATAAGTGGCAAAAGCATAAAGGTCCCCAACAAATCTACTAGAAGCATCTATTGTCACTCAAGGCCCAAGGACAGCTGGTTGTCTCCTTCCAACTTCCAAGCAACACCTTAGTCCAGTAAAATCAGACCATATCTTCAGTGGACACTCCCCTCAGTCAGCTTTCTCTTGCTCCAAGGTCTTAACATCCAGGCCCTCAGGTTGCCCAAATGAGGCATTACAAGAGCAGACATAGCAGCACTGTCTGGTAGGGTAGTATGTCCTCCAGGCTGGACTAATCCTCTCCAGGACCCAGAGCCCAATGTGTTCACAGAATATATACAGTCTCCCAGCATGTCATCAGAGCTTGCCTCTCTGGTATTTACCAGGGTTGTATTAATATTCATGCTGCCACCTGCATAGCTCCAAACCTACCATCCACAAACTTCTCAAGCTCTCTGGATAAAGAGGGAGTTATCAGACTGGCAGCAGCTGAACACACTGAGCAGACCTGACTAGCAGAATGCAGCTTTACAATGAGCAAACTATGTTTTTGCCTAATAAACAATTACAGCCACACTAACTACAGTAAAAACATTTACCTATCAAACACAAGATAATTCTATCTATCTAAGCCTAGAACCTATATAGGAGGGTGCTACAATAAGAACTAAGATGAGCAACACTGAAGTTTACATTTGCCAATTCACCTGTCTGCTTTCATTCTGTCCTTGGGTATTCCAATTTGTATCATTTAAATAAAACCTGTAGCTAAATGAAAATAATTGATGTCTGAAATGTGGGTGCCTGAGAGTCTGCTTTATCGCTTGCTACCAAGTTGGAAAGACTTCATAATCGGTAAGGTTGTTTTGTGTTGAATCCAAGGCAAATATTATCTTTTTGCGCCTTTATTAAAATGGTTTTAGTAGCTAACAAGTTGATTAGCAAGTTGTTTCTAATACTACAAATTCATTACAGTATGCTTCTGATTTTGTTTAATTTAGGATGAAAGCAAAACATTTTCTATCCTTGCCAAGATTATGCAGTGTGGAATGTATGAAACGGTAACTTGCCTAAATACCGTTTACATCCAGTTTGGAAAGATGGTAAGTGCTAATGTTTTCTAAACTGCTCTATGACTTTCTTGCTCCATGTAGACTCTCTGACAACTTTGTGTGACTTTGGGAAAACCTGATTTTGTTTGGGTCCATTTAATCATCTTAGCTACTAATAAAACTGAGGTATTTTAAACTAAAATGTATCAATGCCATAAGTACTCAAAAAAATACCTGTACTGGCAATCAAATACTACTGAATAGACCGTAATAGGTGTGTTACCCTGCTCACCAAAGACCATTTGTATTAAAACATAACTTTTAATAAAATTATATATATACCGTATTTATCGCCGTATAACACGCATAGGTGTATAACACGCACCCTAACTTTCAGGCCACGTACACACGATCGGTTCAAACCGATGAGAATGGACTGAAGTTCAGTTTCATCGCTCCAAACCGACCGTGTGTACGGCCCATCGGTCTGTCGTCCTTTGGTCCAAAGTTTTAAAACTTGCTTTAAAATCGGACTGATGGACGCCTGACCATCGGTCCAAACCGATGGTTAGTATGCAAAAGCATTGGTTCAAAAACCTGCGCATGCTCAGAATCAAGTCAACGCATGCTTGGAAGCATTGAACTTCGTTTTTTTAGCACGTAGTGTTTTACGTCACCGCGTTCTGACACGATCGGTTTTTGAACTGATGGCGTGTACGCACATCAGACCATCGGGCCACTTCAGCGATGACCCGATGAAAACGGTCTGTCGGACCATTCTCATCAGATGTACCGATCGTGTCTACGCGGCCTAAGAGGGAATTTTCAGGAAAAAAACATTCCACCGCCCCCTGCAAACATTCCACCGCCCCCTGCGTGTAACATGCAGGCACAGGTTAACCTCTATTCTCAGGGTAAAAAAGTGAGTGTTATACGCTAATAAATACAGTATATATTCATAAAGGAAGGATTCATGTTTATTGGTTGGCAGATAGCAGTGGCAGTGGTTTGGTGAATACAATAACTAGCACAGAATGAGGCAGGGAAAGAACAAAGGGTAAAGAAGGAATAGCCCCCCTGACTGTATGTATATACTATAAAATACTTCATCAACATCAGTCCCCAAAATTAACTAGATGGCACTGCACCACAGTGGGGGAAATAATTATTTGATCCTGTGCAGATTTTGTAAGTTTGCCCACTTACAAAGAAATTAAGGGTCTAAATGTTTTATCATAGGAATATTTTAAATGATAGAGACAGATTATCAACCAAAAATCCAGAAAAAAACACATAATACAAATGTTCTAAATTGAGTTGCAATTCATTGAGTAAAATAACTATTTGACCCCCAAGCAAAACATGACATAGTCAAAACAAAAAGAAAACAGGTGCCTCTGAATGTAGATGATTTAATGTGAAAACAATAACCATTAAAAACTCACATTGACGTATTACTGGTCACTAGTGATGAGTGGAATACGCCATATTCGATTTTGCGATATTTCGCGAATATATAGAAGAATATTCGCGAATATTCGTTAGTATCGAATATTCGTGATATTTTATCAAAAAAAAAAAATTGCGAAATTTCACTAGTGCGAATGCGAAATTGATTGCGAAATTCTCGTCAACACGCGAAAACGGAGATCATTTCCTGGATTACTAAACTAATAGGCACTAAACACTAACTCTACTTACACAAACTTATATGACTAAACTAAAGCTAATTTTTTTTTTTTTTATACACAAAACACAGAAGGGCAGAGAACGCATTCGCGAATATTCGTAATACGAATATTCGCATTGCGAATATTCGGCAACATAAAAGGATCGCCTCAGCTACTCGACCCAGGGTCTCTAATCATACCAGCAATGCTTTTAGACGTCGATGGAGATCACTAGGATGTGAACTGTTTTAAAAATAAATTTGAAAAAATAGCGAATATTCACCGCGATATTCGATTTATTCGCGAATACTCGAATATGCAATATTCGTAACGAATATTCGCAATGCGAATATTCGTAAGCAACACTACTGGTCACACCTCAACGCTTCAACTTCCCCTACCAGGCTGGACCTGTAACAGTGGTCTATGTTTCCTCTAGTCAGAGCTAGAAGCTCAAAGGACTAAATTGATGGACTTATGCTTTAATTTAAAACTCTTTTGGCTTTACTAATACCCATTTTGTGTGAAAACATGACTTGGTGGAGAAACCCTTGTTGGCAAGTACGGAGGTAAGACATTTCTTGTAGTTGGTTACCAGGTTTGCACACATCTCAGGAGGGATTTTGGCCGACTCTTCTTACAGATCTTCTCTAATGCCGTGTACACACGGTCGTTTTTTGCGATGAAAAAAAATTCCAACATGCTTGAATTTTTTGTGTCGTTTTTCAAAACGTCGTTTTTTATTTCACAAAAAGTCACCGTGTGTAGCAAAAACGTCGTTTAAAACGACGTTTTTCAACCCGCGCATGCCCAGAAGCTAGTTATGAAGCGAGCTTCAATGGAAAAGAGTGGTGAACGTAACCTCGCTTTTTGTGAAAAAAACAATGGTGTGTAGGCAACATTGTCTTTGAAAGTGACGTTTCAAAAACGTCGTTTTTTACTTCACAGAAAACGTCGTTTTTTTTTTCATCACAAAAAACGACCGTGTGTACGCGGCAAAAGGTCCTAAAGGTTTCTTGGCTGTCGCTTGGAAACTCAAAGTTTCAGCTCCCTCCATACATTTTCTATAGGATTAGGGTCTGGAGTCTGGCTAGGCCACTCCATGACATTATTGTGCTTCTTCTGGAGCCACTCCTTTGTTGCCTTGGTGATATGTTTGGGTCATTGCCATGTTGGAAGACCGATTAACGACCAGTCTTCAGTGTTTTGGCTAAGGGAAGAAAGTTCTCATCCAGGATTTTGTAATACATGGCCCTGTCTATTGGCCCTTCAATGTGACCTGTACCTTTAACAGAGACACAGCCCCAAAACATAATGTTCCCACCTCCATGCCTGACTGTAGGGATGGCGTTTTAAGGCTCTTAGCATTTTTCTTCTTCCAAACACGGCGAGTCCCCCTCTTCATCTTAATCAGGCATGTCCAAAGTCTGGCCTGCGGGCCAAATGCGGCCCCCCTGTTGATTTCATATGGCCCCCTTGGGATTTGGATATATATAGTTTGTGGCCCCCAGCGCCACAAAAGATATATACCGTATTTATCGGCGCTGCCTTGGAGGGGACAGGATGATAGCCATCAGATTACATGAAGAAAATTTCCTGTTTACTCAGCAGCATCTCTATTGGAAGTCCCGTCTCCTGGGATGCCATTGGACGAGTGTTCTGTCTATCATAGGAGGCGGGACTTTGTATTAAATAGGCCACAGAGTAAACAAGGATTCTCCTTTTTGTAATCTGTCCACACTCGTCCCACCCCCTCCCTCTGCCTTCCAAGGCTGCAGATGGGCATCAATCAGACTGCACTGATGGCACATGTTAGGCTGCACTGATGGCACATGTTAGGCTGCACTGATGGCACATGTTAGGCTGCATTCATGACACATGTTAGGCTGCATTCATGGCACATGTGAGGCTGCATTCATATACGATATATCCAAATAACACTCCCAAGCTCATCTCTTCACCACACACAGCCACAAAGGCAAGTGAATTATTGATGGGCCGTGTATTAGTGCTCGGACGAACACACTTAGACCAAATTTTAATGGTTTAAAGAATTTCAGGCAAAATAGTCAGCCCTCACGCATGTTCACTTCATCAAATCTGGCACTCTTTGAAAAAAGTTTGGACACCCCTGATCTAAATGATTCAGAGAAGGATTGGGAAAAAGTGCTGTGGTCAGATGAGACCAAAATTGAGCTATTTAGCATCAATTCGACTCGCTGTCTTTGGAGATAGAGAAGTGTACAAAGGAAAGGGAAAGGATTTAGAGGGCTCTGCAGAGCTTACAATCAAAATTTAGTAAATAAAGTGCTATCATCATAATGCTCCAACATGATACAACAATCAAATATATCAATAAATAATGTTGCTGCTCACACTGCAATATGTTTTCTACAACCAAAATAGTCAATATTAGCAAAATAGTGCCAGGTGCCTCTGATTTCAATTCACAAAGTACTGGTCACAATTGCATTATATAGTGAATGGAACAGTTTATATAAAGGTGTTGGACAATTCTATGCTTAGGGCTCCTTTCACACATATGGACCGTTCGTCAGTTTTTCATTCATCTGTTGACGGATGAAAAACAGACATCAATGCATCCTTATAGAAAAATGGATGACAACAGATGATCATTCATTTCCATCCGTTTTCATCTGCTTCCATCAAAATCATTTTTTTACAGATGAAAGCCTTTTTTTAATCTGTCAAAAAAAAAATCATTGCACTCACATAATCTCAAATCAATGAAGCCTAGAGGCATCCAATTGCAGCAGCAAGTACTGGTGTAATGTGGTCTCAGTGGACACAGCATAGGTAATCTGAACCTCACCAGTGAAAGATCGTGATCCTCTGAGCATCACTTCCGGTATAGTGTCAAGAGTGAAACTGGTTGCCGTACAGCCATGTCTCAATGTTTCATCGTAACGACTTACTCATGGGAGACCGCATTACAACAGTACTTGCTACTACAATTGGATGCCTCTAGGCTTCATTGATTTAAGCTTATGTGAGTGCAATGTTTGAAGCTGTTTTAATAGAATAAACTTTTTACACCGAGTGCACTATTGGAGCACTTTGTTTCATTATATATGGAGAGTCCATGATATCGGGTGTCACGTCTATATATCTGTGGATACCTAACCCTGTAAGGGTTGATGTTGTTTTGCCGGGCATGAGAGTTCAAGGCATCGTCATTTGGTGAATTTTTAACCAAAGGGGAGTGGAAACACTGAGTGTACCCGGTGTGGTAAGAGTTTTGATGATCACACATCTGGATATATTCAGCTTTCCTTGTTTGAGATAATCCAGTCTCATTTATGGACTTTTTTTGCACAAACTTTATTATTAGTTGTTTATTAATGTATTAGGCCTCGTACACACGATCAAATCTGTCCGCTGGAAACGGTCCGCTGGACCGTTTCAGCAGACAGATTCGATCGTGTGTACGGCCGAGCAGACAGATTTGTCCACCCGACAGATTTCAAAGCATGCTTTGAAATCTATCGGGTGGGAATCTGTCCGCCCGACATGTCTGCTGGTTAGTACACTTACCAGCAGACATGTCGTCCCGCACCGCCGCCGCACCGCCGCCGAATGGATTCGGCGCATGCGTGGAAGTGTTTTACTTCCTGGTGCGGTGACGTGGCGGCGTCAACGTCACCGCCATGTCACCAACACGTCAGCGCGCCGTCTGCTGGCGGGGATTTTGGTTTGCTCGTGTGTACACGCGAGTAAACCAAAATCCCAGCAGACAGATTTGTTCAAATCTGTCGGACGGACAGATTTGAACAAATCTGTCCGCTCGTGTGTACGAGGCCTCAGTGTTGATCACTATCACCTGTCACTGGGTTTATTTATTTATACTGTTTAGCGCTACTATTTACTTTCATTTACACTGTAAATGCTTATTTAGATGTATTTCATTTAAAGTAGCAGCTGCTGCACATTTAAGTTACTTTTTGGCACAGTGGTGGTACTTAAATGGGTGTACAGATCTTTTTGTACCAGTTTTGTTGTACACTTTGATTTATTGTATTTATTTTTGTGTACAAAAAACAAAAGATTATTCAAACACAAAACAAAGAAATCACTTTAATGTTTTGGGTGGCATTTCCTAAATTAACACAGCTGAGTATATAGTACAAGTTGTGTTACAGGAAGTCTTATTTTTGAAAATAACTATTCTAACTATATTTAGTCAGCTGGGAAAATATATAATTGTTATAATACATTATAAATCTTCAGGTGAGTTTCCTCATATAAGTTGCATACATTACTAATCCCTAATGTACACCAACTCTTGGCCCAAAAGTCAGGTATGAAGAAATTCAAACAATCAAAGCAATATTTTGAAAAGGCTTTGAGGAAGTTGAACAGAGTTCTGCATTTTTCCAAAAGCATCTACAGTGGCTTGAAGGCTGGGCTAGATGAAGTACCTGGATTTATGCCTCGGGTTTGATAACTAGCAAAAAAAGCTTTCAAATTGCCACAATTAGTCATTAGGCATGAGTCAGATGCACTAACTAAATAATAATTAATGGGATAGACTATAAAAAGGTAAACTAATGATGAGGAATAATGAGTTTCCACTCACTTTACAAAATGTCATAAAGCCTTTAGATTTGTAAAAAAAAAAAAAAATCAACGCCTGCAGAGGCACAGTGCCTTACCCATACCTCAAAATTAAAATTATAGCTCTTAAATATATAGGAATCAAAATCAGAGAAAATAAAAAACTGTATATGGGGATCATGGATAAAGCAAAATAAGGCATTCCTATGGAAAAACAGATGACAAAGGATGATCATTAATTTGCATCTGTTTTCATCCGCTTCCATCAAAATCCATTTTTTTAAAGGGTGAAAGCCTTTTTTTTTCATCGATCCAAAAAACAAAACAGGTGAAAAATGGATGTTAGCGAACGACATCTGCTTACATCCGATCCACTGACATCTGTTTTTAAATCTTTTTCTCCACCTATTAAAACACACTGGGGCAGATTCACAAAACAATTACGCCTGTCTAACTGGGGTTAGACAGGAGTAATTTCAAATTTCCCGCGGCGTATCACTAGTTTGAATTCTCAAACCATGATACGCCGGCTTCGGGCTTCGATCCGAGAGGCTTACGTCTTCGTAAGCCTTCGGATCTACGCTGCCATCTATTTGCGGCCGCTGGGAGGAGTTCGCGTCGTTTTAATGCGTCGGGATATGCAAATGTGTTTTTACGGGGATTCACGAACAAACGAGCGAGCGTCGCAATCGTTTTCGTCTATTTTTTTATACGTAAAGTTAGAGCAGCTTTTTGCTGCTCTAACTTTACGTAGCCCATGTTAAGTATGGCCGCCGTTCCCGCTTCGAATTTATTTAATTT
Source organism: Rana kukunoris (assembly GCA_029574335.1). Lineage (NCBI taxonomy): Eukaryota > Metazoa > Chordata > Amphibia > Anura > Ranidae > Rana > Rana kukunoris. The sequence goes on along the minus strand of CM056059.1, from coordinate 216,992,776 downwards.
TTTATTTTGTTTACGTAACTCGTCGGGACGTGGATCGCCCGTAAACTACGCTACATAAACAACGAATGACGTCACGACGTGATTTCGCGCAATGCACGGCGGGAAATTTGCGAACGGAGCATGCGCAGATCGATCGCCGCGGGAACGCGCCTAATTTAAATGTTTCACGCCCCCTACTCGCGCAGATGGATTACGACGGGAGAAATACACTACGCCGCCGTCGTTTACCGTAGAAAATCTACCTGAATTCCACGTAGATCAAGGTAAAAAACGGCGGCGTAGCGTATTTCTGATACGCTACGATAATCGATTTCTCTGTGAATCTGCCCCATTGTATATAGCTGGTTGCTAAGGAGGGGGAGAGCTGGCCGCCGCGCCCTTAACAACTGATGAGTCATCAGCTGACAGCTGAATGTAAAAAAAACAATTGTGAAAAAAACGGCGTGGGGTCCCCCCAGGTCCATACGAGGCCCTTTGGGTACAAAATCCATACCAGACTATTTTTCCAAGCATGCAGCCCGGCAGGTCAGGAAAAGGAGGGGACGAGTGAGCGCCCCCCCTCCTGAACCATACCAGTCCACATGCCTTAAACATTGGGGGTGGGAGCTTTAGGGCAGGGGGACTACACCTGTCTAGTTCAATCAATAGTAAAAATAAATATAAATAAATAAATACATTTATTTTAGGGCTGTGCAAATTAACTTTTAATTAATCGATTAATCTTTAATTTTTTTGATCGATCAAAATCTTTTTGATCAATTAAAATTATTTTCATTGGTACTCACATCTCTGCCGGCTTCTGGGCCTTCAGGGAGTTGCGTCAGAGATTCGGTAGCGCCACAGACACTGGTGGGGCTTGCCGTGTCCATCTGAAGGGCTCCTTTGCTGTGCCTTCATATCTGCATGCCGGCGGCACCTTACTATCTGACACACACAAGGGCTGTTACACTTCCCTCTATCAACCTGGGATTCTACAACCATCCACTGGGAGTTGTGATAGGTCCCTTCACGGGACATCAACATGCCGACGGACTGATGTTAACCCCTCCTCATCTGAATTCAGCAGTGGTATCGTTGTACACATTTTTATACCAGTATCATACTTAGCTACATGTTTTTATGATTGCTTTTGCTACCGTTTGTTATTACTCACACTATTTTTACATTTTACGTAGCTACATCGATTTTATCTCCAGTGCAATATTTATTTTGTTACCTACTTGAAGACTATAAAAGTTTTAATGCTATTCCCATCGAACACTGCCTTTGTGTGTTTTTTGTATCTTTCTATCCATTTTTCCAGTGGTTGGTAGCTGCACTGGGAATCAGACTTCAAGGAGGTCAGCTAAAAGTACCGGTAGTTGGATTTGTATGTGCGTTATAGTTGATCGAAATTAGTCGATTAATCGATTAAAAAGAAAAACAATTAATCAAACACAAAATGTGTTGGTGTGTACAGCCCATCAGACCATTGTCCGTCGGACCAAAGTTTTAAAACATGCTTTAAAACCTGTCCGATGGAAACCTGTCCGTCTCACAGGTTCGATGGTTAGTACACAAAGCATCGGACCAAAAACCTGCGCATGCTCAGAATCAAGTCGATGCATGCTTGAAAGCTTTGAACTTTGTTTTTTCATCACGTCGTTGTGTTCTACGTCACCGCGTTCTGGTCTGATCGGATTTTGGTCCAATGGTGTGTACACACATCAACTTCAGAGTTGTCTGATGAAAACGGTCTGTCAGACAAGTCTCATCAGACATGTCTGATCGTGTGTACAGGACCTAACACATGGATAACAATTGTTAATTTTTAATTGCTTTCTATTAAAATTCTATTTCTAATCTATTTTAGCAACCTCCTTTGACAAAATATTCAGGCTACTTTTGTCTAAAAAGTAAAAAAATATGTCAGGAGATATCAGGCTGATAACAGAGGAACGGGTCAGAAGAGAGCTATAAGACTTCGCTCATTGAAAAAAAAATACTGTAGATATATGTGCCCAGCTTAAATTTCATGAATCAGGTTTACATCCACTTTAATACTCCTTTGAAATACTGCAAGGGATGTAAACGTTTTCGTCCGAATGCATTTTCGTCCGAATTTCGGGTATTTATCCTTTTAACAAACGAAAACGAACGCGCAGAATCTGAAGTCTGAAAGATCCGGCATAAAAAAATGCTTTATTTTGGTTTTCCTTGCTACAACAGTTTGATATAGATAGGAGTTTCGACATGACTGTGACAATAGCAATCTGTGTCTATCGAACCTGCGGTCGAATGTGCCTAACCTAACTCTATTGGTTCAAGATTATTCTACATAGAGAGGAAAAATTTGAGACAGAGAGAAAAGATTTGACATTATAGAGACAATGTTGGGGTAGACCATTCGACATGAACTACGAAGATTCAACGAAGCAGAGAAGAACATACAAACGTCAAATCTGTCATTGAAGGCTTATGGTGTCTGTTGAAAGTTCTAAGAAGATTCGACAAGCAGCTAAACTGTACGACGTCGCAATCGTACATTTCTGGGAAAATACTTGGCCTATAGGCTATAGAAGAATTTGAATGGTTGTTGAGTAGTAATAATAATTTATAAATATAATTATTACTAGTGTCATACAACATTAGAATTCTTCTATAGCTTGTAGGTGGAACATTCGACCGGAAATATTTGATTGCGGAGTAAAATCTTTTAGCTGCTCCATCTAATCTTCTTAGAACATTCGACAAACACCATAAGCCTTCAATGACAGATTCAACCTTAAATAATTCGGATTTTCAGACAAATGCATTTTTTAACTAAACAAAATAAATAAAAACAAATTTTGGGACTAACTAAATACATTTATTTTTCAGACGAAAACGAAATTCCGAAACAAAATATTTTAGTGTGCACATGTCTAATACCCTGACAGATGAAGTAGTGTATAACGACATCATTGCTGAAGGAAACATCCCTGAGAAACCACATTTTTTTAATAAAGCATGAATGCATGAAAGACCATTATATATATATATATATATATATATATATATATATATATATATATATATATATTTATAATATTATGACCCTAAGGACCCAGCACTTTTATTCCTTTTTCTTCCTGTTCACACATCAATGCTCTATGCTGGCAGAGCTGAGTACCAGCCACACCCCAACACCCCAAAGCACAAGTGGCCTCACACAAGTTGGTAATGCAGAAAAAGAGTGGGTTCATGTTTCACCAGATCTTTGCAAGTTGCTTATGTCTATTAGATTGCACAACTGCTTTAACAGGAAAGTGGATATTAAATTATGAAAATGGAAGCTGTTATAACAATGTTTAAAGCACAATGGCCCGGATTCACGTAGCACTTATGCCGACGTATCTCGATATATGCCGCGTAAGTGTAAATATGCGCCTCGGCCCGGATTCACGTAGCACTTACGCCAACGTATCTCGATATATGCCGCGTAACTGTAAATATGCGCCGTCGTATCTATGCGCCGTACCCATAGAACTAAGATACGCCTAAAAACTGACTTCATCCAACCAACGTAACTTGCCTACGCCGCCATATAGTGGGCGCATAGTTACGCTGGACGCATTTGGTACTCCCATTGATTTGTGATGCAAATATGCAAATGAGGGAGATACGCCGATTCACGAACGTACTTGCTCTCTGTGCATGTTTTAAGCGATTTGCGTAAAGGTTACGTCTGGCGTAAAGTTATTCCTCATATAGGAGGCGCAACTCATGCAAAGGTATGGACCAGGGAACAGCCGTCGTATTTTACGTCGTTTACGTAGTACTACATGAATAGGGCCGGGCGTAGGTTACATTCACGTCGTAGGCAGTGATTCGACGTATCTTAGGCAGTTATTTTGACGTGGTTGTACGCATGCGCACGGCGATACGTCCAAGTTACGACACATGCACTGTTCGTTTTAAGTACTTGGATGACGCTCATCCCATCATTTGCATGTGGTCACGCTTCATTACCATGCATCACGCCCACTTCCAGCCCACTTCCACCTACTTTGACTTACATCGGCTTACGCCGACGAATATACGCTACGTCGGCGCAACGTTAGGCGCATTTTCTTTGTGAATTTTATACTTCCCCTTTTAACGTTGTGCCTTCGTAGCGTAAAGAAGATACGCTACGGCGGCATAAAGATGCGCCGATGGCTGTGAATCCGGGCCGTCGTATCTATGCGCCGTACCCATAGAACTAAGATTCGCCTAAAAACTGACTTCATCCGACCGGTGTAACTTGCCTACGCCGGCGTATAGTAGGCGCATAGTTACGCTGGACGCATTTGGTACTCCCACTGATTTGTTTCTCAACGTTGCGCCGGCGTAGTGTAAAGAAGTTACGCTACGGCGGCATAAAGATGCGCCGATGGCTGTGAATCTGGGCCAATATGTTTATCCCTTATGCAAATGAGCATAAGCGACTCAGACAGAAAACTGGACAAGCTTGAATGAATGTGCTACCATGCCTGGTGTGGCTGTTTGAAATATGAAAACAGGAGGAATGGCAAGACACCCAGGAGTTTCACACAAAGGAAGCAATGCAAAGAGAACAAGACACTTTTAACACAAGTACATAGTACAACAGACACTTTACAGAAATCTGAAATGCTGGGGTAACAAACACTTTAAAGCAATTGTAAAGGTTTGTTATTTTTTTTTAATAACAAACATGTCATACTTACCTCCTCTGTGCAATGGTTTTGCCCACAGTGGCCCCCATCCTCCTCTTCTAGGGTGCCCTGGATGCGCTCCTAGCTCCTCCTCGATATCGAGTGCCCCCACGGAGAGCCACATTACATGGGGGCACTCATGCAGGGGCACTCCCGAGTCCTGTTGCTGCATCCACCCCTGGGCTCCTGCTGCTATCAATCTATCCAATGAGGACCCGAGACAGCGGTTGGAGCTGCTGGGCTCATCCTTGTCACTGGAACAATTTGGTTCAGGTAAGTAAAAGGGGGCTCTGGGGGGCTGCTGCAGCACAGAAGGTATTTCACCTTAACTCGAGACTTTACAACCCCTTTATGACTGCACATCAATTTATTTGGCTTCAATAGGGTTTAAACATAGAAGAAAAGGGGGTGGGGCTATATTTTTCACCTGATACGTGAGATTATATATCTCCATCATAGTTTACCATACTTTAATGTCCCAAATAACCAAAAGTGTGTAGAAATCTCCTGAAAACAGGGAGATCCCACATATATCCCATTGTCAATAGATATCATCATTGCAAGATACTTCTTTACTTGTGTGTTGGTGACATATATAAACTGTTTTGTTTCATTGCTAATCCTCTCCTTTTGCTTCATTCACAGAAAATAAAAATCTGCAACTGTGGAAATGTGTACATTAACAATTTGTTGATCACCTTGCCAAGAATTATAGGTTTGTACATTTAGCCTTTTTTTTGTTGCTAATGTAGAACAGGGAGATAGCTGTGACTACGCAAAATCTTTTTTTTTATATATTGTGGACTAAGAATGTTGTCGGAAATGGTTTAGACATTGATATAGAATACTGAAGCTGAAGTTTAGGTATGGAAAGTTCTACATCGTCAATAAATTGGTCCAACTTGGAAGCTGGAAATCATTGCTAGCTTCTGGGTCCTATACCGAACAGCTACTGCTTAATGAACATAGGAGGTCATCTGCTAGTCACTGGCACCATTCAGAGAATATTTAGCATTTTCTCAATTAATACAAATGTTTTCTGATTAGACAAGGTGGAGATGGTATCATGGTATCAACGCATTGCCTTTCCACCTTGTCCAATCAGAGAAAGTTTTGCATTTATTGAAAAAAAGCACAGTGTTGCCTACATGGCGCCAATGTGGCAGGGTAGCCATTTGACACAAAGGGGCTGATTTACTAATGTCACTGCGCTGCGCCAGTTCATGCCTTAATTAGTGCGCTGGATCAAAGCCTTAATTAGGTGCATGAACCGGCCGCAGCAGCAGCGCAATGCAATTGATAAGTAAAGCCGCCGCCGAACTCCCTGTTAAAGTCTATGGGAGAAATCTGAAGTGTTCATTTTAAAGGCTAATCTGCAAGTTGTGTCCTAAAAAGTGTTTGGGGAACTCAGTCCTGCCCCAGGGGGCATGTATCAATGCTTTTTTTATTTTTTAAAACGGCCGTATTTTCGGGAGCAGTGATTTTAATAATGCTAAAAGTGCAACAATAAAAGTGTAATATGCCTTTAAATTTCATACCATGGGGGGGGGGGGGGGGTGCAATGTCAGCATGTGAAAAAGCGCACTTTTCCTGTGGTTAGAAATGTCTCTGCACAAAATGACATTCTGAAGAAAAAAAGCCGTTTAAAACTGACTCACGGCAATAATGAATTGTCGGCTCCCGGCAATTGTGAGAGATTCATTCATAAAACAAAAAAAAAAAAAGCATGGGGGGTCCCCCCAAATTCCATTAGAATTAGCCCTTTAGGTCTGATATGGGTATTAAGGGGAACCCCGCCGTCAATTTTTTTAAAAAAAATTCCGCATGGAATTTACTAAGAATTTCTCGGCGTACTGACGAGGGCGCACGGGAAGCCCCGAAGGGATCGGTTCTCAAAAGTCACTTTCACTTTCGATTCGGCCCTCCACACACATTCAAGCACATGTCACTACACTTCCCCTGCATCATCCCCTCCCTCCCCTAATAAAACTACCGCCCGAATCCCCGATATTTACATTACTAAGTGCCGTACGCCAGGTCTATACTGGCGTACCATGCGCCCTCTCCTGGGCGCATTAGGCATTTTAGTAAATGAGGAAATACACTGCACTGGCAGCGTATCTCTTTTGTAAATGTCAAAAACACTTTTACTCCTGCTTGTGCACCATGAGGCTTGGTAAATGACCCCCAATATCTTTTTACTTGAGGCTGAGGATGTCTGAACCAATCAGGTAATGTAGGCTAAAATATTTTTTTTTCCAATGACTATATTATACATTGGACATAATATTTTCAACATTTCTGTCTGTCACATATGCCAATGGCAGTTTCTGAAACAGCAGTATGGGCATATCCAAAACCATACATATCACCTAGAATTTGATGTCCCTGTCTGTACGCATATGTGCTAGATGTGCATTTGTTTTTGTCCGAATGCATTTTCATCCAAATTTCGGGTATTTTCGTTATCGTTTTAACAAACGAAAACAAACGTGCAGAATCCGAAATCTAAAGGATCCGACATAAAAAATGCTTTATTTTCATTTTCATTGCTATAACAGTTCAATATAGATAGGAAATTCGACATGACGATAGCAATCTGTGTTTATCGAATCTGTGGTCAATGTGCCTAACCTAACTCTATTAGTCCAAGATTATTCTACATCGGGCATCACTAAATGGTGGCCCGCGGTCCGTGTCTGGCCCGAGCTGCTGCTCTTCACGGACTGCGGCGATCGCGCCATTTAGTCGCCACTTTTAATGCCAGCCTCCTCTGCTATCATTAGAGGAGTAGAGGAGCGGATGGTGAGAGGCGGGACAATTCTGGAATGGGGGCGGTAGCCGCCTGTCATGCTTATCAGGATATGATTGGCTGCTAGGTCCTAGCAGCCAATCACCAGTTCGCAGAAAATTCAACCTGGCAGCTCCCGATTGTCCCACCTCCTGCTCTCCGCGCTGTGAAAGGTAGGAGTGGAGAGGGAAGGGAGGAAAATATGGAAATGTGAAGGATGGGGTGCGGAGGCAGTGCTGTGTATGGGGGGGCAGTGCTGTGTGTATGGGGGGACAGTGCTGTGTGTATAGGGGGACAGTGCTGTGTGTATGGGGGGGCAGTGCTGTGTGTATGGGGGGACAGTGCTGTGTGTATGAGGGGACAGTGCTGTGTGTATGAGGGGACAGTGCTGTGTGTATGGGGGGGACAGTGCTGTGTGTATGTGGGGGACAGTGCTGTGTGTATGGGGGGGCAGTGCTGTGTGTATGGGGGGGCAGTGCTGTGTGTATGGCGGGGCAGTGCTGTATGTATGGGGGGCAGTGCTGTGTCTATGGGGGGGCAGTGATGTGTGTATGGGGGGAAGTGTTGTGTGTGTGGAGGGGCAGTGCTGTGTGTATGGGGGGGAAGTTCTGTGTGTGGGGGGCAGTGTTGTGTGTGGGGGGGCAGTGCTGTGTGTGTGTGTGGGTGGCAGTGCTGTGTGTGCGTGTGGGGGGATATGTGATGGGGCAATAGAACTGTGTGGGGGTATGGGATGGGGCAATACTGTGTGGGAGGTATGGGATGGAGTGATGTAAAGGGGGCAATACTGTGTGGGGGATATGTGATGGAGCAATACTGTGTGGGAGGGTATGGGATGGGGGTGATGTAAAGGGGCAATACTGTGTGGGGGAATATGTGATGGGGCAATACTGTGTGGGGGGATATGTGATGGGGGCAATACTGTGTGGGGGGATATGTGGTGGGGGGATATGTGATGGGGCAATACTGTGTGGGGGGATATGTGCTGGGGGCAATACTGTGTGGGGGGATATGTGATGGGGGCAATACTATGTGTAGGGATATGTGATGGGGGCAATACTGTGTAGGGGGGTTTGTGATGGGGGCAATACTGTGTGGAGGGATATGTGATGGGGGAATACTGTGTGAGGGGATATGTGAAGGGGGCAATACTGTGTGGGGGGATATGTGATGGGGCAATACTGTGTGGGGGATTTGTGATGGGGGCAATAGTGTGTGGGGGATATGCGATGGGGCAATACTGTGTGGGGGGATATGTCATTGGGGTCATGTAAAGGGGGTAATAATGTGTGGGGTTATATGTAAAGGGGGGCAATACTGTGTGGGGTTGTATGTGAAGGGGGCAATACTGTGTGGGGTTGTATGTGAAAGGGGCAATACTGTGTGGGGTTGTATGTGAAAGGGGCAATACTGTGTGGGGTTGTATGTGAAGGGGGGCAATACTGTGTGGGGTTATATGTGAAGGGGGCAATAATGTGTGGGGTTATATGTGAAGGGGGGCAATAATGTGTGGGGTTATATGTGAAGGGGAGCAATACTGTGTGGGGGATATGTGAAGGGGGTAATACTGTGTGGGGTGGTATGTGAAGGGGGACAGGGCTGCGGTGGGGAAGATGTGAAGGGGACAAACAGCTGCACACAAAATGAGGTGCTACACAGAAAACATGTAGGGGTACCAACACCATGCAGTTTCCATGCGGCTGCATTTTTAAAAAGATACCAGGACCTTTTACCAGCAGAAAACGCAGGTACAGTCATGCCTGCACGCAGGGGCTGTGATGTAAAGAATCTGAGTAATCGCACAACACTGCGATTCGGACCTCGGCTGGAATTTTTTTTTACTAATTGGACCTTAATGCATTTTAATTCAATACCCCTGTTCTACATAGAGAGAAAAGATTTGACATAGAGAGAAAAGATTCGACATTATAGAGACAGTATTGGGGTAGACCATTCGACATGAACGACAAAGACACGACAAAGCAGCGAAAAACATACTAACATCGAATCTATCATTGAAGGCTTATGGTGTCTATCAAAAGTTCTAAGAAGATTCGACAAGCAGCTAAACTGTATGAAGCCACAATTGTACATTTCCAGTCAAATGCTCGGCCCATAGGCTATAGAAGAATTCTAATGTTGGTTCATTTATAAATATAATTATTACTAGTGTTAGGCGGCGTACACACGAGGGGATATGTCCGCTGAAAACGGTCCGATGGACCGTTTCAGCAGACATCTCCGCTGGTATGAGCTAGCGGACAGATTTCTCCACCCGACAGATTTCAAAGCATGCTTTGGAAATCTATCCGGTGGGAATCTGTCCGCCCGACATGTCTGCTGGTTAGTACACTTACCAGCAGACATGTCGGCCCCCACCGCCGCGCGCCCGCTGCCGAATGGATTCGGCGCATGCGCGGAAGTCTTTTACTTCCTGGTGCGGTGACGTGGCGGTGACGTGGTGGTGACGTGGCGGTGACGTGGTGGTGACGCGGCGGCGTCAACGTCACCGCCACGTCACCGCGCCGTCGGCGCGGGGAATTTGATCCGATGGTGTGTACACGCCATCGGATCAAACTCCCGATCGGACATATCCGATGGAAATGGTCACGCGGACCGTTTTCATCGGATATACGATCGTGTGTACGCCGCCTTATACAACATTAGAATTCTTCTATGGCTTGTAGGCGGAACATTCGACCGGAAATGTAATTGCAGCGTCGTGCAGTTTAGCTGCTCCATCAAATCTTCTTAGACCCATAAGCCTTCACTGACAATTCGACGACTTCGACCTTAACCACTTAAGCAAATGACCCAAGGGGTTTTTGCGATTCGGCACTGCGTCGCTTTAACAGACAATTGCGCGGTCGTGCGACGTGGCTCCCAAACAAAATTTGCGTCCTTTTTTTCCCACAAATAGAGCTTTCTTTTGGTGGTATTTGATCGCCTCTGCGATTTTTATTTTTTGCGCTATATACAAAAATAGAGCGACATTTTTGAAAAAAAATCAATATTTTTTACTTTTTGTTATAATAAAAAAACAATAAACTAAATTTTAGTCAAACATTTAGGCCAAAATTTATTTAGCCACATGTCTTTAGTAAAAAAAAAAATCGCATTAAAAAAAAATTAGCTACCTAGCGGGAACAGCGACACTAATACAGCGATCAGAAAAATGATCGCTTAGTGACGCTGGCAATAGGGAGTGAAAGGGTTAACTAGGGCAGTGATCAAGGGGTTAAAACTTTATTGGGGGGGTGGGGGGGGCTACCCTGACACTAACACTGACTGACTGTCACACTGTCTGTCACACTGACACTAAATACAGTAATCATACATGTATGATTACTGCATTCAGTGACACTGTGACAGGGGGGAGGGGGGGGGGGGGGCGATCGCGGGGGTTAAATGTGTTTGTGTGTGTGTCAGTGTGCTGTTTGGTGCAGGACTTACTTGTTCTGTAGTGATCTCTCCTTAGCGGCGCTTGAAACAAACGCCGAGGGAGAGATCACGTCGCTTCCTCCTTCCTGTGTTTACACAGGAGGAGGAAGTGACAGGTCAGGCGGGCGCGCGCATTGGCTGGGAGCGATCCGGAGGGGGCGGATGAAAACGGATAGCCGCCCCCACTTGTCGGATCGCTCCTGCAGCCGCGCGGACCGCCGCATGTACGGGGGGGGGGGGGGTCCGATCGGACCCCCGATCCCCCCCAAGGCACCAACGTATATATACGTTGATGTGCCTGTCGGTGCCATTCTGCCGACGTAAATGTACATGCGGCGGTCCTTAAGTGGTTAATTAATTCGGATTTTCGGACAAATGCATTTAACAAAACAAAATAAATAAAAACTAATTTCGGGAGTAACTAAATACATTTATTTTTCGGACGAAAACAAAATTCTAAAAACAAAATATTTCAGTGTGCACATGTCTAATATGTGCCATTGTTAGCTTAGAGAGTATAGGCAGGTTAAATTGTGTCTTTTCTGTTTATGGATAGCATTACATGAACAGTGATTTCATCAACTAGTTGTTTAAGATTATTTCCTTAACATATACCTCTTTTTAGTTTTTGACAGACTAAAGAGAGAATAGATCACCTGTCAGTTGTTTTTTGTTGTTGTCCATGTTTCCTTTAGGGAGATTCGCCCTCTCTATATATCCTGTTTACTGCTATCACTGACTCTAAAGATGTAAAAAAAAAAATCAAATGTTGAACTGTCCCCAGAATTGTTATAGAGGTGAAACTTCCAATGGTGACCTTGGGAACAACCAGGGCTTCCCTCACTTTGGTGGAATTTACTTTTATTTCCTGTTTGGCTATGGGACAGGAAGTGAAGGGCAATCTCCCCAATGGGACACAAACGGTAAAAAAATTAATAAAATAACTGACATGGGTTATAACCTGCCTTTACTGTATCCAAAATGGAAAAAAGCATGCTTTTAGTTCTACTGTAATGGTAATGGTAACAAGTATATTTTCTGCAAAAGCAAAACATTCGGTGTGAGAAAAAATGTTGAAAGACTATATAAAATGTGTGTTCAAATTGATTGTCTTTGCCAGGGAAAATCACCATTTATAGATATGCAGCGTACTATATCTACGTCGTGACACCATTTGGTCTTACTGTGGAGGTCCTGGTGAAGCCAGTATTTCAGCTTTCTATCTCTGTGACATCTTTATTTCAAAACAAAACTACAGGTAATCTCTATCATATGGCATTCAAATACAATATTTTGTAAGGCCAACCTAGGAATGTGGTGTTTTTTTCTACCACAATAAACCACAAGCCAGATTTCAGCTGTCATGTTACTTCCTCTGGGTATAAAAAAAAAAAAAAAGTGTCTTAATAGTTGCAAGGCTTACTATGAGGAACAATCACCCATCTCTTTTTCTCAAGTTATTATGAAGGAGCCTCATGGTGGCTAAACGTAATTTTATAACTTTTATATGAATATATTCTTAGAGGCTACATAACTACATATGAAATAATGAATTACAAAGTGGTTTCTGATGAGACATCATCTAAAAACAGAAAAAAAAAAAAAAAACTAAACTCCAGAGAAGGGACTTCTCATATTGTAATGTCTTGAAGCTTAAGAGATTATTTTACCTGCTTGTTTGTGAGGCAGCCATCCAGTGGCTGTCTGCCGATCAGTCGCAATGTTGTCTTCTTGTTGGTCACTTACTGTATCTGCTGGGTGGTAGTTTATTGCTTGTTAATGGGAATTCCACTAGGCATTCACCTGTAAGTAGGCTGCCTAGTTGCTGGTTGTCTGAGATTAAGCCACCTGGGTATCACTTTCTTGCTGGGTATCTATCCGTCAGTTGGCAGGCTGTGTATTTTGTGTGTTTAGGTTATCCATCTTGGTACCTTGCCTGTGAATTTCTTGGGTCCTATGATCTTTTTTTGGCTGTACTTACCTGTTCAATGTTACATACTGTATATGTGTGTATATGTGCCTCCTGCTTATAACTCTGGGTGTCCCTTGAGCACAGGTTCCTAGGAGCATGCAGTCACTTGATGATACTCACTCATTAGAGTATACATTTATACATGTGTAGTGCCACCCCCGAAGAAGCTGCATGGTGATTTTGGGTTCTCTGATTTCTGCCTCATCTCCAAGAATGGCCTCAGCCCCTCTGGCACACCTGGTTAGCTAAAATCTCTGCAAACACTTTTTAAGGACACAAGTAGGAAATACTGTTAGCATGGTTGTGGATTGTTACCAGGAACAGACAGACACACCAGTAGTGATAAAAAAAGTTGAATATATTATCACGGTTAAAAATATATTGATACGTACAACACTGCCAAACATTACTGCATAGTATCAATACAATAGAGGTGACAACCTTCAATATTTGGCAACTGTAAGTATATACCGTAAAAAAAAAAAAAAAAAAAACAATATACCCATAACATGGGTGCTAAGAGGGAGGAGAGAAGGTTTGTCTACTTCTCAGCTCCTTCTGGGCCATGAACACTTTTGAAATGTAAACAACAAAAATTAAGATTAAACAGGAACGGTAAACCGAGTACTCTAGAGTTACAGGTCCTGGGTTGAAGAGTATTAGCGTCTTCTGCTGGCAAAAGGTGGGGCCCTTTGTAAAGAAGGTTGGTTCGATCAAACACACTGGCTAAAGTTGGCAGCTCCAAACAAGCATCCTCTGACACTAGAAAGGGGAATAGGTGTCTGCATGTAATGTCTGTACTGTGTTAAGAAGGATGTTTGGGTTTATACCTGCTCAACAATCCTCTGTGTGATGACACAATGGAGATTCCAAATGCTGGTTCAGGCTTCTGGCAATGTTGTAAGGCACTGGATCACCTCCTGTCGGCCGATCAGGTTGGCTGGTAGCTAAACTGACTTAAGACAGAAAAATGTTTCATACTTACCATCATTTTCTTTTCATGGTGCCTATCCATGGCAGTATACCTGTAACAAGCTCAGCCTTGACTCTTCCCTCAGGACCAGTGAATATTATAAAAGAAAATGATTAGTGCACTCCCAGCATTCTACATAATATAGCATACCAAGGGTGGGGGGATTGTATGCTGCCATGGATAGGCACCAGGAAAAGAAAATACGGTAAGTATGAAACATTTTTCTGTTTTCCTGGTGCCTCCATGGCAACATAACTGTGACAAATAACTCTTGTAAGGCACTGGATCACCTCCTGTCGGCCGATCAGGTTGGCTGGTAGCTAAACTGGCATGGTGACTGGACAGCGGATGACTGGGCACCTGGATGGGTATTGCGATTCCTGAAGCGGTGTGGGTCATCTCCACTGAGCTAGGTGGTGCTGGGCCGAACGGTGGTATAATGTGTGGCTGTCACTGTTCCTGGCTCCTTTCTCTTCAGTCTCTTGGCACAAGTCTTCAGCAAAATGTGTTTCTCTCTCTCAGGTGGAGTTACACAAAACACTCCCTGGTGTCAGTGTCTCTCTCTCTCTCTCTCTCTCTCTCTCTCTCTCAGGTGGAGTTCAAACTGTCACACCACCCAGGGACATTTGTGGCTTGGTCTCTGTCTCTCATCAGTCACCCCAATCTCTCCTCTCCATCTCTGCACTGTCGTGTCAGAGCCTTTTCTTTTTCTGGGCTTCTAGACTCTCTTTTTCTCTATCTCTCAAATCTCCTCAGCATTTCCTGAAACTCCCCTTTTTCCCAGTGTACTTTGTGTCTCTCATTTTTTTGGAAGGAAAAGTCAGCATCTCCCTTTCACCATCTTGTGGCCAAAATGAGAAATTGCATTGCAATATGCCTGCTACACATGATTGTTCACTACTGTGTCTCTTTTTTGGCCAGTTACAATTTAAAGGGAGATGTAGATCACAGAGACTGGTTGCCATTTATAACATTAATTTCCTTTTCACTGTGAATAATTCAGTAACTCAGTGATTGTTTTATGGTTTCTATTCCCAGCTTTTCCTAAGTCTTGTTTGTCCTATTCTTGTCTTTATTTGTCTCTTTGCCTTGTCCAATGCGCTACAGTGGCTAGCGCATTGGACTTTAGCATTATGGTAGCAGAGAATCTAGTTATATGGTAGAAAAGACCAGTGCTGTATATTGCATAACCCACCCATAGGCACACAGTAAAATATATAGGGATTAACAAAGGCACTGCAACATAGACTGTTTCAAATGTAAACATTTTTTTGGCCAACAAGTTCAAATTATCATGATGCATATACTTTGCAAATGCCAGTAACTCACTGCAAGATAGATTTTTTTGCATACCTTACACCACTTTTAATTTGTTTTGAGGTCTTTGTGGAAACTTTAACGGAATTGAAAATGATGACTTCGGGACATTGAGTGGTGTGGTGGAGACAACTGTTTCTAGTTTCGCCAACTCTTTTAAAGATGAAGCTTCATGCCCTGATGTGCCTTTCATACATGATAGCCCATGTTCCAAGAACACAGATAAAGGTAAATATTTAATGCATAACAATGGAGATTATAAAACAAATGAGTAAAACAGGAGTAGAGCAGGTGCTGCACCATAATTCGTTTTCTTCAGGAGCCTACTTTACTACTGTTTCTCCTTAGGCTTTATTTGTGTATGAATCTTAATCCCATGTCAGGGCCATGCCTTCAAATGCAGGCAGTCCCATTTCTGTAAATTGAGACACAGCTGCTGCACAGACACAGCTGCTGCTCCCAATGTGACATCCGTGTGTTTGTGGGAGGATTTAAGTTAATGGTTACAGAGATTATTGACGTGATATGATACTATTTTGCAGGAGACTACGCCAGTCATTGGTGCTTTCATTTAGTAAACAAAACCGGTTTGTTTGCTTCTTGTCATGATGTGCTGGATCCCAAATCCTACTTTGAGGTAATAAAAAAGTAAAATAAAGTGATTAGAAATTTGATAGTTGTGTTGAAAAGAGTTAAACCAAACTGCCCTGGGTTGGGTTGGAGAAGAAATTCAAACCTGAACCCTATTGAACTCAATAAAAACCAAATCTATAATGTAGTGCCCCCTTGCTTTTTGTGTGGGCGCTGCGTTTAAAACTAGTTGAACTGGGAGAGTTAAGTTGCTCCTAGTTGTGATTTGTTTAGGTTGTTGACCTATGTCATTCTGGAAAGGTCCACTGGCTCGGACTGCATTCTGGGGATGTCATTTCATCCTTGGCTGGCAGTGGGACCCAGCGGGATTTCTGACGGATGGAGTCTTCCTCAGCAGCCAATTGGAGAGGGTTTCTCCTCACTGGGCATGCTGGGAAGGGGTATATCTGGGACCTAGGTCAGGTCTTC
Source organism: Rana kukunoris (assembly GCA_029574335.1). Taxonomy (NCBI): domain Eukaryota; kingdom Metazoa; phylum Chordata; class Amphibia; order Anura; family Ranidae; genus Rana; species Rana kukunoris. Next base: position 216,976,529 of record CM056059.1, on the reverse strand, counting down.
GGGGTTCTTCTTCTTCTTCAGTCTAATAGGAGTGGCGACGTGTGAAAATATGTGCTGCTAAGGGCTGATCTGCCTTGTAAATATCCAGGCCTGACATCGAAAGTTTCTCTTCTCTCATCAACCTATTCTTCCTTCACCAAAGTTAATGTTGGCTAATGTTGGCCTGGAATTAATTAATTAACAAATTAAAATCCGTTTACTGCTTAATTCTTCTGGTGCATCCCTTGACCAAGCTGGGGTAACTTAATTTGCCGATCCCAAATCAAACCAGCGGCTCCTTTGGGGGTAGCACTACACGTGGGGGCTCGTCCGGGATTCGGCTGTAACCCTTGACAACCAGAAGTGAGTACGAAGTGTGTCTAAAAGTCGTGTATTGAACTGTCCGGCAGACAGGGGGTAAATCCCATCTCGTTTAGCTGGGGCGTTGTCAAGGAAGCATGAATCAGATGTACACAAACAGATAAATGAATATGAAGGCTTTATTGAAAACCAAACAGCAAGGTTAAAGTCCAAACTGACGATCAAACAGCCAGAAGAGTCGTCCACCAGTGCCCGGGTCGATAGCCAGGAATGAGAGTCAGCCAAGCCGGAGTCCGTAGCCAGAGAAGTCGTAAAACGAAGCCAGGAATCAGGAACCAGAAGGAACGTCCCTAAGAGCCGGTGACCAAGAGCAAGCAGCACGATCACAGAAAGGGGTATCAGGCGAAAGGCCCAAGCGAAGGAAATGCTGCAGCTGCCGTCTATATATATGCTGAGCAGCCAGCTCCTCCTAAGTGGGAAGGAGCAGCCGCAGGGTGTGGCAGGTTACAAGAACCCCATGAAGCAAGATGGCTTCTAGCACATGTCAGTGATGAGAAGCCTGCAAAGAGGTAAGACCATGACAGTACATCCCCCTCAAGAGCCCCTCCTCCGCGACGCAAAAAACGGCTTCTGGGGAAAGCGCGCGTGGAAGGCTCGGAGGAGGACAGGAGCATGGACATTTGCGGATGGAACCCAGGAACGCTCCTCGGGACCATAGCCACGTCAGTGGACCAAGAACTGCAACCAGCAGCGGACCAAGCGTGAGTACAGGATATCACTCACCTCGTATCCTTCATGATCGCCCACCTGGACAGGACGAGGCCGAGGAACCGAGGAGGTGAAGCGATTGCATATTAGTGGTTTCAACAGGGAAACGTGAAACACATTGGAAACCCGCATACCAGGTGGGAGCGCAAGAGCATAGGCAACCGGGTTCACCCTGCGGAGCACACGGAAGGGACCAACAAAGCGAGGAGCCAGCTTAGGAGTGGGCACTCAGAGGTTGAGATTGCGAGTAGACAACCATACACGATCTCCGACCTGGTAGGAAGGAGCAGGCAACCGTCTGGGATCAGCCTGAAGCTCCTGGTGCTGCGCAGAGACCTTGAGGGACCTCTGGATCTGTACCCATAAAGCACGTAGAGCAGAAAGGTGGTTCTCCACAGCCGGAATATCTTGGGGAGAGAATGACTCCGGTAACACGGCAGGTTGGAACCCATAATTGGCCATGAAGGGAAACATCCCAGGGAAAGAGTTAACCGCCGTGTTCCTGGCAAACTCAGCCCATGGCAGAAGGTCAACCCAATTGTCCTGATGATCGGAGACATAGCAACAAAGAAATTGCTCCCGGGCTTGATTGGATCACTCTGCGGCCCCATTGGACTGAGGGTGGTAAGCCGAAGAGAAGGAGAGTCGAATACCCAACTGGGAGCAAAAAGCACGCCAGAACCTGGACACAAACTGACTTCCTCGATCCGAAACTATCTCTTTAGGCAAACCGTGCAACCGAAAAGACCTCCCTGGCGAAAACTGTGGCCAACTCCTGTGCAGTGGGTAACTTCTTGAATGAAACACAGTGGCACATTTTGGAGAACCGATCCACAATCATGAGAATGACCGTATGGCCTCAGGACACAGGAAGGTCCACAATAAAGTCCATCCCCAGGTGTGACCATGGGCGCTCCCCATTGGTAATGGGTTGTAAAAGTCCCAACGGAAGATGCCGAGGGGATTTATTCTGGGCACAAACAGAGCATGCCGCTACATATGCGGCAATGTCGGACCGTAGAGAAGGCCACCAGAACAAATGTGAGACAGCCCAGGACAGCTGATTTTTTCCAGGATGCCCCGCGGTCTTGGAGTTATGGTAGGTTCGCAACAGCTGGGTGCGCAACTCCTCAGGCACAAAGCATCTACAATTGGGTCTCCCAGAGGGAGCACCAGATTGAGTCGCCAGGATCTGTTCTCCAAGGAGTGAGGTCAAGCTGGTGCGGATGGCGGCTAGGATCTGATTTGGAGGTATGACCGACGTCGGTATCGATTCCTCCTTGGACAGCTCGGAGTATTGACGTGATAAGGCATCCGCTATGACGTTCTTGGAACCGGGTAAGTAGGAGACCACATAATTAAAGCGTGACAGGAACAGAGCCCATCTGGCCTGACGGGGTGTCAATCTCTTGGCCTCCGAAAGGTACGCCAGATTCTTGTGGTCCGTCAGGATGAGAACCGGAACCACAGAAACTTTGAAAAAGTGCCTCCATTCTTTGAGAGCCTGAACGATAGCTAACAGCTCTCTGTCACCAATCTGGTAGTTGCATTCCGGGAGACAGTTTCCTGGAGTAGAACCCACAGGGAAGCAGGGGTCCCTCTGGTGTCCGACGCTGAGACAGAAGGGCGCCTACTCCCGTCTCAGACGCATCCACCTCAAGGACGAAGGGCAACCCAGGATTGGAGCTGAAGCAAAGGCTGATTTTAGAGCCTCAAAAGCCAGGATGGCCTCGGCCGGCCAATCATAGGAACTACTGCCCTTCCTGGTCAGATCCGTGAGAGGCTTGGCCAGCATGGAGAAGTCCCTGATGAACTTCCGATAATAATTGGCGAAGCCCAAAAAGCGCTGCAGGGAACGAAGACCACTGGGTTGTGGCCACTGTAGGACTACCGAAACCTTCTCAGGTTTCATGGAGAACCCCTCCGCGAAATGATATAACCTAAGAAGGTTACCTGGGAACGGTGAAATTCGCATTTCTCAAGCTTACAGAAAAGCTTGTTCTCTCGTAACGGTTGCAACACTTGCTTGACGTCCAGAATGTGGGCCTCCATGAATTCAGAGTATACCAAGATATCATCCAAATAGACCACTACACACTGCTGCAACAGGTCACGAAAAACATCATTGATAAATTCCTGAAAGACTGCGGGTGCATTGCACAACCCAAAGGGCATAACCAGGGATTCGTAATGACCGGTCCTGGTGTTGAACGCGGTCTTCCACTCGTCACCCTCCTTGATCCTTACAAGGTTATACACAGCCCTCAGGTCGAGTTTGGTAAAGACCGTTGCCCCCTTGAGGCGGTCGAACAACTCGGAAATCAACAGAATTGGGTATGCATTCTTAATCATGATGCGATTTAGGCCCCTATAGTCGATGCAAGGCCTCAATTCTCCGCCCTTCTTTTTTACAAAGAAAAATCTAGCCCCCGCTGGGGAAGAGGATTTGCGAATGTGCCCCCCGGGAAAGCGCCTCTTTCACATACTCCTCCATGGCTTCATTCTCCGCAACCGACAGTGGATATACCCTGCCACGAGGAGGAATGGCACCAGGTTGTAAATCTATGGCACAATCGTATGGGCGGTGCGGAGGCAGGGCACCAGCGCGCACCTTATCGAATACATCCAGGTACTCCTTGTATTCAGAGGGCAACACAGATTCCGAGGAGGCACACAACACCTTGACGGGCCCATGGATGCAACTAGCCCCACACTGTGGGGACCATGAGAGGATCTCAGCCAATCTCCAATCGAAAGTCGGATTATGCTTCTGGAGCCAGGGGTACCCCAAGACCACGAGTAGTGTGGAGACGAAATGACTTGAAGGCAGACCGACTCCCTGAGAACGGCCCCAATGGCCATCTCCACTGGAAGGGTCTCGTGAGTCACCTGTGACGGCTGAAGGGGTCTGCCGTCTATCGCCTCAAGAACCAGCGGAGAAACTTGAGCCTGCAGAGGAATGGAGTTTGCGGCAGCAAATTTACTGTCGATGAAAAATCCACCAGCACCAGAGTCCACCAACGCCTGGGCCGTCACGAGCCCCCAGCCCAGGAGAGGACAGCGGTGATCAATGGTTTATCAGCACGGGAAACCGGGGACAAAGAAACTCCACCCAAGATCTGTCCCCGACAGGATCTCAGGTGCGAGCGTTTTCCGGACGGTTCGGACATGACAACCGAAAATGCCCATTGAGACCACAGTACATGCATCGGCCCTCACGTCTCCGATGTGCCCTCTCCCCCCCCCAGGCAAGCCAACCCCAGGAGGCGTGGGAGGAGAGGGAGGCACGGGTGGGACAGCAAACGTAGGCGCCAATCTGTTGGGAGGCCTCCGCAGGCTCTCCTTAAAGGAAGGTCTCTCCCTGAGTCTGGTGTCAATCAATATCAGGAAAGAAATGAGAGCCTCGAGCTCCACAGGTAGGTCCTTAGCCGCAATCTCATCTTTCAAGGTATCAGAGAGACCATGGGAGAAAGCGGCCACCAGAGCCTCATTATTCCAGCCCACCTCTGCTGCCAGGGTACGAAACTCAATGGCATATTCGGCTACCGATCGTGAACCCTGTCTGATGGACATGAGGAGCTTCGCAGCAGAGGCAGAGCGAGCCGGCACATCAAAAGCCCTCCGAAGAGAAGCAACAAAACCAGAAAACTCGGCAACCACCGGATTATTGTTCTCCCATAAGGGACTTGCCCAGGCCAAAGCCTTGATCCGAGAGCAGCGAGATCAGGAAGCCCACCTTTGATCTCTCAGTAGGGAAGGCATATGGCAGCAACTCGAAATAAACTCAAAATAAATGCCCACTTGGTTAAGGAAGCCTCGAGTTGGGTCACCCCCAAAGCGATGTGGGAGGGGGGCAGAACCAGTCATCCCCCGAGACACCGCAGGCGCAACAACGTGTGTAGGGGTAGACTCTGGCGCAACAACCGGAGCGGCAGTAGGATCGGTAACAGGAGCGATCCCAGGAGCGACAACCGGCCTATTAGCAACAGGAGCGAGATAAGCAGTGAGTGCAAGCAGGGTTTGCAATGCCTGAGCGACCTGACCCAGCAGGTGCTCCTGCTGACCAGTCTGGCAACCAGCATGGGTAGTAAGGGTGGCCCTGTACCGTCAGGATTCATAGCTTGGGCCTAATGTTAAGGAAGCATGAATCAGACGTACACAAACAGATAAATGAATATGAAGGCTTTATTGAAAACCAAACAGCAAGGTCAAAGTCCAAACTGACGATCAAACAGCCAGAAGAGTCGTCCACCAGTGCGAGGGTCGATAGCCAGGGATGAGAGTCAGCCAAGACGGAGTCTGTAGCCAGAGAAGTCATGAAACGAAGCCAGGAATCAGGAACCAGAAGGAACGTCCGTAAGAGCCGGGTCGGTGACCAAGAGCAAGCAGCACGATCACAGAAGGGGTATCAGACGAAAGGCCCAAGCGAGGAAATGCTGCAGCTGCCATCTATATATATGCTGAGCAGCCAGCTCCTCCCAGTGGGAAGGAACCCCATGAAGCAAGATGGCTGCTAGCACATGTCAGTGATGAGAAGATTGCAAAGAGGTAAGTTGATGATAGGCGTATGTGCGGCCTAGCACGGGCCTGAAACGTGTCTGGACAAGTTCTCTTGGATGGGAGAAGTTACCCTCCCCTGCGTGGAATGTGCTTGAGGATTTTGCGCCAAGCAAGCGAAGTTACGCCCATCTGCGTGCCAAATCTGCAGAACCATTACTTCCTTTGCGAGAGACGGACCTACTGAGAGATGTCCGTGTCATTTGGAAGTGTTGCTGCCCGTAAAGAATTGAGGTGCCCCATGGCCGCTCAGGGGCCGTCATCCGTGCCTGTGATGGATATGGGCATTCGGCTGACCACTGACGGACAGTTTGTACTGCTGTCCTCGGAGGGAGTGGAGATGCTGGGCCTGGCCTGCCCTAAATTCCAGGAGTTGGCCATTCATCTATTGCCTTTTGGCCGATGCCGGAGATGCCGGGCTTACCTGTTTGAGGTAAGGCCGCCTATTGCTTCCCCAAGAGAGTACCGGGTGGATCGTCTCTTAGGAGATCTCACCGCAGAAGCAAGGGGCCCATGGCCAAAAATCCCTTTTCCTGGGGAGAACCTCTGGAGCCGGAGGCCTCGGGAGATAGAAGTAACACTGTCTCGTCCACCAGAGTTTCATCGCCGCCTGCCACGTTCTATTACCCGCAGAAGGCAAGCCCATTGGACGGAATGGAGGATGCCGATCACTGCATGGGCCGCGCGGCACGCGTGGAGGCCGGAATCATTCGCGAGACTGTCTCTGTCGGGACAGTTTCCATCAGCTGTGCCACAACCGAAGGGAGGCCTTCACAGCCCATCGATTGGGAGACGGTGCGGAGGTCCCTTCGGCCCAACCTAGCCTCTGACCCAGCCAGGGTGTTACACTATCTCCCCGCTGGAGCGGAAGACTCGTCTGACCCAGAGTTATGGTCGGGCGGGTCACAGATGGATGGTGGTGATATACCCGATCACCTGTTTGAGCCACTTTTCCCCGGGAGGGGTTTGGGTTCAGTCAGTTAGGATGGACTAACAGTCTGGGAATCACCGAAGAAGATTTAAAAGAGACTTCTGTTTCTCCTCTTTACAGCTACTTCCGCACCTTTTTGAGCAATGACCGCTAGTGTTTTGCACCACGAGTGGAAAAAAAAAAGGGAAAGAGAGAACTTTGAGTATTGAGTATTGAGTGTTTATGGTCTCTTAGGAGAGAAAGGAGGCTTTGCGCTCAGGCTTGAGCTCACAGCTTCAATTCTGCTCTGGGAGAATAGATGTCAATATTGTATATCTGTATTATATTTTTCTATTCTTGCAGGTTTTGGACCCACCTGTCATCGATACTGTGAGATTGGGCAGTTAGATAGACAGGGTTGTGTATGTTATAAATCATATGTGATAATGTGATTAGCCATGTGTGTTCTGTCCCCTTTTCTTTTCTTCTTCCTTTGCTATCTGGTCAAGTTGATGTCAGGCCAGCATTCATATTCAAATGCACTGGGGACAGTGTATTTGTGGGGGAGGGGAGTGTGTAGCGCCCCTTTGCTTTTTGTGTGGGCGCTGCGTTTAACACTAGTTGAACTGGGAGAGTTAAGTTGCTCCTAGTTGTGATTTGTTTAGGTTGTTGACCTATGTCATTCTGGAAAGGTCCACTGGCTCGGACTGCATTCTGGGGATGTAATTTCATCCTTGACTGGCAGTGGGAGCCAGTGGGATTTCTGACAGATGGAGTCTTCCTCAGCAGCCAATTGGAGAGGGTTTCTCCTCGCTGGGCATGCTGGGGAGGGATATATCTGGGACCTAGGTCGGGTCTTCGGGGTTCTTCTTTTTCACGTGTGCGGGGTCCCGGACTTGGGGTGTGGCATCCACCTTCAGGGTCGTTGTGTTTTACGTCACCGTGTTTTGACACAACCGTTTTTTTAATTAACCGCTTCAATACCAGGCTTTTATACCACCTCCATACCGGGCCTATTCTGACACTTCTCTCCTACATGTAATAATCATCATTCTTTTGCTAGAAAATTACACAGTACCCTCAAACATTATATATGTTTTTTTTAGCAGACACCCTAGGGAATAAAATGGCGGTCATTCCAAAGTTTTATCTTGCACGGTATTTACGCAATTATTATTAGTTTTATGAATTAAAAAAATAACAAAACAGTAAAGTTAGCCCAATTTTTTTGTATTATGTGAAAGATTATGTTACACCGAGTAAATAGATACCCAACATGTCATGCTTTAATTATGCGCACACTCATGGAATGGCGCCAAACTTCGGTACTTAAAAATCTCCATAGGCAACGCTTTATTTATTTTTTACAGGTTACAGTTTAGATTTACAGAGGAGATCTAGTGCTAGATTCGTTGCTGGCACTCTAACGCACGCGGCGATACCTCACTTATGTGGTTTAAACGGCGTTTACATATGTCGGCGGGACTTGCGTGTGCGTTCGCTTCTGCACGTGAGCTATCGGGGACAGGGGCGTTTTAATTTTTTTTTTATCTTTTATTTAATTTTTTGACTTATTTTTTATTTATTTTTACGTTTTTTTTCATTTTTTTTTTCCACTTTTATTCCTATTACAAGGAATGTAAACATCCCTTGTAATAGGAAATGTGTGTGACAGGTCCTCTTTATGGAGAGATGTGGGGTCAATAAGACCTCACATCTCTCCTCCAGGCTGGAAACCATGAGATCGGTGAAAAAAAATTCACCGATCTCATGAATGGGGGCTTACAGCCGCAATTGCGGCTTTGTTTACTTACGGGGACCCGGGCGTGACGTCATCAGATCGTGCCCGGGTCCTCCGACGGTCATAGAGATGACTGGTGACCATCTGGTCACCAGTCATCTCTATGCTTCCTGCCGCCGCCGACGATTCGTTCTCCGGGCCCCCGAAGGCACAGGTGAGCCCGGAGAAGCACCGGATGGCGGCGGGAGGGGGGGGATGTCCCCTCCCGCGGCCTGTAAGAACGATCAAGCGGCGGAACCGCCGCTATGATCGTTCTTACATTGTGCAGAATCGTCGGCTGAAGAAGAGGATATCTGGATGATGCCTCTGGCTGCAGGCATCATCCAGATATTCGCCTGCAATGCCCAGGCCGTCAATTGACGGCCACTTAGGATGGTAAATCCCATCCCAGGCCGTCAATTTTCTATGGCTGGGTATTGAAGTGGTTAATGGTGTGTAGGCAAGACTGATTGAAAGTCAGCATCGTATATCTGATGAAAAAATCAATCAGACTGTTTTCATTAGATGAAATGATCGGGTGTACAGGGCATAAGTTGAAGGCTCCTTTGCTTTGAGCAGAGTTGAAACAACTCTGGAGGAACATCCTAATGATTAAACCCTCTGTGTTTTAACATTCTAATGTGAAAGTTCTATCTGTGAGGATTCTAATGGGTGTGATGCCTCGAGCCAGAAGAAAGGGTTTCAGAGGAATATTTACCGGAGGCTGGACACTAATATATATTGTGTGTTTGTGAAGTAAATTGCGCTAACTTATATTTATATAAACATTTTACCACGACTGATCCTGTGAACTTGTTACTCAAAAAACAAAAAGTATGTACATGTGTCTATGATTATTAATTAATGTGCAAACATCAACATATGCTATAACATATGAATTTCTCAATCCATAAACAAAAAAAATGAAATAAATCCAAAAAGATTTCAAATATGCTACTGTTACAATCCACAGATTGAATGTGCCCCAAGAAAGCTAGAATAATGTATTACATACAAGAAATGTATATATAAAATAAAATAAAAATATATATATATATATGTATATGTGCTAAGAAAGTCCTTGATAGATATTTCTTGCAGTGATGCTCTGCTATATTTCCACCTTCACTGCAAATAGTGCCTACATCGTCACCGGATAAAATGGCCACTCACCAGATGGACCCAGAAATCTGCCTTTGGTTCATATAGATAACCACTCCCTCTCTCAGGTTAATCAGCAATCACTCCCAATGCTTTGGCTGTAGTCTCGTTCTATATCCACTCATGTAACATGTAAAAGACTATCATGGTGTAGTACATCAAAGAATTTATATATGATTAAAACATACATAGTTATTCCACTCACATGTAAAAGTGCCTGGGAGCCGGCACTGAGATAATCCAGCCATAAATAGGAGTATACAAATATGCGAGTTTGTCCTGGTCTGCACGTGTGATGCCTCACTTTGTTGCCTGCGTTCCCAGCCTCATTATACTCAGACTGGACATGACGAGCTAGCAATGGTCCTGCAGCCTCTATGCATTTCGCAACTTAATGCGTCCTCAGGAAGCTGCCTCATTGGTGCTTGTCAGTCTTTTTATACCTCCCTGTGCTACTTGTTATCCTATCATCTGCTTCGTACAACAGGAAGCACCACATCCGCCATTTTGACTACTGGTAATTCCCTGACTACTGGAACTTCTGGCCGGAAGTCCAAACTCCATTTTACCAGAAGTGGACTGGCCGCCATTTTAGTTACTACCTATTATTCACTGCCGCTGGTGCGAACCTACTGGCAACATTTTGTTCTAAGTATAATGTGAATATAAAACCATTGGAACTAAAGAGGGGGAGGGGGAGCTATGTAAAAAAAAAATGTTGCCAGCAGGTTCGCACCAGCGGCAGTGAATAATAGGTAGTAACTAAAATGGCGGCCAGTCCACTTCCGGTAAAATGGAGTTTGGACTTCCGGAACGGAAGTTCCAGTAGTCAGGGAACTACCAGTAGTCAAAATGGCGGATGTGGTGCTTCCTGTTGTACGAAGTAAATGATAGAATAACAAGTAGCACAGGGAGGTATAAAAAGACTGACGAGCACCAATGAGACAGCCTCCTGAGGACGCATTAAGTTGCGAAATGCATAGAGGCTGCAGGACCATTGACTCTTCATGTCCAGTCTGAGTATAATGAGGCTGGGAATGCAGGCAACAAAGTGAGGCATCACACGTGCAGACCAGAACAAGCTTGCATGTTTGTATACTCCTATTTATGGCTGGATTAGCTCAGTGCCGGGCACTTTTACATGTGAGTGGAATAACTATGTATGTTTTAATCATAAATACATTCTTTAATGTACTGCACCATGATAGTCTTTTATATGTTACATGAGTGGATATAGAACGAGACTACAGCCAAAGCATTGGAAGTGATTGCTGATAAACCTGAGAGAGGGAGTGGTTATCCATATGAACCAAAGGCAGATTTCTGGGTCCATCTGGTGAGTGGCCATTTTATCCGGAGACGGTGTGGGCCGTATTTGCGGTAAAGGTGGAAATATAGCTGAGCATCACTGCAAGAAATATCTATCAATGACTTTCTTAGCACATATACATATATATATATATATATATATATATATATATATATATATATATATATATATATATATATAAAATTTTATATATACATTTTTTGTATATAATACATTATTCTAGCTTTCTTGGGGCATTCAATCTGTGGATTGTAACAGTAGCATATTTGAAATCTTTTTGGATTTATTTCAATTCATATGTTATAGCTTGGCACAGGGCACTATATTGGTATTTATTGCACACTATTTGTTGATGTTTGCACATTAATTAATAATCATAGACACATGTACATACTTTTTGTTTTTTGAGTAACAAGTTCACAGGATCAGTTGTGGTAAAATGTTTATATAAATATAAGTTAGCGCAATTTACTACACAAATTTAAATCCAACCTTTGAGGTTGCACTTTTATTGCAGCAAGACTTAAAGGGGTTGTAAAGGTTAGTTTTTTATTTTCTAAATAGGTTCCTGCAAGCTAGTGCATTGTTGATTCACTTACCTTTTCCTTTGATTTGCCTTCTAAATATTGTTCTTTCTTTGTTTTTGTTTTCTTTGTTTGAATTTCTCACTTCCTGTTTCTCCTCAGTAAGCTTTCCACCATATTCCAAAAAAAAAAAAAAAGAAGCTCTACAACCCCTTTAATAAGAATATTGATATTATCTTGATGCCGGTAACACACAAACCTTTTACTAATATATATTGCCCTAGTGAATTATGGGTCTCCCTGCAAATATGACAGGGCTGTTATCACCATTATTGTTGATTGCAAGTCTCGGGAGAATTATCAAGGTAGGAGGCCGGAGAAATCCTAAACTCGATTGCATTCCTAAGGACTTGACAGACCTTGTGGCTTTAAATTTCTGGTGCAGGATTGATTTATTTGCAAGGTACATGAATCTGATACCTGCACTGACATTTGTTTTGTAGAGGAGTGAGGGAATTCTAAAGTGTGTCCATGAGTATTTTTTTAAAATTTTCTTACATCAACTTTCTGTTTCTCTAAGTCCTGCAGGTATGATGTCTGTAACTTGGAAAGCAGTGAGCAGGTAATGTGTACATGGCTTGGGGATTATGCCAGTGATTGCAGAAGCCGCAATGTGTTGCTACCAAATTGGAGAGACAATATATGTGGTAAGAACATGTATGATGCATTCTTTATTAATCCTTTAACCTGTGCTGGACTAGGGTAAATAAACCATGCTTCCAAATCACATTCACAAGTTTTACAGTGGAATTAAAACTTAAAGTGGATGTAAACCCGAAATTGTATTTTTATTTTTGCTGTCACAGTGTAGAGTATAAGATTTCCTATCATCTGTGCCCAGACTAGCCACACAGAGTTAATCCAGCTCTGAGCAATACTCTTTTTTTTTTTCAGTGCGATAAACGGCCAAACAGGAGAAAACTTTTGTCCGTTCTTCCCCCTTGCTGTGAATGACAGGTTATTTACATATCTCATGCACAAGCCTGAGACAGGCATTATTTTTTAATTCTCACCCCCCACACCTTTTCTGAAGTCATGTGGTTACTTTTCTGGATTTTGACTGGATGTTAGTGATCATAGCAGAATATGGTGTAAGGGGAGTGTATAGATGGGCGGGGAGTCTACTGACATCATGACCCAACCCACCGAGCTCCAGACAACAGACCTACCCACAGAATATGCAGTTTTTCAGTTCTTATAACAGACAGAGGGGAGACATTTGACAGGTAAGGATACATGCAGGAGGCATCTATATCCTTATAGATCAGCACTATGGCAGTAGTTTAGAAAGGATGGGAGTGGGTTTACATCCACTTAAAGTAATTGTAAAGGTTTTTTTAACAAACATAAACATGCACAGTCCCGATTCTCCTTTTCCTATAGTGGCACACATGTGGGCTCAATCTTGAGCTGGGCTGTGTGTGCATATTTACATGCTGTGCAGAGTGTTTTCTTTTCATTCATCTGCAGTGCAGCTGAGCATGCAGAGAAAGGGATTAGGAAATCGGACCACTTTAAGGACTCATTCACACGTGTTGGGAACTCTCTTCAGAGAGCATCTGACAAGCTGTGAGAAGGCATTGTATCGTTTCCTCACCACCTGCTTTAACGCCTTCAACCCCACACATTTTGCAACCACATGCATTGCACACAGTTAAGGGGTGCTTGCAGACTAGGGTCGTGTTCAACAGGGGGTATCATTTCTGCTGCAGGCCACAAAGGATCCTGGTCATGGAATTTGTACACCTCGGGAGAGGCGCATGCGCGGAGCTCTGAAGATGGCTGCTTGAGCCGGGAGCTCCTCACCACCCCAGACCAGCGGCGCCCATAAGTCAGCCAAAAACGGGCTGGAAGGGGAACTATCACCACACACGGCTTCCCCAGACATCAGGGCACCCCCCTATCATCATAATTTTTTTAAAGGGACACTTTAAAGCCGCATTTTATTCATTTGAAAAAACGGCAAAAATCCAAGATGGCCGCCGCTGCAGCACCTCACAAGAACGGAGCTGAGGAGATGCCTGAGGGAAGGATTTATTCAAATATGGTACCCCTGCCTTTTACCCCACTGGTCCAAGTAAGTTACCAGCAGGACATGTCCCCCTCAACAATTCCCACAGAACCCCTGGCAGGCAGTAATATGGAGGGCATAAATAGGGAGGGCTCTGCACTACCCCTCATAGGACCTAACATAAGGAGCCAGCCTGCTCAATTCTCTGTCAGCACCCTGTCAGCAGCGTCTGCATTCTCTGTGACTGACTTATATCAGGCTCTGGCTGAACTCCTGGATAAGGGACTCGCTCAGACTGCTACCAAAATAACAGGAGATTTGAAAGCAGATTTCCAGAATCTGGGCACCAGAATTGAAGCGATAGAAGACAAGCTTGATCAAACGGTGGCAGCCACAGATCAGAACTCAGAACATATTCATACAGTACAGGAGCAATTGGATGTGGCCCTTTCCAGGATCGACGAGTTGGAGAGCAGATCCAGGAGATACAATTTCCGGATCAGGGGACTGCCCGAATCCATCACTGACACTACAGCAGCGGTACAAAATTTGATCCAGAACTTGATTCCAAACATCCCTCAAGTTCGCTTAGAGCTGGATAGAGCCCACAGAGCCCTGGGACCACCCAGAAAGGACGGCTCACCGCGGGACATCATCGCCAAACCCCACTTTTACGCTGTAAAGGATGAAGTCATGAGACTAGCACGTTCTGTGCCCAGTGTTTTGTGCCAAGGTCATCCCGTCCAAATATACGCAGACCTTTCTCCCTCCACAATGCAGCGAAGACGGTCATTAAAGCCGCTACTCCTAGTCCTGGTCCAAAAGGATATAAAATATAAATGGGCATTCCCCTTTGCGGTCAAGTTCTCGGATAAAGGGAAAAACTACTCCTTCTCAAATTTTCCTGATGGAGAAAGACTACTACAGCGCCTTAAGCTCATCTCGCAAGAACCCGCCATGGATACTTCTCATAGCATCCCAAACACCTCCAAGAGACCGACCCCCACCAGCCCTAATTCCCTACTCTGGACCAGGTCGAGATCTAAGAAAGCTAGAGACAGTGGACCCACTTACCCAGATCTCGGTTGACACATTGGTCATATACTCCTTGAACTTTCAAGATTTTTGGTCGGTCCTATGCCTGAGATTTAGACGTTCTCTGATCAAGAAGAATCAACTTTTTGGTTAATTGACATTTCAACAGTATTTCTCCTGCTAAAAAGATCTCTTCATTTATTCTAATTTTTCCGCAGGGGGTTGTCCCCACCTTGCTTCTGAGGTCCCCTCCTCCTCGATCCCCATTGGGGGGGGGGACGGGGGGACATCCGGATCGGATTTAGATCCGACCAAACTGGGTTTAGAATTACTCAATTCCTTCCGGTTTCGTTTTTGATAGTTGTTGTAACCAATTTTTCAGGGGCGCCCTGGCTGGGGTGGGCCCCATGTACCTCCACCTCTCCCTTAGACTCCAGAAGGTTTCTGGGGGCGAGGTCGCTTGTTCGCATTTGGAGCAAGCCCTTTTTTGATCTACCTTGGTAGAAATTCTCGAGGAGCATCTCCCCTCCCCGAGAATGTATTTTTTCTTATTTTTTCTCTTTTTCCTTAGTTGGATTGGGAGTCTTCTTCACCACTTCTTTCTCTCTTTCGAATCTGTCCTTCCCTTTTCTATTCCCCATCTTTCCCACATGAGCCTAACCATTTATTATTTTTCAGCTTGCAGTACCTACGATCGAGGAATGTCCACTGGGCTGCCAGTCATCCATCCTGACAAATGGCAAGGTTGGGAGGACAGAAGACATCTCAGGGTGAGTGGAGGTAGAGACAGACAGAGTTGCTTTTCAGTTCCCCATGGCTGACCACGTACAGAGCTCCCTCAACATAGCCACACATAATGTTCAAGGCCTGAACTCCCCAGTCAAAAGGCGAAAGATCTTTGATAGTTACAAATCACTCAAACTAGACATTCTCATGATCCAAGAGACCCACTTTCCTGGGCGGTACAGTCCCAAATTTGTCCACTCTCACTTTCCCCTCTTCTACTTGGCTAATGCCGAGAACAAGACCAAGGGGGTCGCAATCTTTTTCTCCAAATCCTGTAACTTTGAGTATCTCTCTGACTTCAAAGACCCAGAGGGACGATTTATATTGGTTAAAGGTAAAATTGAGGGTCATCTATACTCCCTGGTCTCATACTATTCTCCCAACAAAGGGCAAGACAAGTTTTTCCAATTAACCTTGGATACTTTAACCCCACTTCTGGAAGGTACAGTCATTTGGGGGGGGGATTCCAATGTGGCTTTTGACCAGGGTTTGGACAAATCCAGACCTCTGTCCGCTCAACTTACTAGACCCTCTAGGGTCAGCCTGAAAATTGCCAAACTACTCCATGACAGGGGGTTGACGGATGTTTGGCGGGAGTCTAACCCCTCAAAGAGGGACTACACTCACTACTCTCACCCGCATAGTACCTATGCCAGGATCGATCATATTTTAATCCCTTCATTTGTACTTCCGGCAGTGATCAAGGCCCAAATCAGAGACACAGTCCTATCTGACCATTCTATGGTCATCATGTCCATCCGCTCTTTAGCAGGTATGGCAAGGAACGGACATTGGCGGCTAAATGAGTCCATTCTTTCCAATCCAACCACTACAACCGAAATTAATAAAGCCCTTCAAGAATATTTCACAATTAACAATGTTGAGGATATCTCTGCGGAGACCCTGTGGGCAGCCCATAAAGCCTCTATTAGAGGGAAGATCATTCAGATCTCCACGCGAATCAAAAGAGAACACGAAGCAGAAATTGTACGTCTGGAGAAGTCTTATAGGACCCTAAGGGCACAACACAAAAAGAAACCATCTTTAGCCTTACTAGAGAATATTGACAAGCTGAGATTAGAACTTAACTTAGCCCTCACAACGAAGGCGGAGAGATCTCTCCGCTGGAGTGGCAATAAATTTTACACCCAAAAAGGAAAAATAGGCCAGTTGTTAGCGACCAAATTGTCCCCTAAAACAAGGTTTCACTCCTTACCCAAAATACGCTTGGCAGGTCAAGAACCTACATCCAACCCTAAAAAGATCCTGGAGGCATTCGAAACATTCTATTCTGACCTGTATAGTGCCCCTCCACAGATTCCCAGGGTTTCGATTGACAACTTTTTGGACAGCCTACCCATCCCATCCTTAGACGTAGAACATAGAGACAGGCTGGAAGCACCCTTTTCGGCTGAAGAGGTGGCGACAGTAATCAAGGGCCTCCGAAAGGGCTCGGCCCCAGGCCCAGATGGACTGTCGGCCCTCTATTACAGGTCATTTGCAGATACCCTAGTCCCACATATGACAAACTTTTTTAATTCCAAAACTCAAGGCACCCCTCTGGGTACGCAACTTAATACAGCATACATTACGGTTATCCCAAAGCCGGATAAAAACCCAGAAGAAGTCTGTAACTATCGCCCCATTTCTCTGATAAATAATGACCTAAAAATTCTTACAAAAATTCTAGCTCTCCGTATCTCCTCTTTCATTAATAAATATATTCACAAGGACCAAGTCGGATTTATTCCAGGTCGACAAGGCCCAGATCAAGTGAGAAGGGCAGTGGACATTGTCTCAATTTTGCAATCCAACTGGGACGGAGGTCCGAAACAAAAAGGCTTTCTCCTATCTCTTGATCTGCAGAAGGCCTTTGATTCTGTGTCCTGGCAATATCTTCTCCCCCTACTAGAACGATGGGGCTTTGGCCCAAGATTTATGGGTGTAATACAAGCTCTCTATTCTAAACCAAAGGCCCAAATTCGAATCCAAGGGTACCACTCTTCTCCAATAGACATAGCAAGGGGTACCAGACAGGGATGCCCCCTCTCCCCAATCATTTTCGCAATGGCAATTGAAACCCTAGCGATAGCCATTCGACAGAACCCCGACATTCGAGGCGTTTCATGTGGAGATCAAACTCATAAATGTGGGCTCTTTGCCGATGACTTACTACTATTTCTAACTTCTCCTATTACTTGCCTACCAAACCTTTGTAAGGTAATTTCGGAATTCTCTAAATTCTCAGGTCTCCAAGTCAATTATGCCAAATCACAAGCCTTGAACGTATCCCTTCCACCTCCTACAGTATCTCTCCTCCAACAGTCATTCAAATTTGAATGGTGTCCCTCATCTATCAAATATCTAGGGATTTCCTTAACAGCTCGGACAGAATCCCTTTACACAAATAACTATCCTCCCCTATACCAAAAACTTACGGCCGACATGAATAACTGGGCTAAGTATGATCTTTCCTGGCTGGGCAGAATTAACTCTATAAAGATGACTTTACTTCCTAGAATTTTATATCTATTCCGCTCCCTTCCCATTCCCATCAGAAAAGATCACGTGCAGACTTTACAAAGCAAAATACTCAAATTCATTTGGGGCAAGTCAGGTTACAGAATCCCCCAAAACACGCTATATAACCATAGGAAAAGAGGAGGACTAGGACTACCGCACCTATATAAGTACTTCGTAGCTGCCAGACTAGCTCAACTATCCGTAGTTTACTCTAAACTGGACAAACCAGACTGGGTCCACATAGAGGGTCAAGCTGTCCCCCGATTCTCCCTAGAACACTTACTCTGGTGCCCCCAAAAGAGAAGACCACCCATTTTGTCCCCCTCCCTTTCTCAATCCTACGCCCTTTGGGATAGATTTCGTAACCTTCCCGCCCTGGTTTCGAAGGGTCAACCTCTAGCCAGTGTATTCCAAAACCCGGATTTCCCACCGGGAATGGACAGGAAAGCATTCAGTTGGTGGTTGGATAAGGGTCTGTACCGCATAGGACAATTCTTCACATCCAAAGGCCCTCTTACACTAGACCACTGTGTGACTAAATTGGACATCCCTGACACTGAAAAATTCAGATTCAAACAAATATCACAATTCCTACACACTTTATGGACGGATAGGCCTCTACCTCCCAAATTTACAGATTATGAGCTCTGGTGCGGGCAGACCATGGGACAAAGGGGAGGAATATCTGTCATCTACTCTTCACTCACCCGCCCGACTGAGAAGTCTTCCTATATGACGGCTTGGGAGGCAGACCTCCAAATAGGGTGGGAGTTGGAGACCTGGCAGGCAGCTTGTTCTGATTCTTTTCAGGGCATCTTGAATACTTCCCTGATGGAAGCAAACTTAAAGGTCCTTATGAGGTGGTATATGACTCCCGCCAGGCTTGCGGCCATCTACCCATCATCAGATCCCAGCTGCTTTAGAGGTTGTCAGCTCCTGGGCTCGATGGTGCATGTCTGGTGGGAATGTCCCAGAATCAGACCAATCTGGAAGAGGATTTTTAACCTCATTTGTACAGTCACTGGTTGCTCGGTCCCCAGAACGGCTTCTGTAGCTCTCCTAAATGCTCGGATTCCGGGTATATCCAAGCCCAATCAGAAGCTGATCCGATTTATGCTCCTCGGGGCTAAAATTACCATCGCAAGGGCTTGGAAACAGCCCAGGGTTTCCATTGCAGAAATAAAACGCAAGATTTCGTGGATCATGGTGCAGGAAAAACTGGCCAGCATTCTTTCAAACACGAATCAGAAATTTGAAGCCGTGTGGGGATCATGGGCATCCCACTGTGGTATACCTTTGGCGACTGGGGTACACCCCACGCAACCTGCATCCTTCAGTACAAGTTAAGCTCATGTTTCCCTTCCTTTCCCTCTTTCTTACCCCCACTTTTCTCTCTCCTTTTTTTACTTCTATTCTTTTAAGACAGTTGTATGACCAGAAGGTAATGTTCTTTGTTCTTCGTCCGGTTATTCATATGGGCAATTTGGTAACACTATAGGCCTATCTTATTTTGTTAGTATGAGCTAGAGGTTCAATGAAGCCAAATTCGAACCCACTAATTTCCCATCAAATAAATTTATAGGAGGAGGCGGATTGGGAGGCGCCTGGCTGGGACACAGATTGATCCCATTAGGGGTGTCCGGGACAGGCAGGTTTCCCCTGAGCGCAAGATTACCATATACACCTCTTTTTACGCCCCTTCCTCTGTTATTAAGCTCGCTGGATTCCTTTAATCAACCCATAGTTGGGAAATTTGAAATCAATTGAGTCATTGTTACTGTCATTATGCCCGGTTTGTTGAATGTTTTGATGGTGTAATTTCAGCCTTTTGTCATAATTTATCTGTATTCTTTATTTGAAAAAATAAAAATCTATTGAAAGAGGAATTTGTACACCTCTGTACGCTTCTTCAGCTAGAGGAGTTAGCAGTTAGGTGGCTGTAAAAGCACAGCTTATCCTCACGTGTGGCCCTAAGGGCCTGTTTTATCTTCCATTTACAGACATTTTGTAAGTTAGGATTTGTCTGCAGGGCCGATCCGCCCTATAGGCTCACTATGCAAGCCGCTTAGGGCCCAGCAAAGCTGCGGAGGGCCCCCCAAATTACTAGAGGCCCCGTCTGGTGAGAAGTCATTTTCTGCCCCTCAACCCGCTTCTCATTTTGCTGGCAGCGTGGGAGAAGAGGTAAGAAGTCAGCACCCCTACTTCTCACTTTAATGTAAGATGTCACAGCAGAAAACCCCCTCCCCCTCTTCTCAACTTTATTCTTTAATGTGAAATGTCACTGTTGGCTTCTCAACTTTAATGTGATGTGTAATGTTGCTTAGGGCCCCAGGGAGGTCAGGATCGGCACTGTTTGTCTGTATCCACTAATAATGATTTTTGTGTATCTTTTGTAGAAATATTGTTTTGATATTTCTGGGGAGGGGGGGGGTGTTCTGTCAGGTAGGCTGTACGTAAAGAGTAAAGAAGATACGCTACACGGGAGAAAGATGCGCCCAGGTATGTGAATCCGGGCCAATGTTTTTCTCAACATGATTCTTATGTAGCCTGCATTGCATACACACGATCATGGGAAAAAAAGTGCTCGAGCAAAGCGCAGTGACGTATAACACGTACGACGGCACTATAAAGGGGGAGTTCCATTCGGATGGTGTCACCCTTTGGGCTGCTTTTACTGATTTCATGTTACCGCGTGTTAGTAAAAGTTTGGTGAGAGACGATTCAAGCTTTTTAATCTTCGTGCTTTTCAGTCTGTTACAGCGTGACAAATGTGCTATCTCTATTACAAACACTAGTTTTACCAGAATGAGTGCTCCCGTCTCATAACTTGCTTCTGAGCATGCACGTTTTTTTTACCATTGTTAAAGCGTACACACGACCATTTTTCACGACGCGAAAAACTATGAGAAAAAATAGAGCATGTTCTAAATTTTTAAAGGCCATTTTTCACGTTGAGAAAAATGCTCTGGAGCCCACACATGGTAGTTTTTAATGACCAATTAAAAAAATTGCATTTTTCTCGTCATGAAAACGGTCGTGTGTACGCCACATTAGACTTAGCTGCAGCATGAAACCCAGCTCCAGAATGTTTTTTCTCTAGTATTAAGTAAAGCGAGGAAACATTAGAATTTTTATCATGAATTCTTTGCAGCATGTAATTGCATTAGGTAGATCTGCTCTTATTTGCAATGCATTGAAATGCCCTAATTTCTATATGACACCAAGGCAAAAAGAGAAATAGGGGGGAAAGTTGACAGTTTGACAGGTTTGCAATGAACAACATTTCTTTGATTTCCCTTGCTCTCTTGTAAACTATCCATTGCTGCAAATATTATAAGACATTTACTGGTTTACTTTATTCAACAGATCCCGAATGTCCTGAAACAATGGTGTTTTCTTTAAACCCAAGACATTGTAATGTCAGCTGCATGTCATTATCACAAGCAGACATTCTCTGCAATCTCAGGTTGATTCCCAAAGAAGGGTGTACCTGCCCAGAAGGGACATATCTATTTGAGAATGAAAAGTGTGTGTTTCCAGAGGAATGTCCTTGTAACTACAAGGGACTAAGTGTCCCTGCTCATAAGACATACAAAGTGGATAACATTCTGTGGTAAGAATCTACAGTGTCTGTACTAATTAGTTAGTACAACAATACTCTGGCTATGATGGCACAGATAAACCTTCTTAATGTGGAGCTTCACCCAAAAGGGAAAATTTCACTTGTTTGCATTCTTCTCCCCATTCTTCTTCCCTCCGTAGCCACATTTAGATTTTTTTTTTTTGGAGGGGGGGGGGGGTGGTATCTAGTTTTGATACGTAGCCACTTCCATTTCCAGTTAGATAGCTGTTGAGATATTATCAGAAGCTCAGTCCCTCCTCCTTCCCCCTGCATGCTTCTTGGACATATCACAGGTCCCAAAAGACTGTGGGACCATTCACAAAGCACAGAGCACCTCACGCACGCACAGTAGGGAACTGGCTGTGAAGAGGGAAGATGCTGGCACCTATTTGGATTGGCTGGTGCCGAGGCATGGTGGTGGCAGACTTGCTGGGAGAGTGGGCAGAGGGTGCATGGGGGTGCCAATGTTTGAAGAAGAATAGAGAAGTGTTGGCTCTGATTCGGGTAAGCAGCAGAGCTTTACTTTTGTTTTTTATTTTTGATGTGGGAGCTGGATCGGCTGTGGGGGCGCCTGGAGCTGCCTGTCAGAGTATTGAGCAATGAGAGTTGCTTGCATCTGGTGCCAGCAGTAAGTGGACTAGACGCCGGGAGCATGGATTAGGGGGATGGCGGCCTAACTTACCTAAAGTCATATATACTGTATAGCTTTTCAGGCACTATGTGTTGTTAAGGATATAGTCGTACAGAGAAAATTTCTCTAAAAATAAATTTATTTAGACATAAAAGTGCAATTTAACATTAAAAATTGGATGTTTCATAGGAACTATCTAGCAAACTATGAACACATTGCAGGGTATCTCCAAAGTAACACAGGAAGTAGTACACTAGTAATTAAATTGAGTAGTACAAAAAATGTTTCGATTAGAGAGATTGATTGGAACAATTAATAAAAAAGTAATAATAATAAGAGTGTCCTGTATAAACCGAGGAGGTTCAGACGTAGGAGTGTCTGAAAGATGGATCTTGCAATGTGGTGACTCGACCGGTTTTGCGCGTCTTACATCGCTTCTTCACAGAGTCTTTTATATAGTTTGAAGGAATATTAAAACATCTGTGTAGTCCAATAATGGGTGTAGAGCTTAGAAGAATACATTTCTTATAGAGAAGCTCAAATAGGAGTCCGGGCTGCTAGACAACTAAATAAATGTAATATAACCCTTGAGGGTAAGGAATCTGAGATGGAATGCTGCGCTGCCAACACAGGGAGGCTACAATAAGCTTCCTTAAGAAAAGGTATGTTTAAAATTCTGCAGTCTCCCGGGAGACTGATGGATTTTAACCACTTGAGGCCCGCGCTACCGTCGGATGACGGCAACAGCGCGGGCCTGAATATCCAACATGCCGTCATTTGACGGCATGTCATTCTGGCTTTCCCAGCGCGCGCTGTACAGCGCGCTGCGGGGAAGCCCTGTGTTGTCCGTGTCCCTTGGACACGGCCAATCACAGATCGCGGCAAACGGCCAATCAGAGCGGCCGTTTGTGATGCGATCTGTGGGCGAATGAGAGATGATCTCTCATAGATCATCTCTCATTGCCGGCTCACACAGAGACAATGTCCTGTCTCTGGAGGGGAGGAGCCCGATCTGTGTTCCTTCCTACATAGGGACACAGATCGGTCACCCCCCCAGTCACCCCCCCTCCTCCCACAGTTAGAACACACCTAGCATACATATTTAACCCCTTCCTCACCCCCTAGTGTTAACCCCTTCAATGCCAGTCACATTTATACTGTAATTAGTGCATATTTATAGCACTGATCGCAGAATAAATGTGAATGGCGCCAAAAATGTGTCAAAAGTGTCCGATGTGTCCGCCATAACGTCGCAGTACCAATAATTTCTAGTAAAAAAAATAAATAATAAAAATTAATAATTCTCTCCCCTATTTTGTAAGCGCTATAACTTTTGCGCAAACCAGTCGCTTATTGCGATTTATTTTTTATTTTTTTACCAAAAATATGTAGAAGAATACGTATCGCCCTAAACTGAGAAAAAAAAAGTTTTTTTTTTTTAAATTGGGATATTTATTATAGCAACAAGTAAAAAATATTGCATTTTTCTTCAAAATTGTCGCTCTTTTTTGTTTATAGCGCAAAAAATAAAAATCGCACAGGCGATCAAATACCACCAAAAGAAAGCTCTACTTGTGGGGAAAAAAGGACGTAAATTTTGTTTGGGAGCCACGTCGCACAACCGCGCAATTGTCAGTTAAAGCGACGCAGTGCCGGAAGCTGAAATTTTACCTGGGCAGGAGGGGGGTGTAAGTGCCCAGTATGCAAGTGGTTAAACGCTGCCATTCACGCCATCAGGATCGACCATCCCTATTTTGAGCCACCAGCTCATAAAGCTTTATTGTAAACACTACCACTGTGTAAACATACCTTTTCTTAAGGACGCTTATTGTAGCCTCCCTGTGTTGGCAGCGCAGCATTCCATCTCAGATTCCTTACCCTCAAGGGTTATATTACATTTATTTAGTTTTCCAGCAGCCTGGACTCCTATTTGAGCTTCTCTATAAGAAATGTATTCTTCTAAGCTCTACACCCATTATTGGACTACACAGATGTTTTAATATTCCTTCAAACTATATAAAAGACTCTGTGAAGAAGCGCTGTAAGACGCGCGAAACCGGTCGAGTCACCACATTGCAAGATCCATCTTTCAGACACTCCTACGTCTGAACCTCCTCTGTTTATACAGGACACTCTTATTATTATTACTTTTTTATTAATTGTTCGAATCAATCTCTCTTATTAAATTTTTTTTTTATACTACTCAATTTAATTACTAGTGTACTACTTCCTGTGTTACTTTGGAGATACCCTGCAATGTGTTAATAGTTTGCTAGATAGTTCCTATGGAACGTCCTATTTTTAATGTTAAATTGCACTTTTATGTCTAAATAAATCTATTTTTAGAGAAATTTTCTCTGTACGACTATATCCTTAACAACACATAGTGCCTGAAAAGTCCAACAACTTGCCTTCAGTTAATTTTCTTCTCATATTCAATAGGACGCGGCACCGGTCACATTATTCAGTATCCACATGCTCACTACATGTGAGGATACTGTTCCCCTCCCTCTCCCCTCTTTTTCTCATATATACTGTATAAGCCTATTTCAGTTGTATATAGTAATGTAAATCTTTTAAGACAGTGGGTTTCAGTTGTTTTTAGGACTGGGATGTGGGAAATCTATAATGTCAGCTTTGTATTTTTAAGTCAGCTGGCGTTGCTAGGGGGTGCATAGGGTGCGGCCGGCACCTGGGTGACATCCGCCAGAGGGTGACACCCGACTGATCTGACTGGCACAGTCTCCGCAGCTTCCTCCTTCCCTCCCGGGATCTCCTCAGCTGAATGTGATGTGCAGGGAGAGTTGGCAAGGAGGGAGTGAGGCAGAGACAGAGGTGTCTGGGGTCTGACCAGCCCACATGCTGCATTCATATCCCTCTCCCCACTGGCTGCACCCGCCTCCTCCTTGGCTCTGATGTTTCAAGTACACAGGCTTGGAGGAGGAGCCAAGGAGGGAGAAGAGGGACACCGCGTATGAAAAAAAGGTATGACATAACACGGGAAATGGAGATTTGGAGGGGGGGAGTGGCATTAGTATGTAACATCTATTCTGGAGGGGGGCACAATTCCTCTCCTCTCCCAAAGCACCTCAAGCACATATTCTCTAACCAATCCCCCACACCCCAAATCAAAGATCCAATCCGGGCTCCATTTACCCCCCACACGATTCCATCCGGGCTCCATCCACCCTTCACCTGATCCCATTCAGGCTCCATCCACCCTTCACCTGATCCCATTCGGGCTCCATCCACCCTTCACCTGATCCCATCCGGGCTCCATCCACCACCACAATCCAGAACTGGGCCCATTTGTGTGGTTTGAAGACTTTGTTGCTATTTTGGGGCATCCTCTAATCCCTAACCCTCTATCCCCTGGACCCCAAGAAAATAAAACCTACAAAAATGCATTGAGGGAGTAGATATCAGTTGAGTAAATAGATAAAAGTTAAGTGGCTTCTTAGTGGGTAAGCGCTGCAGTTCTTTTAACTTTTTGTTATTTCCTAAACTTATTTCAAGGACTAGATAAACTAGTTTCTGTTGTTTCTTTTTTCTAGCACATGTATTCGTGGAATCCTGGAATGCCCTCAGATGGAAGACTCTATAAAGAGTATGTGTGTTGCTGAAAGATACAAAGTAATTAATGATCATGCTTACACAATTAAAGTGGAATTCCAGGCTGTTACTTACTGAGCTTAAATCTGCTCCCACCCCCTTTCCTAAATCCTATTCTAACTACCCTGTAGATGGAAGATGCACATACTTAACTGCTCTTAGGATGCTATGGTCCACCCACGTGAACTTCCCAGCAGTCGGCTTCAGGGGAAGGGAGGAGCTGCCAAAACAAGCTGCAATGCCTGTGTGATGGCATCACTCATAGGCTTACTATGTTGCCACCCCTTCTCCCTTAAAGCCATCACTGGGAGCCAGTCGCGTGACTTCACCCAAACTACTAAAGCCTATTGTCCTAGAAATCAGATAATAGATGTGGCGGGGGACAGGAAGAAATTGGCTATGTATTTGAGATGGGACATGTACAGGAGGAAGCCCTGCTACTTCAGTTCTGGCAATGTTCTGCTATGTGACAGCACAACTGTGGTTTTTTTATTCTCACTGTAGAGCTTTAAAAACAATTTACACATAATTAAAGATGGGAAGTGACTTTTTACAGTTTTTTGCATTGTTTTTTTCACTTTAATGTGACACCACTGTACTGGTTTTTGGATTAAAGTGGAAGCTGTCACAGTCAAGTAGAAAACTGCCACTCACAGCTTGACTGTTCATTATATATAACAGCATTTTTCATGCTCCCACAGCCCACATCAAAGGCCTTAAAGGTCTCTCTAGGCCCAGCTTTCCCACACAGGCAAATAGTTCTAACAACACCACAGCAGTATCTTTCATTAACCATTTTACTACTACTGTACTACTGTTGGTGCAACTGCCATCATTGTATCCTACCTGGTCTCTGCTTTCAGAAAATATATAATCTTTGGGGGGGGGGGGGGGGGGTAAGTAGTCTTCAGATCTAAAATGTGCATTTAAAGTGGTTGTGAATTCTAAACATTCTTTAATAAATGTTTTGGTGTCAGCATCTCCCTTACGCCCCCCCCCCCCCTTTTACTTAACTGAGACCTTATTCGAACCAGTACTGTGCACATGTGCAGATCTTTTCTTCCCTCACTTCCTGGTCTCGCTGGCTTTGCTGGGGCACCAGGAGCCAATGGCTCTCAGTGCTATCAATCAAAGCCAGTGACAAGGGAGCAGGGGTCAGGGCCGAGTTCCGCTGTCTGTGTCAATGGACGCAGCAGAGGGACTCAAGAGGAAGCATGCATGAGTGCCCCCATGGGAACTGGCTTCCCTTGGGGGCACTGGCAAGAGAGAAGGGGCCAGGATGAAGGGGCTTGGAAAGAGGAGGCTCCCAGACGCTCTGTGCTATTCCATTGCACAGAGTAGGTACAGTAAGTATAGACATGTTTATTACTTTCTATTTAATTTTTCATGTCCCTTACAATCCCTTTAAATGTGTGCAAAAACAAATTTGAATAATAAATAGGGCCCAGGCAGCAAAGGCGTTGTGAAGGTTCATCAGGGACTTCCTGGATTTAACCTATTAAATTACTCGTACTTTTTGCTGCCTGATTTGAGTGAAACAGAAATAACCAAAGAGTTACTAATGATTATTTCTATCTTTTGTAGCCTGCACATTACCTATGTATTTCTATGATTGCAAAAATCCTAATTCCAAGACACTGGGCTCACAGTGTCAAAAAAGCTGCAAAACCCAGGACATGGAATGTGTAAGCAAATTAAATTAGCAAGAAGATCTCATGCCATCATTTATACATAGTAATATATTGTCTACGTAATCAACAACAACCAAACAATTATCCATATGTACTTTTTTTTTTTTATGTGGCTCTAAATATAAAAACAAATGTACAGTATATAGAGTATGGTTAATTTACAAAGGACAACATTAACAGTTCTTCTTTAAGCCCAAGCTGTTCTATTTAGTCTCAACCATAACTATTATTAATATTTTCAAGCCACAAATTGAATGTATCCCTTTTTGATGGCCTTTATGGGTGCATTAATTGGCCTGTTGTTGGCTTTCAGGCAAACTTTCACTTAAAAAAATATATTTTCTTAACAAAAAGAGCTATTCCACATGTAATATGTAATTTGATGAGTTCAGATAAACTTTAAAACATGACTTAAACCAAAATAATGATTATAGATAATATGGAACTGATACCAATTTAAGAACAGGCCAATATGATAGCTTTGTAACGTTAACAAGTTACGATACTTTTTCTAAAGGTAAACCAAATACAGTAAGATTATAGGAACCGATCACTGATTAATATCCCTTATCTTATTGCTACAAAGAAGTATGGGGTTGCAGCCATATTTAAGGAAGGTCAGGTGCAGTCCAGGCTTCAGTTACTATAAAAAAACAAAACAAGGAAATAGGCGCAATAAAATTATAATGTAAAAGCAATTATAAGATAAAAACAAGTCCAGTAAAGTTCATGGTACTGTGATGAAATAAAAATGGGGATCTGCCTCTATGTCCATTCAGGGCTAACTGATCCTTGGAGCAAGAAGCAGGCTTTGAATATAAAGGACACAAGATAAAACAGGAAAAGCGCCTCTAATGCCCCTGTACACACGATTGGTTCGTCTGATGAAAATGGACCGATGGACTGTTTTCATCGGACGAAAAAAATAGAACCTGTTTTAAATTCTTCTAATGGTTAAAAAAACAATAGAAAAAAACGATCGTCTGTGGGGAAATACATCTTTCAAAAATCCACGCATGCTCAAAATCAAGTCGACGCATGCTCGGAAGCATTAAACTTAATTTTTCTCAGCACTTCGTTGTGTTTTACGTCACCGCGTTGGACACAATCCGATTTTTAACCGATGGTGTGTAGGCACGACTGATGAAAGTCAGCTTCATCGGACATCTGATGAAAAAATCCATCGGTCCGTTTTCATCAGACGAACCAATCATGTGTACAGGGCATAAGTGTTGACTTCAGAAGAAATTTTATTAAAACTCAAAATTAGCACAGTAGATCAGTGTATCCAATTGTCAGATGGGAGGATGCCGAGCAGTGTTAATTTTGGCAGCAAATGTAAACATTTTTTTAGTCATATGCCGCGCACACAAATGTTTGATGTGAGCTTGAAAAACCGACCGTGTGTATGCTCCATGGGACATTTGCTCCCCATGTTGAGGGCATGTGGCCTGGTATGGTTCAGGAGGGGGGCGCTCTCACTCCCCCCTCTTTTCCCCCCTCTTTTCCTCCGGCCTGCCAGGTTGCGTGCTCGGTATTTTTTTTTCATTTGGGGCAGGGTTCCCCTTAATATCCATACTAGACCTGAAGGGCAAGGTAATGGAATTTTGTGGGACCCCCACGCATTATTTTTTTTTCAATGACTTTCAATTACTTTTATCTGTATTACCGGGACCCAACAATTCATTATATCCGCAAGTAGTTTTATATGACTTTTTTCCTTTAGAAATTTAATTTTGTGCAGAGACACGGGAAACATGCGCTACTTTACTTTACTCCAAAAAAATGCGGGACCAGTGCGTTCTGAAGCTCCAGCAATAGAGCTGTAAAAACGCCAGACATTAAAAAACACTCAAAAACGCGCAAAAACGCTAAAAAACGCGGCCACAGCGTTTTTAAAGCTCCAGCCCCAAAAAAAAAAAAAAAACTTTTTTTTTTTTAAATAAACATGGACAGGTGTTTTTAAGCTGTAAAAAACGCTCAGAAAAGTGGCTGTAAAAACACCAGTGGAAATGAAGCCTTATTGTTTCAGTTTAAGCATTATTTAAATCACTGCTCCCGAAAAAACTGTAATTTTTTTTGCATTGATACATGTCCCAAACACTTTTTATGACAATAATTTTCATATTAACCTTTAAAATTAGCACTTTAAATTTTTCATGTTCGTGTCCGATAGACTTTAACTTTGTTTGCGTGTCCAAACCAATTTTTTGCCTGTTCGCATGTTCTGCTGCGAACCGAACCGGGGGGGGGGGGGGGGTGTTCAGGTTCCCATCACTGTCTGTCTCTGTGCCAGCAGTCACCAGGACAAATAGAGGATGAAGAATCTACCTGACAGGGGTTCCAAGTCTTCACAGCTCTACCAAATTAAAAAATGCTTGGGCTATACTAAATGTTTTAGTGTATAAGTTTAAATTTGACTAGTTATATATGTTTTTTTTTGTAACAGAACAATCCAGAATGTGTTCCTGGTTGTATCTGTCCTGACGGCTTGGTGTACAATGACAAGGGAGGCTGCATCCATCCAAACGAGTGCCCATGTGTGTATGGGGGAAAGTTTTACAATGAAGGGGAGGTCATTCCTATTTCTTGCAATAAATGGTACAGTATCTGTTATATCATCCATATGATTGTTTAAAACTTGTGCATACATAAAAAGAATGGTAAGCACTTTGGAAGAGTTCAGTATACAGTATATGTTTGGTGCAAGTCTCTCTTAATATTCATTCAATTAAAGTTAACCTCTGGAAGTGATAAAAAAAACTCACCATTATTGAAGTGTGACATTTTAGCTGCAAAACATCTACAATCAGTGTCCAAAAGTTTAGCCACTTCAGCCCCCCAAAGGGTTTTACCCCCTTCCTGACCAGAGCACTTTTTACAATTTGGCACTATGTCACTTTAATTGGTATCTGCGCGGTCATACAGTGCTGTACCCAAACAAAATATGCAACCTTTGCAAAATATGCAAATCTTTTGGTGCTATCCATAACGGGCCTATTCTGGCACTTTTTTCCTTTCTTTTGCTAGAAAATTACTCAGAGCCCCAAATATTATATATGTTTTTTTTAGCAGACACCCTAGGGAATAAAATGGCGGTCATTGCAACTTTTTATCTTGTATTTGCGCAATCATTTTTCAAACGCTTTTTTTGGTAAAAAAAAAATGGTTTCATGAATAAAAAAAAAAAAAGGGAGCATACTTAACCCCTTTCTCGCCCCCTAGTGTTAACCCCTTCCCTGCCAGTGACATTTTTATAGTAATCAATGCATTTTTATAGCATGTAATTGTGTCAAAAGTGTCCAAAGTGTCCGCCATAATGTCGCAGTACCGATAAAAATCGCTGATCGCCGCCATTACTAGTAGAGAAAAAATGCCATAAAACTATCCCCTATTTTGTAAACGCTATAACTTTTGTGCAAACCAATCTTATTGCGATTTTTTGTTACGAAAAATTTGTAGAAGAATACGTATCGGCCTAAACTGAGGAAAAAAAATGTTTTTTTTTTATATATTTTTGGGGGATATTTATTACAGCAAAAAGTAAAGAATATAATTTTTTTTCAAAATTGTCGCTCTATTTTTGTTTATAGCGCAAAAACTAAAAACCGCAGAGGTGATCAAATACCACCAAAAGAAAGCTCTATTTGTGGGGAAAAAAGGACGCCAATTTTGTTTGGGAGCCACGTCGAATGACCGAGCAATTGTCAGTTAAAATGACGCAGTGCCAAATCGCAAAACGTGGCCTGGTCTTTGACCAGTAATATGGTTTACTGAGGCAGTAAGTACAATGAAACCTCAGCAACAGGAACAAATAGCAATGAGGGTTAGAACTTCCATCTCTGTGAATTGCTATCTCTGTCTCTTTTCATTCTAGAGACCTCCTATGCAAGACTGTAGGAAAAACCTCCCTTCCTTTTCAACCTACAGTTCTCTTGAAGAATTTAGTGTCCAGAGATGGATAGAGAAGAGGAACACAATCTGTAAATAAAACTACTATACGGTAATTGCAGGCTTTCATGCCGCGTACACACCATCACTTTTTGTGATGAAAAAAAATGACATTTTTAAAAATGTCATTTAAAATGATCGTGTGTGGCCAAAATGTCATTTTATGTCTTCTGAAAAATGACCAAAAAAAAATTCCAACATGCTCGAATTTTTTATGTCATTTTTCAAAATGTCATTTTTTGTGTCATAAAAAATGATCGTGTGTGGGCAAAACTACGTAAAAAATGACGTTTTAAACCCGCACATGCCCAGAAGCAAGTTAGGAGAGGGGAGGTAAAACTACCATTCATAATGGAGTAAGCACATTCATCACGCTGTAACAGACAAAAAAGCTGGAATCGTCTTTTACTAACAAGTAACCAGCTAAAAGCAGCCTCAAGGCAAATAGAACTTCCCCTTTAGAGTGCCATCACTTTGTTCATCATTTTCCAAAAATGATGGTGTGTACGCAACGTCATTTTTAAAAATGAAGTTTGAAAAATGTCATTTTTTTTCATGAAGAAAAATGACATTTTTTTTCATAACAAAAAGTGATCGTGTGTACGGGGCATAAGGCTTGGTGCTACCGGTTTGACTCTGCTGTTGCAGGCACTATTGTAAATACAACCCTGATTCCACTTTAAATTAACTCTGCCAGGATACAAATATAAGACATTTCATGAGAAAGTCTGTCATGCTGGAGCTTTGGCTTCAACGCTTTCTGCGTATCTGACTTGCAATATGAATAGAGGTAGGTAATTCTGACATTTGTTGAAGGCCTGTAACTCAAAATGTATTGAGGCAAGACACAGCCAGGCAGCTAGAATTTTTAGAAGGAGGCCAGCAATGAGAAGCCAATACTTTACACATGACAATTTTTTTTATAATGCTGCATAGTTATAGTTGCTTCAATCTGGAAACAACTGAGAACATCTTAACCCAAAAGACAGAGGATTAAAGAGAAGGCAACAAAGGCACCTGGCCGCTCAAATTTACAAAAGCAATTTCTACATTGTGTCCGTTTGATTTTCAATTCCTCATTGTTTTATGTCTGACAGGTTCTCTTTAACTTTAAATGCATCATGCTTCTCTTTGCTTATTCCACAGTATGTGTAAAAACAGAAAGTGGGCCTGTACTAGGAAGCATTGCCCAAGGACCTGCACAATATATGGAAATGGTCATCTCATCTCATTTGATAAATCCAGGAGAGATTTTAGTGGTGACTGTGATTATATCCTGGTTCAGGTACTGATTTGATTTTGTTTCTTTGGATGAGTATTTAAAAAAAAAAGTCAATGTATCAAATGTAACTACTTTAAGTTTTCCCAACCACTCAGGACCCACACCCGTGAAACATAACTCTGCACCCTGGGCCATCCTATTGCATTTTTGACTGGGTGTTCTGAAGTAGAGGCACCCAACCTTCGTATATGCTAGGTGTCAGGGGTACCATTGTTTTGGTACCTGTAACTTTAAAATTGTTAATATTGTATATAATTTAAGAATATTAACTGTGGTGGATTTTTTTGGAATGAAACCCTTGTAATATAGATGTATTTAAATTTGTATTACTTTTGGATGTTGCATTGCTAGTATTTTGGCCATAGTTTTCATGCCTGTTGATAGAAGGCAGTGTGACCTGTAGTTGATTACACAAAGACTTTATTTATTCCTAGGAAAAAAAAAAATGGACTGCTTTATATTATTCACAATCTGGTGCAGTTGTGTATGGTAGCCAATCAGCTTCTAACCTTAGCTTGTTCAATTAGGCTTTGACAAAAACAAAACAAAACTGGATGCTGATTGGTTTCTATATTGAGCTCCACCAGATTTTGCACTGTCCAGTTTTTAGTAAATCAACCCATAGTGTTGAAACCTTTTTGAGGTAGGGATCTTAAAAGCTGAAATTCAGGACATAAAAAATCCCCCTGTGCAATTATTGCTGTATTTAATAAATAATACATGCTAGAGCTCCTCATTTTGTTAATGGTGAAGCTCCACCCATTACAGATGCAGGTGTTTTGGGGCCTCTACAGAAAAAAACACTGGTAGCTCTTTCCCCTTCATTATGACATGTCATGACAGGCTGAATATCACAATAATGTGCCCCCTTACTGCCACTTAGGGTTGTTCAAACTGCATATGTGCACATTGCATCCTCTCTCGGCTCAAGCTGTTTACTGGTGGCTATTTAAACTGCGCACATGTCTCGCTCTCCCTTTCTATCTTAGCTCCCCTATAAAAGGATACTGTGCACTGCACAAGCATGCAGTTTGAAAGGCCTCTAGCAGCCTCTGCAAAAGAAAGCTGGAATGGCCGCTAGGGGTGAGGTAATGTGATATTCAGCCTATATACATGGCCTGTTTAGTGGAGTTAGGAAGTAGTTCAGCAGCTGACCTCGTTAACACACATCCTGCACAGGCTCTCCCCCTTCAGGAGATTCCTGCCTACCTCTGTAGTTACATGCTGGCATTGTCAGTGAGAACCTCCTTCTCCTTGAATATATACCCACTATCTTCCTCTACTGATTGACTGTTTTGTACCTTCTTCTTACATGGAGTGTTTATTTGGGAGAGTGTGCAGATGCTGGGTGATCACATTGTTACCCCACAGGTAAAAGGCTTACCAGAATCTATGGACCCTAGAGAAAATGTTCAATGGGTCAAAAAGGCTTGCGTGGTGGAACCACAATGTAATTTGGGCGATCCTATGGACTTCAGGATGCTGTGCCAGAGATGACAAAATACCAGCAGGATAGAGAGAATCTCAGGGAAAGGTGACTTCCTAGTGGGTTTTCTCATAGAAAATGATGGTCCAGGGAATCCCAAATAGATGTAGGACTCCATTGTTGCCACATTTTATACAAAGCGCTTGAATATCATCACAAAGTGTTCTGACTTCATTAAACTTTTGATATGTAATATAGAGTTACGCTATGTGGCTGTTTTTTTCTTCTATTATATGACACAACCCTTCTACAATCCACTAGGAAGTCACCTTTCCTTGAGCTTCTCTCTATCCTGCTGGTGTTTTGTCATCTCTGGCACAGCATCCTGAAGTCCATAGGATCGCCCAAATTACATTGTGGTTCCACCAAGCAAGACTTTTTGACCCATTGAACGTAGGTTCTCTAGGGTCCATACATTCTGGTAAGCCTTTTACCCTTCACTTCATCACTTCTTCACTTGCACAGATCTGCATGGTTTGAAGTTGTCACCATATTTTCAACACTCTAAGGCCCCATACACACGAGCAGACAGATTTGTTCAAATCTGTCCGTCCGACAGATTTGAACAAATCTGTCTGCTGGGATTTTGGTTTGCTCGCGTGTACACACGAGCAAACCAAACTCCCCGCCAGCAGAGAGCGCGCTGACGTGTCGGTGACGCCGCCACGTCACCGCACCAGGAAGTAAAACACTTCCGCGCATGCGCCGAATCTATTCGGCGGCGTTGCGGCGGCGGTGCGGTACGACATGTCTGCTGGTAAGTGTACTAACCAGCAGACATGTCGGGCGGACGGATTTCCACCCGATAGATTTCAAAGCATGCTTTGAAATCTGTCGGGTGGCCAAATCCGTCGGCTCGGCCGTACACACGATCGAATCTGTCTGCTGAAACGGTCCGGCGGACCGTTTCCAGCGGACAGATTTGATCGTGTGTACGAGGCCTAAGGACAGATAGTCTTTGCATTTTTGCACCTGTTTTGAATTGCATATAGACTTTCATAGTGTGCTTATGGGGACATTTCTATTCACATTGTTCACTATCAATATTTGAGCACTTTATTTATCAAGTTTTTATGTATTTATTCATTTTAGTTTTCACATATTTATTTATTTATTAATTTATATATTTTTATTAGCGCTACACTTTTTTTGTTTCCACATTGTTGCAATTTGTCTACTTGGTGTGTCAGCAGCTTACCCTTAAGGCAACACTGAATTATTCTGTATAATATATATATATTGTATATTGTCTCATACTATGGTATGCCCTCTGTTGGGTCATTTGGGGTGTGGTTGTATTCCATTATCCTATCGTGTCTGTCTTAAAGTAATATGGGATGTGTATGTGCTGTGAGGAGGGAGGGGGGAATTCCTACAACAGCTCTCCCTGCTGATTGGACAGTCTACTGATAAGAAGTTTGAATATCTCTGTGTACCTGTGTTTCAATAAACAGCTCATCTTAAACAGCCAAAAACGAGTACTGCCTACTTCTTGGTTGTCAGCGATTTGGAATATCTGAAATCTATATTTAGACTTATGAAAGCACTCAAGTGACGTGTAGGAAGTTTTGTTACATCACCTATCAGTAAAGCCGGCACAGTGCCTCCTCATCAGTGCCCACCAGTGCCCATCAGTGCAGCCTATCAGTGTCCATCAATGCCTAATAATGCCACCTCATCAGTACTCATCAGTGCAGCCTATCAGTGCCCATCAGTGCAGCCTCATCAGCACAGTGAAGGAGAAAAATGACCCGTTTGCTAAATTGTATAACAAACTAAAACGTTTTTTTTTTTTTTTTTCAACATTTGCGGTCTTCATTTGTTTATTTAGCAACAAAAATTAAAACCCAGTGGTGATAAATACCACCAAAAGAAAGCTCTATTTGTGTGAAAAAAAAAATCAAAAAATGTAGTTTGGGTACAGTGTTACATGACTGAGCAATTGTCATTTAAATTGTAACAGTGCTGAAAGCTGAACATTGGCCTGGGCAGGAAGGGAGTAAAAGTGTCCTGTTGGCAAGTGGTTAATTAACAGCATCCAACTAGAAAGCAGATCACAGGCAGTCTATTACAGTAGAACTAATATCTTTTATAACGTTGATCCTTAAATATAAATGCATCTACACTTAAAGTATCCCTATAGTTACCCTGTAATTTCCAACAAAATACCTGCTGAGCCTGCTAGAGAAGTCTGTCTAATGCAACTTCCTGTAAGGCCCCTTCTACATGGGGCAGATCCGTTGCAGCAGACTCCGCCAGCTTAGTGGGAGATCTCTCCGCTGAGCCAGCGGATGACAGGTCCCTCTCTGCCTATTGAGCACCTCTGCTTCCTATGGAGAGATCGGATGAAAACGGACAGCATGTCCGTTTTCATCAGACCTCATCCGACCTGCTAGGATGGACGACAAATGTACGGCCACAGTCTGATTTTAGCGGATCGGACTTGTCGCTCTATATAGAAAAAAACTGACAGGCGGACCTAAATGGTCCGCATGTGTGAAAGGGGCCTAATTGTGTGGCAACAAGGCCCCATAGTTCAGAGCATAGTTGTTTCTTTCAATTCAGCTATGCTTACTTGCATTATTTCCCCCCAAAAAATTATTTCTCTGGGAAAATTTCAGCAAAGATGAGCATGACTGCGCGAATAAACTCAGCCTTCATGTCTACAAAAGCCCAATTTCTTTAACATTAGTAAACTGTAAGGGTTTATTCAACTGACTATTTAATTGTCAACATATTTTTCTTGTGTGTCTTCCTTAAAGGATTTCTGTCCAAACAATCTTAAAAAAGGCAAGTTCCAGGTGATTCTAAAGACAATCATGTGCAGTGGGAGCGATACAGTGTGCTCATTCAGACTCAAGATCACCTTTTTGGTAAGAAATATTCATATTTTACTTTAGCTGTCATAATCTTCCAGAAACCTTTAAATATTTTACAGTAATGATCAATACATACAGTGGATACTGACAGCTTGTTATGGTATTTGATATTTGTAGTCATTTTGGCAGTATTACAGGGAGTGCAGAATTATTAGGCAAATGAGTATTTTGACCACATCATCCTCTTTATGCATGTTGTCTTACTCCAAGCTGTATAGGCTCGAAAGCCTACTACCAATTAAGCATATTAGGTGATGTGCATCTCTGTAATGAGAAGGGGTGTGGTCTAATGACATCAACACTCTATATCAGGTGTGCATAATTATTAGGCAACTTCCTTTCCTTTGGCAAAATGGGTCAAAAGAAGGACTTGACAGGCTCAGAAAAGTCAAAAATAGTGAGATATCTTGCAGAGGGATGCAGCACTCTTAAAATTGCAAAGCTTCTGAAGCGTGATCATCGAACAATCAAGCGTTTCATTCAAAATAGTCAACAGGGTCGCAAGAAGCGTGTGGAAAAACCAAGGCGCAAAATAACTGCCTATGAACTGAGAAAAGTCAAGCGTGCAGCTGCCAAGATGCCACTTGCCACCAGTTTGGCCATATTTCAGAGCTGCAACATCACTGGAGTGCCCAAAAGCACAAGGTGTGCAATACTCAGAGACATGGCCAAGGTAAGAAAGGCTGAAAGACGACCACCACTGAACAAGACACACAAGCTGAAACGTCAAGACTGGGCCAAGACATTTCTCAAGACTGATCTTTCTAAGGTTTTATGGACTGATGAAATGAGAGTGAGTCTTGATGGGCCAGATGGATGGGCCCGTGGCTCAATTGGTAAAGGGCAGAGAGCTCCAGTCCGACTCAGACGCCAGCAAGGTGGAGGTGGAGTACTGATTTGGGCTGGTATCATCAAAGATGAGCTTGTGGGGCCTTTTCGGGTTGAGGATGGAGTCAAGCTCAACTCCCAGTCCTACTGCCAGTTTCTGCAAGACACCTTCTTCAAGCAGTGGTACAGGAAGAAGTCTGCATCCTTCAAGAAAAACATGATTTTCATGCAGGACAATGCTCCAGCACACGCGTCCAAGTACTTCACAGGGTGCCTGGCAAGAAAGGGTATAAAAGAAGAAAAACTAATGACATGGCCTCCTTGTTCACCTGATCTGAACCCCATTGAGAACATGTGGTCCATCATCAAATGTGAGATTTACAAGGAGGGAAAACAGTACACCTCTCTGAACATTGTCTGGGAGGCTGTGGTTGCTGCTGCACGCAATGTTGATGGTGAACAGATCAAAACACTGACAGAATCCATGGATGGCAGGCTTTTGAGTGTCCTTGCAAAGAAAGGTGGCTATATTGGTCACTGATTTGTTTTTGTTTTGTTTTTGAATGTCAGAAATGTATATTTGTGAATGTTGAGATGTTATATTGGTTTCACTGGTAAAAATAAATAATTGAAATGGGTATATATTTGTGTTTTGTTAAGTTGCCTAATAATTATGCACAGTAATAGTCACCTGCACACACAGATATCCCCCTAAAATAGCTAAAACTAAAAACAAACTAAAAACTACTTCCAAAAATATTCAGCTTTGATATTAATGAGTTTTTTTGGGTTCATTGAGAACATGGTTGTTGTTCAATAATAAAATGAATCCTCAAAAATACAACTTGCCTAATAATTCTGCACTCCCTGTATATATCGTATTTATCGGCGTATTACACGCTCCCTAACTTTAAGAGGGAAGTTTCAGGAAAAAAAAATTCCACAGCCCCCTGCGTATAAAACGCAGGCACAGATTATCCCCTATTTTCAGGGTAAAAAAGTGAGTGTTATATGCCAATAAATACAGTACTTTTTTTTTTTTCTTTTTTTTTTTATCAATACATTTTTATTGGGTTTATCAATTTACAACACTTGAAGTAGTTGCATTCAATATACAACTTACGTAGTATAATCACTAGGGATGAGCTTCGCGTTCGATGCGAACACATGTTCGATCGAACATCGGCCGTTCGATTGTTCGTCGAAAACGAACAAATCGGGTTATTCGCGCCAAATTCGAATGACGCGCAACGGCCCATAATTCACTGTGGCGTTGCGCGCTGATGATTGGCCAAGCATGCACCATGACCCCGCATGCTTGGCCAATCACAGCGCCCAAAAAACAAAGAGACCTAATTGGCCAAAGCCTGGGTGCTTTGGCCAATTAGGGCTCAGGGCTTTAGCACACGCCCCACACTATAAAAGGCCGCCTCCCCGGCGGCCTTGTGTAGTGTGTTCCGACTTGCTTTCAGAGAGAGAAGTCAGACAGACAGAGAGAGAGAGAGAGAGAGAGAGATAGATAGATAGATAGATAGATAGATAGATAGATAGATAGATAGAGACACAGGGGTAGATTCATGTAGCAATTACTCCGGCGTTTTTCGAGATGTGCGGCGTAACTGTTATTTAGCGCCGTCGGATCCATGCAACGTACCTACTATACCAGATCCGCCTTAAAATCGGGTAATTTTTTCCGGTGTAACTTTTCTACGCCGTCGTGTCTTTGGCGCATCTTTACGCGCGACAGATCAACCGTTCCCATGGATTATCTATTCAAATATGCAAATGAGGCAGATCCTCCGATTCAGAAACGCACGTTTCTCTTGCGCCGGCGTAAGCCGGTGCGCGTAACTGGAATTTTCTGCGGAAAGTCACCCCTCATAAAGCAGGGGTAACTTTGCACAGGAGTTGAACAGATCAGCTGGAGAGCAGCTAAAGCAACACTGTTACAGACGAATTGATCAAAAACACTTGCTGGACAACACATCTGTCTGCCAACATGCCAGGGGCAGCCTTGCTCATAGCCCTACAGCGTCGACGTGCACGTAGGAGGGCACGGGAGAGGATATTCCGCACGCGCATTGACGTGTTTGGCATGAGTGATTTGGAGGTGTTTCGCCTATTCAGATTCAGCCCTGAAGCCATCCTGGAACTAACCACAACCCTGCAGGATGACATCACCAGCCAGACACACCGCTCACAAGCAGTGCAGCCACTGGTGAAGGTCCTGGCAACACTCCATTTCCTTGCCAGTGGTTCATTCCAGCGTACAAGTGGAGTGGTGGCTGGGATGTCACAATCCACCATGAGCAGATGTGTGCACCAGGTTGTCCCTGCAATCCTCAGACGCATGGCCAACCACATCATCAAACCCTCCACTGAGGAGCTGCGGAGGAAGGCAATGACAGATTTCTACAACCTTGCCAGATTCCCACGCACTGTGGGGGCCATTGATTGCACACATGTGGCACTACGGCCCCCCCGGGACACAGAGCACATATACTGCAATCGGAAGCATTGGCATTCCATCAATGTACAGGTGATAGTCGATGCCCAAGGCCTCATATGGCACGTCCGTGCCAAGGACCCCGGGTCCAGCCATGACAGCTACATATACCGTCAAAGCACCATCTCCACAGAATTTGAACAGAACGTGTATGGGGACAGCTGGCTGGTTGGTGAGTGACATGGGTGGCAGGCATGACTATCCCCTCCCGTGATGCACACCTCACAACGGGCACATGCACTATTAACATCCTCCTGTCTTTTCATTACCAGGTGACGCGGCATATGCATTGGGACCCCATCTCATGACTCCATTCCGGGATCCCCAAACCAGAGGAGAGCAAAGATACAATGAAGCACACATCAAAACCCGTACAGTGGTGGAGCGCACATTTGGCCTCCTGAAGTCACGTTTCCGATGCCTGGATAAGTCTGGGGGTACCCTCTTGTATTCCCCAAACTTCGTGTGCCAGATCATTGGGGCATGTTGCATGCTGCACAACTTTGCCGTGAAAAAGGGCCTGGAGATTGAGCTACGTGATGACCTGACCCCCGACCCACACAGTCCCCCCTTGCCCGAGGGTCCCCCGTCTGCTGAGGGAAGAGCAGTCAGGAGGGTCCTTGTGGTAGGCTACTTTTCACGTTAAACACACACATTAATCATGGCACAATGAGAATGCATGCATGCACACCACTGTGATCCCTAGCACACACACACCACATCCACATCAAATTGGATTTGACCCAAGTACACCACATGGGACTTGGGAGCAGCAACGCCACGCCACGGCTCCAATTATGTTGCTGTACATTCATACACCATTCACACTTGTCGTGGTGATAACTTCTCACCTATGACTGAGGGTGACACCCCTTAATGGCAGGAGTGTCACCCCCACACATTCACACCTCATTCACACTGTAGCCTGCACTCCTCACCGTGTGCAGGGAGATAAACAAAAATATAAATCAGAATCTGAGTATAAAACATAATTATAGAAACATCAACGGCCCTGTCGTGGGCTTCTTCTTGTCCCTAGGCTCCTAGGGGGGCAGTTGCCTGGGGCGAGCCACAGGTGGGGGGGCTGGGGGGGAAGGTGGTTGAACCTCAACCAGTCTCTCCCTGGCTGCCTGGCTGCCCTCCATTGCCACGGCTAGCCGGTGGAGGTACGTATTGGTGGCAGCCTGCATCCGCAGCCGGTCGGATGGTATTGCTGCGCTGCTGTCGCCGTGTCTGCCTCCCCTCCTCACGGACAGCAGCTGCCAGGCTCCGGACCTCGGAGACCAGGTCAGATGTGGTGGTCTGCAGGTCCACCAGGCAGGACAGAAGGGCTGCCCCGTTCCCCACAACGTCCTGCAGGCTATCATTTATTGCAGTATTCTGCCCAGCCTGCTGGGTGATGGCTTCCTGCACTGCCACAGTGCAGGCAGCCTGGCTCGCGGCCGAGGACGCCAGGCTATCTGCCACCCGATGGAGATCACCAGCAAGAGAACCAATATGGCGGGTCTGCCTTGTCTGGTCCCTTGCCAGGTGATCTTCAAAATCATCAGGGACTCCTCGGGTTTTCCTCGTTGCCTTCCTAGAAGCCTGAGAGGCTGGAGGACGGCTGTAGGGGAGGTCCCTTGAAGGGGAATCCCTGGAGGGGATGGTGTCCCTTGAAGGGGAATCCCTGGAGGGGATGGTGTCCCTTGAGGGGGAATCCCTGGAGGGGATGGTGTCCCTTGAAGGGGAATCCTGCATGGGGGGGTGGTTTGGGAGTGGCCAGGTATGGGGGTCTCCTCCAGAATATAAACTGCAGCCTCTTCTACCCCGACATGCTCCTCCTCAACCTCCTCAAGCACTGCTGTAGGGGCGATCTCCACCATGGATGGGGTGGGTCGCCCTGCATCAACTGACGGGCCAGCTCCATCCTGCACATCTGTGGATGACACAAAACAAACACATGTTGGAGGAGCCACACACTTGTCACATGTATCCCCCCCCACCCATGCAACTCACCACAAAACAGATAAAACAGACTTACCTGACCTCAAAGGCTGCTCCCCTGATTCAAAGCCAGGAAGACCCTCCACCAGCTCCCTATCCAGCAACCTGGCCACCACCATGTCCTCTGCAGTCAGGGTAAGTCTTGTGGCTGGTCCTCCTCCTGTGCCACTGGCATGCTTTCTGATGGCCACAAGTTTGTCTTTGACCAGTCTCCGCATATCATTAATTTTTTTGCGGATATGCTTGGGCTCTCTCTCTGCCACACCAACAACATTCACCTGCCTGGTGATTTCCGCATAAATGCGCGTCTTCTCCGCTTTGCCAGTGTGGGCACTCTGTGGCCCATAGAGGCGGGACCCATGTTGGGAGAGCGCATCAGTGATCACAGCCTTCTCCTGAGGGCTGAAGTTGAACATTCTGCGGTCACCGGCAGTGTCTTGTGCAGCCATCCTAAAAGCAAAAGCCCTGGCAATTCAAAAAAAAAGCTGGTCACATTTTGCAAGGGAGTGGCGCTTCTGTGTGCGTATTTATGCACTAGTAGGAAGTGGTGCGGCGGATCTTGGTGGTGACGTCGTGCCGTACTGCGCATGTGCACAGGAGCCAGCCAGGCAGGTAACATCAGTGCGCATGCGCCGTTGAAGATACACCGTGCGGATCTCGCCGCGCCACCGTCAGACCATCATTTGCATGTGTTGACGCCCACTTACAGTTCCGCCGCCTTACGCCGTCTAAAAACCACTACGCAGGTGAGTGGAAAATTGATGAATACAGTACATGCCTCTCACCGCTGGTACGGCGTAGCGGAAAAAAGATGCGCCACGCCGGAGCAACAATGCGCCATTTTACATGAATCTACCCCCCAGTGTCTTTTTAGATAGATAGATAGATAGATAGATAGATCAGAGAGGCTACTAGTTAGTATAGTTAAATGTACAGTTTGTAGAGAATATATTGACATCCCTAGGAGTTGTCAATATATTTATAAACTGTATAGCTTAGCTAGTTCTGCTATTAGTATCTGTCAGGCAGGAGATTGTGCTTGATGCTCTAACGTGTTAGTGTACACGTGTTAGTTCATTGCACATAGACACATTAACTGTTACTGCACGTGTGCTATTTATTTGCACAGAATGGCAGTTGCTGTTAATGCAAGTGGGCTATTGAATTGCACAGAAACGCAGTCGCTCTGACTGTGCGTGTGCTGTTTAATACCACCTGAGCGCATTTGGGGTCACCGTACGTGTGCTGGTATATACCACCTGAGCGCATTTGGGGTCACCGTACGTGTGCTGTAACATACCACCTGAGCGCATTTGGGGTCACCGTACATGTGCTGTGACATACCACCTGAGCGCATTTGGGGTCACCGTACGTGTGCTGGTATATACCACCTGAGCACAGATAGTGCCACTGTACGTGTGCTCCTATATACCACCTGAGCACAGTTAGTGCCACTGTACGTGTGCTGGTATATACCACCTGAGCACAGATAGTGCCACTGTACGTGTGCTGGTATATACCACCTGAGCGCAGTTAGTGCCACTGTACGTGTGCTGCTATATACCACCTGAGCACAGTTAGTGCCAATGTACGTGTGCTGCTATATACCACCTGAGCACAGATAGTGCCACTGTACGTGTGCTGCTATATACCACCTGAGCACAGATAGTGCCACTGTTCGTGTGCTGCTATATACCACCTGAGCACAGATAGTGCCACTGTACGTGTGCTCCTATATACCACCTGAGCACAGATAGTGCCACTGTATGTGTGCTCCTATATACCACCTGAACACAGATAGTGCCACTGTACGTGTGCTCCTATATACCACCTGAGCACAGATAGTGCCACTGTACGTGTGCTGCTATATACCACCTGAGCACAGATAGTGCCACTGTACGTGTGGTCCTATATACCACC
Source organism: Rana kukunoris (assembly GCA_029574335.1). NCBI lineage: Eukaryota > Metazoa > Chordata > Amphibia > Anura > Ranidae > Rana > Rana kukunoris. Next base: position 216,932,390 of record CM056059.1, on the reverse strand, counting down.
TGAGCACAGATAGTGCCACTGTACGTGTGCTCCTATATACCACCTGAGCGCAGTTAGTGCCACTGTACGTGTGCTGCTATATACCACCTGAGCACAGATAGTGCCACTGTACGTGTGGTCCTATATACCACCTGAGCGCAGATAGTGCCACTGTACGTGTGCTCCTATATACCACCTGAGCACAGATAGTGCCACTGTACGTGTGCTGCTATATACCACCTGAGCACAGATAGTGCCACTGTACGTGTGCTGCTATATACTATCTGAGCACAGATAGTGCCACTGTACGTGTGCTGCTATATACCATCTGAGCACAGATAGTGCCACTGTACGTGTGCTCCTATATACCACCTGAGCGCAGTTAGTGCCACTGTACGTGTGCTGCTATATACCACCTGAGCACAGATAGTGCCACTGTACATGTGCTGCTATATACCACCTGAGCGCAGGTAGTGCCACTGTACGTGTGCTGTTATATATCACCTGAGCCCATTTGGTGTCACTCCGCTTGTGCTGTTACATACCACCTGAGCACTTCAATATGTCTGGAAGGAGAACAAAGAGAGGCAGAGAGTCAGGAGGGCAAGCAGGCTCTGCATGTAGAGGTAACGCTGGTAGTGGATGTGGTGCATCCTCTTCAGCCCGTGGCCGTGGCCGCTCGTCCTTCTTTTCGGGAGCTGGCCGTGTTGAACCTCAACATGCAGAGGAATTAGTAGAGTGGATGACCAAGCCGTCCTCATCCTCCTCATCCTCTCTTACACAGACAGATCAAAGTCTATCTGGCAAAGCAGCTGCCAAGGCGTCCTCTTCCCTCTGCACAATGGCTTCACACAATACTTCCCTAGTACCACCATGTCCTCCTGAGGAGTCCCCCGATCTGTTTCAACACAGTGTGGGGTACATGCTGCAGGAAGATGCGCAGCGTTTTGAAGACTCCGATGACGGAACACTGATAGAGGAAGGCATTGATGTGAGCCCAGGGAGAGGGGGTGGCCGAGAGGGACAGCAATTTGTCAGTGATGATGTTCCCCCAGCTGGAGCATACTGCCAGGTTGTTGACAGTGATGAGGAGGGAGGGGATGATGAGGTCACTGACTCTACCTGGGTGCCTGATAGGAGAGAGGAGGAGGAGGAGGAGGACGAAGAGGCACAGGCACATCTCCAAAGAGGCAGGATGCCCTCCAGGGGTCAGCTTAAGGTCAAACCCACTGCATTACAGCGCACATCTACGGCACTTGTGCATGGCGCTGCTGTGTCTGACCGGTACAGCAAAAGTTCTTTGGTGTGGGCCTTTTTTGAAACATGTCCACAAGATCGTACCTTTGCTATTTGCAACTTATGTCGCAAGCGTATCTCGCATGGCCAAAACATCAACCGCCTGGGTACCACATGCTTGTCCAGACATATGTCGACCTGCCATGCAGCTCGTTGGCAAGCACACCAGAAAGACCCACACCAAAGACAGAAGCGTACCCCCCCTTGCCCTTCTGGGACCTCCAACCCCAGTAGACCCCCAGTCCTTTCTGAAGCCTGCAGTGAAGGTGTAGAAATAGGTGTGTCACAAGCTAGTAGTAGTGGTCAATCTACTGATAGTACCAGGCAAATTTCCCTGCCCCAGCTGCTGAAAGAAGTACAATCCCAGCCATCCACATGCCCAGCAGTTGAATGCTAGCTTAGCGAAATTGCTAGCACTTTAACTGCTACCTTTTCAGTTGGTAGATTCTGCCCCCTTCCGTGAGTTTGTGCAATGTGCAGTACCTCAGTGGCAAGTACCAAAACGCCACTTTTTCTCACGGAAGGCTATTCCGGCTCTCTACCAGCATGTGGAAGGCAATGTCCATGCCTCGCTGGACAGGGCGGTCAGTGGTAAGGTGCATATTACCGCTGACTCATGGTCCAGCAGGCATGGACAGGGACGTTACCTGTCTTTTACGGCGCATTGGGTGACTCTGCTGGCAGCTGGGAAGGACGCAGGGCAAGGTCCAGTAGTTTTGGAGGTTGTTCCGCCACCACGCCTCCAAAAAAATACTACTGCTTGTGACACACCTCTTTCCTCCACCCCCTCCTCTTCTTCTTCCTCTGTGGCCTCTTCCTGTGGGGATGTTTTCTCCGAACCAGCCGTGCTCCGTAGGCGTACGAGGGGATACGCAGGAATGCAGGCCAAGAGATGCCATGCGGTGCTAGAGCTGGTGTGCTTGGGAGACAGGAGCCACACTGGGGAAGAGATTTTCTCAGCTCTGCAGGGTCAGGCTGAGAGGTGGTTGACGCCACGCCAGCTGAAGCCTGGAATGGTGGTCAGCGATAATGGCACCAACCTCCTCTCTGCCCTGCGACAGGGAAAACTCACCCACGTGCCCTGTTTTGCACATGTCCTCAATTTGGTGGTGCAGCGGTTCTTGGGCAGGTACCCGGGCTTGCAGGATGTCCTGAAGCAGGCCAGGAAAGTCTGTGTGCATTTTCGGAGGTCATATAATGCCACTGCTCGGCTGATTGACCTCCAAAGGGAATACAACCTGCCCAAGAACTGCCTAATTTGTGACATGCCCACCAGATGGAACTCAACGTTGGCCATGCTGCAGCGGCTGCACACGCAGCAGCAGGCCATCAATGAGTACCTGTGCCAATATGGCAGCAGAACTGGGTCAGGGCAGCTAGGTTTTTTTTTCACCACGCCAGTGGGCTTTGATCAGGGATGCATGCACTGTCACCATTTGAGGAGGCCACGAGGATGGTGAGCAGTGACAGTGCATGCATCAGTGAGACTGTCCCTCTTATTCACATGTTGGAGCACACGCTACGTGGAATAATGAACAGGGCCCTTGAGGCAGAACAGAGGGAGGAGGAGGAGGACTTCCTTACCTCTCAAGGCCCCCTTTACCCAGACAGTGGTCCTGCTTGCCCACCTAGCACACAGGAAGAGGATGAGGAGGAGGAGGAGGAGGATTGTATCAGCAGCATGGAGGTGGAGCCTAGCACTCAGCAGCAGCAGTCTTCAAGGGATCATTTACAGTCCCAAGGAGCACGTGGAGTTTTACGTGGCTGGGATGAGGTGCCTGTGGATCCTGTCGTCCTCAGTGACCCAGAGGACTGTGGCCCGAATGCCTCAGCAAACCTACGCTGCTATTAAGGAGAGGGATCATTACTGGCTGGCGACTCTCCTTGATCCACGTTACAAGAGTAAGGTTGCGGACCTTATGTTGCCATCGCAGAGGGAGCAGAAGATGAAACTTCTGCGGGAGGCCTTGCAGAAGGGTCTGTGCAATACATTCCCAGAACCGGGGGGATTACCAAAACCTGGCTCTGGACAACGTCTTGCTGAGGCTTCGGTGAGTCACAGGAGGGGCGGTGGAGAAGGTGGTCGTCTGACCGATGCGTTCAGGCAGTTTTTTAGTCCGCAGCCCAAAGGTCTGACCGGTTCCAGCAACCATCGCCAGCGTCTGCTTTACATGGTCCGGGAATACCTAGGGGCAAGATCCGACTTGGACACCTTCCCCACCGAAAATCCTCTGGCTTACTGGGTCTTGAGGATGGATCACTGGCCAGAGCTTGCCCAGTACGCAATTGAGCTACTGGCTTGCCCTGCATCCAGTGTTCTTTCAGAACGGACATTCAGTGCTGCTGGAGGCTTTGTCACTGATCACAGGGTGCGCCTCTCCACCAGCTCTGTTGATCGACTGACCTTCATCAAAATGAATCAGGCTTGGATCAACACCAGCTACCAAGCACCTGATGCTGATATTAATGAATAATATATTTTTTGTTGAAATGTCGGATCCCTTTTAGACTGCTGATGCTGAGTGACTGTCCTCTTATGCTGCTGATGGAATATCCTTCTCCTCCTCACTTTTCTTGCTGATAGCTAGTAAGAAATGTTGTGTTTCTGGGCTCCGCCACCAGTGCCTAAGGCACAATTTTTCAGCCTCTGTTTAACAGGGGCGCATAATAACAATTTTTGTTGCAATACTTTGCACGTGGCTCCTTGTTGCAGTTATTGAGAGGGGTTGCAAGTGTTGTGTTGTGCCCAATGCACAATTTTTCTGCCCCTGTTTAACAGGGGCGCCTAATAACAATTTTTGATGCAATAATTTGCACGTGGCTCCTTGTTGCGCTCCAATTGGAGTTATTGGGAGGGGTTGCAAGTGTTGTGTTGTGCCCAAGGCACAATTTTCCAGCCCCTGTTTAACAGGGGCGCTTAATAACAATTTTTGATGCAATAATTTGCACGTGGCTCCTTGTTGCACTCCAATTGGAGTTATTGGGAGGGGTTGCAAGTGTTGTGTTGTGCCCAATGCACAATTTTTCTGCCCCTGTTTAACAGGGGCGCCTAATAACAATTTTTGATGCAATAATTTATACGTGGCTCCTTGTTGCGCTCCAATTGGAGTTATTGGGAGGGGTTGCAAGTGTTGTGTTGTGCCCAAGGCACAATTTTTCAGCCCCTGTTTAACAGGGGCGCCTAATAACAATTTTTGATGCAATCATTTGCACGTGGCTCCTTGTTGCGCTCCAATTGGAGTTATTGGGAGGGGTTGCAAGTGTTGTGCTGTGCCCAATGCACAATTTTTCTGCCCCTGTTTAACAGGGGCGCCTAATAACAATTTTTGATGCAATAATTTATACGTGGCTCCTTGTTGCGCTCCAATTGGAGTTATTGGGAGGGGTTGCAAGTGTTGTGTTGTGCCCAAGGCACAATTTTTCAGCCCCTGTTTAACAGGGGCGCCTAATAACAATTTTTGATGCAATCATTTGCACGTGGCTCCTTGTTGCGCTCCAATTGGAGTTATTGGGAGGGGTTGCAAGTGTTGTGCCCAATGCACAATTTTTCTGCCCCTGTTTAACAGGGGCGCCTAATAACAATTTTTGATGCAATAATTTGCACGTTGCTCCTTGTTGCGCTCCAATTGGAGTTATTGGGAGGGGTTGCAAGTGTTGTGTTGTGCCCAATGCACAATTTTTCTGCCCCTGTTTAACAGGGGCGCCTAATAACAATTTTTGATGCAATAATTTGCACATGGCTCCTTGTTGCGCTCCAATTGGAGTTATTGGGAGGGGTTGCAAGTGTTGTGTTGTGCCCAAGGCACAATTTTCCAGCCCCTGTTTAACAGGGGCGCTTAATAACAATTTTTGATGCAATAATTTGCACGTGGCTCCTTGTTGCACTCCAATTGGAGTTATTGTGAGGGGTTGCAAGTGTTGTGTTGTGCCCACTGCACAATTTTTCTGCCCCTGTTTAACAGGGGCGCCTAATAAAAATTTTTGATGCAATACTTTGCACGTGGCTCCTTGTTGCGCTCCAATTACAGTATGTTTGAGGGGTGCCCTCTTTTCTAAAAATGTTCTTTCACACAACAATAATGGCCCCCCACCACCGCTAAAATATTCGACATAATGTTGCCACACAGAACTTGCGCAAGTAGCATTAATTACTTTTCTTTTTTTTTGGTCCTTTCATGTTGTGCAGGGACATTTCTAAACATGTGCCACTACTATAGACACCCAGCAGGTGTGATATTTTTCTCACTTTAAGCATCATTAAAATGGCTGCACCGCAAAAAACGGCCGTTTTAAAAAAAAAATAATTCCATTGATACATGTTCCCTGGGGCAAGACCCGGGTTCTGAACGACGTTTTCCAACATTTAATTAAATTTTGGTCTTTAAAATTACCGTTTTTTAATTTGAACGTTCGGGTCCCATAGACTACAATGTGGGTTCGAAATGTTCGCGCGAACCCGCGGTCTGTTCAACTGTTCTGGTGCGAACCGAACCCGGGGGTGTTCGGCTCATCCCTAATAATCACCTTGTACAGGCAAACATTTAACAGAAAAAGAATACGGTACTCGGCGACCTAGGCCAGAATACCCCAATTGGGTACAAATTGTAGGACTGGGAGGTCACCAAGATGATCAGTGGTACACCTCTACAGCTAAAGTAAATATAAATAAAGGAGGGGGGAGGGAGGGAGAAAACTGAAATAAAGGCTGCCGTTAGTCATTATCTATACCAAAGATTCAGTATTTTATACTGTTATTCTTCAGACTATAGGAAGATTATTAGACTGATTGGGGTTATTGTCCAAGTCAGGTACAATATGCCATTCCCTGAGCAGGGCCAGACCCTTATCAAGAGACGACACTACATAGGTAGATCCCTCTCTGGTGATGGTGATATTGGTCGGGTACCCCCACCTGTAGGTTTTTTGATGGTTCCTGAAAGCTTTGGTGATGGTGGCAAGGCTTCTCCTTTTTTTAATGTGTATTGCGATAAATCCGCATAGAATTGTAAATGCTGATATTGGGGGGCTAAGCGATCTCTGGTGCGCACTGACAACATGATCTGTTCCTTGATATGAAAAAAGTGTAATCTCAGGATCACATCACGCGGCACTTGGTCGGGGAGATAAGAGAGCTTAGGAAGATGGTGAATTCTGTCAATAGTGACATCAAATGCGGATAGGTCAGGAAGGAGGTCTGTGAAAAGAGCAGTGGCATAGGCTCTCAGTTCCCCTTGCTGGACCAATTCAGGGACCCCTCTAGTCTTGATGTTGTTCCTTCTGCTTCTATCTTCCATATCTGCTAACTTTGCTTTAATGTTTTCCATTTCATCCTCAGTCCCCTTCTGCGCGTCCACCAGATCATTTATTGTGGTCGCGAATTCCCCCATCTTACATTCAATGTGATCGATCCTCGCCTCCACCTCCAGAATGTTAGTATGACATTTCTGCATACAAGATACCATGTCTGCCTGAATAGTGCTACGCAGGGATAAGAGCATATCTTTCAGCATTGTGTCCATTACAGGCTGATTAGTGGTAGGGAACTGTTCAATCATTTCTGGAAGCTCACGTGTGTCCTCCCCTGTATCTCCCCCAGCTCCCAACACAGGGCTGCAGCTGGGATCCTCCAAGCGGAATCTAGCCTTAGCAGGGCTTGCTGATTAAGAGGTACTAGGGCTGGAGTGAGTGCTCACCCTGGAGCCTCCAGGTCTGGTGAGGGAGGCAGACACAGAGGACGGGAGTGAGCGCTGTGTATCGGAGTGGAGGAAGAGCCGGCACCATCTTGCTTACCTCCCTCGTGGCGGTACAGGTAGAACTCTGTCAGTTTCTGAGGCGGCTTGTTCTCCTTTCGGCATTTAGTCATGGTCCCCTGCCTGAGTGGAGCACTGGGCCCCAGACCAGGATGTTTTTGTGTCCCTTGGGATGCCGAGATGTGCCACTGTATGTCCGGGATTGCGGAGCTCCGCTTTCAAGCAGCCATCTCCATCTGCGGCTAACCACGCTCAGCGGGAAGATTATTAAAGTAAGGAATCTTTTAAATATTTGGAAGCTTTCAGGTGGGTTATCCAGATTTTCCATTTTCTACGATAGGGGATTTTAGAGTCATTCTTATAGGCTAATAATAGTTCTAATTGAGCTTGGGTGTTTAATCTGGTGATGACCATTGGTAGGTTTGGGGCGTCTGTGGATTTCCATAGAGAATAAATACAGTACATTCTAATCCTTTGGGAAAATACAGATGTGTTTAGTCTCATTCCACTCAAATTAGGTCACACCGTTCAGTATCCGTAACCAAGTCTAATTTTATTAAAGTAAAACCTGTGTCAGATTTTTTTTTTGCCATCTGTGTCCCATTGAGGAGATATCTCTTTACTTCCTGTCCCATAGTCAAACAGGAAGTGAGAGAAAATCTCTGCAAATTAAGGGAATTCCTTGGGGACCCCCAGATCACCAGAACTAGATTTCACCTCTATTATTTTTTTCTGGGGACAACCCGAAATTTGGGATTTTCTTTTACTTTATCTTTGAATAGTAATTGTAAACAGGACAACATATGATTTTTTAATACAGCTTACCCTGTACCTGTAAAATCCTTTTCTTGGGAATACATCACAGAACATAGAGCCTTAATTACTTATTTTTATTTTAATTTATCACCACAGGTGATTGGACACTGGCAAACCCAATTAGAATTGAGTTCCTCCCCTATAAACCCCTCCCAAATGGAGAGTACGGTACCTCAGTTTTGTAGCAAAGCAATACGTGTCCCACATTTAACTCCTAAGAGGGACAGGAGCTCTGTGTCCCGTGATATATTCCCAAGAAAATTATTTTACAGGTAAGCTGTATTAAAAAAAAAAAATTCTTGCTCATACATCACGGGACACAGAGCCTTAATTACTTAATGGGATGTCCCATAGCAATGCTTAAATTGAGGGGAGGGAGACACAGATCAGAAATAAAGACCACCATTGGGCCAGAGGATCTGAACTGCTGCCTGCAGTACACTACGCCCAAAGGTCGGCATCCTCGTTCCCTCTCACATCTACCTGGTAGAACTTAGTAAATGTATGGACCGAAGACCATGTAGCAGCCTTACAGATCTGAGCCAAGGAGGCCTGGTGATGCACTGCCCATGACTTGTCGATTCCACCTTGCAATAGTAGACTTTGACACTGCCTAGTCCTTCATTTAGACAATCAATCTTTCGTATCTGAGCCGTAGCTTGCAGATAAACTTTTACCCCTCTTACAAAATCTAGAGAGTGCAGACTCTCTTCCTCCTCAGACTGTGGATCTGGAAAAAAAGACAGTAGGACTATATTTTGATTCAGATGAAATCCTGAAACCTCCTTAGAAAAAAAAAAGTCGGGTGAGGACACAGCACCACCCTGTCATCATGAATAGTCATATAAGGCTCTTTACATGAAAGAGCAGCCAATTTCAATACCCTCCTTGCTGAGGATATGGCTATGAGAAAAAACTGTTTTTTTGACAAAAGACTTAAAGAAGCATGGTGTAATGGTTCAAAAGGCAGTTTCTGTAAAACAGACAATACCAAATTCAAATCCAATGGGCACACGGGAGATTTAACCGGCAGATTCAAGCGCAGCGCTCCCTGAACAAAGGCCCAGATTAGGGAATGAGAGGCAAGCGTTCTTTGAAAGAATACAGACAAGGCAGAGATTTGTCCCTTGATAGTGCTCAAGGCCAACTTAATTTTTAAGACCAACTGAAGAAAGGCAAGAATCCTATTAATGACATACTTCCTAGGATGCCATCTTCTGGGTTCACACCAGGAAACATATGCCTTCCAGATTCTGCAGTAGATGAGCCTGGAGGCTGGCTTCCTAGCATTACCCAGAGTGGATAGGACTGGACCTGAGAGCCCACTTTTTCTCAGAATGTGGGTCTTAACAGCCAAACCGTCAAATTTAGACTTTGTAAGGCAGGATGGAATATTGGACCTTGCAACAGTAGGTCCGAGCGTAGTGGGAAAACCCAAGGTCTTCCTTCTGCCATCTTTATGATTTCCGCGTACCAGGGTCTCCTGGGCCAAGCCAGGGCGACCAGAATCACCGTTTTTTCTTCCCTCTTGACTCTCTGAAGGAATCGTGGGAAAAGCGGAACTGGAGGGAACGTATTCATCAGAGAATATCGATCCCACAAAATTGTCAGGGCATCCGACCCTTTTGCAAAAGGATCTCTTGTCCTTGACACAAAGTTGTCCAGTTTTGTGTTGAACCTGGAAGCCAACAGGTCCACATCTGGGGTATCCCATTTCTGACATATGACTTGAAATATTTAGGGGTGTAGAGACCATTCTCCTGGACTCTCCTGCAGCTTAAAAAATCTGCCTGCCAATTTTCTACCCCTGGAATGAAGACCGCACAAAGGCAAGGAATATGCCTTTCTGCCCAGGACAAGATGTGATTCACCTCTCTTTGAGCATCCAGACTTCTGGTGCCTCCTTGGTGATTGATATAAGCCACAGCTGTAGCATTGTCGGACTGTATTTGAACAGAACAACCCCAAATGAATTGCCCGAATCTCCAGGATGTTGATGGGTAGGAGCTTTTCGGCTACGGACCACTTCCCCTTGGGCAAATACCTCTTCCAGAACTACCCCCAGCCTAGAAGGCTGGCCTCTGTGGTTAACATTTTCCAGATAACCGGCTTAAAGGATCTTCCCTTTGATAGATTTTGGGGAAGCAACCACCTTTAGAGATAAGATCATTGGAAGGTCCAGGGCCTGAAAATCTTTGTTCCAGGTGGACAGATTTCTACCCCGCAAAGGCCTTGAGTGAAACTGGGCGTTAGGGACAGCCTCGAATGAGGCTACTATCTTTCCCAATAATCTCATGCATGGACGGATTGGAAGGTCTTCTTTTTGCCTTTATCACTCGGATCAAGTCTCCTATGGCTTTTGTCTTTGGCTTGGGTAGTAATACCCTGCTTTGGGACGTGTCTATAATCATGCCCAGAGATTCCAGCCTTTTCTGAGGCTATAAGGAGGACTACAAATGCAAACTAAATTGCCTCAAAGCACTTTGTATCCATTGTTCCACAGCACCGGCCACAGAGGAGGAGGCTTTCAATAAAGATTCCAGCTTTTTATAAATCTTTAAAGCCCTGAGCATTGTCTATAGGACAGGTCAGGCTTTTGTTTGCACAAGAAATAGCTGCATCTATAGCAGGTATCCCCCATTAGTGTTGCTCACGAATATTGCATATTCGAGTATTCGCGAATAACTCGAATATCGCGGCGGATATTCGCTATTTCGAATATTCGTATTTTTTCAAATTTCGCAATCAATTTCTCAATCAATTTCGCATTCGCACTAGCAATTTTTTATTTTTTTTATAAAATATAGCGAATATTCGTAAATATCGAATATTCGTGATATTTTATAAAATAAAAAAAAATTGCGAAATTTCCCCAATGCGAAATTTCGCCAATGCAAAATTTCGCAATTTTTTTTTTTTTTATAAAATATCACGAATATTCGATATTAACGAATATTCGCGAATATTCTTCGAAATATTCACGAAATATCACGAAATCGAATATGGCGTATTCCGCTCATCACTATCCCCCATTTCTTAGTGAAACCTTCTTCCATAGGATAAAGGAGGGAAAAACTGGGTGAACCCAGTTATCATACATCAGCTTATTCAGCAAGGGATGAACTGGAAAGGCGCATGCAGCCTGGAGATTTCCGAGATCCCAAAAAGGAAACAGAGGACATAGAAGCTTCAACAGGAGGCAATTTGTAAGTGGCACGCACCATCTCTGCATAAAATTGCACCTGCATCTTTAGCGACTGAGAGGTAGAAGGAATCTTCTCATCCTCTGAGTCCTCAGACTGCATCTGATCCTCATCTCTAGAAAGTGATTTTTCACCCTCAGAATGCTCTTCCAAAGAGAAAGCCAGAGCAATTGAAGGGGATCTACCCCGTTTTATGCCACCTTTTAAGGAGGTTGCGATAATAGCAGCAATCCTTCCTTCAAAGCTATCCAAAGCAACTTTTAAAGTGTCCTCACTGACGTATACAGGAGCTGCCATAGGAGAAGCTTCAAAACCAGACAGGGGCACATGATCATTCTGTGAGGCTGCTACCAGACTGACAGAGGGGGATGGTAAACTGCAGGCATGCTCAGAATCCTTAGCCATAAGCGGGGATCTCCTAGTGACTCTTTTACTAGCCCTTATACCTCTTCTGGGGGACATAGTCATGTAATGTAAACCAGAGGTACTATCACAAAAAGTCTTACAATACACAATATTAGCTCACTGCACATCTGATGCCGAGTAGGAATCTTAGGTTTGCCTGGTTAAATCCACAGAAATGCTTAGAGCCCACAGCTCTGTGTCCATGACACTTTACAGAAGGCTCTGGCATGCTGGGGTTTAACGAAGCCTCTTGGCGCCTGCGTACAGGTGTGCCATGCACGCGCACAGGCACGAGCAACCACGGCCCTCCCCTCTCCACCTGCCTCCACCTGCACGCGCGCCGACTGTTATGGTGGCACCAAGGGTGAAAAAAGAGGAAGGAGAGCAGCCACTGGGGGGCTTTGGGGGACCCCTGTATGTGTTTTGTGGCAGAGCCTGCAGCAGAGGAGGTGAGTGGTGTTTAAACTGACCGACTTCACTGAGCGTGTTTCCTGGATGGCTTTGTAAGAATACACCAGGTATGTAACTTACTAGTGGTTAAAACAGGTAAGAAATCCTACTCACAGAAGATAACATTTTTAAAAATGATCCTCTCTTACCTTTATCCCCGCCGCAGGAAAGCTACTGAAATAGCAGATCCAGCCTTCACCCATCATGGCGGGTAATGTTGTGCCAACCTTCAGGTTTACCACTTAAAAGAACCTCATACCTGGACCTGTAGAAGACTCTGCCAGTAACTTCGTGCCACAGTTGCATTAATACACCAAAGCCTGGATCTCAGAGCCCAGACCGCCGCAGAGAGACATTACAGGCAAACCTTGTTTCTTCTTTACACAAAGCCCGGGTACTACCCATCTTAGGCTTTTGATATTGGCCCGAGGCATGGATCCGGTTATAGCACCTAGGCCTCCGCAGAAGACCATCAAAAGGGATTTTTCTTTTTAGCACATGTTCAATGTGACCAACCACCTTAGACACTCTGAAAAAACTGAGGTACTCTCCATTTGGGAGGGGTTATATAGGGGAGGAATTCAATTCTAATTGGGTTTGCCAGTGACCAATCACTTGTGGTGACTACATAACCCATTAAGTAATTAAGGCTCTGTGTCCCGTGATGTATGAGCAAGAAATAGAGAAAGTGTGTGTCCCTAATGTCCCAGCAATAAAAACTGACAGGTGTTCTAATCTCTCTCTACTCTATCCAGAACTGAAAACAGTTTTGCCTTTAGTTGTACTTTGAAGGGTAACTCCACTTTCAAAACAAATAATATAACATATACAATTGCGACACAAGTCATATTGTGATTGAATGTTATTAAAAATTACCTTTCCTTTTCAAACTGCAGATCTGTATTTTTTTTTGTAAAATGCAATGCAATATGGCTGCCTGGAGGGGTTCTGTACACAGAATATGTACAGGACACTTCCAGAAACATAATTCCCTGCTCGTGTGATTGGCTCACTGATTTTCCCAGAAGTCTGTACAATATCAGAGGATGCCTGATATCTGATACACGTCCAATATCAGGCATTCCCTGCAACAAAAATGTAATTTTTGGTGAGATATTCCCAATAAGAAATCATGTCTAAAGGGATTCAAACCCTGGAATTGTACTTATTAGAGCCCTGCAGGTGCAATAGCTTGTTGGTAATTAAGAAACCACACCCATTAGATCAGCTTACCACATGGACACAGACAAACATACTACATGGATTTCTTCAGAATAACAAAAGATAGGAACGTGCAACAAAGTTTGATATAAGTTCTTGCAATGTACCTTACATATAGTGCCTTGAAAAAGTATGCATACCCCTTGACATTTTCCACAATTTGTCATGTTACAACCAAAAACGTTAATGTATTTTATTGGGATTTTATGTGATAGACCAACACAAAGTGGCACATAATTGTGAAGTAAAAGGAAAATAGTTTTAAAAATGTTTTATTTTTTTTTTCAAATAAATATCTGAAAAGTGTGGCATTTGTATTCAAGCCCCCTTTACTCTGCTACCACTTACTAAAATCTAGTGAAACCAGTTGCCTTTAGATGTCGCCTGATTAGTAAGTAGATTCCACCTGTGTGTCATTTAATCTCTGTATAAATACAGCTGTTCTGTGAAGCCCTCAGATGTTTGTTAGAAAACCTTAGTGAACAAACAGCATTGTGAAAGCTAAGAAACACACCAGACAGGTCAGGGATAAAGATGTGGAGAAGTTTAAAGCAGAGTTAAGTTATAAAACAATATCCCAAGCTTTATACATCTCACAGAGCACTGTGCAATCCATCATCCAAAAATAGAAAGAGTATAGCACAAATGCAAACCTACCAAAACATGGCCATCCACCTAAACGGACAGGCTGGGCAAGGAGAGCATTAAGCAGAGAACCAGCCAAGAGGCCCATGGTACCTCTGGAGAAGCTACAGAGATCCACAGTTCACTCTCTATAAATGCAAAGTTGGTAGAGACATCCCCAAAAAGACTTGCAGCTGTAATCGTCACTGGGTCCCTTCATCTATGCAGGGAGGGGCATAGCTTTCATAATAGGTAGGTCTTCTAGCATGCAGATCACCCAGGACCAGGATGATGCCCAGGGCTCGTGCAAGGTTTTTTGACACCCTGGGCGAAACCTCATTCTGCTGCCTCCCTTGGGCCCACCCCTGACTCCACCCCCTTTGCCATGCCTATGTATACCCCACTTTTTTAATGAAGTGCTCATCAAATGCAGCTCACCAGCGCCCATGCAATGCAACCTCACCAGTGCCCATCAAATTCAGCCTCACCAACATCCATCAAATGCAGTCTCACCAGCGCCCATCAAGGCAGCAAACCAGTGCCCATCAATGAATGTTTTCTTCCTTCCATTCATTCGGGAGTCGGGACACAGACACAGTCTGCCTGCTGATGCTGAGACTTAGTTTCTTGCTGCAGAGAGAAGAGAGTAGGAACACCAGTGGCCGGGCGCCCTAGGCGGCAGTGCGCCCTAGGCAGCTGCCTAGTTTGCCTAGTGGTAGCATGATCCCTGATGATGCCCATGTACAATATAGACCTACTGCAAATTATAGCGCAACTGTCCAATTATCCAAAATAGACAAATTAGGATGGATGGGCTGGATGAAGCTGTTTGTCATTCTTCTAGGATTTGGTACAGCTGCTGTGGGGAAATAAGCTCCTTTTATTTATCATAGTGTACAGATATGGGATTTGCTGCAGTCTGATTAGCAGAGAAATGTATAATTTGGTGAAACATTTGAGTCTTAGCAAAAGTACAGTTGCACTCTGAAAGACCAGTTGCTCCAGAGCTTAGTAAATGAGGGAGAGCTCTACTGACTTCCATCATCCAATCATGTGCAAGCAAAAATGCTGTTTTTTTCCTTTCATGTGATTGGATATTCTTGTAGCTTTATCTCATTAACTATACTCTGGAGCAGCTGCACTTGCAGAGTGCAAATACACCTTGCAAAGTGTACAGCTTATTTGCCTTTAGTAAATCAACCTCAATGGATCAATGTTTTCATGCAAAATTCAGCTGAATAAAGTAAGACTCATATGTGAATTCTGTCTAAATATTGGGTGAAATCATTGATAATTAAACCCCACAAGGTAATAAGGTAAGGAGTTTAGCTTTAGCGTCTTAAATTGTAAATTGAGTCTTGTGCAAACATAAAAGTAAATTTACTAAAAGCAAATAGACTGTTGACTATGCAAGGGTAGTTGCACTTTAAAGAGAATTTTCCCAAAAGCTTAATAAATGTGGTGACACTGTTCTCTTTAACCCTAGAAAATTCCAGACATATAGAATGCCCAGCACACCTCTCAGCCCCCTAGAATGCAGAGTTAATTTGCTGATTAATCTAATGCTAGGCCTAAGTACTACCATATGGGAGGGCTAGCTACATATAACTATAACTTTCATAAAGTACATATTGCCATTGGAATTATAGAGAGGACTTTTGTGGTGCTTTGGGTAGCACTGTATCATTACATGCAGGCACCTTAGGGCGCAGGCTTGTAAAACTTCAGGGATACTTTGCTAATCTTGTCACTTTACATGGTTACTTTTGAATTTAATTTCATGTTGATCAACAACAATCAACTTTTTATCAGTCCCTATGATTTTTTTATTTTCAGAGTACAATTATTGAAATATATGAAGGAAAGGTAGAAGAGACTGACAGACGCCATGATCAACAAAATAGCGATGACTACAGCGTTGGCTTGGTGGGGCAAAATATTGTTCTCAAAAATGAATATTTGATAGTTTCATATGATCAGAAACTGGCAGCCACTGTGGAAGTCACAAGTTCATCCGAGGTATGTACAAACCTACCCTCTAAGGGCCCTTTCAAACTGATGGGTTTTGATGCCTTTTGAAAAACTGCACCAAAAATGCAAAACTTCACCAAAAATGCAGCATGCAAGACATTTCAAGTACACCTGCAATCTGAACTGTTACAAAGGATTTAACCCTCCTAGCGGTACCCCCGAGCATGACTCTGGGTGGTTTTTCCATGCTAGGATCGGTAACCCCGAGTCACGCTCGGGGTAGATGTGCAGAGTGTGCAGCGGCGCGGCTTACCTTGCAGCATCCAGACAAAGTTACTTAACTTGTCCCTGGATCCTGCGATGCATCCCCGCTTTGTGAGCGAGAGGGTCCTCGCTCGATTCACACAGTGCCCGTGTGCCACCGATCTCCGTTCCCTGCGACGTTACGATGCACGGGGGCAGAGAATGGCGCCAAATTCAAAAAAGTAAACAAACACATTACATACAGTATACTGTAATCTTACAGATTACAGTACTGTATGTAAAAAATACACACCCCTCCTTGTCCCTAGTGGTCTGCCCAGTGTCCTACATGCACTTTTATATAATAAAAACTGTTCTTTCTGCCTGCAAACTGTAGATTGTCCATAGCAACCAAAAGTGTCCCTTTATGTCAAAAATGGTTTTAGAGCAGCTAGAAAACAGCGATAATAAATTACAATCACTTGCAGAATTGAGCGATAGCAATTTGTGGGCAAATTCGTCATAAAAAAAATAATGACAGCGACAATTCTGCAACTGAGCAAATTTCAGTGATTTTGATTTGATTACATTATTGAATAATTTTTATTATAATTACATTATCATTTGTTATAATTATATATAGTTATTTATTATATTAAAATTTATGATTTTGTTTTTCAAACTTTATAATACCCGGGGTGTCTTGTTTGGACAGATTTAAGCAAGTTATTCTTAAGAATTGCAGGTCTACAGTATAAAACGCCAAATTTCCATGCAAAAAATTGTACCGCTTTTAACCAGGGAGGTTAAAGAGGAATAGTTTTCATATGGTTTTGTGACCCTGGAAAAGTGCAGCAAAAAGTGCGTATGAAAAGGGCCTAATGGAGCACTAGTACCACATCACATAAATACTTATTAAAGCAAGAATGTTAAAAATATATTGGCAAAGTGTGAGAGAAATTCACCTGAGACCACACTCTGGAACAAGTTAAGGAGTTTTCTTTATTGACTCGTACGAGGAGACAAATTACAATTAAATTACAGATATTTGCTTACTGGTTCTGACTGCTTGCCACACGTGCAATAGGGCTGCATAGACAAACAGTTAGCCTGATAGACACCTATCAGAACAGATAATTGCCCACTGGTTCTGACCTCCATGACCCGTGCAATAGGGAAGCACACATAGAGTTCAGCCTTATGAGCTCCTATTTGACTTGTCTGTCGTAACAATTGTAAAACTTGCACTTATATACCGTTAGAAGCCTTATCTCAGCCATCTCTCCTAGTTGTGATTGGTTGCTAAGATCTACGTCAATGTAACACCTGTCCTACAACCAGACAAACTTAATGATTGACAAAATTCCTTTATGTTCATTAAAAATGATTTAGTCCCCTTTCACACGAACGGCTGTTCTGTCGCAGTTAAAAGCAGTTTATTTTCTGCTGGAATTCAAGACTCCAGGCTCAGCGATCAGCTGCATTTGTACATCGCGGTTAGCTGCGGTTGCGTTTAGCCGTGTCACGATATTGAACGGGGACCCGACTTGGATCTCTGCCAATACCAAGCACTGTGTATGGTATGAATCTTGAGGGGGAACTCCACGCCAAATTTCAAATAAAAAAACGGCATGGGTTCCCTCACCAAGAGCATACCAGGCCCTTGGAGCTGCTATGGATTTTAATGGGAACCAGGGCCCTGTGGCCCCCCCACCCCAAAGCATTCTGTCCCCATGTTGATGAGGACAGGGTCTCTTCCCGACCGTGTTTATGCTCCATCTGAGTTTTTCCCCACAGGAAACAGCCACGGCCGGGTTTTCTTCTTGGGAAAAAGTCCGTTGGTAATCTCGGCGGGAAAAAAAGAGAGCTGGTCGTGTGTACTGGGCATGAATCCAAATTCCTTAAAACTGGGAACTGTGATTCAATCAATCCCTACCCTCGTTTCAGCTTGAATTACCTATAATTTGTCACCCTAATTTATTCTTAAGTCTGTGGGGAATATAACCCATACCCCCTTCCCTTCTCTTCCTTTTTCCTTACATTTATTATTTGTTTTCCTTTTTCTACATTTTCCCACCTCCTGAATTTAATTATCCTGTTGTTTGTATCTAACTCTTATAATCTTCAATTATTCTATGCAACTGTTTCGTCCTGCTTCCTGGATGTATCTGCTGTTTTTTTTTCATCTCAATGAGAATCAATAAAAAGAACTCAACTGAAAAACTTCAGTTGAGCCAGATTTTTGTCCTCCACCATTAAGACGCAGTCAAGATGCTGTGCTTCGCACCTGTCAGATTCAGTGGGCAGAAAGCCTGCCGAACATAACTCATACAAGCGAATAGGAATCACCACAAACTCCCCACAAATATTTGCAACGCACACAGTAGCACCGCATTGGTGTGGCAATTATGGGGTTAAATTTGTCAGGTAACAAGTTAGTTTACCCTAAATAGAGAAATATTTTCCTAAAATATGCCCAAAATGTACATATATATATATATTTATTTGCACATTTTTACATAACAGTTTAACTAATTAGAATTCCTTGGCACTGTGTTTACATATTAGGGTAAAATCTGTGGACTGTGTGGAAATAATGACGGCCAGTCAAAGAATGACTTTACCTCTCCCTGGTCACAAAACTGTGCGAGTGACTCTCCATCACTTGATCCATGTCATGATCGTCCAGAAAGATTGGCCTGGGCTGAAAAACACTGCAACATAATCAACAATGATGTCTTTGCTCCCTGCCACACATCGGTAACATAATATTTATTTTTTAGCCTTTATCTTGCTTTACACACCTAGGCAACTTTATTGTGAATGCTTATAGCCTTGTAAACATGTATTTAACATTTAAAAGGTAAATTAAAGAAGTACAGCATTTTAGTTAGTGAACAAAATTCCTGCTAATATTTAAAGTGTTGCTAACCCCAGGACCCTGCATTCACTAGATCTGGTCTCCCACAGTACACAGAACATGGAAATGTAATTGTTTTAGTAAATATAAACTGCTAAAGAGCAGTCTTGTGACTTTTATCAATGTCTGGTTTAGGCTGGGTTCCCACTTATTGGATGTGCATTTCCCTGCATCCAATTTGCATGACAGGAGAGTGTGACTGGCTCTCAATGGAACCGGTTCACACATCTCCGGGCAGCTGTGGAGCATACTGCAGAAGGGTCATGTGCATCTTTGGCTCAGTTTCAGGCCCGAATTCAGGCAAAAATGCTGACCTGATTCGCCCCTGAAATAGAGAACAGGGATGCACCGGACCCCATGCTGTCAGCCACTCTGAACTTAGCCTAAAGGTTGTAGGAGGAGTTTTTATTCTGCTATGAATGTCTTATAAGGGTGCAGGCCCCTTGACCCTCTGTATAGACAGTGCTCATTGACCCTGTGCTGATCACATGAACAAAAACTGAGCATGTGCAGCTTGTCCCATTGCCTCTGTTTTATCAGGAGATAGTTTTGGGACAGTGGAGGAAGGGGAGGAACCCAAAAAGACAGGATCAAACAGCCTTTTTACACAATGCAGAGGATTAACCCCACAGTGAGTATAACTAGTTACACTTTAACCCCCCTGGCGGTATTCCCGAGTCTGACTCGGGGTTACATTTTTATGCTGCGATCGGTAACCCCGAGTCAGACTCGGGCTCGCCTCGCAGCATCCACAGGCAAGGTTTACTTACCTTGTTCCTGGATCCAGCGATGCATCCGCGCTGTGTGAGCGAGCGGGTCCTTGCTCGATTCACACAGTGCCTCTGTGTGCCGTCAATCTCCGTTCCCTGCGACGTTACGACGCACGGGAGCGGAGAACGGGGCGCCATATTCAAAAACGTATACAAACACAATACATACAGTATACTGTAATCTTATAGATTACAGTACTGTATGTAAAAAATACACACCCCCTTGTCCCTAGTGGTCTGCCCAATGTCCTACATTTTGTTCTTTTGTATAATAAAAACTGTTCTTTCTGCCTGCAAACTGTAGATTGTCCATAGCAACCAAAAGTGACCCTTTATATCAAAAATGGTTTTAGAGCAGCTAGAAAACAGCGATATCAAATTATAATCACTTGCAGAATTGAGCGATAGCGATTTGTGGGGGAATTTGTCATAAAAAAATAAAAGTAATGACAGCGACAATTCTGCAACTGAGCAAATTTCAGTGATTTTGAGTTGATTACATTATTGAATAATTTTTATTATAATTATATTATTATTTGTTATAATTATTTATAATTATTTATTATATTATAATTTATAATTTTGTTTTAAAATAAAAAACATACCCGGGATGCCTACTAGACTCTTGTTTGGTCAGATTTAAGTGAGTTATTCCTAAAAATTACAAGCCTACGGTATAAAACGCCAAATTTCCCTGCAAATAATGGTACCCCTTTCAGCACCTAAAATCAGAAAGAATCATAATGCCAGGGAGGTTAAGTCACTTTGCCTTTAACCTTTACTATTAAAAGTAATCTTTTGTGACATCATATATGCCTGCTTCCTCCCTGTCATATATATATATATATATATATATATATATATATATATATATATATATATATATATATATATATATATATATATATATATATATATCACACACACACTCACATACACACAGTAATGTGCAAATGTAAGCAGGTGTAAAGAATTGTTGCAAACTAAGAATACTTTCAAAATAAAAATATATATTGTAATAGCTATTTTTACAAAACACAAAGTGAGTGAACAGAAGAAAAATTGAAATTAAGTCAATATTTGTTGTGACTACCCTTTGGCTTCAAACCAGCATCAATTTTTACTCTTGAACACTTTGTACAAAGTTGGGGCTTTTGTAGGATTAGAGTCAGGTGTGTGATTAACCAATTATACCAAGCAGGTGATAATGATCATCAATTTTATATGTAGGTTGAAACACAACCATGAAACAGAAGCAGCTGTGTAGAAGGCTTAAAATGGGATGAGGAATAGTAAAGCCTCGTACACACGCTCGGTTTTCTCGGCAAGAACCAGCAAGAAACCTGCTGACAGAGCTTTCTTGCCGAGTAAACCGAGCGTGTATATGAGGCTTTCAAGTTTCTCGTTAAGAAAACTGCCCAGAATCTAGACAAAAAATATAGAGAACATGTTCTCTATTTTCTCGTCGTGAGATTCTCGGCAGTGTTTACCTGCCGAGAAACCCGAGAGTGTGTATACTTACCTGTCCCCGTGCAAACCCACGCATGCTTGAAATGACATTTGCGCACGCACGGTAGCTTCCTAGGCATAGGTAGGGTGTAGCAAGATAGAGGCGACGGATGTCCATGATGAGCGCATGCCCGTCATACGCGATGACATCACTGCGTTCTTGCCATTCAAAAGAACGGTGGTTCTTTTGAATGGAGTGTCTGTACACTCAGGCGGCAATAGATTCTTGACAAGAATCTCGTCAGGAAAAACAAAGTTTTTTCCTGATGAGATTCAGGCCCCTGTGTACAGGGCTCATAACTCTGCTACTAAGGCAAGTATGTGGAAGATAGTTTCATGTAACAGGTGATACACCATGGCAAGACACAAAGTAGCAAGGTCTCTCAGGCAAAGATTTCAAGAGGTGCTGTTTAATATCTTTTTAAGAAGCACAAAGAAAATGGCAATGTTGAGGACCGTAAATGCAATGGTCAGCCAATGAAAATTTAATGCATCAGATGAAAAACACATCAGGCTTACTTCCTTCAACATCAGAAGATGTCTCAGCAGTGCCATCGTCATAGAACTTGTGGAAACCAGTGGACCCAGGTGCTCTCATCTACTGTCCAGAGAAGTCTGGCCAAAAGTGGCCTTCATAGACCAAGAAAAACCATACCACCAACTTAGTAATAAAGCTAAGCGACTCAACTGTGAATGCAAACATAGGAACTGGGATGCAGAAAATTGGCAGCAGGTGCTCTGGACTGATAAGTCAAAATTTGAAATATGTGGCTGTAACAGAAGGCAGTTTGTTTGTGAAGGACTGGTGAGCGGTACAATAATGAGTGTCTATAGGCAACAGTGAAGCATGGTGAAAGTTCTTTGCACGTTTGGGCCTGCATTTCTGCCAATAGAGTTGGAGATTTGGTCAGGATCAATGGTGTCCTCAATGCTGAGAAGTATAGGCAGATACTTATCCATCATGCAATACCATCAGGGAGGCCTGTGAGTGGCCCCAAATTTATTCTGCAGCAGGACAATGACCCCAAACATACAGCAAATGTCATTAGGAACTGTATTCAGCATAAAGAAAAAAAAGGAGTCCTGGAAGTGATGGTTTTGCCTCCCCAGAGTCCTGATCTCAACGTCAACAAGTCTGTCTGGGATTACATGAAGACACAGAAGGATTTGAGGCAACCTAGATCCACATAAGATCTGTGGTTAGTTATCCAATATGTTTGGAACAACCTACTTGTCAAGTTCCTTAAAAAACTGTGTGCAGGTGTACCTAGAAGAATTGATTCTGTTTTGAGGACAGGGTGGTCACAAAACACATTGATTTGATTTGGATTTATCTTCTGTTTATTTACATTCATTTTGTTAATTGATGAAAATAAACTATTTACATTTCTATTTCTGAAAGCATTTTTAATTGAAAGCAATTTGTTTCACCTCCTGAAGACTACGTGACCGTGGCTTTAGGTGAGTAAAAAGGAAATTTTGATTTGTTTTGTAATGTCCGTGATCAGTTATAGATGAGGGAGGAGGGAACCCTCAGATTTTAGCATTGAACCTAGGGATACTATTGCACAGGATAACTGGACAGCTCAGTTCCTGTGTAGCATCATTAGTACAATGCATTTTATTTGATTTTGATCTGCTTATAATAGCTGTTCTTAATGTTTTTGTAGGTGGAAACGAAAGAATTCTATGACACCTGTGTGGCCGATACCTGTAGCTGCAGCACTGGCATTGGAGAGTGTGAGTGTCTGTGTGCCTCTGTAGCTGCGTATGCTGCAGAGTGCCGCAAACACGACATCTGTATAAAATGGAGGACTCCTGAAATTTGTCGTAAGGCTTTTATTGTATTTTTCCATATTTGTCAATATAATAACTTTGGCACAGCAATCTTTAAAGGAAGCCTGTCCATAAAGATTTAATGGCTTCAGCTCATGTATGCAGATTGGGTGTCCTGACTTCACTCTGATTTTCTAATCTGCATGCTTGTTCTGTGTAAGTGACTCAGCACATACTGAATATGGAGACCACCAGTCAACCTGTGCTTTATAAGGAGGCCAGCAATAGAATCCCTGTATTTCCATCAGGACAGGTTCCCTTTTAGGTTCATATGTATTATTAAAATATACACAAGTTTGGCTAACTGTTGTCTTTCTCAGCATTGTTCTGTGACTATTACAACAAGGATGGGCACTGTGATTGGCATTATAAGCCCTGTGGGGTTCCCTGCCTGAAGACATGTAGGAACCCCAATGGAGAATGTGACAATCAAACACAACAGCTGGAAGGTAATCATTACTGTAACACAACATATTAGCTCTTTCATTCATAGATTTTTCATTTGAAGCAAAATATAAAATTTCAAATGTCATGTGGCCATATTAGTTCCAGTGGCAGGTGGTTTTTAATATTTTAGGGGGCGGAAAACAAACTTGGCACCCTTACTCGCACTACTGCCCCTCCCCCTCTGCATGTGTGAGAGAAGGATGGGAAGGCGGCAATCAGTGGCCTTACCTTAGGAGGTCAATGATGATGACAAGGTGGTGCTGGAACTGGAGTAGGGCCTCTGGAAGTTTAAAGAGGGCCGTTGCTTCTCCTCCTGGCCAAACAGGCATTGCTTTATTTCCCGATGAACAGGAAGTGGATCCTGAGACCCGATTGGCCGGGAGTCCTCAGACTCCCTGGCCAATCGGGTCTCAGCACCTGCTCCCTGTTTGGCCAGGAGGCCAAATTAGAGTTTCAGGCGCTTAAAAAAAAAATCATTGAAATCCATTGCTTTCGGCACCCTGCATGTAGATTAGGGGCTTGGGCACAAGGATTAGGGGGGTGGTGCTCCTGCGCCCCTAATGGAGTGGCCACCACTGATAAGGTCCATTATGTCAGCAGCCTCCCTGCCCTTTGTGTATGTGCAGCTGCAGGGCAGGGGATGCCTTTGCTGCAGCTGATTGGGCTGAAACTGACAGCTTCCTTCCTAATTCCGCAAAAAATGGGTTTGAACGAAACCCAAGCTCCTCCCTGGTCACCAATAGCTCAGAAGGAACTTAGAGGCTTCTGAAAAGCTTCTGAAATGCAATTTGAATGCACTCTAAAGAAAAATTTCAGAGATTAGGCCACAGTTTTACAATGGGTCAAGTTTAATGATTTGTATGTAGGCCTTATCTGTTTTATTTACAATTAACATTTTTACAGAGTGTCAGGAGTATAGCTATTGCTATACTTCCAGCATTCTTACGCTGAACCTTCAGATCTCAGATCCTGCAACTGCTATGCCCACCACCTATCTCCTTATGCCCAATCACAGAAGGCTTTGTATTATGTGAACCCATTAACATGTAATGTAATGTATACATTACTATCAACACATGTTTTGTATAATTGTTTTTTTTTTTAACATTAACATGGAGGTTGCCATGCATGTATAATGCATTACAAGAATTACAATGATAAATCCAGTGCAAAGTGCATAGATTCCTTTTCCCCTAAAGTGTATTTCCACAGTCATAGTCAAATTGAGATAACACCTACATTGTATCTGTTACATTATCTAATTTGCATCCATAACTTTTAATGCTCCCATGTCCCCAAACACTTACCCCCGCAGTCCATATTTACTACTGCTTTTGATCTGCAACGCTTCTCTGATCTTAGAAGCTGAAGAGTAGGGTACTGAAAGCAGCGGATCAGTTGGATTCTGTTGCCTCAAGTCAAAATGCTGAAGGAGGGAGCCTAGGTATGGCTTGTCGGAGCCAGGGGGTTGATTTACTAAAACTTGAGTTTTGGTGCAGCTGGGCATGGTAATAAATCAACTTTAGGCTGTGATTCAGGTGCGAATCAGGTCCAAACTTCTGCCTGAATTCACACCTGATTTAGAGCCAAAGATGCACAGGACCCTTTCCAAATGCAGGCCACGGCTGCCCCAGAGGTGTGTGAACTGGCTCAGCTCAGCTCAGCCAATCAGCGGGAGAGTAAGTCCCAGATGGCTAAGACACTTGTGGACATTGCTGGAGAGAAATAGGGGTCAGGTAAGTAATTAGGGGGTACTGGGGAGGCTGCTGCACACAGGTTTTAGTAAATCATTCTCATTGTATATATAAAAAATATATGTAACAAAAAAACAAATATGCACACATCATCAAGCAAACAAAATCATAAAATGGAAACTGAGAAAATTGGACTAGTGGGGATTAACATTACATATTGACCTATTAATGGCCAGAGATCATTGATGTCTAGATAGCTTAACTCTAAATCTATGACTTATTTGAATAGATCAATGCTTGTATATGAACTTTACGGACATATGGATTTTATTTGGTACACAGTTTTAATAAAATCATAACCTTTCATTATAGAGTGAATGTAAAACAAAATGTATTTTTTAATTTTTGTACCTGTATCTGAACTATTAAATAGATAGCACGGCAGATGAACACTGCAGCCAAAAGGGTAGGCATATTCATCTGGAGTCTGTGACTTCCATTTCTGTCAGTGGAGCCTCTGGCCTGCATGTGATCACTGCGTAAATGCTGAAATAGTGATCACATGATTGGGAACCGCACCGATCATCAGCGGGGACCCCAGCTGTCATTGACAGCTGCAATTGAGAATCAGCAGCTGTGTAGCTTGGCAGCAACTGGTTCTCAAAGAGAAAAACACATATATCGCCATTTTACAGCATGGGGCATTATGCCAAGGAACGTTCATGTATGGATTGCTGATGAGAAGGGGTTTATTTATACGATTTAGTAGGTATAGACCGATATTATTTTTTCTGTGCCGATAAGATACCGTATTTCGGGCCTCTCAAGCCAACTGCCGATATTATGTACATTTAAAAATGTTATTTTTACACTTTCGTTTTTTTTATCAGTGTTATTATTGTCACAAGGAATGTAAACATCCCTTGTGACAGTAATAGGCAGTGTCAGGTACTCTTTATAGAGGGATCAGGGGTTTATAAGACCCCAAACCCCTCCTCTGCACTTGAAAGTATTTAAAACGTCAAGATATGTGTTTTTGAATCCTTTCTTTTTTTTTTTTTTACTTTAAGACACCTTTAAGATGCCAGTAATCCGGGAAGTGTTGTCATGACATCACTTCCTGTGTTACTAGATCCAACACCCGAATGAAGCATCGACTTTATTTGGGTTCTCAGCCAGCCAGCGGATGAAGGTTGCTCTGTCCTCCCAGTGGGGCGAGAGAGCCCGGGCGAGTGGCAGAAAATGCTGATATCGGCCTTACCGATAATCGATCATTCCCTACTATTTAGAGCAGCTTCACACTTGTGCAGGAAGCTGCGTTTTTATGTAGAAGAAAAATTCATACTAAAATTATTAGTTAACCAGGGCTTTCTGTCTAATATTTAAAAACATAGAATAATTCCAAATAATTAGCACTTTCTGTTTTTCTTCTCATAGGTTGTTACCCAGAATGCAAAGCAGAGCGGCCTTACTTTGATTCAGAGAGCCAAATGTGTGTTTCTGCATTAAACTGCTCTGTCTGGTAGGTGGCTAAAAAATACAATATTTAAAGTGTAACTCAATTCTTTAAAAAAATATATATACAGTACTGTAACTGAGAGGGTAGAGTTTATTCTGCATGCAAAGTCTCTTTTGACAAAAACCTGGTCGCTTTTTATTTTGTGTACTGCAATTCACAGAATGCTGACAACAGATCTGCCTGCTGGAGACAATGTAACTCCTGATTTGTATAATCAGCGACCAGGAAGGAAACACTTCATACAGTATACTTATGCTTAAAACCACTACTACTCCCTCCTCCTACCTATGCTGTATAGTGCTGGTAAAAAAGAGAATACAGTAAAACCTTGGTTTGAGAGTAACTGGGTTTGAGAGCATTTTGCAAACAAGCAACATTTTTTAATACATTTTGACTTGATATACAAGTAGCGTCATATCACAACTGTGTATAAAAGAGAAGAGGTGCCTCTAATTGTAACAATATGGTTATATTTAAAGGGTTTGTAAAGTACATTTTTTTATCTTAATAGCTTCCTTTGCCTTAATGCAGTGCTGTTTTCATGTCCTCATTGTTCGTTTTTGCTCTCAAGTTGCTGTAATTATTCTCTGATCTCCACACTTCCTGGTTGTCTGTTTCCTGATGACCACAGTGCTGGGAGCTTTCTCTCTGTGGTCACTAATTAATCAGGGAGGTGTGATTACTGTGTGTCTAAAACCCCTCTGCACCAATCAGTTTCATTTTCCAAACTATCACTGCCCTGTATTGGCTCTGTGGCTCTGTACAGCAGAGACAGGAAACAACATGCAAAAACGAAACTAGAAACTGCAGGTACATTATATCAGTGGTCATCAACCTTGTCCTGCAGGGCCCACTAACAGGCCAGGTTTGCAAGATAACTGAAATACATCACAGGTGATATAATTTGCTGCTCTAGTGATTGCAGTATACTAGTCTGCATCTCCCCAAGGTAATACATAAAACCTGGCCTGTTAGTGGGCCCTGCAGGAATGGTTGATGACCACTGCATTATATGATTGATTTTTTATCTATTTTTAATCATTTTTAAAAGGAATCAGTTAACTATTATGTCTCGGGGGCGTGGCTTGGCGCGTGATGGCGACGGACGCACACTAGAGAAGCTCCGTGAGGAAACCCGGCACTCGGCTCAAATCCCTGCTTAGATCGAGCCAGAAATGGGCAAAAAGTCTTTCCACACACCGCAGACCCGCTCCAAACGCAGCACAATAGCGGTGTCGGCCTGGAACATCACAGACCTCTTCAAGAACAGCGCGGTCCCCGGAGGCAGCATGGCGGGGAACAAGATGGCGCGGCCGCAGCGAGACGACGAGGAGTCTAGCGAGGATTCGCTCTCCGTGGCAGAAGGCCTCAGGTAGGGGGTATAACCACCCGAACCACCCCCTGACATATGCGGACATGACTGGGTTTGCAGCGGACATTAAATCCACGTTCTCTGCGGCCATCACTGACCTCAAGTCCAACCTCCTTGTCCTCACTGAGAAACTCACGGCCGTGGAAGCCGTTGGGAAGCACAGGGACAAGAGGCTGCACAGACTGGAAAGTATTGCGGTCACCCACTCCTCCCACCTCATTGACATTAATCGCCATTTGGAGGACTTGGACAACAGAGGGAGAAGGGCGAACATTAGGGTGAGGGGGGTCCCCGAGTCCGTGGAGAACGCGCAGATTATTCCCGCCCTAAGGAGAGTATTCAACAGCCTTTTGGAGAGACAGGAGGACTCAGCTATCGATTTTGTACGCGCACATAGAGCTCTGAGGCCTAAGGGTCCTGACACTGCCCCCCCACGTGACATAATCTGTTGTTTGCAGAACTATCCACTAAAGGAAGAAATCATGAACAGAGCTAGGAGAAGTGACAGTGTGGTGTTCAATGGGGAGACCATCTTGCTGTTTCATGATCTGTCCCAAATAACTCTCCGAAACCGCAGGGCCCTGCGACCTCTGCTGGAGGTGTTGAGAGAGAAGGAGTTAACCTACTCTTGGCGCTTCCCGTTTGCCTTGGTTGTTACACGTGCTGGCAGGCAACATGTGCTGCGCACACCTGCAGACCTCCCCGGATTCTTTGAAGCACTAGACGTGCACCCTGTCGCAGTACCGGAGTGGTACCAGGAGTTTGCTCTCCCCGGAACAGAGGGAGGTAACTGCCGATCCCCGCTCTCCACTCCGGAGAAAAGATCCACCAAGCGCGCCAAACAGAACCGGGGTCACGGTTCGCTGAGTGGCACGCCTAACTTCAGGGTGGGCCCCCCCAGGGCTTTGGAGGAGGACTAGACGGACTCTGTTCTGCTCTGGACTTTTTTGCATCACCCTTTTAGTTGCCCCCCTTTTCTTTTCTTTTTTGGAGGTCTTGCATTCCCCAACCCCTCAAGTTTAGGCCCTAACTGTGCGGCCTCTCCTCACGCGCATGCTGGAATGGCTGAAGAGGACATGTTGATTTGTCGGACACTTCTATGGCTTCGTCAATACGGATTGCACGGTCACTTACCGCCATCTACTGGACAAGTGTGGGCCTGACGCGTGCTGCACGAATAGGCACAGATGGATCATTAGGCCGCTGGTGCTGAAGACACACGCCCTGTGAGTCTGCTACACACCCCGCTGACTTGTCATTTAGAGATGCAAAATGCCTTACCCACCTGGCCGGGTGGACATCCCACTTGCAAATACCCTTCCAGATTGCGGTTCATACCGTTCTACACAGGACTACCAGTTCGACGGGGTGATACGCAGGACTGCCTAAAATGTGAGGGGCGCTCCACTGGACTGTCCCCAAGAGCTAAGATTTTTCTAATTTTTGTTTTTTTTTATTTTTATTTTTGGGGGTTTTTTTTTTTGCTGTTTTATATGCCCCATCAAGGGAATTGGGGTCAATGTAGCTCCTTTTTGCCGGTAAATTTATAGTTCGTGCAGGGTTTTTACTCAGCCACCCCAGCCCAAGTGCTAATTGCTCAGGCTGGCTGGTCATACAGCTTTGTTACTATGCCGGGTTTCCTCTCTTCTCACGTGTGCTGAGTATTTTATCTTATTGTTGTATTATTTCTCTTTTATATTTGTTTTTCTTTATAGGTGGGCAGTGCGGTGCCACCCATTTGTTGGCGGTACCGGCGGTCTCAGGTTTCTGTTCGCCTCGGTGATACAGACTCTGGAGACGTTCCATCTGTAGTGAACGAGTGACGTCTGCCTCGTTGCTGACACGCAGTCACACCATGACCTCGCAAAGTGGGTGCCGCAAGGTTTTTTCACACTTGCGGACCCATTACTTACGACTTCGGGGTGTTTACTCCATCCCGTAGTGTTACAGATACACTCTCCTAATCCCCCCCCTCCTTCCCTCTCTCTCCTTTCTTCTTTTTCCCTTCTCACACCTTTTCTGTCTCACCACTCCCCCCTGCTCCTGTAAGCTTCATTAAGGGTCCCAGTAACGGGCAAATTGATATAACATTGTGTAAGTGTCCAGTCTAACCTGCTTCCATGCTAACTTTTGCCAGCGTTTGATCCGGGCCCTATCGGGCTTTACGTCCGGATGTCTGATCCTGGGGGGAGACTTTAATGTCCCACTGAATCCCCTGGTGGACACTTCGACGGGTAAGACCTGTATAACTTACAAAATCCTTAAAAAAATAAAAACACTACTGCAGTCGTTGCATCTGGTGGATACATGGAGATTTCTTCATCCATCAGAGAAGGACTAACGTTCTACTCGGCTCCCCATAACCGATACTCGCGTATTGATCACTTGTATGTATCGCAGAGAGACCTAGCTAGGGTCTCGGGGGCCAGGATAGGCGTACAAATCATTTCAGACCATGCTCCCATATCCTTGACGATGGTGGAACCGACCCTTTCGGCCCGCTCGGCCTCCTGGAGGCTAAATGCCTCGCTCCTGACAGACCCGGCTTTTTTGCCCCAAATCACTGACAGCCTAGTAAACTTTTTCAAACAGAATGATTCTGTGGAGGCGGACCCTATGATGGTATGGGGCGCTCATAAATGCACGCTCAGAGGCGACCTGATTCGCCTAGGGGCGGGGCGTAAGAGACTGCAGGAGGCTGAGGTCACGAAACTTTTGAACACCATTTCCCTACTAGAGGCCAAACATAAACAGTCCCTGTCTGTACAAATGGCTTCAGACCTTTTACACGCCAGGAAGAAACTCCAAACCGTCCTAGCCATTAAGACAAGGCGCTTCCTCTTCTTCAAGAAAAAAATATACTACGAATCAGGTAATAAATCGGGTAAACTCCTGGCGAGGGCACTACGAGACCCACACTCCTCTACCCACATTTCCGGGATCAGGAATGAATCCGGCGGTCTGGACATTAAAACAGAGGATATCGCAGCGCACTTCCATAGATACTACTCTAAACTGTATAACCTACCACTGCAACACAGACCACCTGGACTGGAGGGGACTAGGACTCAGGCTATACAAGACTACTTAGATCAGAGTGACCTACCCAAAATGTCGGCTGGGGCCATCTCCGCCATGGAAGACCAGATTTCAATAGAGGAAATTCAATGTGCCATTAAGGCCTTGAAGCCCGGGAAAAGTCCTGGTCCGGATGGCTTCAGCTCGATCTATTATAAGACCTTTGGTGACATACTAGCAGGTCCCATGCAGAAGGCATTTAACTCCCTGACGGACCCTAGGCCCCTGCCACGGGACTTCCATGCCGCCCACATCACGGTCATCCCCAAAATGGATAAGGACCCCGAGGCCTGTACAAGCTACAGGCCTATATCCCTCCTGAACGTAGACCTGAAGCTGTTGGCAAAGATCTTGGCCAACAGATTGAGGCCATTTTTGCCTGAGGTGATTGGTCCGGAACAGGTGGGTTTTATGCCAGGGAGGGAGGCGAAAGACAATGTTATCAAGGCCCTTTTGCTGATGCAGGCTGCCCGCACGCAACAAGTCGAGGGTCTTCTCCTGTCCACGGACGCGGAGAAGGCCTTCGACAGAGGGTCATGTTCTCGACCTGTGCCCATATAGGTCTTGGCTCGCGCATGTTGGCATGGATCACATCACTCTACCACCGGCCGTCTGCCAGGGTCAAAATAAATGGGTCATTATCAGACGTCATAGAAATCCAAAATGGGACGCGACAGGGCTGCCCTTTATCCCCGCTATTGTTCATCCTCTCCCTGGAACCATTCATCCGTACGATTAACAAAGACGACTCAATCCAGGGGATCTCGGTTCGCGGTAGGATGTACAAAACGGCGGCATACACGGATGACCTTTTGTTTTTTGTAACAGGCCCACACATTACTATCCCAAACCTCTTAAAGGCTTTCAGCCATTATGGTTTCCTTACCAATCTCAAAATAAACCTGTCCAAATCGGAAGCAATGAATCTTACACTACCTGCTCCGTCCCTTGCCAGGACACAATCCAATTGCCCCTTTAGATGGGAAAGTAAGGCCCTGAAGTATTTGGGAATCTGGTTGACCCCGTCCCTTATGTCGCTGTATGATGCTAATTTCACGCCACTACTGCACAGAATTGAAGACAATTTGAAACTATGGAATACGGGATACTTTTCCTGGTTCGGGAGGGCAGCTATCATCAAAATGGTGATGTTACCCAGACTTCTATACTTGCTGAGATCCCTGCCTATAGTCTTACCCAACAAGTTCTTTAAAAAACTCCAGACCGCACTCTTGACTTTTCTCTGGTCCCGCAAGAGGGCCCGGATTAGATTTGCTCTCCTGACCAGGCCCAAGGAAGATGGAGGGATGGGCCTGCCGGACTTCAAGCGATACTACATAGCAGCGCATGTTACGAGGGTTGTAGATTGGCATTGCCATAGGGAGACAAAGGACTGGGTAGCCTTGGAGGAGGATTTAAGTCCCTTCCCACTTCTGCTCTCCCCATGGAACCCAGGCCTGACAAAACCAAACCCCTGCCCCTTCAACCGCTACAGGCAAATACCCTGGCAGTCTTTAGCTTGGGGGCCAAATGTTCCTCGATTTCGTCGGTCAAGAGCCCACTCACACCGCTCTCTGACAACCCTGACTTCCAGCCGGGACTTGGTTCACGGATACTTAACCACCCGTCCACAAATAAAACACTCAAGGCTGGAGACTGTTTTAGGGGGGGGAACATTAATGGAATTCCAGACACTTAAACAGGCCCACGGCTTTTCCTCCCTAATGTTCTGGACTTATCTACAAATACGTAGCTATACATGTGACAAACAGAACAAACCACACTTCAGTAGGCAGTTGACTGATTTGGAAGAGGTCTGCATCAGGGGTGGTCTCCTGCAAAAAACGACATCTGTGATTTATAAGTGGTTGCAAGTCTCCTCTACTCTAGTTGCAGATAGGTTCCTAAAGGGCTGGTCCAAAGCACTGGAAAGAACCATATCAGAGAAACAATGGAGGAGCGCCTGTGTCCTGGCACACAGGTGCTCTATCAGCACAAAAATGCAGGAAACGTCATATAAGTTGCTCACGGATTGGTTTGTCACGCCCGCTAAGTTGAATTCCTGGTATGTTCAGACATCCAAAATGTGTTGGAGGTGTGGAGAGGGAGTGGGCACGCTGTTACACATCTGGTGGCATTGCCCCCCCCTGGCCACTTTCTGGCAACAGGTCAGAACCTTGATTAAACAAATCACAGAGACCAGCTTGGTGCTGGATGCTGCGTGCTGCCTGCTCCACATCTCCTCTTTCTCTCTGAAGAGATATAAGAATTCATTGACGAAACACTTGTTAAACGCCGCCAAGACCCTGATTCCAATCTTTTGGAAGACGCCTAGGGTCCCCACTGTTACACAATGGCTGGAAAAGATATCAGAGGTGTGCGAGATGGAAGACACTCGGGCACAGGCCTCGGACACTGTAGACAAATTCCACGAGACATGGTCACCCTGGTTTGAATTCCGTTACTCGGAAGCTTATAAGTCACTTTTGGGTGCTGGCTGAATGACCAAATACCGCTTAACTATGATTGGTTATGCGCAGGGATAGCACCCTGTCATGGCTAACTGTTGCACCACACCCCCTGTCTCTTCTTCTTTCTTTCATCTCTGTACTCCTCTTCCCTCCCCCCCCCTCCTTCCTTTATCCTGCCCTCCCGGATTGGCAGGATTACCTAGCCTCACTCTATGATGTGGTAATGTAATGTATACACATAAAAACTAATGGAGATTCGATCAATAATAGAGTCAGATGACTTTATAGAGATAATGTGTATCTCTTGGTTTATACGAAATGTTGTACGTACACAGTTATTGTTGAGAAGATTTTGCATCGAGACTAGTCAGGTTTAACCTAGAGCTTGGATGTGAAACATGAAATTTATTACTAGTCTCTGTAAAAGTTTTTCTTTCTCGTACATCACGGGACACAGAGCGGCATATTCATTACTATATGGGTTATATGGAGTACCTTCAGGTGTGGACACTGGCAATCTCAAACAGGAAGTCCCCTCCCTATATAACCCCCTCCCCTAGAGGGAGTCCCTCAGTTTTTTCGCCAGTGTCTTAGGTGTTGGTCACGGAATAGCTTTGCTCCACATCCTTGGGATTAAGGGCGGGCTAACCGGATCTGTCCAAGGAGCCTCAGTGCCAAAGTGGACAGTACCCGGGCCCCAAACCGTGGGGTTTTGCCTATAATGCTCCTCTTTGGAGGGCTGGACCCTGGGCCCAGGACTTGGAGTTTGTAAAAACCATAAGTTCCTGTTTGCCAGGGTGCTATATAGGTCCAGGACAGTGGGTACCTTCATAGGACCCCAGGGCCTGAAGGTCTACTACGCTACCCACGGAGATGGGAGAAGATTGGATCGTTTTGCTGGACAAACATCCTGCAGCATGGAGCAGGTAAGGGGGAGCCTGCGGGACTTGGTTCGACAGCAGGCTCTCCGGGGTAACCTAAAAGGGGGGTAGCCTAAGTATGCTCTGCATTGTCAACCTTGCTCACTATGTCTGAGAAAGACAGGATGATCCCTTTTCCCCCATCACTAGGTTCCCCTGTCTAAGAATGGTGTTGCTAGCTAACCTGCTGCTTTCTTCCTAGGACTAGTAAGGATCCCTATGGGGCCTTTTGGAGAGTCCTACCTGGCCGGGGGGTTGAATCTGCCGCCTGATACTGCAGTCCTGGGTCTCCAGCAGCGCGGCTCCTCCATGTTCCTCCTGTTCCGGCATACGCGCGCGCGCGTGCGCGCGCACGTCTTATAGACGTTTTTCGCGCCGTTCAGAGAGGAGGGCGGGGGGGGGGCGTGCCTGCAGCGTCATACAGGGGCGCGCCTTGTGCTGTTATAGATCAGCAGGCATTGTCAGTGCTCAGTCTGAGGCTGATCTCAGAAGGAGAGGACGCAGAGCGGCAGAACAGTGACTCCCGGTGGCGGAAGAGGGGTAGTACATGCTGGACTTTGTTCCAATGCCTTTTTTGTTAAGCCAAGAAATCCCCCTTTTTGCAGCAGGTTGGAGGCTGGCAAACTAAGTTTGGGGTCACTGTATGTTTAAAAAAAAAAAAAAAAAAAAAAGAAAGACTTATATATATTTAAAAAAAAAAAAAAAAAAAAAAAAAAAAAACATACGGGGCCCCATCAGTTTTTGGCCATTAGTGATCTATTGTCCCCTAAGCTCTGGTTTTGTACTCCTGGCCACTACAGTCTGTTGTTGTTGGCGAAGTCCCTCGATTTTGTATTATGGCTTCCAAAGGTTCGGGGTCAAAAGGGTACAAAAAAGACCAAAAAACAAAGGGGTTCCCCCTCTGATTCTGATGATATGCCGATACTTTCCCCGCAACTTATTAACATAAAGGGCGCCTTGGATGAGCCATTAGGGGGATCTGGTGCGGAGGCTGGCCCAGATCAGCCCAGCCCTGTGTTTATCACAGAGGAGATGCTAGCCGTATCCCTAGGGGGGCTAGAAGAGAGAATAGCAGCATTGATCGCTAGAGCTATTCCTGGTAAGAAACGGGTTAGATCCCCATCACCAAGAGGTGTATCCTCAGATGCTGAGATTCTCTCTCCGGAGGAATTGGAATCACAGGAGGATCAACTAGACCTGAACCAAGAGGGTTCAGGGATTGAGGGATCTGCCTCTGAGGAACCATTTTCAGACTCCCAGACAGAAAGACTGTGGGTACAGTCTTTGACGGACATGGTCCGCTCGGCATTTAGTTTACCATTGCCAGAGCCTCAGGTTCCTCCGGTATCCTCTCTGGGCTCTTTGAAAGCTCCGTTAAGCAACGCAGTTTTTCCGGTCCATCCTCTCTTGGAGGAATTGGTCTTTCGGGATTGGGTACGGCCGGACAGGATTTTTCTGCCACCGAAAAGATTTGCGGTCATTTACCCCATGGAGGAAAAATTCTCCAAGAGGTGGAGGCTCCCAGTAGTGGATGCAGCCATCTCATGTGTGAATAAATCACTAACTTGCCCGGTGGAAAACATACATATGTTTAAAGATCCGGTTGATAAACGGTTAGAGACACTTTTAAAAGCATCCTTTGCTACGGCAGGAGCAGTGGTACAGCCAGCTGTGGCTGCAATTGGAGTTTGTCAGGCGTTAAAAGACCAGACAAAAGAAATGTTAAAGGACATGCCTACCCAACAAGCAGAAGAGTTTTCTGACATTCCCAGAGCTCTGTGTTTTGCTGTAGATGCTATAAAAGATTCCATCCAGCAGGCCTCTCGTTTATCACTATTTTTGGTGCACATGAGAAGGCTCTTATGGTTGAAGAACTGGGCGGCGGAGCCCCCATGCAAAAAGCTTCTGGCAGGGTTTCCCTTCCATGGAGGACGACTCTTCGGAGAGGATCTGGATAAATATATTCAGACTATTTCAAGTGGCAAGAGTACCCTTTTACCGGTCAAAAAGACATTCCGGGGTCCTACATTTAAAAGGCAGCTCTTTCCTGTCTCGGGGCCCTCAAATTCCAGGCAGTATCGACGGCCGCCTGCACGATCCAACGTTAACAGTAGATCGCAGGGACAGGCCCCTGGGGGTAAGAGGCCATGGTATCGCAAGCCGACAAAGACAGCCCCTAAGTCTGCCTTATGAAGGGGCGCCCCCACTCTCGCGGGTGGGGGGAAGGCTTCGTTTTTTCTCAGAAGTTTGGGAAGCCAAGATCCCCGACAAATGGGTCCGGGCATCTGTAACCACAGGCTACAGACTGGAGTTTCTAGGGTGTCCTCCGCCTCATTTTCAAGAATCAAGGCTACAAAAGGATCCAGCAAGGAAGGCCTCATTGCTGGCAGCTTTGGATCACCTGCTTTGCCAGGACGTAATAATAGAGGTGCCAGCCCAAGAGCAAGGGCTAGGTTTCTATTCCAATCTCTTTGTCATACCAAAGCCCAACGGCGATGTCAGGCCAATCTTGGACCTAAAGAGGTTAAACGGTTACCTAAGGGTTCGTTCCTTCCGGATGGAATCCATCCGGTCAGCAGCCGCCGCGCTTCAGAGGGACGATTTTCTGGCCTCCATAGACATAAAGGATGCTTACCTTCATGTACCAATCTTTCAGTCGCATCAAAGATTTTTACGCTTCGCGGTGGGGCAGCGACACTTCCAATTCAGGGCGCTCCCCTTCGGGCTGGCCACGGCCCCCCGGGTATTCACGAAGATCCTAGCCCCAGTTCTGGCCAATTTAAGGATCCAAGGGGTCACAGTCCTAGCATACTTGGACGACCTTTTAATCATAGATCACTCACGGCCGGGTCTGCAACAGGCAGTAAACCTCACGGTTCGGTACCTCGAAGGATTCGGCTGGGTCCTAAACCGGGGAAAGTCAGCGTTCCAGCCTACAAAGCAGTTGGAATACCTCGGCATGAGGTTAGACACAGAACAGCAAAGGGTGTTCCTGCCCCTTGTAAAGATCGAGGCTATCAAGGGGTTGGTTCAGTTGGTTCTAAACAAGAAAAAAACACAACTATTCGCCTGTGTATGCGAGTACTAGGCAAGCTAGTGGCCACGTTCGAGGCAGTACCATACGCTCAGATCCACACTCGCGTCCTACAGGCAGCCATTCTAGCAGCCTGGGGCAAGAGGGCACATGCCTTAGAGTCCCCTTTGACGCTATCATCAAGGGTCCGACAAAGCCTGGCCTGGTGGTTGAACCCCCAGAATCTTCTAAATGGAAAATCCTTCAGCCCTGTTGTCTGGAAGGTAGTTACCACAGACGCCAGCCTGGCAGGCTGGGGGGCGGTCTTCAAGGGGTTCTCTCGCCAGGGAACTTGGGTGAAAGCAGAGAGGCAGCTCCCCATCAATATCTTGGAGATCAGAGCTGCTTGCCTAGCCCTTCTGGCATGGATCTCCAGATTAAAGGGGTTTCCGGTGAGAATCCAGTCAGACAATGCCACGGCGGTGGCATACATAAACCACCAAGGGGGAACCAGGAGTCAGGCCGCTCAGAGGGAGGTGAGCTTTATTTTTCAGTGGGCAGAGGTTCATGTACCCTGCATTTCGGCGATATTCATTCCCGGAGTGGACAACCTGCAGGCAGACTTCTTAAGTCGCCAGAGTCTGTCGCCAGGGGAGTGGTCTCTGCATCCCCAGGTCTTTCAGACAATCTGCCAGAGGTGGGGAATGCCGGACGTAGATATAATGGCATCCAGGTTCAACAAGAAACTAGACAGGTTCGTGTCTCGAGCGAGGGATCCTATGGCCTGCGGAACCGATGCGTTGGTTTGCCCTTGGCATCAATTCAAACTTCTATATGCATTCCCTCCGCTACAGTTACTCCCTTGCCTGTTGCGCAGGATCAGAGTGGAGCGCAAACCAGTCATTCTAGTAGCTCCGGCTTGGCCCCGGAGGACTTGGTACTCACTAGTCCTGAAGATGGCAGTGGGAGACCCTTGGACTCTTCCTCTACAACCAGACCTACTCTCACAAGGCCCGATCCTCCACCCTACATTACAGCGTCTAAATTTGACGGCCTGGAGGCTGAATCCCTGATTCTCAGGGGTAGAGGTCTGTCTAGGCAGGTAATTCCTACCCTGATTAGGGCTAGAAAGCCGGTCTCCAGGGTGATTTATTACAGGGTGTGGAGGAACTACATAGGCTGGTGTGAATCCAAAAGATGGAATTCCCGCAAATATACTATTGATAGGGTGTTAAGTTTTCTCCAGCTAGGAGTGGATAAAGGCCTGGCACTAAGCACAATCAAGGGACAGATCTCAGCTCTGTCAGTGTGGTTTCAGAGGCCGCTGGCCACCCACTCGCTGGTAAAGACCTTCTTACAGGGGGTCTTGCGTATTAATCCTCCTGTCAAGTCACCAATTTGTCCATGGGACTTAAATCTTGTCCTGTCCACTCTACAGAAACAACCCTTTGAGCCGTTGGCTGAGATTCCTTTAGTCTTACTGACAAGAAAGTTGGTTTTCTTGGTCGCCATAGTTTCGGCCAGGAGAGTGTCAGAATTAGCAGCCTTATCGTGTAAGGAACCATATCTCGTTCTGCATAAGGACAGGGCAGTTCTCCGGCCCCATCCTTCCTTTCTACCAAAGGTTATATCCAAATTTCACTTGAACCAGGATTTGGTACTTCCATCCTTCTTTCCAAAACCCACATCTAGAAAGGAGGGGTTGCTGCATACCTTGGATATTGTCCGGGCCATGAAGGCCTATCTTAAAGCTACAGAAAAGATCCGGAAGACAGATGTGTTATTCGTTCTACCAGATGGCCCCAAGAAGGGGCAGGCAGCTGCAAAATCCACCATCTCGAGATGGATTAGACAATTAATCATTCAAGCCTACGGTTTGAAGAGGTTGCCTCCTCCTTTGTCGGTAAAGGCCCATTCTACCAGGGCCATGGGCGCCTCCTGGGCAGCACACCATCAGATCTCTATGGCTCAGATATGCAAGGCGGCGACGTGGTCATCAGTCCACACGTTTACAAAGTTTTATCAACTAGACGTGAGAAGGAATGCGGATTCTGCCTTTGGACAGGCAGTACTACAGGCTGCAGTTTAAGATCCTCGGGATCAGAAGCACCCTTGGTTGTAAAAAAGAAAAAAAAAAAAAAAAAAAAAGTTTTTTCTTGACTAAGTTGGAATTATTATTATTATTTGAGTATACCTCTAAATTGAATCCTTCTTTGGAAGATGTCTCCCTCCCCTCATTAAAGCATTGCTTTCGGACATCCCATATAGTAATGAATATGCCGCTCTGTGTCCCGTGATGTACGAGAAAGAAAAAGGGATTTTTAAATACAGCTTACCTGTAAAATCCTTTTCTTGGAGTACATCACGGGACACAGAGCTCCCACCCCTCTTTTGGGGAAACATTTTGGGAGGCATACTGCTTGCTACAAAACTGAGGGACTCCCTCTAGGGGAGGGGGTTATATAGGGAGGGGACTTCCTGTTTGAGATTGCCAGTGTCCACACCTGAAGGTACTCCATATAACCCATATAGTAATGAATATGCCGCTCTGTGTCCCGTGATGTACTCCAAGAAAAGGATTTTACAGGTAAGCTGTATTTAAAAATCCCTTTTTTGTTGTCAACTTCGGATGTATAAGACATCTGTTTATGGCTGTCATTATCATGCTGTACTGCCTTGTCTATTGCATATCTGTTTTGTTCTTATTCGGAACACCAATAAACTTTGGAATGTTAAAAAAAACTATTATGTCTCTATACCCTGCAAACAGTCATTTCAGCCCACATTTTTTTATGTACAACTCCTTTAATGAAGGTACACCATTTAGCAACATATTGCTACACTTAAGCACACTATACAGTTTTCTGTAGATTATTTTTTCCTTCAGATTTATCAAAAGCATATAATCAGGCCCTTGCACTAAATGGTTTTGGTAAATCTAAAGGAAATCTGACAACAAAAATTGTATAGGTTCTTGGAGAGGGGCCTCTCTTCTCTTTTGTTATACTGTGGCTCTTGCTAGATTTTGCTTCTATTCTTCTTGTGGAGTCTGCCATTTGTGGATGGACATTTTATGGTTACACAACCTGGTCACATTGCTAAAATCATTTTATATGGACTATAAACCAAAGTAACTATGAATAAATGGTTGTGGAACAAATCATTTAAGTTTCTATTATTAATTATGGAGAAATTTGCTTTAATATACAAGTGCTTTGGATTACAAGTATATTTCTAGAACAAATTATACTTGCAATCCAAGGTTTTACTGTATGTATAAATACTGCATTTCAATCCCCCCCCCTTGTGTCATGGAGGTTCTGCTGCTACATGGGAGAGAAGGGGGTGCCAGAATGGATGGGAAATGGAAGCTGGTAAGTGACGCCCCCAGCTCCTAAAATTAATTTCCATTGTCAAGTGCTCCATGACACAGGAGAGTTGGAGCTTCTGAATCACATGCCCGGTCTGGATTGAAATAAGGTATTTACACAGATCTTTTTTTAAAGCATTGTACAACATTTAGCTAGGAGGAGGGGGGAAGCAGTGGTTTTAGGCATACTTATACGTAGCCTTTATTTCAACACCTAGGCGACAAGTAAACGTCGCGTACGCGGCTTATTTTGCCGCGCTTCGATTAACTTTTTTTTTTTTTTAAACAAATCCTTTCCATTGCTGTCTATGGCCGAACGCCAATGCCGCCTGAACAAAAGGGTCCGGGACTTTTTTTCAGGCGGCAGGCGTACAGCGTTTCGGCGTTCGGTGTGAGATGTGAACCATCTCATAGACAGCAATGGAAATTCGCCCCTCCTGCGTGTCAGGCGTCGGGCGTTTTGTCGCCAAGGTGTGAATGCAGCCTAAGTCACTATTAGGATAGCATAAATATCAAATTCCCCAAATTATTGATGATCAAATCAGGATGGTTGTTGATTATCTAATTTTTGACTCAATTTCCCCAATTAGCAAATCAATGTTCTCATAGCTAACCATACTGAGATATTAGATTGTATATTGGTGTCTGTGTCTATGGATATTCACTCAATCAATTTTTCTGGATAACAATTGGCAGACGATGGTGAGCTCCGTTCACTAAAGCAGATTGCATGCAGTATTTAAGTGAACTGACACATTGCTAAATATCGCATGTGTTTCTGAAAATGTTAATTCACTATCACCTTATGTGGTATTTACTAGGGTTATCCCGATACCGATACTAGTATCGGTATCGGGACCGATGCCGAGTATTTGCCCTAGTACTTGTACTCGCGCAAATACTCCCAAAGCCTAAATAGAATACTCCCCCCCGCCGCTGCCGCCGCATCGCGCCGCCGAATCGAAAGCCGTCGCATCGCGCCGCCGCTGCAAGGGATTAAACGCCGTGCGGGAACATCACAGCATTCAATTGAATAGCTGTAGTTTCCCGCCCGTATAGACACTCCCCTTTGCTCAGAATTGGATGGGTGATTGTGATCTGTCCAATCCCGAGCTAGGGGGAGTGTCTATATGGGCGGGCTATTTAAATGACTCCTGTGGTTTTCTCCATGCGGCTTTCGGCGGCAAAGGTAAGGGAAATGGCTGAACGGACATTGCTGCATATGTGAGGGACATGGCTAGAGGGACATGGGACATGGCTGCATATGTGAGGGACATGGCTAGAGGGACAGGTCAGCTCTCCTGGGCGAGAGCCGTAGCTCTACGCCGGCTCTTTAAGCGGCCCCCACTCACCCCTGAGTCCTGTGCGCATGCCCGGCGGGCACAATCGCCGCCGGGCACCCGCAATTGCTCGGTACACACAGCTCCCGCACCCGCAATTGCTCGGTACACACAGCTCCCGGTCCTGTCAGGGGAGAAATGCTGATCTTCTGTATGAACAGAAGATCAGTGATTTCCCCTAGTGAGTCCACCCCCCCATACAGTTAGAACACACCCAGGAACATACTTAACCCCTTCCCCGCCCCCTTGTGTTAACCCCTTCACTGCCAATGGCATTTTTATAGCAATCCAATGCATTTTTATAGCACTGATCGCTATAAAAATGCCAATGGTCCCAAAAATGTGTCAAAAGTGTCCGAAGTGCTCGCCATAATGTCGCAGTACTGAACAAAAATGCTGATCGCCGCCATTACTAGTAAAAAAAAAAAAAAAATATTAATAAAAATGCCATAAAACTACCCCCTATTTTGTAAACGCTATAACTTTTGCGCAAACTAATCAATAAACGCTTATTGCGATTTTTTTTATGAAAAATATGTAGAAGAATACGTATCGGACTAAACTGAGGAAAAAATTTTTTTTATATATTCTTTGGGGATATTTATTATAGCAAAAAGTAAAAAATATAGAATTTTTTTCAAAATAGTCGCTCTATTTTTGTTTATAGCGCAAAAAATAAAAACCGCAGAGGTGATCAAATACCACCAAAAGAAAGCTCTATTTGTAGGAAAAAAAGGACGCCAATTTTGTTTGAGAGTCACGTCGTACGCGCAATTGTCAGTTAAAGCAACGCAGTGCCGAATCACAAAAAGTGCTCTGATCATTGGGCACAATATGGTCCGGGGGTTAAGTGGTTAACAGAGCATATCACATGTAAGGAAAATGTAAAACAAAATGCACTTCTGCTCTCATTGGATGCTGGAAGCCAGCAGAGCTGCATTTTACTAAGCTCTGGAGTACTCAGTCTATGGTCCTTTAGAATGTAAAATCACCCCTGTAGTATGTAGTAAAATATATTTACTACTACCCCTGTAGCATGTAGTAAAATATATAAATTTTCTCCTGTTATTTCACCAGATTTAGAGATTTTTTAAGTATACTGTATATACAAGCATAGACATCATTTGCTGCACAACACTTCAAAATCATTCCAAACATAATGCAATGTACATGCATATCACAAATTGGTCTAATCC
This sequence comes from Rana kukunoris, assembly GCA_029574335.1. Taxonomy (NCBI): domain Eukaryota; kingdom Metazoa; phylum Chordata; class Amphibia; order Anura; family Ranidae; genus Rana; species Rana kukunoris. The sequence goes on along the minus strand of CM056059.1, from coordinate 216,888,977 downwards.
CTTGTTAGAACTTATGCCAGTAGTAGGAATACTTTTATTTTAACCTACCTAGCGGTATTTCCGAGTCAGGCTCGGGGTGGAAATCCAGTACCATTAGCGGTATCCCCGAGCCAGACTTGGGATCGCATCGCAGGATCCAGGCAAAGTTACTTGCCTTGTCCCCTGGATCCTGCAATGTCTCCCTGCTGTGTCTCCTCGCTTGATTCACACAGTGCCCGAGTGCCGCCAAGCTCCATTCCTTGCGACGTTGTGACGCACAGGGGCGGAGATCGGCGCCAAATTAAAAAAAGTAAAAACACACAATACATACAGTATACTGTAATCTTATAGATTACAGTACTGTATAAAATAATCACACATCCCCTATGTCCCTAGTGGTCTGACCAGTGTCCTGCATGCACTTTTATATAATAAAAACTGTTTTTTCTGCCTGGAAACTGGAGATTGTCCATAGCAGAAGTCTACAAACTGTGGCCCTCCAGGTGTTCAGGAACTACAATTCCCATCATGCCTAGTCATGTCTATGAATGTCAGAGTTTTACAATGCCTCATGGGAAGTGTAGTTCCACAGCAGCTGGAGGGCCGTAGTTTGGAGATCCCTGGTCCATAGCAACCAAAAAGTGTCCCTTTATGTCAAAACTGGTTTTAGACCAGCTAGAAAACAGCAATAATAAATTAGAATCACTTGCAGAATTGAGCGATAGCGATTTGTGGGGAAATTCATCATCAAACACTGAAAGTAATAATAGCGACAATTCTGCAACTGAGCAAATTTCAGTGTTTTTGATTTGATTATATTATTGATTAATTTGTATTATTATCATATTATTATTTGTTATAATTATTTATAGTTATTTATTATATTATAATTTATGATTTTGTGTTTCAAACTATATCATATCCAGGATGTCTACTAGACTCTTGTTTGGACAGATTTAAGTGATTTATTCCTAAGAATTACAGGCCTACAGTATAAAACGCCAAATTTCCATTCAAAATAATTGTACCGCTTTCAGAAACTAAAATCTGTAAGAATCATATCGACAGGGAGGTTAAACAAATATTTTAAGAGATCTACTTAGTTAAAATATTTGCAAGACAGAATCAGAATAGGAATAGAAAAGTATTCTTAGAAAGGTGTGGAACTTGAGCTGTTAGGAAGTGAGGGATAATCAATTTAAAGGTTTTTGCAGATGGATGGATATCAGAGTGACACGTTTAAGAACATCAGAAAATAACAATGGCATTATTACCTCTTCTTCCCCACTACCCTGGCTCAGTGGTTGTGAGAACCTGTGGGCTTATCAGAATCTAGTAGCCATTTTCAACAAAAAGGAAGCCCCCCCTATACTGGTTAATATCCGCCATGCAAATGAGTACCCCTACACATTAAAAACAAAAAACAGACACAATGGGGGTTATTTCCGAAAGGCAAATCCACTTTGCACTACAAGTGCAAACTACAAGTGCAAAGTGCACTTGAAATTGCACTGGAAGTGCAGTCGCTGTAAATCTAAGGGGTAGATCTAAAATCAAGGGAAGCTCTGCTGATTTTATCATCCAATCATGTGCAAGCTAAAACGTTTTTTATTCTCCTTGCATATCCCCCTCAGATCTACAGAGACTGCATTTCCAAGTACACTTTCAGTGCAATTTCAAGTGCACTTTGCACTTGTAGTCCAAAGTGGATTTGCCTTTCATAAATAACCCCCATTGTTTGATAAGTCCTTTATTTATTTTTTAAATGTCCCACATTTATGGCATTGTTAATCATGATAGAGATAGACATGTGGACAATTGGATTTTTGTCTTTTTTTATATATATAATAAAGGATAAAAAGAACTTGTCAAATGTTTGGGTGACTATTTCTATTACATTCATTTTCTGTGTCTCTTTTCCATTTTTTTATTACTATTTTACTATTTAACTATTTTATTACTATTTTTGTGAATAAGTAGGGGTACTATGTAGCCCTTACTCCTCATTCACTCCTTTATTTGTAGCCAGGACTGGTGCTGGGCTGGCTTCCTGACAGCCAGCATCCCTGAGAAGGAGATGTCATATTTAGCAGTAGTTGTAATATCAATGCTAAATGTGTCACATTCTGATGCAACTAGAGGTCCAGTCACCAAAAAAAGTAAGGTGAAAAAAAGGTGATAAGTACTGCAAAATAAATATATACATTTATATATTTTTTTTGTAAATTGTGTGCTTCTGAAATAAATACGCACAAGGGCCCAGATTCAGAGAGAATTAGATTCTCGTAGCGTATCAGAAATACACTACACCGCCGTTTTTTACCTGGCTCTACGTGGAATCCAGGTAGATTTTGTCCAGTAAACGACGGAGGCGTAGTGTATTTCTCCCGTCGCAATCCATCTGCGCGAGTAGGGGGCGTGAAGCATTTAAAATAGGCGCGTTCCCGCGGCGATCGAACTGCGCATGCTCCATTCGCAAATTTCCTGCCGTGCATTGCGCGAAATCACGTCGTTACGTCGTAGTAGCGTCGTTTACGTACATTCCTATTCCCGAACGAGTTACGTTAAAAAAATATATATATTTTCAAATCGATGCGGGAACGACGGCCATACTTTACATGGGTTACGCACTGTTAGACCAGCAAAAAGCTCCTCTAACACAACGTAGCCAAAAAATGACGTAGGCGATTGCGAGGGACACTCGTACCTTTGTGGATCGCCGTAAAAACTAATTTGCATATCCCGACGCATGAAAACGACGCAAACTTCTCCCAGCGGCCGCAAAAATATCGCAGCGTAGATCCGAAGGCTTACGAAGACGTAAGCCTCTCGGATCGAAGCCCGAAGCTGCCGTATCATGGTTTGAGGATTCAAACTAGTGATACGGCGCGCGAAATTTGAAATTACTCCTGTCTAACACCAGTTAGACAGGCGTAATCGCTCTGTGAATCTGGGCCTAGGTATTTTAACACAAAAATTCATGCAGCATTTAACGTTTAGTCATTTGACCCCACAGACAGCAAAAGTAAACTGACAGAGGTTTTAACCCTTCCCCACTTTATTATATTGTATGTTGTTTTACCGTATATATTTTTTATTGTTTCAAGTTGTTTTTACATTTTAGTGTTATATAATATGTTGCTCTACTTGATATTTTTTTTTAAATATGTACTGCAAATAATTTGTATCTATTTATTTTATTAAGTATTGATGGCAATAGACTCTGCGATCAAAACACAGGAGGTAAGACCATAAAATTATAGCAGTCTCTGGATCATGTTAACATGGGGGATTTACACAGTCCAGTATCAATGCTATCATAGATAAAGCAAATCTGAAAAAAGTACATACATAAATAAAGACTTGCCAATACACAGCAGGCACTATAAAGTTCTTGGCCCAGATTCAGAGAGAATTAGATTCTCGTAGCGTATCAGAAATACACTACGCCGCCGTTTTTTACCTGGCTCTACGTGGAATCCAGGTAGATTTTGTCCAGTAAACGACGGCGGCGTAGTGTATTTCTCCCGTCGCAATCCATCTGCGCGAGTAGGGGGCGTGAAGCATTTAAAATAGGCGCGTTCCCACGGCGATCGAACTGCGCATGCTCCGTTCGCAAATTTCCCGCCGTGCATTGCGCGAAATCACGTGGTTACGTTGTAGTAGCGTCGTTTACGTACATTCCTATTCCCGAACGAGTTACGTTAAAAAAAATATATATTTTCAAATCGACGCGGGAACGACGACCATACTTTACATGGGTTACGCACTGTTAGACCAGCAAAAAGCTCCTCCAACATTACGTAGCCAAAAAATGACGTAGGCGATTGCGAGGGACACTCGTACCTTCGTGGATCGCCGTAAAAACTAATTTGCATATCCCGACGCATGAAAACGACGCAAACTCCTCCCAGCGGCCGCAAAAATATCGCAGCGTAGATCCGAAGGCTTACGAAGACGTAAGCCTCTCGGATCGAAGCCCGAAGCCGCCGTATCATGGTTTGAGGATTCAAACTAGTGATACGGCGCGCAAAATTTGAAATTACTCCTGTCTAACACCAGTTAGACAGGCGTAATTGCTCTGTGAATCTGGGCCCTTGTTTTTTTTGTGAATGGCTCAGCCACCCCCACCCCAGCTGCTGGAATGTCCTGTCAGAATCCGTGTAAAATACATTGTACCTGGTACTTCTAGATATGGAGAAAATGTGCACAGTCTTCCTGCCTCCAACAATTCAGTATTTAGTAGTTGGCTCCACCACTTTGCCCTCCCACCCTTTTAATGAAGCACCCTTAAAATGCAGCCTCTCCAGCGCCCATCAATTGCAGCCTCTCCAGCACCCATCAATGCAGCCTACCAGCACCCATCAATGCAGCCTCATCAGCGCCCATCAATGCAGCCTCATCAGCACCCATTAATGCAGCCTCATCAGTGCCCATCAATGCAGCCTCACCACCGTCCATCAATGCTAAAGAGAGTAGGAACACCAGTGGCCGGGCGCCCTTGGCAGCAGTGCGCCGTAGGCGGCTTCCTAGTTTGCCTAGTGGTATCACCATCCCTGGTTAGATGTTGCAATGTTCAATTAGAAACAAACTTAGGTTCTAACTGTCCCTCATTTAGAACCAAATCTCTTTGTTCCTTTTTCTTCCTTAGTTGTCCTGGGGCCCCCAGGTGCATGGGGGCCCCATGATCTTGCATGATACTTCCCTGGACAGTCACGTTTTCTACTAAGCTGTCCTAGGGTGGCCATGTTCTGGCCAGCGTCCCATAAACTGTACTGTGCCCTCCTGATCCCAGTATTCTTCCCTCCTGACTCCCCCCTGTACTGTGCCCTTTGTGTTGATTAGTCTTTGATTTATGGCATGTTTTTTTATTGTTTAAAATACATATTATTATGTTTAATTCTATCAACTATTTATACTTCTATAATTCTTGAGAGTAGGTGCGTAAATTGGGACAGGCTGGTATGGGCCCCAGTGCATTACTTTGCCTAGAGGCCCATGATGCTAGTAAGACAGCCCTGTGGGGAAGAGACCCTTGTCTCCATAAACATGGGATCAAGGTGCTTTGGGGCACCCACCTAGTACAGTTTGTTCCCTCCTTTCCTGACATGCCAGGCTGCATGCTCAGATAAGGGTCTGGATATAGATTTTGGGGGTGACCCCATTCTGTTTATTTTTAGAATTGATACATTTTTTTTTTATAATTTTTTTAATCAGCTGTCAGCGGGGTAGCCAATTGACAGCTGATGTCTCATCAGTTGTTAAGGATGCCACAACCAGCCTCTTGGCTCTGCTCCTTAACAACCAGTTTTACTGCTCCCTGATTGGGCAAAGCTTTGCTGCCAACCACTTTTACACGCTGTGCCTCCCTTCTCGCTGAAACAATAAAACTGGAAGTGATGTCACATCACCAGGGTGCGCGCGTGTATGTAAATCTCAGTCGCACCAGACATATGACATATCACCACCAACGATAGAGTGAGAATACTAATTCTAGCAGAGCTAAATTGATGAGCTATAACGGCATTTAAAGCATCACCTATAAATATGTTTGGACATCATAGGTTTTGGCGATATAGCAGGCGCTTGCAGTTTTAAAACATGGAATGCAAGGTATCTATTTACTTAAGGCTACCTCATCTTTTATTAATTAACCAATAAAATGGTGCATTATATGGTGTGAGTTTGCACTGAAATTTATTTTATTATACATTTTCCTGAAAATGTGCATGTAATAAACAGTTGTGCAAATATCACTTGAAACAATGATCTCTTTTTTATTCTACAGAAAATATATAATGTGCTGGGGGTTTATGTAATTTTATTGCCAACAATTTAGATTTCTTCATGTATGCAACAAAGTAAAAAAATTGCTCTGGAGCCAAACTACTTACCGCTTTTACCCAGCAGCTCAGAGTGTGGCCTTTCTACCCCCACCTTGTGTGCACGGACAGCTGCATGGTGGGTGGATCTTGGCACACAGTGGAAGCGGCAGGTGGTAGTGGAGGGGCCCCATGTAAACTTTTGCATTGGGCCCCACAAGCTTCGAGCTACATCTCTGGAGAGAAGCCTTTTCGAAACTCTTACCAGCACACAATACTAAATCTTGCTAGATTCCATATTATATACTCTTATGCCGCGTACACATGATCATTTTTCGGCATGAAAAAAAACCGACGTTTTTAAAAACTTAATTTAAAATGATTGTGTGTGGGCTTCACATCATGTTTCATCTTCTGATGACAAAAAAGACAAAAAAGCGCGAATCGTCTTTTACTAACAAGGAATCAGCTAAAAGCAACCCAAAGGCAAATAGAACTTCCCCTTTAGAGTGCCGTCGTACGTGTTGTATGTCACCGCGCTTTGTTCATCATTTTTCAAAAACGATGGTGTGTGGGCAACTTCGTTTTTAATTATGAAGTTGGAAAAACTTTGGGCCAGATTCACATACACTTAATATTGCGCTGCGTAATTGAAATACTCTACGCTGCCGTATTTTACCAGGCTCTACACCGAATTCTGGTAGATTTTTGCCCGTACGCTACGGCGGCGTAGTCTATTTCTCGCCGCGTAATCAAAATACGAGATTAGGGGGCGTGAAGCATTTAAATTAAGCGCGTCCCCGTGGCGATCGAACTGCGCATGCTCCGTTCAGAAATTTCCCTCCATGCATTGCGCGAAATCACGTTGTTACTTCATTCGTTGTTTGAGTAGTGTCGTTTACGAACATTCCTATTCCCGGACGACTTACGTAAAAAAAAATAAAAGACGTCGGAAAACGTAGAAATTCGACGTGGGAACGACGGCCATACTTAACATGGGCTGTCTAATATTAGAGCAGCAAAAAGCTGGTATAGTGTTACGCAAAAAAAAGATGACTAAAGGTGCCGTAAGAGATTGCGAATGAAGATGGTAATTTCGGGGATCGCCGGCAAAAGCTCATTTGCATACCCAGACGCGGAAAACGACGGGAAGTCCACCCAGTGGCCGCAATTTTATTGCAGCGTAGATCCGAAGGTGTATGAACACGTAATCCAGTCGAATTGAAGCCCGCAGCCGTCTATTCATGGTTTGAGGTTTTCAACTAGCTAGAAAACGCGCGTAATTGGAAATTACTCCAGTCTAACACCAGTTAGACAGGCGTAATGGCTCTCTGAATCTGGGCTCTTGTTTTTTGGACATGCTGAAAAACGACGTACGCGGCATAACACGCCGGGTGTTGCCATTATCCCAAAACCAATGTCAAAAATGTAATTTATTGTGAAATCAAATATGTACTGCTATTTATACCATTAACTGCGTATAGTAACATGATTACCTTTATTTCTTGTTCTTGCGTGCAGAATGCTTGTGTTGCTACGAGGGACAGACTTACCAGACAGGAGAGAACATAATGGTTTTAATTAATGGAGAGAAATGTGTGATTGGATATTGCATGGATGCTGGACTGATAGAAATTACTGACTCAATCTGTGGATTTACAAGTACAACAGGTAACATTTTGGAGATGTACTCATTTCATTATTTCCCATTTTCATTTGCTTTTCGAAAATTTATAGTTTTTGGGGTCTTTTACACACTCTGAAAAATGTAAGTGAAAATTTTAAAACCTCTAGATTTTGAGAGAAATTTGGATATTTACATTTTTGCGTATGTTAAATTTTTACCATTTTGCAAAAAGGCACAACTTAAAATTTACAAATATTTGTTATTTATTAACTCAATACAGGTTAAGCTTTTATATCTAGCAGGAATTCTGTAAACGTTCCTGTGTTTGTATCTGCTAATAATGATTTTAGTGTATTTTCAGCGAAAATATGTATATGATAAAAATTTATAAAATCAATATTACCTTTTTTTTTATCCTACTGGCCATGTGGTTTCGAAAAATGTATGGTTTGGGGAGTCTTTTACACACTCTGAAAGCTGTAAGTGAAAAATAAAAACCTCTAGATTTTTAGAGGAATTTGGATATTTAAATTTTTTGCGAATGTTCGATTTTCACCATTTTGCAAAAAGGCACAACTGAAAATTTACAAATATTTGTTATTTATACAGGTTAAGCTTTTATATTTAGCTGTGTTTTTATCTGCTAATAATGATTTTAGTGTATTTTCAGCAGAAATATTGCTTTGATAAACATTTGCGCAAAAATTGCGGGGCCTAAAAAATGTGTAGCACCTTTTTTTATCCTGCAGGTCATGTGCTTTAAAAAAATATATAATTTGGGTCGTCTGTTGCAAACTCTGAAAGCTGTAAGAAAAAAAAAAAAAAGCAATTGAGAAATAGAAAAAATTACCCAGCCAGCTAAGTTTAAAGGTGGAGCACAGGGTCTGGCAGTGAAAAGGTTAAAGTTTGTTTTATTATATTTAGCAGTACCTCTGTGAGGGCTGCTAGTAGACACAATACCCCATTGGTTACCTTGACTCTGCAAATCCTCTCTTACCTCAGACACCTTGGGGTCCATCCTGTCACGATAAGTTTACCAAAGTAAAGAAACACAAAGAATTACATAAGTACACTCAGCTTAGGTCAACAGTAAAGATGCCCTATACAGTCATGGCCAAAATTGTTGACAACCCAGAATTTTTCCCTGAAAATCAAGTATTTCTCACAGAAAAGTATTGCAGTAACACATGTTTTGCTATACACATGTTTATTCCCTTTGTGTGTATTGGAACTAAACAAAAAAGGGAGGAAAAATGTCACACAAAACTCCAAAAATGGGCTGGTCAAAATTCTTGGCACCCTTTCAAAATTGTGGATAAAAAGGTTGCTTCAAGCATGTGATGCTCCTTTAAACTCACCTGGGGCAAGTACCAGGTGTGGGCAATATACAAATCACATCTGAAAGCAGATGAAAAGGAGAGAAGTTCACTTATGGCCCATACACACGATCCGAATATCGGCCGACGGATTGTACGACTTTTTTTGCTTAATAATCGCGAGTAAAATAAAATAGATTTTTAAACTCACAAAAATTCTCGTACGATAGAAAAAACTATCGGAAGTGATGTCACGTGTTGTAATGTATTTGTATTGTATTGTCGGACGACGGCTGTACTGACTAAACGAAAATCGGACGATCGGACATCGGACGAGAACATTTTTCACGCTTGTCCGATCGAATTTAATCGGATGAACGGTCGTGATCGGCTGTCGAAAGTAGTGTAAACACGATCCGAAAATCGTACGATCCATCATCGGACGATCGTTTTCGTCCGATATTCGGATCGTGTGTATGGGCCATAAGTCTTTGCATTGTGTGTCTGTGTGTGCCACACTAAGCATGGACAACAGAAAGAGGAGAAGAGAACTGTCTGAGGACTTGAGAACCAAAATTGTGGAAAAATATCAACAATCTCAAGGATACAAGTCCATCTCCAGAGATCTAGATTTGCCTTTGTCCACAGTGGGCAACATTATAAAGACGTTTGCAACCCATGGCACTGTAGCTAATCGCTCTGGGCGTAAAAAAAAATGTATGAAAGGTTGCAACGCATAATAGTCCAGGTGTGGATAAGAAGCTTAAAACAAGTTCCAAAGAAATTCAAGCTATCCTGCAGGCTCAGGGAGCATTAGTGTCAGCACAATCTATCCATCCACATTTAAATAAATTGAAATGCTATAAGAGGAGACCCAGGAGGACCCCACTGCCGAGACAGAGACATAAAAAAGCACGACTACAGTTTGCCAAAATGTACTTGAGTAAGACAAAATCCTTCCGGGAAAACATCTTGTGGACAGATGAGACCAAGATAGAGCTTTTTGGTAAAGCACATCATTCTACTGTTTACCGAAAACAGAATGAGGCCTACAAAGAAAATAACTCAGTACCTACAGTGAAATATGGTGGAGGTTCAATGATGTTTTGGGGTTGTTTTGCTGCCTATGGCACTGGGTGCCTTAAATATGTGCAAGGCATCATGAAATCTGAGGATTACCAAAGGATTTTGGGTCGCACTGTAGAGCCCAGTGTCAGAAAGCTGGGTTTGCGTCCAAGATCTTGGGTTTTCCAGCAGGACAATGACCCCAAACATACGTAAAAAAGCACCCAAATATATTTTTTTGCCCTAAATGGGTGGGTGTTTTTTGAATAGCACAATAGAAGAACACTAGCTAAAGTGTTTATCTCACACGTACAGATATGGAGGAAACACTGCATTTTTTTATTTTTTTATTGCCCTATATGGATGTTTTTTGCATAGCACAATAGAAGAAAAGTATCTTGCAGAGTATCTCACAGTAACATATGCAGTGCTGGTGTACTTAGATTTCTGAAGCAGGACAGACTCCTATATATTTCTCTCCCTACAAGCACAATCAGGAACCTTTCCCTAAACTATCTTGCAGAGTATCTCATAGTAACATATGCAGTGCTGGTGTTTCTGAAGCAGGACAGTCTGACTCCTATCTAAATCTCTCCCTACAAGCACAATGGGGAACCTTTCCCTAAACTATCTTGCAGAGTATCTTGCAGAGTATCTCACTGTAACATATGCAGTGCTGGTGTTTCTGAAGCAGGACAGTCTGACTCCTATCTAAATCTCTCCTTGAGAGCAGCAGCGGCAGCCTTTCCCTACCCTATCTGAAGCAGAGTGACGAGCTGTGCTATGTGCCTCTAGCTTCACCATTACATTGCCGAACACCGAACCCGAACCAAACTTACAGCAAATTGTTCGGGTTCGGGTACAAAAAAAAAGTCCTTTACAGTTCGGGTTCGCTTAACCCTATGTGCAACCAATTATTAAGTTAAGGGTGCCAATAATTTTGACCAGACCATTTTTGGAGTTTTGTGTGACATTATGTTCATATTGCTTTTTTTCCTCCCTTTTTTTGTTTTGTTCCAATACACACAAAGTGAATAAACATGTGTATAGCAAAATATGTGTTACTGCAATACTTTTCTGTTAAAAATACTTGATTTTCTGTAAAAATGTATGGGGTGCCAACAATTTCGGCATTACTGTATGTTATTATGCATTAGCACAAATCTATTATGCATGATATAAATCGAATACAAGGCCTATGTGAACAGGATGGACAGAGGAATAAATATCCAATACTATATCACATGCATTGGATTACTTCCCTCTGTGTCCTCCACGCAGAGACCAACACAAGTAAATGCATTATAACAATTACAATACAAATCAAATAATCTCCTATAGGGTGGCTCCCTGAAGTAAATCAATGCTGTATGCAAATGGATTTAAAGAAGTTGTACACAATAGAGAGAAAATAAGCAATGTTTCCGGTTATCTTTAGCTAGCCTGAGTTCTTTATACTGCAGTTAATTGTAATCCAAGATGATAGAAAGGGTAGTAGAAGTGAACTAGACTGCAATTTGTTTCAAGAAATGATAACCAGTGTTTGCTCCTCCTTTACTGTGACAAAGAAGTGTTCACAATACTGACTTTAAAGCACAAAGGGTATATAGACCCCAAGCGCCTGCTGTGTGAGGCCTGTATAGAAGTGTATTCACATCCGCGGAACTACAAGTATCACCAAAGTCTGTATAGGTGTTAATTAACAAAAGGGCTATGCCCGCTCACCACTATGACCGTCAGATGAATGGATCAGATGGATAAAGAGTTCAAGCCGGAATTCCTTGCCTCTGTATCCCTCTTCCTGTGGAAATGGCAGCACCCCACCACACTGCAGCTCCCGGTGGACTGGATTGCAGGCACCTCCAGATGGTCTGGAACATGCTCCGGTCTGCTGGGCTGGAATAGCGATGATGTCCCCAGAGATCCCTCTTGGGCTGGCTATCCGGCTTCGCACTGTGTAGGTCACAGATTTTTAGCACTCCCTGTCACACAGACCTCCTGCTAGCAGGTTCAAAATGGCGTCCAGAGAGAGAGAAATTAGGGCACACTAGCCTTTTTATTTCCTCTCCCAGCAGGCTGTTATGTGCACACGGTATTCTGTTACCTGTGTCCAGATTAAGCCTGCTGACAGTGTCACTTTTTGATCCCGAACTACATGATGCTTTGCTTTGAATCTTCATAAAGTGTAAAGATAAAAAACACACACATATTGGCCCAAATCGACGTACCGCAGCGTATCTTTGTGCGGGCGTAGCATATCTTATTTACGCTACGCCGCTGCTACTTGCGTCCTAAGTTACGGCGGCGTAGCGTAGATGGGCCGGTGTAAGTCTGCATAATTCAAAGTAGGCTGGTAGTGGGCGTGTTGTATGTAAATGAATGGTGACCCAACGTAAATGACGCGCCGAACGAACGACGCATGCGCCGTCCGTTGACGTATCCCAGTGCGCATGCTCTGAATCACGTCGCAAATACTTAATGCTTTCGACGTGAACGTAACTTACGCACAGCCCTATTCGTGTACGACTTACGTAAACGACGTACAATTCAACGCTGTTCCGACGTCCATACTTAACATTGCCTCTGCCTCATATAGCAGGGGTAACTTTACGCCGCTTATACGCCTTACGTAAAGGACGTATATCAATGCGCCGGGTGCACGTACTTTCGTAAATCGGCGTATCTAGCTCATTTGCATATTTTTAATGGGAACGTCTAATGCATCCAGCATAACTATGCGCCCACGATACGCCGGACGACTGAAGCCATGTTTTCTGGCGTACTGTATCTTGCTTTGAGAATCGGCGCAAAGATACGACGGCGCACATTTAAAAATTACGGCGGCATATCTGGAGATACGCTGGCGTAATTCCTTTGTGGATCTGGGCCATAGAGTCCAGCATGCACTAGAGGGAGCCAAACCCATACAACAACAAAGAAATTGGCCCTTAATCATAAGCATAGTAGAAAACCTTGGCTACATATATCTTGCATGGAGTGCAGCTTTATTTATGTTTGTGTGTTTTGCAATTATTTCAGTATTTTCAGCTGTGCTTATTTAGTTAACATGAGCTTTTTCCTTCTTAAGTTCCAGTTGAAACGACGGAGACCTCCACCCAGCCCTTTTCCACCATGGCTTCTTCAGTATCTAAAATAAAGACAAGCATTGGAACCACAGCATCAGTTTCACCAACGCTCACAATTAAAACAGCGCGTTATCCAGAGCCTACCACTGCACTTTTAAGCTCATCTTCACCCATAAAAACAACTACTTCCATCACATCTCTGCATACTTATTCTGAAACATCTTCTCAACCTATATCTGTCCCATCAAGCTCATCTTTACCCAGTGAAACATCTAATCTTACTACAGGAGCACGTTTTTACACTAACACATCTCAACAATCTTCTACCACTGTCCCATTCAGCTCATCTTCACCTAGAAAAGCAACTACTCCTTCTTCAACCATGTCTACATATCAACTATCTACAAGTGTCACATTAAGCCCATCTACACCCAGAGAAAAAACTGCTTCTGCAACAACAATACATACTTATTCCGAAATATCTCCACTACCTAAAACTGTCCTCTTAAGCTCATCTTCTCCAACAACAACTACTTCTGCCACAACGGTGCATACTTATGCTGAAACATCTCAATTACCTAGGACTGTCCTGTTAAGCTCATCTTCAGCTAAAAAAAAAACGACTTCCTCCACAACAGTGCATACTTATTTCAAAACAAGTCCACTAATGACAACAGTCTCAATAAGCTCCTCTTTGCCTAGTAAAGAAACTATTTACGGGCAAACAGGGCTTGACAACTATCCACTATCATCTTCAACTGAAAAAATAACTGCTCCCTCTACAGCTGTGCATACTTACTCTGAAACATTTCCAATGACTCCAACTGTCCCAATCAGCTCATCTTCACCATTAAAAACAACTACTTCTGCCACACCAGTGCATATATATTTTGACACATTTCCACCACCTACGACTGTCTCATTAAGCTCAACTCCACACAGACAAACTACTACTTCAGCCACAACAGTGCACACTTATGCTGAAACATCTCCATTACCTACAACTGTCCTGTTAAGCTCATCTTCACCCATAACAACTACTCCTTCTGTCACAACAGTGCACACTTATGCTGAAACATCTTCATTACCTACAACTGTCCCATTAAGGTCATCTTCACCCATAAAAACAACCACTTCTGCCACACCAGTGCATATATATTTTGACACATTTCCCCCACCTACAACTGTCTCATTAAGCTCAACTCCACCCAAAGAAACTATTACTTCTGCCACAACAGTGCACACTTATGCTGAAACGTCTTCATTACCTACAACTGTTCCATTAAGCTCATCTTCACCCAGAAAAACAACCACTTCTGCCACACCAGTGCATATATATGCCTACACATTTCCAGCACCTACGACTGTCTCATTAAGCTCAACTTCACCCAAAGAAACTACTACTTCTGCCACAACAGTGCACACTTATGCTGAAACATCTCCACTACCTACTACTGTCCCATTAAGCTCATCTTCACCCATAAAAACAACCACTTCTGCCACACCAGTGCATATATATTTTGACACATTTCCCCCACCTACAACTGTCTCATTAAGCTCAACTCCACCCAAAGAAACTATTACTTCGGCCACAACAGTGCACACTTATGCTAAAACATCTCCATCACCTACAACTGTCCCATTAAGCTCATCTTCACCCAGAAAAACAACCACCTCTGCCACACCAGTGCATATTTATTTTGACACATTTCCACCACCTATGACTGTCTCATTAAGCTCAACTCCACCCAGAGAAAGTACTACTTCTGCCACAACAGTGCTCACTTCTGCTGAACCATCTCCACCACCTACTACTGTCCCATTAAGCTTGTCTTCACTCATAAAAACAACCACTCCTGCCACACCAGTGCACATATATGCTGAAACAATTCCATCACCTATGACTGTCCCATTAATCTCACCTTTAACCAGAAAAACAACTACTTCTGCCACAACAGTGCACACTTATGCTAAAACATCTCCACCACCCACAACTATCCTATTCGGCTCATCTACACCCAGAAAAACAACTACTTCTGTCTCAACAGTGCATATTTATACTGAAATATCTTCACTGCGTATGACTTTTCCATTCCATTCATCCTCCTCACCTAGAAAAAAAATGACTCCCTCCACAAGAGTGCCTTCTCACTCTATAACCTCTCCACTACCTACTACTTTCCCATTAATCTCATCTTCACCCACACACATAACGGCTGTTTCCACAGCATTTCCTACTTATGCTGATTATACATTTTTCCCACCTATGTTTGTCAAATCAAGTTCAGCCTACACAACAATACCCACAACTGTCCCATTCAGCTCATCTACACCCAGGAAAACAACTACTTCTGCCACAACAGTGCATACATATTTTGACACATTTCCACCACCTAAGACTGTCATATTAAGCTCAACTACACCCAAAGAAACTACTACTTTCGCCACAACAGTGCACACTTATGCAGAAACATCTCCATTACCTACAACTGTCCCATTAAGCTTGTCTTCACTCATAAAAACAATCACTCCTGCCACACCAGTGCACACATATGCTGAAACAATTCCATCATCTATGACTGTGCCATTATTCTTACCTTCACCCAGAAAAACAACTACTGCTGCCACAACAGTGCACACTTATGCTAAAACATCTCCACCACCCACAACTGTCCCATTCAGCTCATCTACACCCAGAAAAACAACCACTTCTGCCACAACAGTGCATGTATATGCCTACACATTTCCACCACCTACGACCGTATCATTAAGCTCAACTTCACCCAAAGAAACTACTACTTCTGCCACAACAGTGCACACTTATTCTGAAACATCTCCATTACCTACAACTGTCTCATTAAGATCAACTTCACCCAGAAAAACAACTACTTCTGCCACAACAGTGCACACTGTTGCTGAAACATCTCCATTACATACAACTGTCCCATTAAGCTTGTCTTCACTCATAAAAATAACCACTCCTGCCACACCAGTGCACACATATGCTGAAACAATTCCATCATCTATGACTGTCCCATTAATCTCACCTTCACCCAGAAAAACAACTACTGCTACCACAACAGTGCACACGTATGCTAAAACATCTCCACCACCCACAACTGTTCCATTCAGCTCATCTACAACCAGAAAAACCACCACTTCTGCCACAACAGTGCATGTGTATGCCTACACATTTCCACCACCTACGAATGTCTCATTAAGCACAACTCCACCCAAAGAAACTACTACTTCTGCCACAACAGTGCACACTTATGCTAAAACATCTCCACCAACTACAACTGTCCCGTTAAGCTTGTCTTCACACATAAAAACAACCACTCCTGCCACACCAGTGCACACATATGCTGAAACAATTCCATCATCTATGACTGTCCCATTAATCTCACCTTCACCCAAAAAAACAACTACTGCTACCACAACAGTGCACACGTATGCTAAAACATCTCCACCACCCACAACTGTTCCATTCAGCTCATCTACAACCAGAAAAACCACCACTTCTGCCACAACAGTGCATGTATATGCCTACACATTTCCAGCACCTACGAATGTCTCATTAAGCACAACTCCACCCAAAGAAACTACTACTTCTGCCACAACAGTGCACACTTATGCTAAAACATCTCCACCACCTACAACTGTCCCGTTAAGCTTGTCTTCACACATAAAAACAACCACTCCTGCCACACCAGTGCACACATATGCTGAAACAATTCCATCATCTATGACTGTCCCATTATTCTTACCTTCACCCAGAAAAACAACTACTGCTGCCATAACAGTGCAACCTTATGCTAAAACAACACCACCCGCAACTGTCCCATTCAGCTCATCTACACCCAGAAAAACAACCACTTCTGCCACAACAGTGCATGTATATGCCTACACATTTCCAGCACCTACGACTGTCTCAATAAGCTCAACTTCACCCAAAGAAAATACTACTTCTGCCACACCAGTGCACACTTATGCTGAAACATCCCCATTACCTACAACTGTCTCATTAAGCTCAACTTCACCCAAAAAAACAACCACTTCTGCCACAACAGTGCACACTGTTGCTGAAACATCTCCATTACATACAACTGTCCCATTAAGCTTGTCTTCACTCATAAAAATAACCACTCCTGCCACACCAGTGCACACATATGTTGAAACAATTCCATCATCTATGACTGTCCCATTAATCTCACCTTCACCCAGAAAAACAACTACTGCTGCCACAACAGTGCACACTTATGCTAAAACATCTCCACCACCCACAACTGTCCCATTCAGCTCATCTACACCCAGAAAAAACACCACTTCTGCCACAACAGTGCATGTATATGCCCACACATTTCCACCACCTACGACCGTCTCATTAAGCTCAACTCCACACAAAGAAACTACTACTTCTGCCACAACAGTGCACACTTATGCTGAAACATCTCCATTATCTACAACTGTCCCATTCAGCTTGTCTTCACTCATAAAAACAACCACTCCTGCCACACCAGTGCACACATATGCTGAAACAATTCCATCATCTATGACTGTCCCATTAATCTCACCTTCACCCAGAAAAACAACTACTTCTGCCACAACAGTACACACATATGCTAAAACATCTCCACCACCCACAACTGTCCCATTCAGCTCATCTACACCCAGAAAAACAACAACTTCTGCCACAACAGTGCATGTATATGCCTACACATTTCCACCACCTACAACTGTCTCATTAAGCACAACTTCACCCAAAGAAACTACTACTTCTGCCACAACAGTGCACACTTATGCTGAAACATCTCCATTACATACAACTGTCCCATTAAGCTCGTCTTCACACATAAAAACAACCACTCCTGCCACACCAGTGCACACTTATGCTGAAACAATTCCATCATCTATGACTGTCCCATTAATCTCACCTTCACCCAGAAAAACAACTATTTCTGCCACAACAGTGCACACTTATGCTGAAACATCTTCATTACCTACAACTGTCCCGTTAAGTTCATCTTTACCCATAAAAACAACTACTTCTGCCACAACAGTGCACACATATGCTAAAACATCTCCACCACCCACAACTGTCCCATTCAGCTCATCTACACCCAGAAAAACAACCACTTCTGCCACACCAGTGCATATATATGCCTACACATTTCCACCACCTACAAATGTCTCATTAAGCACAACTTCACCCAAAGAAACTACTACTTCTGCCACAACAGTGCACACTTATGCTGAAACATCTCCATTACATACAACTGTCCCATTAAGCTTGTCTTCACTCATAAAAACAACCACTCCTGCCACACCAGTGCACACATATGCTGAAACAATTCCATCATCTATGACTGTCCCATTAATCTCACCTTCACCCAGAAAAACAACTACTGCTACCACAACAGTGCACACTTATGCTAAAACATCTCCACCACCCACAACTGTCCCATTCAGCTCATCTACACCCAGAAAAACAACTACTTCTGCCACAACAGTGCATGTATATGCCTACACATTTCCACCACCTACGAATGTCTCATTAAGCTCAACTCCACCCAAAGAAACAAATACTTCTGCCACAACAGTGCACACTTATGCTGAAACATCTTCATTACCTACAACTGTCCCGTTAAGTTCATCTTTACCCATAAAAACAACTACTTCTGCCACAACAGTGCACACATATGCTAAAACATCTCCACCACCCACAACTGTCCCATTCAGCTCATCTACACCTAGAAAACCAACCACTTCTGCCACACCAGTGCATATATATGCCTACACATTTCCACCACCTACAAATGTCTCATTAAGCACAACTTCACCCAAAGAAACTACTACTTCTGCCACAACAGTGCACACTTATGCTGAAACATCTCCATTACATACAACTGTCCCATTAAGCTTGTCTTCACTCATAAAAACAACCACTCCTGCCACACCAGTGCACACATATGCTGAAACAATTCCATCATCTATGACTGTCCCATTAATCTCACCTTCACCCAGAAAAACAACTACTGCTACCACAACAGTGCACACCTATGCTAAAACATCTCCACCACCCACAACTGTCCCATTCAGCTCATCTACACCCAGAAAAACAACTACTTCTGCCACAACAGTGCATGTATATGCCTACACATTTCCACCACCTACGAATGTCTCATTAAGCTCAACTCCACCCAAAGAAACGAATACTTCTGCCACAACAGTGCACACTTATGCTGAAACATCTTCATTACCTACAACTGTCCCGTTAAGTTCATCTTTACCCATAAAAACAACCACCTTTGCCACAACAGTGCACACATATGCTGAAACAATTCCATCATTTGTGACTTTCCCATTAATCTCACCTTCACCCAGAAAAACAACTACTTCTGCCACAACAGTGTACACATATGCTAAAACATCTCCACCACCCACAACTGTCCCATTCAGCTCATCTACACCCAGAAAAACAACCACTTCTGCCACACCAGTGCATATATATGCCTACACATTTCCACCACCTGAGACTGTCTCATTAAGCTCAACTTCACCCAAAGAAACTACTACTTCTGCCACAACAGTGCACACTTATGCTGAAACATCTCCATTACCTACAACTGTCCTGTTAAGCTCATCTTTACCATTCCACTCATCCTCCTCACCTAGAAAAAAATTGACTCCCTCCACAACAGTGCCTTCTCACTCTACAACCTCTTCACTACCTACTACTTTCCCATTAATCTCATCTTCACCCCCACACATAACAGCTGTTTCCACAGAAATACCTACTTATGCTGATTATACATTTTTCCCACCTATGTTTGTCCAATCAAGTTCAGCCTACACAACAATACCCACAACTGTCCCATTCAGCTCATCTACATCCAGAAAAACAACTACTTCTGCCACAACAGTGCATATATATTTTGACACATTTCCACCACCTACGACTGTCTCATTAAGCTCAACTTCACCCAAAGAAACTACTACTTCTGCCACAACAGTGCACACTCATGCTGAAACATCTCCAATACCTACAACTGTCCCGTTAAGCTCGTCCTCACCCATAAAAACAACCACTTCTGCCACAACAGTGCAAAAATATGCTGACACATTTCCACCACCTACAACTGTCTCATTAAGCTTAACTTCACCCAGAAAAACAACTACTTCTGCCACAACAGTGCACACTTATGCTGAAACATCTCCACCACCTACTACTGTCCCGTTAAGCTTGTCTTCACTCATAAAAACAACCACTCCTGCCACACCAGTGCACACACACACTGAAACACTTCCATCACTTATGACTGTCCCATTAATCTCACCTTCACCCAGAAAAACAATGACTACAGTGCATTCTTTTGCTGAAACTTCTTCACCTCCTTTGACTGTACCGTTAGGCTCATCTTCACCAAAAAAAACAACTACGGCCACCACAGAAATGTATACAGGCTTATCTTCACCCAGAAAAAGAACTACTCCTGCTACTACAGTGTATACTTACACTGAGTCACCACCTTCAACTCTTACCTTAAGCTCTTCCACACACACAATAAGAACTACACCTACCACAGCATTAACAACCTTTGTTTCATTGCCTCAACTAGACTATACAACATTAAGAACTCAAACTCGGACCACCATTACTGCTTATTCAATCCCTTCAACCACATCTTCTTTCAACACAACCAGGCTTCCCTTCTACACCACAATGTCTAAGATGACCAAAACCTTAAAAACTTTAGCCACCACTGAAGAACTAAAAACTGGATTGAGCTCTTTCGCCTCAACAACTGAAAGCAAAACAACACTAACAGGTATTGTTTCTATAATAAATTATTAATGACTATCTGATATTGAAGTTCCTGTTTATAATTTGTTTGTCCATTGTATGAATGTTCCCTTAATATCTGTCCAATTGAAGTCTATTCAAATGAGTTATTAAAGGTTATACTGACCTCAAAACAAATATTTTAGTTTTGTGGTGAAAGTTATTGTTTAAAATCACCTATTTGGTTATCATTTCTTGATGTTTCCAATTATTTACACCTGCATTTGTGTCTCTGTTTTCGTACTGTTATGAAACTGGGATTTGCTCTCAATTGTTGGATAGAAAAATTGTCAGCGGTCAAAAATGGTGGACAAAGTTATCAAACAAAGGTATTTAAACTATACTAAACGTTCACAGGAGATTAACCTCCCTGGCGGTATGATTCTTTCAGATTTTAGGTGCTTAAAGCGGTACCATTATTTGCAAGGGAATTTGGCGTTTTATACTGTAGGCTTGTAATTCTTAGGAATAACTCACTGAAATCTATCCAAACAAGAGTCTAATAGGCATCCCGGGTATGATTTTTTTTATTTTTTTTTATTAAAAATTATAATATAATAAATAATTATAAAAAATTATAACAAATAATAATATAAATATAGTAAAAATTATTCAATAATGTAATCAAATCAAAATCACTGAAATTTGCTCAGTTGCAGAATTTTTGCTGTCATGTTTTTTTTTTTTTTTTTATGACGAATTTCCCCATAAATCGCTATCGCTAAATTCTGCAAGTGATTCTGATTTATTATCGCTGTTTTTTAGCTGCTCTAAAACAATTTTTGCCATAAAGGGACACTTTTGGTTGCTATGGGCAATCTACAGTTTGCAGGGAGAAAGAACAGTTTTTATTATATAAAAGGACATGTAGTGTACAGGGCAGACCACTAGGGACATAGGGGGTGTGTATTTTTTACATACAGTACTGTAATCTATAAGATTACAGTGTACTGTATGTATAGTGTTTGTTTACATTTTTGAATTTGGCGCCGTTCCCCCCCCCTATGTCGCGACGCTCGCAGGGAAGGGAATCGGCGTTACACACAGCATCAGGCGGACATCCGGCCGCCGTGTACTGCGGAGATTCATCGCTGGATCGCAGAGAAAAGGTAAGTAAACTTTTTTTCTGCATCCAGCGAGGCAAGTCCGTGTGTGGCACGGGGTTACCGATCTTAGCTTAAAAATCTCACCCCGTGCCACACACGGGAAGACCGCCAGGGAGGTTAAAAAAGATAACATCCACAACCATTTGGATAGTCTTAGAATTTTACATCTTGCTGCACCTTTAACCACTTCAAAACTGGGCACTTATACCCCCTTCCTGCCCAGAACAATTTTCAGCTTTCAGCGCTCTCACATTTTGAATGCCAATTACTCAGTCATGCAACACTGTACCCAAACAAGATTGTTATCATTTTTTTTCACACAAATAGAGCTTTCCTTTGGCAGTTTGTAATCACAACTGGGTTTTTTATTTTTGCGACATAAGCAGAAAAATAGTGAACATTTTGAAAAAAAACAACACTTTTTTTAGTTTCTATGAAACAATTTAGCAAATAATTAATTTTTTTCAAAAATCTGGCCCAAAATTTATACTGCTACACATCTTTGGTAAAAATAATCCAAATACGTGTATATTATTTGATCTGTGTGAAAGTTATAGAATCTATAAGCTATGGTGCAAATCATTCAAAATTGATCACACACCTGATGCACTGACGGCTTATCTAATTTCTTGAGGCCCTGAAATGTCAGGAAAGTACAAATACCCCCCAAATGGCCCCTTTATGAAAAGTAGACAGTCCAAAGTCTTTAGTAAGAGAAAGAATAATGTTATACCGCGCTAGTGTTTACAAATAAATGTAAAGCAGCAGCCAGCACTACAATAGATAACTTGTGCAAAAGAAATGGATATAAACAGTGCAGCGCTAAATATGAAATGATAAATGTGAAAATTGGTAATAAATAGTAAATCTTACAGTACAAATAAATGTAAAAATGGTGTCACAATCATAAGTGAGTCCTCCTTTACATTAGATATCACCATCAGAGCTCCCCTTTACATTAGATTTCACCATTAGAC
The DNA here is from genome assembly GCA_029574335.1 of Rana kukunoris. Lineage (NCBI taxonomy): Eukaryota > Metazoa > Chordata > Amphibia > Anura > Ranidae > Rana > Rana kukunoris. Next base: position 216,866,156 of record CM056059.1, on the reverse strand, counting down.
AGGCCCGTCGCTACAGGACAGGCAAAACAAACAATTGCGTGGGGCCCCGAGCTGGCCTGGGGCCCCCAACTTCCCCTTCCCAGGATGTAGCGTGACCGAGCTCCTCTTCCTTCCACCTGGAGTCCTGTCAGTCCGGCCGGGTACCGAGCGTGGTACAGAGGAGATTCAGTTTCCTGTTCCCGGCCAGACTGACAGGAAGTGTACACTGAGTGCGCATTTCCTTTCAGTCCGGCCGGAAGACAGGAAACTGAATCTCCTGTACCGCACAGTACCTGGCCCAGCCCGGGCACTATCTGATTGGACTGGGGAAGAGGCAGGCGGAAGAGGAGCTACAGGGAAGAAGGGGAGGAAAAAAAATATAATTTTTTTTGTGTACCGCCAATGTAGGCTTTGCATGTGGGGGGTGCTTCGTGGGCCCCCATTTTGCTTGGGGCCCTTAAATTCCTTCAAATGGCCCTGCCATTAGATCATAGTCCTTCTTTGCATTAGATGTCCCTATCAGTGTCCCCCTTTACATTAGATGTCCCCATCAGAGTCCCCCTTTACATTAAATGTCACCATCAGAGTCCTCCTTTACATTAGATGTCACCATCACAGTCCCCATTTACATTAGATAATCCCATCAGTGTCCACATTTACATTAGATGCCCCCATCACAGTCCCCATTTACATTAGATGTTGCCATCAGAGTCCCCCTTTACATTATATGTCACCATCAGAGTCCTCCTTTACATTAGATGTCACCATCAGAACCCCCCTTTACATTAGATGTCACCATCAGAGTCCCCCTTTACATTATATGTCACCATCAGAGTCCTCATTTACATTAGATGTAACCATCAGAATCCCACACACACTTAAAGAAGGGCCAGTATTATTTATTATTATTATTATTATTATGATTATTATTATTATTATCATTTTTTTTTTTTTTTTTTGATGAGTAGCTTTGGGCGGACCCACAGAAAATAAGTATGTGTTCCCATCGACCAACCAAGTATGTGTTCCCATCAGGGCTTTTTTTCTCAGAGAATAGGTGCAGGAACTCTCCCTTTTTGGAGTTACCCCGCCTTCACCACTACCTACCTCTGAGCACCGTTCCTTTGTCCCACCCCTACCCACCTCCCAGTATTGCCCCTTTAAATTTGTTAATGATAACAAGAAAAGCAGTAAAATAGATCCCATACAGCCAAAAACAATAGACCCCCCCCCCCAGCAACAATAGTTCCTTGACAACAATAGACCACTCTCAACAAAATAAACACTCCCTAGCAACAATAGACCCCCAGCAGCAACGAAAGATCTCCCCACAAACAGTATCGATAGACCATCCAGCAGACAGCCACAATAGAATTCTCCCTCAACAGTAGATCCCTCCAGGCAACAACTGACTCTCCCAGGAACATAAGACCCACCCAACAACAATAGATGCCCCGTCAGCAAAATGTACCTCCTGAGCAACAATAGATCCTCCCCTTGCAAAAATATATCCATTCCAGTAACACTATATCCCCCCCCCAGCAATAGACACTGTAGCACAACCCAGCACCCCTTGACATCACATACATTCAGTGCTAGAGGTGCCAGAACTGCATTCCCCTGCGTTCCCACTGAAAAAAAGCCCTGGTTTCCATCAACCAACAATAATTTTGGCGCCTACAGACTGGCTACAGTATGTGCTCATGTGGTACACAGATTAGTTCTGTCAATTTAATAAGGTGCACCCTACAACTCATGTGTATAAAAGACACCTGTCCACAAAATCTCCTTCTTCCATTCAAACCTCACCATCATGGACAAGACCAAGGAGCTGTCAAAGGACATCAGGGTTAAGACTGTAGACCTGCACAAGGCTGCAAAGGACTTCAAGGCCATCAGCAAGGAGCTTGGTGAGAAGGAGACAACTGGTGGAGTGATTATTCACAAATGCAAGAAATTTTAAATAACCAACAACTTCCCTCGGTTTGGAGCTCTATACAAGTTTGACGCATGGGGCAAGGATGATCATGAGAAAAGTGAAGGATCAGCCCAGAACTGTATGGGAAAAGCTTGTGATTGATTTTAAGGCAGTTAGGACCACAGTCACCAAACAAACCATTGGTAACACAGTACGCTGCCATAGATTGAAATCCTGCAGCTCCCACAAAGTCCCCTCCTCAAGAAGGCACATGCACAGGCCTGTCTGAAGTTTTCCAATGAACATCTAAAAGTGCTGTGGTCAGATGAGACTAAAATTAAGCTCTTTGGCATTCACCTGACTCGCCGTGTTTGGGGAAAGAAAAATGCTGACTAAACTCACATCTCTACAGTCAAGCATGGAGGTGAAAACATTATGATTTGGGGCTGTTTCTCTGCTAAAGGTACAGGCCATATTGAGGGGCCAATGAACGGGACCATGTATTGTAAAATCTTGAACGAGAACCTGTCAGAACACCGAAGATTGGTCATGGATGGGTCTTTCACCATAACAATGACCCAAAACATGGTGCCAAGGCAACAAAGGAGTGGCTCAAGATGAAACACATTAAGGTCATGGAGTTGCATAGCCAGTCTCCAGACCTTAACCCTATAGAAAATGTATGGAGGGAGCTGAAACCTTCGAGTTGCCAAGCAACAGCCTAAAAATCCTAAAGATTTACAGAAGATCTGTAAAGAAGAGTAGACCAAAATCCATTCTGAATTGTGTGCAAACCTGGTAACCAACTAAAAAAAGTCTTTACCTCTGTGTTTGTCAACAAGGGTTTCTCCACCAAGCACCAAGTCATGTTTTGCTTGGGGATGAAATACTTATTTCACTCACTGAACTGCAATTCAATTTACAGTATATTATTTGTATTATGTGTTTTCTTTCTGGATTCAGAGCTAGGGATTGGTTGACAGACCTACGCACTGTCCCCGTGAGAGGAGGTCAAAAGCTCCTCTATATCCAAAAGCACTGGGTTTGTTCCACAGTTACTGTTGTAAAGTCTCTAAAAAATAACAAGCCTTTTACAGCTGTCATTTTTGTCCAAGAACAGGTAATGTAATTAGTGTTACTTCACTGACACAGAGGGGGAGAGTTACTAAAACACACATAACCTGATATAGTAGCCAATCAGCCTCTAGGTTTTATTATCAAAGCTAACTCAAACAACCTGTAGTTAGAAGCTGACTGGTTACTGTGCGCAGCTGCACCACATTCTATGTGCTTTAGTTTTAGTAAATCTCCCCCAGAGTGCTTACAAACTGACTAAACAAGCATCTTTGTAGCTAAATAAATAACACCCATTGATTTATTTCCAAGTTCCATTTTTTTTATATTTTTTTTAATTCTGAAAAAGATAACATGTTTAAAATATTTGTGTGACCCCTTTCATACTGTACCATCCCAGGCGTTGAAGGTAAAATGCTGCTATTTTTAGCGGCGCTTTACCGTCGGATTTGCGGTGCTTTTCAGCCACTAGCAGATCAGTTTTACCCCCTGCTAGCGGCCGAAAAAGGGTTAAAACCACCCGCTGTAGCGAGCAGCATTTTGCCAATGGCACGGCGGCGCTGCCCATTGATTTCAATGGGCAGGAACGCATTGGGAGTGGTGAGTTCACCGCTCCTAATGCACTCCAAAGAAGCTGCTGGCAGGACTTTTTCTGATGCCCTGCCAGCTCACCACTCCAGTGTGAAAGCCCTCGGGCTTTCACACCGGAGTTAATGGAGCAGCTGTTTTAGGGCGCTTTGCAGGCGCTATTTTTAATGCTATAGAGCCTGTAAAACGCCCTCCGTGTAAAAGGGGTCTTAGAAAGAAAAGAAGAAAAAACTGTTGCAGTGTGGTGCAGAAATGTTTAATATGGTATGATGTTTTATGCAATAGTATTGCAATATGCTGATTCTGCTTTTGAAACATTGTGTCTGATTCCTTTGTATTTTATCATGCCAGTTGAATGTTATCCAAAGGCGTACAACATAACTATAACGGTGGGAGAATGCAGCACACCAGAAATGGTATCTATGAATTATTGTATTGGGCATTGTACTACTTATTCCAAGTAAGTACACATATTTTTAAATACTTACCTTTTCCTTTTTTTTTTTCACATTAACAAGTTTATTAAAGCTTTAAGGGGTTGTAAAGATACATTTTTCCCCCCTAAATAGCTTCCTTTACCTTAGTGCAGTCCTCCTTCATCCCTGCTCACTTCCTGTTTGAAGGATGAGGTAAGTGAAGGAGGACTGCACTAATGTAAAGGAAGCTATTTCGGGAAACATTTTTTTACCTTTACAACCCCTTTAAATATGACCAAACATAATACAGTCAAGTTATTTTTCAAATACATGTCAAAGTTAGATATTAGCGTGTCTACAACGCAAATGTTCAGCAAGAAAAGAACAACATTGTATGTCAAATTCCCTCACAATGATAACAGAGTTATACAGATAACGATATTAAATATGAGAGAATAAATATATCAGTTTAGCAAGTTATAAGTAGCAAAAACTGAGTTTAATTAAGTAAATGAAATAACATATGGTGAGGAATTACCTTTTCCTTCAGTTTTTTAATTGTATATGTGCAATACAGGTTGAAGGAAAAAAAAAAAAAAAAACAATAAACAAAACAAAAACAGGCAAGTAAACTATTGAAAAACAAAATGGTCATACTATGTAACTTCAACTTAAGGGGGTTGTAAAGGTACAATTTTTTTTCCTAAATAGCTTCCTTTACCTTAGTGTAGTCCTCCTTCACTTACCTCATCCTTCGATTTTGCTTTTAAATGTCCTTATTTCTTCTGAGAAATCCTCACTTCCTGTTCTTCTGTTTGTAACTCCACACTGTAATGCAAATCTTTCTTCCTGGTGTGGAGTGTTGTGCTTGCCCCCACCCTTGAACTACAGGAGAGTCACGACACTCTCTGCATTGCAGCTAGAGAAAGGATCTGTGTGTTAGTGGATGTCCTGACTCTCCTGTATCCAAAGGAGGGGGAGAGCTTGACACTCAACACCAGGGAGAAAGCCTCCCATTACTGTGTGGAGTTACAGACAGAAGGACAGGAAGTGAGGATTTCTCAGAAGAAATAAGGACATTTAAAACAAAATCGAAGGATGAGGTAAGTGAAGGAGGACTGCAAGGTAAAGGAAGCTATTTAGGGGGAAAAAATTGTACCTTGACAACCCCTTTAAAAGGGTTGTAAAGGTTCATGTTTTTCCCCCTAATGCATCCTATACATTAAGGTGAAAAACATCTGACAGTTACGCCCCCCCCAGCCCCCCCCCGTCTTACTTACCTGAGCCCGTTCACCTGCTGCGTTCGCCCCCAACGTCCTCTTCTCCACTCAGTCTGGCCGTGGATTGGCTAGAGTGGATGAATTGATAGCAGCGCAGCCATTGGCTTGCGCTGCTGTCAATCATATCCAATGACGCAGCGCTCCGGGGGCAGGGCCAGGTGATACAGTGAGCGGCTATAGCCGCTGACTGTATCATGGGTGCGCCCCACAAGAACTAACAACCATGGGAGAGAGCGCCCATAAAGGGGGTTAGTTCTTGTGGGGAGGAGCCGAGACAGCCGCCGAGGGACCCCAGAAGACCAGGTTCAGGGCCACTCTGTCCACAGTGGAGGTATTTAAAAAAAAAATTATCCTTTACAACCCCTTTAAAAGGACTCTGTTGCATAGATCTCCTAGAAGACCTTTACAGACTCCAGGCAGCAACATTATAAATGATGACTAAGCCTAGGTTCACACTGACTGCGGGAAAGAAATTGTGCGAGTTCAGCTTAAATCGCACAATTTTATTCCGGCATGTCAGTCCTCACTTCAGGGGGCGATTTCTGAGGCATTTGTGCGGGTTTCTGCACAGATGTCAAGGAAACCACAACTCGATATTGTCAAAAGTAGTACAGTGCAGAAACGGCAAATACGGCATTGCGCCGATTAGGACGCTGACCTTGCTGGCAATTGCCACCAATTAGGCATGTGATGTGACATGTCAAATTGGATGCTAAATCGCATCAATGTGAACCAGGGCTCACTGTGAGAAAATGAACCCTGAATAATATTAATAAATACATAAATAAAAAATGTGTAATTGCTGATCAATGCCACTGCTTTCTAACATTTTCTTAGTCATTGACTTGATTTTATAGAAATATGAATTCACACACTTTTCTGACAGTTAGTTAAATCATTCAGCATCTGTCATTGAAAAGCATTAAAGCAAACTTAGGCCTCGTACACACGACCGAGAATCTAGTCGTAAAAAAAAATACTTTTTTTTTCCTCGACAAGGTTCTTGTCAGGCTTGTCAAGAATCTTGTCAGGCGGCGTACACACGGCAGAGAACCTTGACGGGCAGAACACATCGTTCCGCCCGTCGAGGTTCTCTGCCGGCCGTCGAAATCGGCGACCCGCCCGTCGGGAATGGCAACCAGCCATTCATACAGGCGGGCCGTCGAGCAAAAAGAGAGCGTGCTCTCTTTTCGCTCGACGGGATTCCCGACGGGCGGGGCGAGCGCTCTGTGTACACACGGCCGAGGTCCTCGCTGGAATGCAGCTTGTGTACGCCGCCTCAAGCTTTCCTTGCATACACACTGTCAAGACAAAATCTCGTTGTTCTCAAACGCGCTGACTTACAACACGTACAACGGCACTATAAAGGGGAAGTTCAATTCCACTGGCGCCACCCTTGGGGCTGCTTTTGCTAATCTCATGTTACTGCGTGTTAAGTAAAAGTTAGGTGAGAGACGATTCGCGCTTTTCAGTGTTCGTGCTTTTCAGTCTGTTACAGCGTGACGAATTTGCTATCTCCATTACGAACGCTACTTTTATCGAAGGTGCGCTCCCGTCTCATACTTTATTCTGAGCATGCGTGGGTTTCTAAGCATACACACAAACGTGTTTCTCGTCGTAAACCAGCCCGACCAGAAACACGATGAGGAAATTGAGACTCCCGATGAGAAAAAAATATTCTCGTTAAATTCCATGACAGTTTTCTCCACGAAAAACATGTGCCGCGTACACACGGCAGAGAACCTCGACGGGCAGAACACATCGTTCCGCCCGTCGAGGTTCTCTGCCGGCCGTCGAAATCGGCGACCCGCCCGTCGGGAATGGCAACCAGCCATTCATCCAGGCGGGCCGTCGAGCAAAAAGAGAGTCTGCTCTCTTTTCGCTCGACGGGATTCCCGACGGGCGGGGCGAGCCAGGAGCGTACACACGGCCGAGGTTCTCGCTGGAATGCAGCTTCCAGCGAGGTTCTCGCTGGTTTCCAGCGAGAACCTTGGTCGTGTGTACGCCGCCATACACACGACCGTTTTTCTAGGCAAAAAAGCTCTGCCACCAATTTTCCTGATGGATTCTGTCGAGGAAAATGGTAGTGTGTACGAGGCTTCAGATATTTAACTAGCATTTTCAGAAGGAAACCAATAATGGCAGCTCCCATAATTGCCTCATGATTTAATCACTTTAATATTACCCCTCTCTTGTGTTTTAGGTGTTTTAGGTTCACACTGCGATTTTACCACGATTTTGCCGTGATTTTTCCGTGATTCGCGGCCACGATTTCAGGGAATGCCAGTCTATAGAGCTGAATTTGCATCGGACACGGATCAAACTCGCATATGACCCTTTTTCAACGCTGCTTAGATTCGCACCACACTGATGTGAACGGCACTAATGGAAAACACAGTTATTTTAATGACTTGCGAATTTGAGCGATCACAAAATTCGCAAAAGAATTTGCAGCAGTGTGAACCCAGCCTAACTGAGCAGCAACAATCCCTGAAGCTGGCTTAAAGTGTTGCTAAACCCACAACAGTAAAATCAGTCTGTATATGCAGAAAAGCATGCTTGTTATACTTCCTGTGGAACCTAAGGAGTTAATCCCCTGCATTGTGTAAAACAGCCGTTTGATCCTGTCTTCTCTGATCCTCTTCTTCTTTCACTGTCCTCTAATAATTTTCTGATAACACAGAGCCTACGGAGTCAGGCTGCACATGCTCAGTTTGATGTGTATTGCTAGAGAGGTTTTTTTTGGGGGGAGAGTGTATGTGTCAGCACAGGGCCAATCAGCACTGTCCAGACAAAGGGTCAGGTGTCTTGCAGTATCATAGGACAGTCAGAAAACTTCTCCTACAAGTTTTAACCAGTGCTCAGCTGGACACTGATTAAAGTCACAAGACTGCTATATACTGATGAAGAGAAAAGGTATTTAGCAGTTTATATTTACTAAAATAATTGCATGTCTATGTTTTGTGTACGGTGGGAGACCAGATCTAGTGAATGCAGGGTCCTGGGTTTAGCACCATCTAAAGGTCAAGTGAGACTTTTTACACAGTGCTTTAGAGCCATAAATACTGGGATGCTTTGACACATATACAGTACATCCACCCAGTGTCGGGACAAGGTCATTCAGTGCCCATGGTGAAGATAGCAAACTGTGCCCCCACCCTACTGGATGTAAAGAAATATTCAGTGTAATTTCAAAACAAGAAAATACCAGTCCCTCCCACCAATAGAGAGATCACTCCACATGCAGCAGGACTAGTGGGCAGTGCAGGCGCTGCCCCGCAGCTGGATTTACAACACAGACAGGACACACGTACAGGAGGAGAGAGCGGTGAGTCATCAAGAATCAAGTTATTACAGTATTAAAAAATCTGTGGGGGCCGCGCACATTCCAAGGACTACGAGCCACCTTCTTAGGGGGAATGAAGTGTCTGAAAAGCCATCCCGGGTGTTTGCAACTGTCCCCCCACTGCACTGATCATCCCTGGCTGTCAATGGTCAATCTTCCATGTGTGCAGGGTGGGTCACAGTGGGTCCCCACCTTTGGAGGCCCGTGTGCAGTGAACACCCTGCACACATGGATGATACGCCACTGCTGAGAGAGAATGGAGGTGAAGGGCTTGTGCTGGGTGCAGGAGTGCACTCTGCACATCTTACAGACAGTTTTGCAGGCACAGCGGCACCGGCTAGTGTGTATAGTGAGACACAGTTGTGAAGCACACTGCTGGAAATTGTACTGAAATCATACCCCCCTCCAGCAAATTGTACCGCTCATAGAATCTGATCCTTTTGACCCCCCTCCCTCGTACCAGCCCTGCATCCACCAACAATCAGGGTTAAAAGCTGGGCCCGCCTTGTCCTACCTCCCAAAGTTTGGCGTTGGCCCACTACTGTGACCCATCAGGTGGCTTCACTAACCAGTATTGAGGTTTGTATTGATAGCAGGCAGACCTATTGACCAGGAAAAACGTGAGATGGTATGGCACCTCAGGGTGGCTTTATTAACAGTAAGGCCGCGTACACATGTGTGGTCAAAACCAATGAAAACGAACTGAAGGTCCATTTCATCAGTCCAAACCGATAGTGTGTGCGTCCTATCGGTAAGTTATCCTTCGGTCAAAAAAAAGAGAACTTGCTTTAAAATGTAACGGATGGACGCCTAACCGATAGGTCAAAACCAATCGTTAGTACGCACGACCATCGGTTAAAAAGAATCAAGTCGACGCATGCTTGGAAGCATTGACCTTCATTTTTTTCAGCACGTCGTTGTGTTTTACATCACCGCCTTCTAACACGATCGGTTTTTAACCAATGGTGTATAGGCACATCAGACCATCAGTAAGCTTTATTGGTTAACCAATGAAAACAGTCCTTTGGACCGTTCTCATTGGATGGACTGATCGTGTGTATGCGGCCTAAGTGTTACCAAGATTTATATATTCATTGTTGACAGAGGCAAAGTTGAAATTTAAGAAATAATCACTAGACATGTGCATTCGTTTTCGTTAGAATGCATTTTCGTCCGAAAATCTGTTTTTTTCGTTATCGTTTGTTAAAAAGTGCAAGAAACGAAAACCGAAAGATCCGACATAAAAAATGCTTTTTTTCGTTTTCGTTGCGGTAAAAATTCGATATAGAGAGATTTGACATTATAGGGAAAATATTCCACATCATAGAGAAAAGATTTGACATTATAGAAATAATAGATTCGACATTACAGAGAATAGATTTAGATTTATGAGACGTAAAGATTCAACGTTCCGTCAAATATTCGTTTGTTCATTCACCAGCACCCAAAAAGATTCGACGTTCCGTCGAATATTCTTTTGACCATTCGACAGAAACCAAGTATTATTGGATTTTCGGACGAAAGCTATTCCCCAACGAAAAACTAGATAAATCGAAACGATTTTCGGGAGTGACTAAATAAATGTATTTTCCAAACGAAAACGAAAAAACGAAACAGAATATTCCAGTCTGCACATGTCTAATAATCACAAGTGACGTAATTATTTTTTTATGAATTAGTGATATGTATTAATTATATGTGTTTCCAGGTTTTCTCTTGAATATCAAAAAATGATGCAAACGTGTTCTTGCTGCCAGGAAACAGAAACAAGCTCCAAGACCATTGAACTCAGTTGTCCGCTTGGTGAAACACAATCTTACACCTATACCCATGTGGAGGACTGTGCCTGTGTGATCTGTCTAGATGAAAATATTGAGACTGTAGGATGACCCCGAGGTCCTGCCTAATTAACATGAGCTATTGACATAGTTTAGTTGAGTTGTGGGCTGTATTTGTTTAATATAGAATATTAATATACTATAGAATAATGCACCAACATATGGTAAAACTTAATACAGTGATAAGGGTCAAGGCAATGTGAATTTGAGACATTAAACTGATGTTTTGGATATAAAGTAAAGCTGGAAGTGTCTGTGAGATGACTTAATAAATGTTTATGATTATTGCTGCAGTTTACTGTTTTCACTGTTAAAGTGGATGTAAACGCACTCTCATCCTTTCTAAACTACTGGCATAGTGCCGATCTATAAGGATATACATGCCTCCTGCATGTATCCTTACCTGTCAAGTGTCTCCCCTCTGTCTGTTATAAGAACTGAAAACTGCAGATTCTGTGGGTGGGTCTGTTGTCTGGAGCTCAGTGAGTGGAATTGTGATGTCAGTAGAACCCCCCCCCCCCAACCTTTACACTCCCCTTGTCAACATACAAATTCTGCTTTGATCACTAACATCCAGTCAAAATCCAGAAACGTAACCACCAGAAAATGAGTGGGGGTGGGAATTAAAAAATAATGCCTGTCTCAGGTTAGTGCATGAAATATGTAAATAACCTGTCATTCACAGCAAGGGGGAAGAACGGACAAAAGTTTTCTCCTGGTTGTTTATTTATCTCACTAAAAAAAGAAAAGAGGATTGCTCAGGGCTGGATTAACTCTTTGTGGCAAAACTGGGCACAGATGATAGGAAATCTTATACTCTACATTGTGACAGCAAAAAATAAAATACCAAATTCAGGTTTACATCCACTTTAATATATACTCACTAGACAAGAAACAAGGCTGGTTTACTAAAGGAATTGAACATTTTCACTCATTATTTCAATAAATTGAATGAATATTCACTTCATATATTTGAAAATCAAATTCCTGTTCACTTTGATTACCTACCTAATATGCCCAGAAACAGAAACTTGCTTTTTGCATTAATTCAACTGGATATTCTCAACCCCCTTAAACAGTTTCCTTAAGTTGTCTAGTCGTTACCAGGATCCAAATAAGTGTAAACGGTTATTGTTATAAAACAATATATACTTTTTTGTAACATTAAAGTAGTTGTAAAGGAAAAAAAATGTCACCTTAATGCAATCTATGCATTAAGGTGAAAAAACATCTGATGTTGCCGCCCCCCCCCCCCCCCCCCCCCGAGCCCCCGTTTTACTTACCTGACCCGTCGAAAGTCCCGCTCTCGGTTGCCGAGATCCTCTTCGCCGCTCAGACTGGCCGCTGATTGGCTAGAGCGGATGGACTGAGAGCAGCGCAGCCATTGGCTGGCGCTGCTGTCAATCACATCCAGTGATGTGGCGCGCCGAGGGGCGGGGCCGAGTGATACAGTGAGCGGCTATGGCCGCTGGAATGAATCACGGGAGCGCGCCCGCAAGGACTCACCTCCATGCAAGCTCTCTAGATAGCTCAAAAGAGTATGTAAACTGCTACTAATTGTACATCATACTGTAACAGGTAAGCTACTACAGAGAAGGGCTGAAACAATACCTCCATCCATTGGCCCTGGTTAGTTCCTGGTTAGTTTCAAGGACATTGTTTCTAATTTTTAGGGACTTGTTAACGGCTGAAATAGTACCACTGGATTGGTGAAGGACCAATGTGGTGCTCATATTTAAAAAGGGATCAAAGTCTTTACCAAGTGTAACGGCTTTCCCAATATGAGATGGGTTAAAGTCGTTTAGGACACCAAGGCAGCTACCGACACTCCAGTCAGGCGAACAAGAAACCCAGACGAATAATTCTGCCCCAAATACGAGACAAAGCTCTGTGTTGACGGTTAAACTTTATTGGAGGAAATACAGGCTCTTTATATACACTTGAGAATACTGCAGTAACCACATGAACAGTGACCCGAATCCACCCACAACATCACACAATGGTTACATAACGAGCCCCCAGTACACATTATTCTGAGTGTCAATACATCCTTTAGCAGACAACAGGTGAGTTCATTAGCACACTTAAAGGGTTTGTAAAGGAATTTTTTTTATCTTAATAGATTCCTTTACCTTAATGCAGTGCTGTTTTTATGTCCTCATTGTTCGTTTTTCCTCTGAAGTTGCTCTAATTCTTCTCTGATCTCCACACTTCCTGGTTGTCTATTTCCTGATATCCACATTTCTGGGAGCTTTCTCTCTGTGGTCACTAATCAAGGAGGTGTGATTACTGTGTGTCTAAAACCCCTCAGCACCAATCAGTTTTGTTTTCCAAACCATCACTGCCCTGTATTGGCTCTGTGGCTCTGTACAGCAGAGAAACAGGAAACAATATGCAAAAACTAAACTAAAAACTGCAGGTACATTATATGATTGATTTTTATCTATTTGTAATCATTTTTAAAAGGAATCAGTTAACTATTATGTCTCTATACCCTGTAAGCAGTCATTTCAGATTTATTTATTTATTTATTTATTTATTTACAACTCCTTTAATAATAGATAAATGGAAAGCTTCCTCCGACAAGATTAACACTATTTACTTATCCAGACAAAGGCAACATCGTTAAGCAATAGACAATAGAATACAGTCACACCCCACCCCATCACAGCAAATAGTACACAACAGCCAACACACAATATACACACAATATATACAATGTATACAGCATTGAATCTGACTAGCACTGATCAGACTGGGGTTCTCATTCTCCCTGTGCCCCTATTAGAGACACAGTGTGATCTACACATACAAGGCGTCGGGGGAGCTGGACAAGGAGCCTCCAGAACTCTCCAGGGATAGCTAAGCCGCACAAACCCTTCAACCCAAAGTCACTCCTGTCACACATCTCCCCTTTCGGCAGGAGACTAACACAGGAGGAGACCCCAGACGGGTTGGCTCCGAAGTTAGTTAGTAGTTCCAGTGCACCAATGCCGGTATCCACACAGTACCTGAAATAAATTGTCCCAAACAGAGCATTACTTACAGAGCCAACCTCTGCCTCTCTCAGGCCCTGTACACACGATCAGACATGTCCGAGGAAACATGTCCGACGGACCGTTTTCATCGGACAAGGCTGAATTGTCTGTTGGTCTGATGTGCGTACACACCATCGGACCAAAATCCCCTCGGACCAGAACGCGATGACGTAGAACACAACGACGTGATGAAAAAACAAAGTTCAATGCTTCCAAGCATGCGTCGACTTAATTCTGCGCATGCGGGGGATTTTGGTCTGATGGTTTGTGTACTAACCATCGAACCTGTCCGACGGACAGGTTTCCAGTGGACAGATTTCAAAGCAAGCTTAAAAACTTTTGTCCGCTGGAAAACGGTCCGATAGGCCGCACACACGATCGAACATGTCTGCTGAAACTGGTCTGCGGATGTTCGATCGGGTGTACGCGGCCTCAGAGAACATATCCACAACTGGGGAGAGGCCTGGACTGGCCCTTCTCCCTGGAGTCCTTTCAGCCACAGGAGAAAAGACAGGATGATTGGGCTCACTCCGTCTTGCTGTTGGGGATCTGGGCCCGACTGCCCAGCATCCCTGGGGTATACAGGTGGGGGCTGAAGCCCCATCCACATTTAAAGTAAATTCGTCCTCTGTTAGTTAAGGGCAGAGGCCAGCAGACTCTGCCCTGTTGCCAGCCCTTCTGCTGTAAGCCTCACATCATCTGCTCCAGCTAACTGTTGGGGAAGGGGGCCGACTGCCCTGGCTCCCTGGAATGCTGTAGTTGTTGCCGGTGCTGGAGAGAGGTTGGTAGTACTCTGCCCGGTTACCAGTGCTTCAGCTGGGTTGGTGTCATCATTCTGGGGCGCCGTCTGCTGTTGGAACTCCCTTTCACTATTATTGTCTCCCAGGTGCACGAACCCTTGTTGGGAAGGGGAAATGGCTCCTTCTCCTCTCTGCATCTCTGAAATTCACTGGGAAAGAGGAAACATCATCTTCTCACCTCAGGCCTCCGAAAACTGCCACGAGTATAGAGCAGTGGTCCTTCTGCCAGTATTTGAGCAGGTGATGCATAATCTATGACATCCTCTGAACAGTCCATTAAGTCCATACATTCTGTAATCTGTGGCTGGAGGGATGAGCCGACTGCCCCAGCTCCCTGAAACTCCACATTTGTTGCCATTGCTGGGCAGAGTTTGGTAGCACTCTGCTCTGTTGCCAGCACTTCTGCTGGGGACTCCACATCATCCGATTCGGCTTTGGGGATGGCAATCTCCAGATTTTCCACTGCTGATTCTTCAGCCAGAATTTCAGAGTTGTCAACTGGTATTTCCTGATAGTCCCAGGCAAAGGAAGCCCCACCCTGCTGCTGAGCAGAGTCTAGCAGCTGTCTGTAGGCGATCTCCAGCTCCCATTCCTGAACGGCCAGAAACTCTGAATCTTCCTGTGCCCAGTGCTCTTCCGAGACATTCAGTCTTCGCTCTCTGTGCTCCATTATTTCCTCCAAACACCACTCCCAATCACTCCCAAAGTCAGGATCCCTGGACAGGCTCCAATACAACAATCCCAGGTCATCATAGTCAAAGCCTTCCATGGGGCTGTCATTCACTAATCACGGGCACTCTTGGGCTACATACCACCGGAGGGCTCTGTACCTCTCATCCAACCGCATCTCTGCCTAGATCAGCCTGCTTAACTCAGCTGTCCACTCCTGCTTTGGTTGTTCCCCCAATAACAGCATTTGTACATCATACTGTAACCAGTGCCTTACATGGAGGGAGGGGAAAACTTTTCCCTGGCGTTGCTGCTTGAGAGCTAGCGCTTTCTTCCAGAGTTTGCAGCGGATAGAATCAGACCATCCCAGCAGGACCTCCTCTAAAACTGGTCCTCTATGCTGTATCTACATCTCTTGCAACCTCCTTCTGAATTCCTCTTCCATGGCAGCTGGTATCTGTACCTCTCCTGTCCTTTCAGTTGGTGCTGCTGTGACTTCTGCTGCTGCAGCACCTCTTTGCTGTAGCTAATTTGCATAATTTGAAGTATTCCAAGATATAATTTCTCAGTCACCCTATGCCCCTAATGAGCATATGGTGATTTAGAGATAAGGGATGCATGAGGGGCGGAAGCAAGGTTATCTCATAGAGATTCTTGCTTCCACGGGCCCTCCCGTCACACCAAGTAACTATAGACCTGTTAGTATAACTTTTATAGTCGGGAAGATACCGGATAGTTTAATAAAAGTCAACATAGACGAGTTCTTGTTGGAAAAAAATATTTTAAGCAATAGACAGCATGAATGCATGAATTCATAAAAGGCAGATGTTGTCAAACAAACCTGATTTTTTTTTTATGAGCAGGTAAACAAAACTTTGGAAAGGGGGGTGGCTGTGGACATCTTATACAGTACCTGGACTTTGCAAAACTTTAAAAATAGTGTCTAATTCCACATAAAGAGTTCCAGCAAAATCTATAAAGTGCTCCACAATTTGTTTTGCACTTTGTTTTTTTAATATTATTATTCCATTTATTTTTGAACAAGCACTCCATTATTATACATAGTTTAACAAGGTTTTCATACATTTATTCCTTTTAGGTCAAGTTGTAGATTTTTGAGAATGTATCAATTTAATGATGGTGATTAATATTGCTATTAATGTTATTATTTTTGTTACTTTTTATTTCTATTTTTTTCCATGCTGTACGATTGTATAATTCAATTGTATGATGTATGGTTTACATTATACATATATAATTTAAAAAAAATGTATGCGTTATTTCTTATTAGGTCAATTTATTACCAAAAAAGTATAATTTTAACAATAGTGATTTTGATTATTAGGCCGTGTACACACGATCGGTCAAAACCCATCGTGTGTGGGCCCCATCGGTCAGTTATGCTTCGGTCAAAAAAAAGAGAACTTGCTTTAAAATGGAACCGATAGACGCCTAACCGATAGGTCGAAACCGATCGTTAGTATGCAAAAGCATTGGTTAAAAAGCCACGCATGCTTAGAATCAAGTCGACGCATTGAACTTCATTTTTTTCAGCACGTCGTTGTGTTTTACGTCACCGCGTTCTGATATGATCTTTTTTTAACCGATGGTGTGTAGGCACATCAGACCATCAGTCAGCTTCATCGTTAACCGATGAAAACGGTCCTTCGGACCGCGTTCTCGTCGGATGGACTGATCGTGTGTACGCGGCCTTATTGTTATTATTCTATTATTAATATTCTTCCTTTTTTTTCTGATTGTGCAAACAGATTGTGTAATGCAGTGTTTCTCAATTCCAGTCCTCACGCCCCCCCAAACAGGTCAGGTTTTCAGGATTTCCATTATTTTGCACAGGTGATTTAATCAGTTTTACTGCCTTAGTAATTCCCACAGCCTTTTCATCTGAGGGAAATCCTGAAAACATGACCTGTTGGGGGGGCGTGAGGACTGGAATTGAGAAACACTGGTGTAATGTAAGGTACAAACTATACATATACCTGTTTTGAGGTATATTCTATAATTTTTTTTTTGTCTTCTATTTTTTTCTGATTTTTAATAATAGTGATAACTATTATTATTGTTATTTTTTTTTTCTTTCCTCTTCTATCTTTTTTGAAACAATATAGTTCAGCATTCATGTTCTCATTTTTGTATGTAAATATTGACACTCCCTTTACGATTGACTATTTGGTTTTAATTATGACCCAGTGGAGGGGACATTGTATCAATATCAGTTCTTTCTAGCCTGCATGAAGGGGGCCCTTGGACACCCAAAATGCATTGGCTCCTTTTTGGTATTGTACCCCTGAGCTCTAATGGAATAAAGTTGTATCTGGACCTCTTAGCAATGGTGTGGCACTTCAATTTCAATTCTCGTTGCATGTCAGTTTTTGGTCAGTGATGTCACCACATCCCTACCCCCTTGTATGTAAATCTGATGCCCTGTACACACGATCGGTTCATCCGATGAAAACAATCTGATGGATTTTTTCATCAGATATCGGATGAAGCTGACTTTCATCAGTCTTGCCTACACACCATCAGTTAAACAACCAATTGTGTCAGAACGCGGTAACGTAAGACACAATGACGTGCTGAGAAAAATGAGCTTCCGAGCATGTGTCGACTTGATTCTGAGCGTGCGTTGATTTTTAACCGATGGATTTTTAACCACAGACAATCATTTTTTTAACCATCAGATAATTTTAAAACAGGTTCTACATTTTTTCGTCGATGGGAAAAAACGATGGGGCCCACACACAGGGCCGATCCGTCCTATAGGCTCACTATGCAAGCTGCTTAGGGCCCGCAAAGCTGCGGAGGGCCCCCCAAATTACTAGAGGCCCCGTCTGGTGAGAAGTCATTTTCGGCCCCTCACCCCGCTTCTCAAATCGCTGGCTGCATGGGAGAAGAGGTAAGAAGTCAGCATCCCGACTTCTCACTTTAATGTGACATGTCATTTTGCTTAGGGCCCCAGGGAGGTCAGGATCGGCACTGCCCACACACGATCGATTTGTCTGATGAAAACGGTCCATCAGACCGTTTTCATCAGACAAACTGATCATGTGTACGCAGCATAATGACAGCTCCAGACAGCAAGCGATAGAGTGCAGGTGGGTGCATTGGTGTATTGGAAGGTTTTTTCTTTCATCAATCAATTGTTCATTGTGAA
This sequence comes from Rana kukunoris, assembly GCA_029574335.1. Taxonomy (NCBI): domain Eukaryota; kingdom Metazoa; phylum Chordata; class Amphibia; order Anura; family Ranidae; genus Rana; species Rana kukunoris. The sequence goes on along the minus strand of CM056059.1, from coordinate 216,848,038 downwards.
TGATGCTGCATTTACAACACTAGATTTCCTAGGTTTTTACAGTTTTATAAAGGATTTTTTTTTTAAACTTTTGTGTGTTTATTTTCAATTTACTTTTTTTGGTGAATGAGTAGAGGCACTAAGTATTCCTTACTCATTCACTTATTTATGCAGGGAGGTATGGATATCTAGGGGCCAGGGTTGTGGGAAGGGTCCTTGTTCCAATTAGCATGGGAACCCCCTCCATGTTGAGGGCATGTGGCTTGGTTTGGTTCAGCAGACTACAAGTTGTAAAGCATTCATACAATCTAGAAAGGCCAGCAGACAGGCAGGACTCACAACACAAAAGAGTTTTCAAGTAAACTTAGATTAAATTGTTAAAGCGGAGGTCCACTTTTCTTTTTTTTTTAAAGCCAGCAAATACTGCAGCTGCTGACTTTTAAGAAATGGACACTTACTTGTCCAGCGTGATAAGGCTGAGCTTTCTAAAAAAAGTTTTAGAAAGCTGGTGTATGGAGGTAACATTTAGAGCTATCGTGAATGTAATTTACTTTGAAGAAACAGGGGCAGGACGGTGACGATCTCAGTGTCTAGTATTTACACTTGACATCTATTCTATTCACTATCCTTCTGTATAATGTACAAACAGCCTGTTAGTTTTTCCTAAACGATCAATGCCACTAGCTATAGCCAATAACACTGATCATTGTATTCTGATAGTAGGTAAGTCTCCTTGCTATCAGAATAAATTCAGTGGGAAGGATTTCCTCATTCACATCAAATGTGGATCTGGGAATCACATACATTTTTTTTAATTCAAAATGCCAGCTGAATAAAAAAAAAACATCAATGTATAGGCTGCTTAAAACTTTGTTACAGCTTTAATGCAGCACTAAAGATAAGATCTGAAATTGGTTTGTATTGACATTAGAGAATCCAATTTTCGAAACTGGTTAGGACTTGGTTAAGGCTTTAATGTAGTACTAAAGATTAAATCTGAAACTGGTTTGTATTCACATTACAGGAAATGGATTTAGTTTGCAGATGAGGAAATAACAGAAACTGACAAAACAGGATTTTTCTAGGTATTTACTGTAGTTATTGGATGAAAGGTATATGATGAGCGCAGACGAATTAAACTAAATGAAGGGGGGGGGGGGGCAAAAACTAAATAAAATGACTAATAAGCGAAAAGTATGTGCCGTGTATAGAGTCAAAATATATTAAGTGGTTGTGAAGTGCTACACAAACAAATTCATCAGTGACAATAATGTGTGAACACAAACTAGGTATATAATGTGACACAAATAGCAGTAGGCTGAATTAGCCTATATCTGTGCTGGTGTGTACAATGTAAATGAAGTGCTGATGCACTATTCAGTAAAAATGCTGGTGAATCAGAGACGATACTTCAGATATCCAAACTAATATCAACAGGAAACAGTTCATTAATGATAAAGTTATTGAACCAGTGTCATTCATAAGTGCTAATAAATTCTTATGGTAGACAGAACTTCTTTTCTTCCTGATACTGTGCTCACAGAGCGCTTACCTTAGCGGCTTAGACCGACCGGGCAGTAGCTTAAAACAGTAGGGGAAATCCTCTCCCGAGCGACGTGTCATGGATGCCTCTGAAACAGTCTCGAGCATCCACAGGTCCAGTCAGGGAAAGGTTGATAGTCCAATCAGGAAAAAAATACAAAGTTCCAGATCGTGAAGTACGTTGAGCCAAAAATGTTATTAGTAAGGCTTACATAAAGCAAGAAAAGATAAAATAACAATCCAATGGTGATATAGCTCTGGCACAGACGGACGTCACTTCTGGTCCCGTGGGTGCCTACGTGGAATAGGCCACAGGATAACCACAGTGCTGGGAGCTTTCTCCCCGTGGTCACTAATCAAGGAGGTGTGATTACTGTGTGTCTAAAACCCCTCTGCACCAATCAGTTTTGTTTTCCAAACCATCACTGCCCTGTATTGGCTCTGTGGCTCTGTACAGCAGAGGCAGGAAACAACATGCAAAAACAAAACTAGAAACTACAGGTACATTATATGATTGATTTTTTATCTATTTTTAATCGTTTTTAAAAGGAATCAGTTAACTAGTATGTCTCTATACCCTGTAAACAGTCATGTCAGCATAATTTATTTATTTATTTACAACTCCTTTAATATATTGTCACCCAGTATGGTTGGTAACTAGGCAAGTAAAAAATGGATTAATAAATAAATGAACCTTTCTGCTCTATGTTTGAAATGAAAACTCCACTGTGCAAACCAGTAATAGCAGCTGTATACTAATAACCCCATTTAAAATGTGAATATGTCTAAAAAAGATCCATAAAATTGATTAAAAAATGGTAATAACACAATTTAGTATACAAAGTGATTAACAGTAAGGACTAAGCATAAGTTGGCATTTAGTGTTCAGATCAGCATAAATATTAGCAAGGCCACCTCAATGCAGTGAGCAGCAGTACATTTTAATATACATGGAACTTTACCGCCAGAGTGCATTTATGACTTTGATGCTAGTCCTATCCTAATTTTATGCACTATCCAAAAAAAAGGTAGCAACGTGGGCAAGGGAACAAAGGGGCTTCCAAAATAATTATTACAGCAGGGGAAGTTCTCTGAGCTTTTCTTCTGCCAGCCATCTTTTGGGCCCTGAAAGAGCTTTGATGCATTAGTGACAGTCCCAGGTAACCTGCATGCGGTATAGGTACAGTGTAGGTATGGCATAGTCTCAGCACAGGTGCAAGATAGAAGTGGTTCCTATGCAGTAAATGTGTGGTATACGGGCAGTCTAGGTTTTGGAAAAAGTGCAGTATAGAATGCAGTATGGGTGTGGTATGGATTGTGCATGCATGGTGTCCTGCTTTCAGTCGCTTAGTTCCTGCTAGCAGTATGGACAATGGGCAAATAACCCTCTCACTAGGGATGCAACCGTGACCTCTGTCTGTATAAGGGGAGCCTCCTTGGTCTCTCCAAAAGCCTCCGGGATCAGCGGTGAGGAGCAGAGGGTGGGAGGACACTCCAGTCTCTCTGAGGCAGTGGTGCAGGTGCTATGATGTGGGATCTGCCCCAGTGATCTCCCAGGCTCGGTCCTCCGTTGGTATGGTTTCCCGCTGACAGCTGAGAATCCAGGTACGTTTTTGGGATCTGTCGTGTAATATTGTCCCATATGACTGTTGTCTCAAACTACATTTTCCAAGATGCTCAGCACTCTACAGTACATAGAAATCTATGGGCTTGCTTAGCTGTAGTTCTCTCCCTGCTCGCCAGAGGAGAATGATGCGGCAAAAGCACCTTGTCCCCATGTTGATGAGGACAAGGGCCTCTTCCGGACCCTAGCCATTGGTTGTTGGGGTCTACGAGGGGGGGGGGGGGGCTTACCAGAATGTGAAAAGCCCTGTTAAAGGCCCCCAGATCCCAGCCATTGTACCCCTACCCATTCACCTCCCCTGCTGATGTCTTCTGCCTCTGCTGGTTCTTCTCCGCTGTCCGGTACTTCTCCGTTCTCCGCTGATGTCTTTTAGCCCTCTCTGATTTTTCTCCCTCTGCTCGGTCTTCTCTGCTGTCTTCTCGATCTTTTGCTGTGTCTTCTCTGCTGTCTTCTCCTTCTGTTCTTCTTCTGATGTTGATTCAATGCTCTCTTCCACTCTAATGTTGGGGTCGCAGTGTACAATTACTTATATTTACATAGGGCGGGGTCACCGGGTGACATCTTATGACATTACCATCCGAGGCATGATGAGGTGTTGACATCAAAAGGGGTGGGGCCCCCTGAGTGACATCACTTAGTGACCCCGCCCTATGCCAAAATAAGTAGTAGCACACTGAGCCCCCAGCATTAGAGCGGGAGAGAGCATTGAGTCAACATCAGAAGAAGAACAGCAGGAGAAGACAGCGGTAAAAACCCGGCAAAAGAGAGTGGGGGGTTCTTTAGAGCACAAGTCACATTCCAAAGTCGGATCAGTTAAGACAGGGATCTGTTTGATCCAAATTCAGTAATATTCAATGGGCTGAAGTAGGATCAAAGTCGGACCAAATTAGTGCAGGAAGCATTTTCAAAGTCGGGCCGACTTGTGTCGGACCAGTTAAGACGGCTCTCATAGGGAAACATTGATTTTCACGCGTCATGCGACATGAGCTCCCAATGTTGGAGCGTTTATCGTACCAGTGTTAACCTGGCCTCACTCCATATTGTTATAGCCCAGCACCTGGCTACACAAAACACATGTTTTTCTTTTGTTTGTTTTTTCTTGTATTTTTATTTCCAAGGATTGAGTTTCATTGGAACTGACAAAACAGGATCTTTCTAGGTATTTGCAACACACTAGGTATTTTAATTTTTTTTTACCAAGAACAGAATTTCAATGAAACTGACAAAATAGTATTTTTCTAGGTATTCATTGCAGTCTCCTATAAATGCAAAAGCCAGTTGCTTTTTTTTTTTACCAACGGTTGGTTTAAACAAAACCGGCAAAACTGGATTTTTGTTGTTTTTTACTGTAGTATCTTAAAGATGCAGTACACTAGTTTTTTTTGTTTCCTTTTTTACCAAGAATTGGATTTCAACAAAACTGACAAAACGGAATTGGTAATTTTTGAAGGTATTTACTATAGTATCTTGTAATTTAGAATACGGGGACTGCCTGTACTGATTTTGTTTTTTTACCAACGATTAGATTTCAATGATACATTAAAAGCATAATTTAATGTGCTTTCACAGGGGTGGAATTTGGCCACGATCTAACATGGCCTCTTGAACTGAACACTCTGCTGACATAAGGGACACAGTACCCATAAGAGCCAATCTAGTCACCGTATATTCAACACTGCCCAGCCTCGCTCAGCCTAGGGGCCTTGCAGGCATGTCCTGAAAGCGGAAAAACAAGCCACTGGAGCCCCTGGACTGACAGACTTCTTCAGTGGCTTGCGGCCACACAGGAGCCAAGATGGCATTGGATACAGAGCTCGGAAGGACACTTTTTCTTCCTCGCCACACTCTGCACAGCGTGAGTTGGCTCACATGAAGTGCTCCAGCCCTGCAGCTACTCCGAACAAGGACATAAATAAGAGAGCTGCTTCCTACCCTTTCAAGCCATGTAGCCCCAGTAAGAAAAAAAAACACTGCACTTTCACAATGCTGAGGGGAAGGTGGATGATAATTATGATGATGTTGATAAGGAGGAGGAGGAGAGTGATGATTCTCTTGCTGATTTATCTGCATCTGATAATGCAGTGTCTGAGCACACAGTGAAGCAAATGCTCATAATCCTGCAAAATGGCATTCAAAAAGATCTTTCCAGATCAATCGTCAGCTTCCAGTTACAGGTAGATGAAATAGAAGACTGTACTGATGAAGTGGAGAGACAACTCAAAGATTTCACTGATGCTTACAATGAGCTGGTTGATGCCCACAGCTCCAACAAGCTCAATCTAAGCTAGCAGATCTTGAGTATTGCTCTTGAAGAAACAACCTTAAAAATCCAGGGTATCCCCGAGCCGGTTCCCCCTCAGGAGCTAACGCAATATTTGCATTACAATGAACTGGTTGATGCCCACCACTCCAACGCACTCAATCTAAGCTGGCAAATCTTGAGTTTCGCTCTTGAAGAAACAACCTTAAAAATCCAGGGTATCCCCCGAGCCGGTCCCCCCTCAGGAGCTAACGCAATATTTGCAAAGCCTCTTCAATATCCTTGTACCCACTCTGTCTGCTTAAGACCTACTTATTGACAAGGCCCACAGGATTTAAGCCACCCAACATTGCAGCAGACAAGTCAAAGGATGTCCTAACCTGCACATTTTTTCCAGACCGAAGAGAAACTATTCAGAGTGGCTAGAAACACACTTTGAAGACACTAAAAGATTTATTATTGCTCAACTCTTCTTAGCATTCCATATCCAACACTAACATAAAAACAGTGGCATGACAATAGCCATAGCACAGAAAATCTGTGTATTAACCACTTGCCCTCTGGGCACTTCCTAACCAGACTGATTTTCAGCTTTTGGTGTGCTCACATTTTGTAACACTGTGCCCATATGAAAAGTGATTTTTTTTCCCACAATTCTTTGCAAAATTAAGATTTTTTTCCACAAAATTGTCATATTAACAGGTTATTTACACCCTAAAATACATTCTCCTACTGCTCCCGAGTATGGCAATACCACATGTGTGAGACTTTTACACAGCCTAGCAACATACAGAAATCCAACATTCAGGGAGCACCATCAGGCGTTCTAGGTGCATAAATTACACATACTGTATAATTTCTTGACTACCTCTTACACTTTTTTTTTTTTTAAACAATAGATTTTTATTAAATTTTCAACCATGTATACATAAGGAAAGCAGTAGATACAGGACACAATATACAGTACATAGTGAAAACTAAAAAAAACAGAAGCAAAAGTATTATCACATCTTACATAACGACAATACAGCGCCTATGTATGAGCTACAAGCATTCTCATTGGATTGACCTCCTTAAGAGGTTGGGCCTGTCACCCCCTGTGGGTTCAAACTGTGACCAGGCAACCTGAAAGGTCTGTTCCATGTAGTCTCATCGGGACCTGAATGAGGGCCCCCGAAGCAATTCCGTTCAGTAAGATTTCCTCACCTTGATAATGATCGAAACTAAACAGACCATAGAACTTTAAAACAGTGATATCGAATGATATAAACAACCGTAAACATAACCATCTTTCAATGGAATAGAAGAGAATACCATACCATACCCTACCACCATAAGACGTTGTGACCAGGCAACCTGAAAGGTCTGTTCCATGTAGTCTCATCGGGACCTGAATGAGGGCCCCCGAAGCAATTCCGTTCAGTAAGATTTCCTCACCTTGATAATGATCGAAACTAAACAGACCATAGAACTTTAAAACAGTGATATCGAATGATATAAACAACCGTAAACATAACCATCTTTCAATGGAATAGAAGAGAATACCATACCATACCCTACCACCATAAGACGTTGAGATATTTAACCATTAAAGAATCGTGAAAACATACATATGTGTTCATAAATGTGAGGGGGCATATTTAGACTTCCTCCAAACCTCCCAATGTTTATGAAAGGATTGAGATCTCCTTTCTGTATAGGCTAGTATCCTTTCCATGGTGTACTGTGAGTTCACTCTTGCTATCACCTCTGCGATACTAGGGGGTGATTGCGAGCGCCAGTTCTTAGCTATAGATATGCGTGTAGCATACAGGATGTGGATGACAACCTTCCTTGTGAGCGGCGAGAAATGTTCAATACCTAGACTCAGTAAGGCTAGAGCAGGGGTAATTGTGAGACTGACTGCTGCGACTGCCCACAAAGGTTGTAAGACAGTGCAGTTCCAGAAAGTATGGAGCAGACTATCTGCTGAGAGACAGTTTCTCCAACAAAGTGACGAAATAGAGTTGTCCATTTTATGCAGTCGGACAGGAGTTAAATACCACCTATGTGGCAGTTTCTGTGCGTTATCCCAATGGTCTACACACGCCGATGACTTCCCATTATATTTTATCGCCTCGTGCCACTAATGTAAGGGAAATTCTGCTTGCAATTCGTGTTCCCATTTTAACATATTAGGGCTTTTTGACTGAATATAGAGAGGGGATGAAAATTTGTAGAAAAGGGATATCCCTTTATGTTTGCAGTAGGGTTTGCTTAGAAGGAAGTTCCAAAGGTTTTGCGGAATATTGATGGGCCCTCTAGGGTTGGTTCGTGAGTAGTGTTGTATTTGGAATAGTCTATACCTGTCTACTGCTCTCTGCTCAGATTGGGGAGGTGCAGAGTAATGTGCCCCCCCCCTCATCCATGGTTGGGCCGTAAAATTTGGGATAAGATAATTGTACGTCGCTAATGGAATTTGTATGGTCTGGATGGGGACATCTTCAAAGTGATTATTAGTTAAATGAGACCAAGCGTCTAGAGATGTTTGTATAGTCGGATATTGCGGAACTGCGGGTTTATGATGCAAACTCGCAGCCAGCGCCAGTGTCGGGAGGTTGTGGCCGGGAGTAATTGCACATTCAATGTCCGACCATTTGTTATCGGATTGGCAGGAGAACCAGAAGCGTAGTTGATCTAAAATTGCAGCTTGTAATATAATTGCGCGTTAGGAAGGCCAACTCCTCCCAGCTGTTTAGGTTTATAGAGGTGTGCTAGCGCGATCCTGGGCTTCTTACCTCCCCAGACAAATCTCCTGAGGGAGTTGTCCAGTTGATTGAAGAACCTCTGCGGGATCGGGATGGGCAGTGTCCTAAAATGGTACAGGAGCTTAGGAAACACCTGCATCTGATATGCAGCTATTCGTCCTAGCCATGTAAGCCGAAGAGCGCTAATTTGATTAAGCTCTGCTTCCACTTTTGTCAATAGGGGGGGGGGAATTATTGGCATATAGCTTAGTCGAAGAGGCAGTCAATTGTACACCCAGATAAGGGAGGATCCCAGGTACAGGGGAATATATTTTGCAATTTATACTTTTCACCTTTGGCCATATTAAGTGTTAAAGCGTAGCATTTGGACGTGTTGACCTTGTAAAAGGAGGTTTTACCGAATTTGCATAGTAGAGATTGAATCACAGGTAGGGATTCCACTGGATTAGTCACAAGAATAATGTCATCAGTGAAGAGACCTATTTTATGACTCTCAGAGCCAATTACAATGACCTTTATTTCCTCGCTAGACCTGATGTACTCTGCCAACGGCTCAATAATTAGGGAAAAAATTATCGGAGAGAGTGGGCAGCCTTGGCGAGTGCCATTGGAGAGCTTAAAAGGGTCAGATAGCATGCTAGAGGAATAAACTCTGGCCATGGGATTAGAGTATAATGACATAATCGCCGAGTGTATTAGGCCCGATAGACCAAATTTAAGAAGCGTCCTTGACAGGTATCCCCAATGAGCCCTATCAAAGGCTTTTTCTGCATCAAGAGCCAGGAAAGCACTAGGAGTCTGCGTGGCCTCCGCAAATCTCAGGAGGTCCAGCATCCGCCTAGTTCCATCTGGCGCCTGCCTTCCCTTTACAAAGCCAACCTGATCCAGTCCTATAAGGGAGGGGGTTACGTCCATCAGTCTGTTCGCCAGGATCTTAGCATATAGTTTTAAGTCAGAATTTAGCAGGGAAATGGGCCTGAAATTTTGCGGGATCGACGGGTCCTTGCCCGGCTTTGGTAGGGAGACTATCACTGCTTGCAGCATTTCTGCTGGAAAGGAGCCTGTGGAGGCAGCTATATTATAGATTTCCACCAGATGTGGGGCGAGCAGCTTAGAGAACGCCTTATAATACTCGGTGGAAAAACCATCCGCACCCGGTGACTTATGCATAGGCAATGACCTAATAGCATCTTCAACTTCCTGGGTAGTTATAGGTAGGTTTAATTTACGTAGGGAAGGATCGTCAACAGAGGGGAGATGAACACCCCACAAAAAATCATCAATCTCCTCTGGCGTGGGTTGATGTGTATCTGGGTCTAACTTCAAATTGTATAGGGCTTCATAGTAATCCCTAAACACGTTAGCAATATCTTTGGGATTTTGAAATGTCGCATTAGTACGGTGGTGCCTAAGGTGTGTAAGATTGGAGCGGGCCTGTCTTTTCTTAAGTTGTGAGGCTAGTAGTTTTCCTGCCTTATTATTTTGGGAATAATAAGAAACCTTCAGCCGCTTAAAGAAGGTGTCATAGTCTGCCCTAAGGGCCTGCCGTAATTCCTCACGGCAGGCATTCAGGCATTGGAGAATATCATTGGATCTGGTGGCGGGATTCTTATGCTGCGCTTCGAGGTCTGCTATAGACTCAGGCAGTTGCACCACATGTTGCTGTTTCTTTTTCTTTTCCCTGGAGGCAACCTGTATAAGAATGCCCCTAGCGAAAGCCTTGTGTGCACACCACGTAGTCATAGGAGAGCACTCGCCATTGCTATTTAGAAAAAAATATTCTGTCAGCTTTTCATTTATTTCATCTCTTATTGTGGGATGCGACAGTAGGAAGGTATTGTTGCGCCACAGCGGTCTATGGGTGGTTTTACAGTCATCCACAACCTCTATCGTCACCGGCACGTGGTCCGACCACGTGATGCTGTGGATGTCAGCAGTCTGAACCTTTTGGAGAGTATGCATATTAGTCAGGAAAAAATCAATCCTGGAGTAGCTCTTGTGTACATTAGAATAGTAGGTGTAGTCCCTCTCGGTAGCTCTCAGGCAGCGCCATGGGTCAAAAAGCCGTTCTTCATGGCACAGTGACCCTAAAGAGGGCCTCCGTCTGGGGGCCACCGAGGACACATCCAACTCCCCACTCATAACAGTGTTAAAGTCGCCACATAGTATCAAGCCGCCTTTCTGCAATTTCCTTGCCTTTCTAATGACTTTGCGAATAAAGCGTAGAGGTCTAACATTAGGCGCATACAGATTTACCAGTGTGTAGGAGACATGGTCTATTTCCGCAACCAGTATGAGATAACGACCGCAAGGATCAGCATATTCCTGCAAAAGAGAGAAGGTTAGTGTGTCCTTAATAGCTATCATCACACCCCGTGTCTTGCTGGGCTGCATGGCCATAAAAATATGTGGGAATTTGGAATGCGTACAATTAGGGGGACTAACACTATAAAAATGAGTTTATTGTTCACATAACACATTGCATTTGGAGTCCAGGGCTGTTTTCCAGAGGGCCCTACGCTTATAAGGGCTGTTCAAACCCCTCACATTATACGACATGCACTTAAGGATCATTCCACTGGTAAGTTGAGCAACAATGCCATCTAGTGGTGGTTTTGAGCAACAGCAGGGACAAACTAGGTATGGTCAGAATGCACATGTTCCAAAGAAAAAGTGAATGGATCCTTGTAACGTTCATCACAACAACAAAAAAAACAAAAGAGTCAGACCGCACTCCTTGCGGTATATGAGTTACGGAAGAAAATCTCGTAACCAATTTGGGGGGAATGAAACAAAAAAAAAAGCATAGAACAAACAAATATTAGCCGAACATCGGGTGCCACAAAAGGGAGATTGAGAACAAAAAAAAGTCACCAGACTCGTTGTCTTCCTGAGACAGAGGGGAGGTAGTTCGTATCTTAAGGCAACAGGCAGCGCAACAGTTCTGCAACAATGGCTACTTACTCCTCCTGTTCTGACGATGGGTATTGCGACCATGGAGAGAAGGTTCAGGTTCCGCAGGGAGACCTTCAGCCGGGATCAGACGCCATTTGCGAAGAAGTTCCAGGCCCTTTTCCAGCGATTCAACCCTATGCGATTCATTATTCATATCCACTAATAGTTTGGCTGGGAAGCCCCACTTATATATATAATCTTATGGTTGCGTAATACCTTAGTGATGGGGACTAAGTTGTGTCTCGCTGACAGCGTAGCTTATGAGAGTTCAGCATAGAGTGCTATTCCAGCAAAGGGATCCCGGGTCATCCCCCACCCTCCTCTTTTGTTTGACAGGGCTGCTAAAGGGGGATGCTAGCGGTGGCTGACCCTGGGAATGTGACTCACCCGAGGATGGCTGCATATTATTCAGTGCAGGCTGCGTGGGTCCCGTAGCGCGGCTCTCGGCGCCGGCACCATCTTGGATTTCCTGTCTCCCGGCTGGAGGGAAGAAATCTGTCAATTTTCGGGGTCCTTCCCTGTCCTTACGCTTGGACATTGTAGTCAGAATGTGCCCCTTCACCTCCTCTACTCCCCGGTACGTTTTTACGGCTGTCTGGTGTGCTATGAGCCGCGGTAGAGTACCCGATGTGACAGAGCTCACTCAGCACACATCCATCCGCTCTGGCTGCCGGCTCCGCCCCGACTACCTTTTACACTTTTGAAGGGCCTGGAGCACCAGAACAATGGAAAAAATTGCCAATTTTTAAAAGTAAACACCCCAACATATATTCTATGAGACATAAAGACCATTTGAACATCTCATTTTTTCCCACAAGTTTTTGGAAAATGTGGAAAGAAAATTAAAACACATTTTGTTTTACACAATTGTCCATTTATAAGATATTTCCAACACATAGCATGTACATTGCAAAAATTGCACACCAAAATACATTCTGCTACTTGTCCTGAGTATGGCAATACCACATGTGTGAGACTTTTCTACAGCCTGGTAACATACAGTTGCAATAAAATGTATGTGAACCTTTTTGGAATGATATGGATTTCTGTACAAATTTGTCACAAAATGTGATCTGATCTTCATCTAAGTCACAACAATAGACTGTCACAGTCTGCTTAAACTAATAACACACAAACAATTAAATGTTACCATGTTTTTATTGAACACACAATGTAAACATTGACAGTGCAGGTGGAAAAAGTATATGAACCCCTAAACTAATGACATCTCTAAGAGCTATTTGGACTCTTGTTGGCTGACACCTCACTCCAATCAATGAGATTAGATGGGAGGTGTTGGTTACAGCTGCTCTGCCCTATAAAAAACACACACCAGTTTTGGGTTTGCTTTTCACAAGAAGCATTGCCTGGTGTGAATGATGCCTCGCACAAAAGAGCTCTCAGAAGACCTACTATTAAGAATTGTTGACTTGCATAAAGCTGGAAAGGGTTATACAAGTATCTCCAAAAGCCTTGCTGTTCATCAGTCCACGGTAAGACAAATCGTCTATAAATGGATAAAGTTCAGCACTGTTGCTACTCTCCCTAGGAGTGGCCGTCCTGTAAAGATGACTGCAAGAGCACATCGCAGACTGCTCAATGAGGTGAAGAAGAATCCTAGAGTGTCAGCTAAAGACTTACAAAAGTCTCTGGCATATGCTAACATCCCTGTTATCAAATCTACGATACGTAAAACACTAAACAAGAACAGATTTCACAGGAGGATACCACAGAGGAAGCCACTGCTGTTCAAAAAAAAACATTGCTGTGCATTTACAGTTTGTACATAGCACTGGGATGTTCCACAGCTTTACTGGCAAAATATTCTGTGGACAGATGAAACCAAAGTTGAGTTGTTTGGAAGTAACGCACAACACCATGTGTGAAGAAAAAGAGGCACAGCACACCAACATCAAAACCTCATCCCAGCTGTGAAGTATGGTGGTGGGGGCATCATGGTTTGGGGCTGCTTTGCTGCATCAGGGCCTGGACGAATTGCTATCATCAAAGGAAAAATGAATTCCCAAGTTTTTCAAGACATTTTGCAGGAGAACTTAAGGCCATCTGTCCACCAGCTGATGCTCAACAGAGCTTAGAAGCATAGAAGCAAATCAACAACAGAATGGCTTAGACAGAAGAAAATACACCTTCTGAAATGGCCCACTCATAGTCCTGAACTCAACCCGATTGAGATGCTGTGACATGACCTCACAAAAGCGATTCACACCTGACATCCCAAGAATATTGCTGAACTGGAACAGTTCTGTAAAGAGGAATGGTTCAAGAATTACTCCTGACCGTTGTGCACGTCTGATCTGCAACTATAGGAAGCATTTGGTTGAAGTTATGCCAAAGGAAGTTCAACTGGTTATTAAATCCAAGGGTTCACATACTTTTTGCACCTGCACTGTGAATGTTTACATGGTGTGTTCAATAAAAACATGATAACATTTAATTATTTGTGTGTTATTAGTTTAAGCAGACTGTGATTGTCTATTGTTGTGACTTAGATGAAGATCTGATCACTTTTTTTGACCAATTTGCGCCAAAATCCATATCATTTCGAAAGGGTTCACATACTTTGTATTGCAACTGTAGAGAGGCCACCATCCAGTGAGCACCATCAGTTGTTGTAGAGACATAAATTTCAAATCAAATTTGACTACCTACTACACTTTTGTGAGGCACTGTTGAGCACTGTAGTGGCATGGATGTGGCACAGATGTGCACTGGTGTGGCATGGATGTGGCACGGATGAGAACTGATGTGGCACGGATGAGCACTAATGTGGCATGGATGTGGTACGGATGAAGCAGGGATGAGAACTGATGTGGCATGGATGAGAAATTATGTGGCATGGATATGGCACAGATGAGAACTGATGTGGCTTGGATGAGTACTGATGTGGCATTGATATGCCACGGATGAGCACAAGTGTGGCATGGATGTGACACGGATTAGCAATGATATGGCATGGAAGTGGCACCAATGAGTGCTGATGTGACAAAGACGAGTATTGATGTGGCATGAATGAGCACTGATGTGGCATGGATGTGGCAAGGATGAGCACTGATGTGGCATGGATGTGGCATGGATAAGCACTGATGTGGCATGGTTGTGTCAAAGATAAAGTCCTGACTCAAGACAGGGAACCCTGTACTGCTCACTGGCTCAAATGGTACAGCAAGAAAGGACATGCAGTCTGCTTGCTTCAATGCCAAAAGTGAAAGAGAAAGAGAGCTGCAGCCTGGGCAGCTGGTTTTATTAGCAAATGAAGTCCATATTTAGCATAAACATGAGATACTTGAGATACAAAATTCCTTCAGTCATCCCAAAGAAAAGGGGGAAGGTTGAACACATCTGTTCTTAATTTCAGTTCTTTGCCCTCCAATCAGACTTGTAGTTATAACTTTAAAACATATCTATAACTTAATTTAAGGAATATAACACTATTGTAACATATAATTTCACACATGCATATATATGACCTGCCAGTCGCATGCTCAGATAAGGATCTGGTATGGAGTTTGGGGGGAACCCATTTTTTTATTTATTTTTTGCTGCCACTTTTCCTTTTTTTTATTCAGCTGTCAGCGTGAAAGCCCTCTGACAGATGATGAGTCATCAGTTAGTAAGGACGCTGCGGCCAGCCCCGCTCCTTATCGAACAGCTTACAATGCTTTACAATTGGGCAAAGCTTTGCCCAATCAGAACACAGAATACAACGCACAGTGCATTGTAGGGTGTTTGGTGGGGTGAACACCCGGCGAACACCCTGCAAATTTGGGTGTTTAGCTGATGGTCAAACAGCAAATATTCAGCCTGAACCTATGGTCGGGCTGAACCGTTTGCCGAACAAATTGCATCTACATTCTTCTTTGAGGAATTTATGTTGGTTGTTAAGAGCCATCACCCGCTGGCATGTCATGTGAGTCATCGGTTGCTAAGAAACCAGTATCCACCAGCTTCCTAGTAACAATGAGTCATCCCTGCTGTCAGCAAAATGTAAACAAAAGCGCTGACACCCCTCCAATCAGGGTATTGTATACATGTTCTCATGGTATAACTGTGACTGGCACTGGTTATTTCTTATAAAAGAAAATTTCACTTAGGCCTCGTACACACGAGCGGATATGTCCGCTGAAAACGGTCTGATGGACCGTTTCAGCAGACATCTCCGCTCGTGTGTATGGGCTAGCGGACAGATTTGTCCACCCGACAGATTTCAAAGCAAGCTTTGAAATCTAAAAACAGATAGTAACCAAAAATAAATGCGCCCTGATGGTTACTACCGCTGCGCCAAGGAGTAAATTAGCAAGGACGTTCGCAGCAGCTGTGTTAAATAAAGGAAATAGTGAAAAAACTTGTCTAGTGAACTTAAAAATGAAAATAAGTACAGATAGCACAAACAGCGCTAATGTGTAGTGGATCCACACAAGTGAACTAAGTATATAAACAATAAATGACACAAATAGTGTATAAATATAAAGACCCGTGAATAAAAAAATGAGTCTAAAGGTAAATAGTTAATAAAGTGTCTGAAGCAATCTTCTGAATATCTCCTACGAATAGTCCTCCACCACACCAGTGTAATGAACACTCCTCCACCAATATGATTGGCCACTCACCAGAACTCGTAGCCTAACACTCACGTGTTTGGCATACAGGCATGTAATACAATCCTCAAGTTAGTGGTCAGGATTCATATCCAAAATTGTAGAAGTGAGATCAGCATACGTGAAAGAAAACAAAAAAGTATAATAGTGTGATATTGCTAAAACAATTTATTGACACACCACATGAACCTACAAAGGTTGCACTCACAAAAGCAAATTCCAAAAACAACCGTGTAAAATTCCAAATAAACTTCCTTGATGTTCACAGGCTGAAAAACTGTGGTCACGGCGGACCCAGAAAAGTAAACCAGGTGTATCTCACCGCTTCCCCTTCACTTGAACACCTCCTCTTAATTGGGAAAAATGTATATAGTATCCTCAAACGCTGGTCACTCGCATAGAGAATCTCATGCAGGTAATTCCACGTTGGTCAAAAGATCTCTTGTAGAATTCCAGTAATTTATACGTTACCGAAGATCCATAAGGATGTAAACAACCCCCCACCTCGTCCAATAGTCAACAGGATCAGATCAGTAACTGCAAGATTAGGAGAATATCTTGACAAGTTTCTCCAGCCTAGTGTGAGAGCCACTAAAGCTTACTTAAAGGATACCTCCGATCTAATCCAGTCCTTAAATTTGATCACTACCAATCCCACTTCTGAAATTTATTTGATCACCGCGGATGTGGCTTCCCTCTATACCATAATTCAGCATGACGATGCAGCATTAGCACTTAATTGGGCACTGAGTAAGAGGGATGACCTACCTTTTACCCAGAAGAGATTTTTGGGACATGCATTGGAGTTCTGCATGTCCCATAATTACTTCTGGTTTAATGTTTTTTTCTTTTCTCAACAGGTTGGCGTAGCCATGGGAGCCAAATTTGCTCCCAGTCTAGCCAACCTGTTTATGGCAGAGTGGGAGGACAGGGTCATTTTTAGAGATAAAAAGCCTCAACTCCTATTTTATCGGAGATTTATCGATGACCTCCTGTTAATCTGGGAAGGGACAGAGTTGGAGGCTACTCAGTTTCTGAACACTCTGAATAACAATGACAATAATATCAAGCTGGAATATGTTATCAGTAAGCACTCCGTTAATTACCTGGATGTCACAATTGAGCGGTGTGAAGGGAGATTGAAAACCAAAGTGTTCTTTAAAACCACAGACCGCAACAGCTATCTCACCATTAATAGTGGACACCACCCAGTATGGATAAAGAATATCCCAAAGGGACAGTTTTTACGTGTACGTCGCAACTGTACAGATGAAGTTGACTATCTGGAATAAGCTAATACACTGAAAACTAGGTTTATCCAGAAAGGATATGCTGAACCAGAACTCAATGAAATTGTACAACAGATTGCACATGTCCCTAGAGATGAGTGTCTAAAGAAAAAGACTATCTCATCTGGGAGGGATCATCATCAGTGGAGCTTTCTATCAGGGTTCCATGTGCAATATAGGGAAATTGAGGATATAGTCAGAAAACATTCGCACATTCTGGAAAAGGATAGACATCTGGGGGGTACTATTCCGCAACAACCCAAATTCATTTATCGGAAAGCCCCCAATTTTGGTGATAGGGTAGTTCAAAAGATCTTAGACCCTCCCAATCAACGGTTAAAAATTAACCTAAAAGGTTTCTTCCCCTGTAACAAATGCATTTGTTGCCGCACGGTGAATATCCACAATAAGGGCAAAACGGAAATCAGAGGATCTGATAACAGTACTTTTGAAGTGAAAGAATTCACAACCTGCAATTCATCATATGTGGTATATCTACTATGGTGCCCTTGTGGGCTCCTATATGTTGGAAGAACCAAGAGACTATTAAGAGTCCGTATCTCTGAACATCTGGCCAACATTAGGAAGGGTTACAAGTATCACAGTGTGTCGGTTCACTTTAAAGAAAAACACAATAAAGATGCCTCTTTAGCCCAGTTTTGTGGAATCGACTGTGTCTACCCTAATTGGAGGGGGTCAAATAGAGTGAGGGACCTATCACAAAGAGAAACTCAATGGATCTTCCTCCTCAAATCCCTCTCTCCGCGAGGGTTAAACATAGAACTAGACTTAAATTGCTTTATTAATAACTCTTAATCCAGTTCTTCTTGGCCTCACCAATATAGATTAGCTTGGGAACCATCCAAGCCCGAAGTCTACTGGATACATAGATTCATTTCTTCAATATTTTTATGATCCTATACATTATATATATTTTTATGATCTTATACACCATATATCTCTTTAGATGACCTGGTACACTTCCAGTACATTAGGTTATGATTTTTAATATACATATTGATCTGTTTTTTTAGGGTACCATTCATCCAATGTATTTGTTTATTATTTATAGCTCAATTTAGATGAGCTTACAGCACTTGATTTATCATTGCATCCGTCACTCACCAATATAAATATGTGTTTTTGCAGGAATTGTTCACCTACCTTTCATTATTGATTGAATGCAAGGATGCTTGCACTTTTTGTTATTGTGTTTATATAAGCCTGAATATGATGTACTGTTACTCCATGACATTCATAAGGCTGATTAACACTGGTGACGTTTATGGGAGTAGAATCCACTATAGATCCATAATTATTACACTCTACAGTTAAATCGGTTTGAGTTTTCTTTTTCTTTTTTTCCCTTAGTTCTTCAGTCTATTAACCTATGCTGAAGCTGCGAGCAGCGGTACTTCCGCCCTTACTATGCGCGGTACCGCTCACCTAGACAATCTATTGGTGTATGCGGCAGGTGACTAGATAGGACTCCTCCCATTAGTAAACCCCTATGTTAGGATACTTATTGTTAATATCAACATCCGCCCTCACAGCGGACATAGCGTTATGTCACTTCCGCCCTCACGAAAGCAAGACGCGATTGGTCTGGGGGGATTATGGTACTTTCTATTGGCCAATCTCCCTAATGCGCGGCGGTATACGTCCAGTCTGCTTACCAGCAGACGTAGTGTGGGTTGTTTTCCGCCCATATAAAGATCAATCGGCTCACATGCATTAGGGCATTTTGATTGGGTGGTCAACCCTAATGGAGACTTCCACCCTTACTATTGTTCAATGCTTGAGATCACTTCCGCCCTTATGGGAACATAACGTGATTGGCCTGTTACGTGAGGGGAAGTATGTTTCCCTATTGGTTGATGCACTGCAGTTGTAGCTTTGATTGGTTTGACCACGAACTGCAGGTGATACACAATTAATTGAGTTGTATACCAGGATATATAAGTAGGACATTTACCAACAAGTAGCCAATCCCATGATTAAGTCAAATCTATGACGAAACATGTCGGGGGCGTGGCTACATTAAAGATCTTTTGACCAACGTGGAATTACCTGCATGAGATTCTCTATGCGAGTGACCAGCGTTTGAGGATACTATATACATTTTTCCCAATTAAGAGGAGGTGTTCAAGTGAAGGGGAAGCGGTGAGATACACCTGGTTTACTTTTCTGGGTCCGCCGTGACCACAGTTTTTCAGCCTGTGAACATCAAGGAAGTTTATTTGGAATTTTACACGGTTGTTTTTGGAATTTGCTTTTGTGAGTGCAACCTTTGTAGGTTCATGTGGTGTGTCAATAAATTGTTTTAGCAATATCACACTATTATACTTTTTTGTTTTCTTTCACGTATGCTGATCTCACTTCTACAATTTTGGATATGAATCCTGACCACTAACTTGAGGATTGTATTACATGCCTGTATGCCAAACACGTGAGTGTTAGGCTACGAGTTCTGGTGAGTGGCCAATCATATTGGTGGAGGAGTGTTCATTACACTGGTGTGGTGGAGGACTATTCGTAGGAGATATTCAGAAGATTGCTTCAGACACTTTATGAACTATTTACCTTTAGACTCATTTTTTTATTCACGGGTCTTTATATTTATACACTATTTGTGTCATTTATTGTTTATATACTTAGTTCACTTGTGTGGATCCACTACACATTAGCGCTGTTTGTGCTATCTGTACTTATTTTCATTTTTAAGTTCACTAGACAAGTTTTTTCAAGCTTTGAAATCTATCGGGTGGGAATGTGTCCGCCCGACATGTCTGCTGGTTAGTACACTTACCAGTAGACATGTCGTCCCGCACCGCCGCCGCGCCGCCGCCGAATGGATTCGGCGCATGCGCTGAAGTGTTTTACTTCCTGGTGCGGTGACGTGGCGGCGTCAACGTCACTGCCACGTCACCGCGCCGTCCGCCGGCGGGGAATTTGATCCGATGGTGTGTACACGCCATCGGACCAAACTCCAGATCGGACATATCCGATGGAAACGGTCCGCGGACCGTTTTCATCGGATATGTCCGATCGTGTGTACAAGGCCTTAAAGAATTTGTAAAGGACATTTTTTTTTATCTTAATAGCTTCCTTTACCCTAACGCAGTGCTGTTTTCATGTCCTTATTGTTCATTTTTGCTCTCAAGTTGCTGTAATTCTTCTCTGATCTCCACACTTCCTGGTTGTCTGTTTCCTGATGACCACAGTACTGGGAGCTTTCTCATGGTGGTCACTAATCAAGGAGGTGTGATTACTGTGTGTCTAAAACCCCTCAGCACAATCAGTTTAGTTTTCCAAACCATCACTGCCCTGTATTGTCTCTGTGGCTCTGTACAGCAGAGCGGCAGGAAACAGCATGCAAAAACGAAACTAGAACTGTAGGTACATTATATGATTGATTTTTAGCTATTTTTAATAATTTTTAAAAGGAATTAGTTAACTATTATGTCTCTATACCCTGTAAAAAATAATCCTTTACAACTCCTTTAAGCTGTGGCCTTGCCCTTTTCCAACTTAAAGGGATTGTAAAGGTTTGTTTTTTTCTAAATTGGTTCCTTTAAGCTAGTGCATTGTTGGTTCACTTACCTTTTCCTTCCATTTCCCTTCTAAATGTTTTTTTTGTTCTTTGTTTTCTTTGTCTTAATTTCTTACTTCCTGTTCCTCCTCAGTAAGGTGTTCAGTAAGCTGTTATGACTGACTTTCCACCGCTCGGATGATGGTGGAAAGCTTACTGAGGAGAAACAGGAAGTGAGAAATTCAGACAAAGAAAAAAACATTTAGAAGGGAAATCAAAGGGAAAGGTAAGTGAACCAACAATGCACTAGCTTAAAAGAACCTATTTAGAAAATAAAAAAGGAACCTTTACAACCCCTTTAATCAGCCTCTGGGGTTGATTTACTGAAGCTGGAGAGAGCAAAATTGGGTGCAACTCTGCATAGAAACCAGCTTCCATTTTTTTTTTTTTGTCAAAGCTTAACCAAACAAGTTGTAGTTAAAAGCTGATTGACTAGTATGCACAGCTGCACCATATTCTTCACTCTATTATTTTAGAAATGAACCCCTCTGGGAAATTTTAGGGAAATGTGTAGTTTTTAGTTGGTCGTGACCGAGTTTATACTTCTCAGCAGTTATAAGTCCCCTTTTAAGCAAAGGCAGCCTTGACTAATGGAAGTATGGCTATATTGTGGGTGTTGACCTAACACAGGGAGGTTAAGTGGCTCCATCAAGATTGGCTACATGGACTTGAGATGAATGGGCAGAGATTGACCTCATAATTATTGAGGCATCTCACTGACCTGAGGATATTCAACCTTCAAAATAATTACCCGCCTATTCTGTGGTCATTTGTAATAGTTTTGTTAGCAGTTGGACATTGGCAGCAATTAACATTGCTTTAATGGATCATACCCTCATATAGAATTTTGGGTCAGCCGAATGCTGCCTGGCACTGATTGTAAGGACAGGCTTCTTAGATTATGTCAGGTTCAGTTGCTGGTGTTTTTTTCTTTTGGGGGGGGGGGGTGGAAAACAACCACCCCCGGAGGACATCAAAGTCCCGCACTTACTCTATATAGTAACTGGGTGGGTGGGCAGCATGTGTGGTGAGCGACAGCTTTCTTCCTTCCTCTTAGGACTCCAATAGGATCGCCTGTCCTTTCAGCCAATCAGGAAACGGGCATCAGACCTGCGCTCCCTAAGGGGAAGAGGCTAATCATTGTTAGAATAGTGAATATTAATTTGCTATTCTAAGGCCGCGTACACACGATCAAACATGTCCTCTCAAACTGGTCCGCAGACCAGTTTCAGCAGACATGTTTGATCGTGTGTATGGCCTATCGGACAGTTTTCCAGCGGACAAAAGTTTCTAAACATGCTTAGAAACTTGTCCGCTGGAAACCTGTCCATCGGACAGGTTTGATGGTTAGTACGCCCAACCATCGGACCAAAATCCTGTGCATGCGACAAATTGATTCGACCCATGCTTGGAAGCATTGAACTTCCTTTTTTCAGCACGTCGGTGTGTTCTACGTTAGTGTTGCTCACGAATATTCGCATTGTGAATATTCGCTACGAATATTGCATATTCGAGTATTCGCGAATAACTCGAATATCACGGCGAATATTCGCTATTTTGAATATTCGTATTTTTCAAATTTCGCAATAAAATTTGCAATAAATTTCGCAATAAATTTCGCACTATTATTTTTTTTTATAAAATATAGCGAATATTCGTAAATATCGAATATTCGTGATATTTTATCCAAAAAAAAATAGCGAAATTTCGCAATCATTTTCGCATTGGCGAAATTTCGCAATTTTTTTTTTTATAAAATATAGCGAATATTCGTAAATATCGAATATTCGTGATATTTTATCCAAAAAAAAAAATAGCGAAATTTCACAATTTTTTTTTTTTTTTTTTTATAAAATATCACGAATATTCGCTATTAACGAATATTTGCGAATATTCTTCGAAATATACGCGAAATATCGCGAAATCGAATATGGCGTATTCCGCTCATCACTATTCTACGTCACCGCGTTCTGGTCTGAGGGGATTTTGGTCCGATGGTGTGTACGCAAATCAGACCAAAAGACCACTTCAGACATGTCCGATGAAAACGGTCCGTCGGACCTGTATACGGCCTTACACACCCAGGAGGGCTCTGAGCACAATGCTCTGTGTCTGGAGCTCACCCTATTCTCAAGCCTATTGGAGCAGGGCCAGGGATACCAGGTAGCAACAGTGACCCACAGCAGGGCCATGGTGCCAGCCAGTCACCCACACACAGTGACCCACAACAGGACCAGGGTTCCAGCCAGCCACCCATGACCCACAGCAGGGCAAGGGTGCCAGTCAGCCACCCGTAAACCCACAGCAGGGTCAGGGTGCCAGCCAGCCACTCATGGTGACCCACCCATGATCCACAGCAGGGTCAGGGTGCCAGCCAACCAGCCACAGTGACCCACCCATGAT
This sequence comes from Rana kukunoris, assembly GCA_029574335.1. Lineage (NCBI taxonomy): Eukaryota > Metazoa > Chordata > Amphibia > Anura > Ranidae > Rana > Rana kukunoris. The sequence continues at coordinate 216,825,031 of CM056059.1, read as the reverse complement.
CTACAGCAGGGCCAGAGTGCCAGCCAGCCAGCCAGCCATGGTGAATTGCCCGTAGACCCACCGCAGAGCCAGGGTGCCAGCTAGCCACCCACGGCGAACCACCTGTAAACCCACAGGCCAAACTCATGGTGAGTTGGTGACCCACCGCAGAACCACGGTGCCAGTAACCCATGTACAGCCAAGCCAGGGTGCCAGCCATCCAAGAGGCAAGATTATGATCTTGATCAACGTTGCTTAGAATGTCTTCACCTAGATGGCAATTTGTCATGGCCTTTAGAGGGTTCTCTCTGTCTTAAGGTCCTTACAGGGCAGTATATCTTACAGCACTGGGACCCAAATGCTCTTTTTTCTCACTATTTTTACTAATTACCTAATCCTTTTACCTAACAGGCAGTGGATGGTCTGGCTGGGCAATTTTGTTTCCATAGAGACAGGGTAAAACAACAAACTTTTTACATAAATGCAGCAACATCCACACATGTAGGACACTCTACGTGGTTTTTAGCTATACCCTAAAATACTTTGGGCCAGATTCAGAGAGCCATTACGCCTGTCTAACTGGTGTTAGACAGGAGTAATTTCAAATTTCGCGCGCCATATCACTAGTTTGAATCCTCAAACCATGATACGGCGGCGTTGGGCTTCGATCTGACAGGCTTACGTACGCCTTCGGATCTACGCTTTTGCGGCCGCTGGGTGGAGTTTGCATCGTTTTCAGCGTCGGGGTGTGCAAATGAGCTTTTTCCGGCGATCCACGAAGTTACGAGCGTCGTTCGCAATCGCGTACGTCATTTTTTCGCTACGTAAAGTTAAACCAGCTATTAGCTGGTCTAACGTTACGCGGCCCATGTTAAGTATGGCCGTCGTTCACGCCTCGACTTTCAATTTATTTTTTATTTTTTGCGTAAGTCGTCCGGGAATAGGAATGTCCGTAAACGACGCTACTCAAAAAAAAAATGACCTAACGACGTGATTTCGCGCAATGCACGGCGGGAAATTTCTGAACGGAGCATGCGCAGTTCGATCGCCGCGGGGACGCGCTTAATTTAAATGCCTCACGCCCCCTAATCGCGTAGTTTGATTCCGCCGGGAGAAATACACTGCGCCGCCGTACCTTACTGCCCAAAATCTCTCTGAATTCCTCCTAGAGCCAGGTAAAGTACGGCGGCGTAGAGTATCTCTGATACTCTGCGGGAATCTAATTCTTTCTGAATCTGGCCCTTTCTGTCTAGTAGAAATGCTTGTCAACTAATTAAACAGTAATTCAGACTCAGGATAAAATGTTTTCAGTAAAGAGGATTTACCTTTAGAATTTATTTACCGGTATATATTTTTAAATACATTTGGTAGGAAGCTTACGCATCAGAGCCACATGTATTCTGCTGTGAGGGCCACAAAGAATAAATCAGACACTTATTTTCCTATGTGGATTAAGCAGTATTAATGTAACTAGTGGCCTCTGTTCTAATGAGCCAATATAAAGGCGTAGTCACTACCAGTTTCCATCATGTCCTGGGGCTACTGCAAAGTAACTCTACTCTGTACTTTCTCTGAGATACGACGTGGGTTAAGAAACATAGTAGCCACTGCAAATGCTTACTGGGAAGCATTGTATACACTACTAAAACAATTATGGAGAGGAAATAGAGCATGTCAAAATGATATAGCCCATGCACAGTAGGATGCACTACCGGAATCAGACAAAACATATTCATGAAGAATACGGGTAAGCTGTAGACATTCTGCTAAGTTTATGCAACAAAGCAGAACAGATACAGATATTAGAGTTACATTTTTGGAAGACTGATTTAAATGGTGGAACAGGCATCTTCACTGTAGCAGCTCAGAAAAAGTCATATCAGGAGGTCAAATTACAGCAGCAACAGTTGCCCATAAATAGATTACACATAATGTTTTATTAATTTAAAACTACTGTATATCTAAAGCCACATTTGTTTTTATTCTGGATGGACTACACGACTACAGATCTGCGCTATAGCCGAAAGACGGCTACAGCGTGGATTTGAATTGACGGGAGGGCGTCCCTGGACGTCCTCCAATGCTCGAGCGGCCTACGTGCCCCCTGCAGGGAGCGCGCGGCACACTCTGTGATCAGCAAGTCTATGAAACTCGGCTGATCATAGATCAGAGTAAGGCCCCGTACACACGATCGAATTTATCTGCTGAAACTGGTTCGACGGACCGTTTCAGCAGACATCTCCGATCGTGTATACGGGCTAGCGGACAGGTTTTCCCAGCGGACAAATTTCAAAGTATGCTTTGAAATTTCTCCGCCGGAGACATGTCCGTTGAATATGTCTACTGGTTAGTACACTAACCAGCGGACAGAAATCTCAGCGCATGCGTCGAATGGATTTGACGCATGCGTGGAAGTATTTTACTTCCTGGAGTGGTGACGTGGCGGCATCAACATCACCGCAACATCACCGCGTCCTCAGCCCGAGGGGATTTTTGTCCGATGGTGTGTACACACCACCTGACCAAAATCCGATGAGACATGTCCGCTGAAAACGGTCCGTCGGACATGTTTGAGCGGACATGTCTCATCGTGTGTACGCGGCCCAGGGGTCGAACCCAACTCCTTACCACGTGATCAGCTGTCAGCCAATGAAAGCTGATCATGTGATATAAACAGAGCCGGTAATTGGCTATTTTTTCTCCTCACGTTGACAGCGTGGGGAAAAAAAATAGTCGATCACTGGCATCTGTCAGAGGGACATCGGTCCCGATGAAGAGAGCCACATGCCAGTGACCACCAGCGCCACCTATCAGTGCCTACAGTGCTACCCATCAGTACCCACAGTTCTGCCCACAGTGCCACCCATCAGTACCCCCAGTGCCACCCATCGGAGCCCACAGTGCCGTCTATTAGTGTCACCTACCAGTGGCGCCCATCAGTGTCCAATACCAGTGCCCATCTGTGTCACCTACCAGTGCCCATTAGTGTCACCTACCAGTGCCCATCAGTGCCCCCCATCAGTTCCCCTTATCAGTGTCTCCATCAGTGCCACACATCAGTGACCATCAGTGCCGCCTTATCTGTGCCCATCAGTGCCGCCTTATCTGTCTCTATCAGTGCTATTTTATCTGTGTTTATCAGTGCCACCTTATCTGTGCCTATCAGTGTCCACCTCTGCAGTCTCATCAGTGCATATTAATGAAGGAGAAAAATTACCTGTTTGTAAAATGTTATAACAAACTATGAAACATGATTTTTTTTTTCAAAATTCAAAATGTTTCTTCTTTGTTTAGCAAAAAATAAAAAACCCATTGGTGATTAAATATCACCCAATGAAAGCTCTATTTGTGTGAAAAAATGATAACAATTTAATTTGAGTACAGTGTTGTATGATCGCGCAAATTGTCATTCAAAGTGCGTCAGTGCTGAAAGCTGAAAATTGGTCTGGGCAGGGGGGAGTTTAAGTGCCCAGTAAGGAAATGGTTAAACCTCAGTTTTTGTTTTTTTCTACTGTAAACACTACAGAAGATGAGGAAAAAATTCTCCGATGTGAGCAAAGCTCTCCATTAAACAGCTGTCATGGAAACAAAGTGTGCCCCAGGACAATCTGATGCCCCCAAAAATGGCCGCCACATCACTGCTTTACTCATTGACAGTACTTGTCCTGGCCGGAAATGCCGGGAGGAGCACAATCCCGCCCCCTGGTTGTGATTGGAGAAATCATAAATCCTGCCTCTTGTGTCCAATCACTGTGCTGTGATTCGTTACAGCACAAGCTGATTTTTGGGAAGGGAGGGTGTCTCAGAATGATAGTTTGGAAATGTGGTCACCCTACTCAAAATGTTGGTTTCTCCTTCACTTTTAGTCCTGGTGACAGCAGTCACCAGGACAAATATAGACAAATCTCCCTAACAGGCACCCCCTTATGGGCATTAAGGACCTGACAGGTTTTCTAATTGTTCCCTACTCTATAAAAAAAAATGCATTTAGATACACTTTAAACCACTTCCATACCCGGCACTTACGCACCTTCCTGCCCAAGTCAATTTTCAGCTTTCAGCGCTGTCGCACTTTTAATGACAATTGCACGGTCATGCTACACTGTACCCAAACAATTTTTTTATCATTTTGTTCCCACAAATAGAGATTTCTTTCGGTGGTAATTGATCACCCGCGATTTTTATTTTTTGCGCAACTACTAACAAAAGACAGAAACTTTAGAAACATTTTTTTTTTTTTTTTTCTGTTCATTTTTTTGATAAATAAGTACGTTTTCTACTTTGATTACGTGCACCGATGAGGTGGCACTGATGGGCACCGATGAGGTGGCACTGATGGGCACTGGTGAGGCGGCACTGATGGGCGCTGGTGAGGCAGCACTGTTGGACACTAATAGGCGGCACCGATGGGCACTCATAGGCGGCACTGATGGGCACTCATAGGCAGCACTGATGGGCACTCATAGGCAGCACTGATGGGCACTCATAGGCAGCACTGATGGGCACTCATGGGTAGCACTTATGGGTGGCACTGATGGGTACTTATGGGTGGCACAGATGGGCACTGATAGGTGGGCACTGTGCATGGATAGGCACTGAGGGGTGGCACTGATGGACACTGAGGAGTGGCACAGATGGACACTGAGGGTTCCATATTGCCAGTCAGTGCCCATTTGTGGGCACTGATTGGCATCTATTCTCTTTTTTCTTTTTTACTGCCCTTTTTATTTTATTTTTTACTGCCCTTTTTGTACTTCCCTTCCCTGGTGGTCCAGTGTGGGCTTCCCTGGTGGTCCAGTGTGAGCACCTGAGGGGGGCTGCGCCAATAAACAATCAGCGCGAACCCCCCCTGTCAGGAGAGCCGTTGATCCGCTCTCCTCTACTCACGTCTGTCAGACGCGAGTGAGGAATAGCCATCAACGGCTCTTCCCTTTTACATCGTGATCAGCCATGATTGGACACGGCTGATCACGTGGTAAAGAGCCTCCGCCGGAGATGCAGGGTGACACCCCGCATTACCGATCGCCGCGCTGTGCACCCCCAAGGGCGCATGCCGGCATGTAATCCTGCAGGACATCAATAGGCGTCCAGTCAGGATTTCATAACCACTTCCTGGACGTCAATGGTCTATTGACCGGGCAGGAAGTGGTTAAAGTGGAGTTTCCATCCCAAGTTTTTTTTCATTATTGTGCTCATTAGACCTAAAAAAATAAAAATAAAAAAAATTCACTCATCTGGAAATGCCTGTTGCTATGCGGTCCCACAAAATCTGCCTTTGGAATCACCTAGGATTCTGACATCACCTCCCTCTAATGCTCCTGGGAAATGATGACACACATCAGCAGTGCGCTACCAAATTATCACTCCCCATCCAAGACTTCCAGGAAGTAAGTGCTTGTGGGCTTCACAATGCCCACAGGCAAAATGACAACGGTGTGGACATTTTATAAACTAACTTTTTTGAATAATTATGCAGAGCGGCGGCGGATTGTAAAATAGTAAGTGACCGGATTTATATTATAAAAATGCATGATGAAACTACATACATTTAAAAAATACTAATTGTGGAACCCCGCTTTAAATTACCACAATTTTGCTGTATTACTACCTCCAGAGGAATCACTATAATTAAACTAATTTTATTTTCCAAGATTGGTGCAAAGACAGTCAGGCATACAGAAACAATGGGCCAGATTCACAGAGCCATTACGCCTGTCTAACTGGTGTTAGACTGGAGTACTTTCAAATTACGCGCGTTTTTTAGCTAGTCGGAAACCTCAAACCATGAAAATACGGCTGCGGGCTTCAATTCGACTGGCTTACGTGTTAGTACGCCTTCGGATCTACGCTGCAATAAAATTGCGGCCACTGGGTGGACTTCCTGTCGTTTTCCGCGTCGGGGTATTCAAATGAGCTTTTGCCGGCGATCCCCGAAATTACGATCTTCATTCGCAATCTCTTACGGCACCTTTAGTCATCTTTTTTTTGCGTAACACTATACCAGCTTTTTGCTGCTCTAATATTAGACAGCCCATGTTAAGTATGGCCGTCGTTCCTGCTTCGAATTTCTACATTTTCTGACGTCTTTTATTATTTTTAACGTAAGTCGTCCGGGAATAGGAATGTTCGTAAACGACGCTACTCAAACAACGAATGACGTAACGACGTAATTTCGCGCAATGCACGACGGGAAATTTCTGAACGGAGCACGTGCAGTTCGATCGCCGCGGGGACGCGCTTAATTTAAATGCTTCACGCCCCCTAATCGCGTATTTCGATTACGCGGCGAGAAATAGACTACGCCGCCGTAGCGTACGGGCAAAAATCTACCAGAATTCGGTGTAGAGCCTGGTAAAATACGGCAGCGTAGAGTATTTTGATTACGCAGCGCAATATTAAGTGTATCTGCATCTGGCCCAATTTATTTATTTCAGCTCATTAATCAGCCTTGGGGATGTCTTTTTTTATATTTTTATTGCTGAAGAAGTTGGAGAAGGTGTAGGGTGATATGGGACACTCTACAAATACTATAAAAATATATGTGAAGGGATCTATAAACCTCTCCCGCCTGCACACCCTGAATATATTTATATATCTATATCTATATAGACATATATCTATATATAGTGCAAAATATATAACTTAAAATTAATTGAATAGGCGCATGCGTGGGAGCTCCTAGGATGGCAGCTTAGGACTGGAGCTCTGCTCACCACCGGCTGTCAAACGCAAATATATAGAGTTTCAACCCAGATACAAACGACAAAAAGATATCCGAGGACTGCGGATTCAACGGTGAATCGTAAGATACCGGGTAAACTATTCCTTATTCAGGGGAATTATATACAGGAGCCTTGTAAAAAATGACAGCTGGGGACGGGGTGCCCGTGCTGTTTCCTTTTTCTGACGAGAATCAGGCGGCGTACACACGTCCGAGAACCTCGTCGGGCTAAACCCATCGTTCCGCCCGACGAGGTTCCCGATGAGCGGTCGAAAAAGCTCGTCGAGCCAAAGTCCTCATTGAACAACGAGGAAAAAGAGAGCATGCTCTCTTTTTTGGCTCGACGAGCTTCCCGACGGGATGCTCGTCGGAAGTGTACACACGACCGAGAACCTCGGCAGAATATGTCTCCCAGCGAGCTTCTCGCTGGATTCTGCCGAGAAGCTCGGTCGTGTGTACGCCACCTTACAGGTTCTATATACCCGTTAAGAGCAGAGAAACAACAGTAGTGAATAGCTGACATACTGTGGACCCAGTTCATGCCGGGCAAATATTACAAAAAGAGCAAGAAACTTAATAAAAGGCTGGCTAAGAACAATTTACTTAAGATGGCCGCCGTACCTCAGACAAGTACACTGGGTACAGTTGAGACCTCATTGACTGACAGACAAGCTATATCTTCTATAAGTCCTTCTATAGTACCTCAGACACCAAATTCTGACACTTGCCCTATTCTCCACCCTCCTGCATCATTTGAAATAAAAAATCTCATGGAGGCTGGTCATTTAACTCCTGAGGTAATTACCTCACAAAGTCCTGCACATATGAATACAAAGGCTGAACAGGCTCATGAGGTAACCTTCAATGTCTCTGAATTATTCACCAGAATTTCTGAAATGCTAGATAAAGGACTGGCACAAAATGCAGAAAGAATCACAGGAGAGATTAGGGCTGATTTTCAGAGCCTGGGAAGCAGAATAGAAAATATTGAACACAAACTGGAGGTTAATACAGCACGGACTGATCAGAACTCAGATCATTTGCAATTCATGCAGGAACAGATGGAAGCTGCTCAGGCACGGATCGACGCATTAGAGAACAGATCAAGAAGAGATAATTTCAGGGTCAGAGGATTACCAGACGTGCATACAGCTATACAGGACATTATCAAAATCCTTATCCCATCTATACCAAACCACAAACTAGAATTGAACCGAGCACATAGGGCCCTGGGTCCTTTAAGAAAGGACGGTTTACCAAGGGATGTGGTAGTTAAACCACATTTCTATTCCATTAAGGAGGAAGTGATGAAACAGTCTCGCAAACATGAACAACTACAGTACCAAGGTGCCATAATTCAAATATTTTCTGATATATCGCCATACACAATACAGAGAAGAAGAGCTATGAAGCCCTTATTGTCTGCCCTCATGAAAAAGGACATAAGATACAAATGGGCCTTCCCCTTTGCTTTGAAATTTTCATTTAATGGCAGGCAGTATGTAGTACAGAATTTTCAGGAAGGTAAGAGACTATTATTGGACTTGAAGATTATTTCCTGCGAGCCAGAAATGGACACTACTCCTATCCAGCAGGGCTCTGCCAAAAGACAAACCCCCTATCAGCCCGACTTCCTCTGCTTGGAGCAGAGTCAAGCACAGGAAGGTTAAAGATAACTTTGCAACCTGAAGAGAAGGAACATGTTTGTGGATGTCTTTTCCCCTTTCTTCAAAGGGATGGTCACCGATGTCTCTTTTCCCCCTATTTTTCCATACCCGGGAAAATAGATCTCACCAAAGCTACATGTTAATACTTTCCTAATAAATGTTTATATACATATGTGTATATGTATATATATGTATATTTCTAATTTTTTTTTTTTGTGTTTGTTGTTTTTTCTTAGGAAAGTTAAAATAGTTTATTGTCTCTTTTAATATGTCATACTGGGTTGAATTATTCATAACAGTGATTTACATTACAGTTTGTTGAGCTGTCGCTGGCAGCCGGTGGTGAGGCATTGGGCCTCAGCCTACCCCTTGGATCGACGTTTCGTCGCCCCGGGGAGTGGGAACATAGCCCCTTATTTTATGGGCTATTCTATGGTCACGGGTTTGAATGGGGGGAGGGGAAATACACCCTCCCCTCATTCTGGGTCATTTTTTGACCTTACGTTAATTTACATATGGATAAAATGTCTTTGTCTATTTTCTTTTTTCTCTATCATTTCTTTCTGTTCTGTTCACTCTTCCCCCCCGACCTACCTGCCAATGAGAGCTCCTACGTTTAAGTGTCTACAGTCATTATTTTGCAAACCGGTTAAGGTACCTAAGTTGTTTAATGTGTCTCATGATACGGATATTGTTTGAGAATGCATGAGAATTAGCTTTGCCAATTTTATATCCCATGGCTGGTATGGCTAATCCTCCTGCTCCCCTTCGTGTTGTTTCACACAACACGCAGGGGCTGAATTCTCCAGTTAAAAGACGAAAGGCGCTACAAGTCTACAAATCCCTTCATGCTGATGTGGTATTTCTACAAGAGACCCACTTCCCAAAGCGGTATACTCCCTCGTTCTTACATGCTCATTTCCCATTATTCTACCTGTCAAAGGCCGAAAATAAGACTAAAGGAGTGGCAATTTTATTCTCCAAACACTGCAAATTTAACTTAATTAAGGAATACGCGGACCCAGAGGGTAGATTCATTCTGGTAAAGGGCACTCTGGAAGGAAATACGTACACTTTTATATCATACAATGCTCCCAACCGGGGACAGAAGGGGTTCTTCTGCCAAATGCTTGAATCTCTCCAGCCTTTGGTAAAGGGAGTCATAGTTATGGGGGGAGATTCCAATCTGGCTTTTGACTCTGGACTGGATAAATCCGGCCCAGCAAAGGCTAAATTAATTAGACCTACTAAAACCAGTACCCAAGTCGCTCGCGTGCTTCACCAATATAGATTGACCGACATATGGAGAGAATTGAACCCAACTGCTAAAGATTTTACTCACTTCTCTAACCCCCACCAGTCGTATTCACGTATAGACCATATATTACTTTCCAATCACCATGTCCCCTCGGCCCAGAAGTCCTCCATTATGGACGTCCCATGGTCGGATCATTCCATGGTTCTGTTATCTCTAAGAAAAAACAGTTCTAATCAAAGAGTATCTCATTGGACCCTCAACCAGTCATTGTTGAAAGACCCAACTATAGCCACAGAGATTGAACAAGCTATAACAGATTACTTTAAAAATAATGACATAGAGGAAATCTCTCCAGAAACCTTATGGGCGGCCCACAAGGTGACAGTGAGAGGAAAACTAATACAGATCGCAGCCAGACAAAAAAGACTGAAGAGGCTGGAGGTGGAAGAACTTGAAAAGACATTTGACGATTTGAGCAAAAAGCATAAATTGGACCCCTTTGGTTTCCCAACTTCTAAATTGGACGCTGCCAGGACAGCTCTGAATTTTGCACTTACGGTAAGAGCAGATGAGGCACTTAAATGGTCGGGAGCTAGATTTTATAGATTAAAAGATTAAATTGGTCCAATGTTGGCGCATAAACTATCCCCTAGACTAAGGTCGAGAGTCCTCCCTAAGATTAAACAAGCCAATGGCTTATTTACCTTGAACCCTCAGAAGGTGATGGATTCCTTCCAAAGCTTTACGACTTTGAAACACTCTCCAATTCTAATAGCGTGGGAGAATTCCTAGATAGTTTGGACCTTCCCTCGCTGGCGGAAGTGCATAGAGAGAAAATGGAAGCTCCCATCTCGATTGAGGAAGTTTTGGAAGTGATCAAAATGTTAAAAACAGATAAAGCTCCAGGACCAGATGGTTTCTCTGCTCCTTACTACAAGACTTTCTTGGCTCTTCTATCTCCATACCTTACTCGTTTTTAACCATTTAACGAAGGGGAATCCTATAGATATTCAGCTAAATTCGGCATATATCTCTGTGATCCCTAAACCTGACAAGGATACCAGTCAAGTGGAAAACCATAGACCAATATCGTTGATTAACAATGACCTTAAAATCCTAACCAAAATAATAGCTAATAGACTAGCATCCTTCATTGGTCAGTATATACATAAGGATCAGGTGGGTTTCATTCCTGGTAGACAAGGCCCTGACTAAGTAAGGAGAGCGGTAGACATAATCTCCATATTGCAATCCGGTTGGATAGGAGATCAAAAACAAGAAGGGATGCTCTTATCATTGGACCTTCAAAAGGCCTTTGATTCGGTCTCCTGGCCATATATGTTTGAAGTTATGAGATGTTGTGAGATGTTGGGGTTTTGGCTCAAGAGTCTTGGGCATATTATCTGCACTCTACTCTTCTCCTGAGGCTAAAATAAGACTGCAGGGACTATTTTCAGAATCTATTAAAATTAAAAGGGAAACCCGCCAGGGATGCCCATTGTCTCCTTTGATATTCGCAATTGTTATAGAATCTTTGGCAATAGCGATTCGGAATAACGCGAATATCAGAGGAGTTCAATGTACCCGTAAGGACCACAAATGTGCATTATTTGCGAATGACCTGCTACTATTTGTTACTTCCCCGATTTCCTCTATGTCCGAAATCTACTCTGTACTTGACAAATTCTCCAGGGCCTCTGGCCTTAAAGTCAATATGTCCAAATCTAGGGCCCTCAATGTCTCGCTTCCTGTAGATATAGTTTCCTCACTACAAAAGAAATATGAATTTGGTTGGAATGGCTCATCTATCAAATACTTGGGTATCAATTTATCTTCGAAATTTGAGGATCTATATACAGCCAACTACCCTCCTATGTATAAAAAACTTGAATCTGATTTAGGTGATTGGAATACACAGAATATAGGCTATATTGGCAGGATAAACTCTGTCAAGATGACTCTTCTTCCTAGACTTCTATACCTCTTTCGTTCTCTCCCCATACCGATAAAAAGGAATCACTTGAAGGCTTTTCAGGGTAAGATCACCAAATTTGTATGGAACAAAAAGAAACCCTGTGTATCATCGCGTAGCCTCTTTAATCTCCCTAATCAGGGAGGTTTGGGACTCCCAAATTTGCTGTGGTACTACCAGGCAGCTAGACTGGCACAACTGTCAGATATATACCTCAAACAGGACCAACCTGATTGGGTTAGTCTGGAAGAACAGGTGTCCCCCACATGCTCATTGGAAAATCTTGTGTGGTCTATCCCCAAACGCAGACATTCTATTATGTCTCCGGCACTGTCACAGGCGTTGGTTCTGTGGGACTCGCTTAGGAGCAATCCCTCTTTAGTCTCTAAGAGTCTACCATTAACTGATATATTTCAGGTCCCGTCCTTTGCATCCAATGAACGTTTAATCCTTCCAGTGGTGGCGAGATAAGGGAGTATACCGCATTGGACGATTCTTCTCCCACTCAGGTCCTCTATCAGAACAATATTTTAGGGACAGTCTTGATCTTCCTCCTTCAGAGAAATCAAGATTTTCTCAAATCTACAGTTTTGTACAGAAACTCTGGACTGACAAGGCTGTAACTGGTCATTTTACGCCCTATGAACGAAAATGTGAACAGGCCCCAGTAAGGAAGGGTGGTATTTCTGTAATTTACAAATCCCTTGCGAACAATGTCAATAAATTACGCTATATGCTAGCTTGGGAGAAGGAAATTCAGGATGAGTGGGATTTGGAAGATTGGGGAGAAAACTTCCATAGATCTATAAAGGGTATCATCAACATGTCACTCATAGAGGCGAATGTCAAAATATTTACTAGATGGTATCTAGTTCCTCTAAGACTGGCATCCATATATCCTTCTTCCTCACCTCTATGCTTCAGAGGATGCCAAGGTGTGGGCTCCATGATTCACACCTGGTGGGAATGCCCAAGAATACAAGGTTTTTGGAGTAAAGTGTTCCATATAATTAGACGGATTACGGGTTGTAATATACATCAGTCCCCGGCGATTGCCTTACTGAATGGATTCATACCACAAGTATCAAAGGTTACCAGAAGGCTGATATGGTTTATCCTAACAGGAGCTAGAATCACTATAGCTGCAGCCTGGAAGAAACAAGCGGTCTCAATCTTAAGTATGAAAAGAAAGATCACCTGGATAATGGAACAGGAAAGGAGAATTGGCTCAATGTTGGATAGACTTACTCAGTTTAACGCAATCTGGGAACCATGGATAAAGTACTTAGGGATCTCATACCCCATAAAGGGGTGATAACATAACTTACTGTAGGCTGATGTACACACCTGGCAGGTAGGATCTCTGTCTCTCTACCCTCTTACCCCTACCCTCTTTTTCGTTCCCTCTCTTTCTATCTTTCTCACATTCCTCTTTTCCTTCTCTTCTACTTTTCTTCTCTATGTTCTGGTTTTATGCTGTGCTTGTGTTCAGGTTTTTTGTGTTTGGGAAATGTTCTCCATATATATATACACATGTTACGCCTCTATCATAGGGGTGGAGGAAGTTGAAGAGGGATTCTCCTCTCTTTTTCTCCCTCCCTCTCCCTCTCTCTTCATCGAACTTGTTATTTATTCTTTTAGTATTAGGTTCATTTAATCGGTCCAGATATCATACACTTCGTACCAGAGGTACTTGAGAAGTTTTAAGTTTATGAAATGGAGGTACATCACGAAGTGGATATCACAAAACTGTAATATTTATAATAACTTGCTAAGGGGTGGGATGGTTTGGGGGAATTACTCTACCTCCCCGGGCACAGAGTGATCCCATTGGGGGTGTCAGTGGGGGTGGAGGGTGCCCTTCCCATCTCATTTCTATATATATTGGACCAATAAGGTTTTGATTTATCCCAACTGCTGTAGACTAGGGACCCTAGACGGATTGATAGGAACTGCAGGATTTGGGGGAGGGTAGGGAACTACCCCGGTTAGACTTTATGGCTTAGGGTCAGAATTTACTCCCTTGTTGAACCTGTTTTCCTTTCATCGCAGATAGAATGTTATTTAGGTATGGTTGAGAAATGACGTAGTGATGACTTCAGCAAACGATGTCTCAATATTTAAGGATATGTAACAAAATGTATTGATTTCCTGATATGTTCTTTAAATGGTACTGACTTTATTCAGAAAATAAACCTAAACTTGAATGAAAAAATTTTTTTTTTATTGAATAAACAATATTAAATAAGCAGCAGGTAGTAAAGCCTGTGATGAAGGAAATCATATTTTTTATTTCCAACAGAATAAAAAACTGCTTGCTCATTGCAGACAGCACTTTTATTTTTCAGATTTCCTTTTACATTATTTGATTTAAATTATGTTCATAGCTCCCAACTGTCCCTCTGTCCCTCTTTCCCCCTCATTTGCCCCTTATTTTGGTCTGATCCATATAGTTGTATATAAAATGTTCTTATTATCTTTCAAAAAGTGTTTCCCAGTGCTAATCCAAATTCTAAATTTCTGTATTTGTACATTTTAAAAGGCAATATAAAGGAAAAGTAGTGGTTGAAAAAAATAAAAAAAATAAAAAAGAAGCATTTTTTGTCGATTTAACCACTTGACCACTGGGCACTTAAACCCCCTTCCTAACCAGACCAATTTTCAGCTTTCGGTGCTCTCACAATATGAATGACAATTACTCAGTCATACAACATTCTACCCATTTGAAATTTTTGTCCTTTTTTTCACACAAATAGAGCTTTCTTTTGGTGGTATTTGATCACTTCTGGGTTTTTTATTTTTTGCGCTATAAAAGAAAAACTACTGAAAATTCTGTAAAAAAAAAAAAAAACTTGTTTCTGTCATATTAGCAGGTTATTTCTCACACACAGCATATGCATACCACAAATTACACCCCAAAACACATTCTGCTATTCCTCCCGAGTATGGCGATACCCCATGTGTGAGACTTTTACACAGCGTGGCCACATACAGAGGCCCAACATGCAGGGAGCACCATCAGGCGTTCTGGAACACCCAGACCAATTCTGACATTTCTCGCCTACATGGAAAAATCATCATTTATTTGCTAGAAAATTACATAGAACTCCAAAACATTATATATGCTTTTTTAGCAAAGACCCTAAAGAATACAATGGCGGCCGTTACAACGTTTTATCTCGCACGGTATTTTCGCAGAAATTTATTGAACGCGTGTTTTTTAAAAAACTGTTTTGTGCTTAAAACAAAACAAAACAGTAAAGTTAGCCCAATTTTTTTTCATAATGTGAAAGATGAAGTTACGCCGAGTAAATAGATACCCAACATGTCACACTTCAAAATTGCGCACACTCGTGGAATGGCGCCAAACTTCGCTACTTAAAAATCCCCATAGGCGGTATTGCAGAGTATTGGGGTATTGCAAAGTATCATGCAGGGTATTGGGGTATTGCCGAGTATTGGGGTATTGCCGAGTATTGGGGTATTGCCGAGTATTGGTGTATTGCCGAGTATTGGGGTATTGCAAAGTATCATGCCGAGTATTGGGGTATTGCCGAGTATTGGGGTATTGCAAAGTATCATGCAGAGTATTGGGGTATTGCCGAGTATTGGGGTATTGCCGAGTATTGGGGTATTGCCGAGTATTGGGGTATTGCCGAGTACTGGGGTATTGCCGAGTACTCGGGTATTGCCGAGTACTCGGGTATTGTTGAGTATTGTTGAGTATTGGGGTATTGTTGAGTACTGGGGCATTGCCGGGTACTGGGGCATTGCCGGGTACTGGGGTATTGTGGGGTACTGGGGTATTGTGGGGTACTGGGGTATTGTGGGGTATTGTTGGGTACTGGGGTATTGTGGGGTATTGTTGGGTACTGGGGTATTGTGGGGTATTGTTGGGTACTGGGGTATTGTTGGGTACTGGGGTATTGTGGGGTACTGGGGTATTGTGGGGTATTGTTGGGTACTGGGGTATTGTGGGGTATTGTGGGGTACTGGGGTATTGTGGGGTATTGTTGGGTACTGGGGTATTGTGGGGTATTGTTGGGTACTGGGGTATTGTGGGGTATTGTTGGGTACTGGGGTATTGTTGGGTACTGGGGGATTGCAGGGTACTGGGGATTGCAGAGCTGGGATGTTTTGAGGGATGGCTGGATCTGTGACTGCATTTGTCACAGATCCAGCCACAGCTCAGCTGCTGACACCCCGCTCCCCCCCCCCTCTCCTCGCACACTGTACAGAGAGGAGAGCGAGGAGAGGGAGGAACCGGCGTCATCAAATGACGCCGGTTTGTTTACAAGTGATCGCGCCGTCATTCGACGGCGCGATCACGTGGTAAACGGCCGCTATCAGCGGCAATTTACCGTGATCCGTGATGCGCCGGGTCTTCTAGACCCGGCGAGCACGGACACTTTCGCGAGCGCGTCCCAGGGGACGCGCAATCGCGGAAGTGCACGAGGACGTCCCAGGGACGTCGTGTCAAAGCAACTCCACCGCGCCGTAGCAGTAAAATGCTTATGGCGCGGTGGGGAAGTGGTTAAAGGGGTTGTAAATAATTATTATTGTTTTTAAAATAACAAACATGTTATACTTACCTCCATAGTGCAGCTCGTTTTGCACAGAGTGGCCCCGATCCACGTCTTCTGGGGTCCCTCGGCGGCAGTCTCTGATCCTCTCCGAAAGAACTCCACACAGTCATGCGAGCTCCCTCGCATGGTGTGGAGTCCTTGCGGGGAGAATGCATTAAGGTGACATTTTATTTTACTTTTACAACCCCTTTGTTAATTTTTTGGGGCTAATTCTCCTTTGAAGGGGGTGTGGCAGGGGGCGTGTCTTATGCCTACATTAGTTTGCTAGTAGGTGTCCCTCATTCCCATCTCAAAATGTTGGGAGGTATGTGTGTTGCAACTGTTGTAAAGAGTATCTTGAAAAATCTTGCTATACAATAACGATACAGTATTACTAATGTAATATGTTATACTACATATATTAACACTAATTTAATCCTATACTATCACTTATTAAGCTAGTAATGTTTTTAGAACAACTAGAGAGTTTATAACTTAACATAAAAAATCGGTATACATGTAAAGACAGCACAGATTCAATACTGTATCATTAACACTGATCCTGAGCTAACAAATCTTTGCCCCCTCCCCATCTCTGAATAGATTGATTGGCATCAGAACTTGCTGAACACTGGACTTTTAGCCCATTCAGCTGGATCTGAACATCATAGAGTAGTGGCATTTCTACTGCTACTATCTATCACAGTTTCCTGCCTGTCTATTGTTCTTAGCAACCAATTATGTCCCCTGGCCCTATTCAATTACTGACACGACCAGTCCCATTCATTTACAACTATGCAAACAAAGGGTGGGGATTGTGTAACCTCTATAACCAAATATGGCCTCATGGCCATATCTGGGCAATGGCAGTTTTATCATTTGGTGGGCTTCATTTATCATACTGGACAGGGATCTGCGTAGCTGAACAACATAACTCATAGTAGATGTACACTGGGGTACTTTTTTTTAATACATGAATTGTCAAATACTTTGTACATGTGTTTATTGCCTGTTTACATTTTTGTGTGAATAAATTGGGGTTCCCTATGTACCCCTTACTCATTCACATGAGGGGGCTGGGTTCTGGGTGCGCCTTATTGTTAAAGGCAGCTTCCAGATACTGATAAACCCACCACCCACATACCCCCACAACCACCAGGCCAGAGTTGTTGGAAGCAGGCCCATTTCCTCGTGGTCCCCCTACACATATTGAGGGCATGTGCCCTGGTATGGACCGGGGGGCACACAATAACCACCGCTTTCTTGTTCTGCCAGGCTACATGCATGGATAATGGTCTGGTAACATTTTTGGGGGGACCTCATATTTTTTTTACTGGTTTCTGAGTGGGATTCTTCCTTAACCTGTTGCCGACCGCCCGCCGTCATTTTACTGCGGGAAGTCGGCTCTGCTGGGCGAGAGCCCGTAGCTATACGTCCGCATCAAAGTGGCCACTAGGGGGCGCATGCGCGCCGTTGCCGGTGGTGTGCGCACATCCCCGCTCGCCCCCCAGTCCCGCGCGCGTGCCCGGCGGTACGATCGCCGCTGGGCACATGCGATCGCTTGTTACAGAGCGGGGACCGAGAGCTCCCGGTCCTGTCAGCGGGGGAAACCTCCCCTAGTGAGGCCACCCCCCCTACAGTTAGAACACACCTAGGAACATACTTAACCCCTTCCCCGCCCCCTAGTGTTAACCTCTTCACTGCCAATGGCATTTTTATAGTAATCCAATGCATTTTTACAGCATTGATCGCTAAAAAAATGCCAATGGTCCCAAAAATGTGTCAAAAGTGTCCAAAGTGCCCGCCATAGTGTAGAATACGTATCGGCCTAAACTGAGGGAAAAAATTTTTTTTTTTATATATTTTTGGGGGATATTTATTATAGCAAAAAGTAAAAAATATTGCATTTTTTTCAAAATTGTCGCTCTATTTTTGTTTATAGTGCAAAAAATAAAAACCACAGAGATGATCAAATACCACCAAAAGAAAGCTCTATTTGTGGGAAAAAAAGGACGCCAATTTTGTTTGGGAGCCACATCGCACGACCGCGAAATTGTCAGTTAAAGCGACGCAGTGCC
This sequence comes from Rana kukunoris, assembly GCA_029574335.1. Taxonomy (NCBI): domain Eukaryota; kingdom Metazoa; phylum Chordata; class Amphibia; order Anura; family Ranidae; genus Rana; species Rana kukunoris. The sequence continues at coordinate 216,806,791 of CM056059.1, read as the reverse complement.
GAATCACGAAAAGTGCTCTGGTCATTGGGCAGCAATATGGTCCAAGGGTTAAGTCGTTAAAACTCTTACCAAACACAAAGTCTGATGTAAAATTTGGGGGAAACCCTCACGGCTCCTATTTGACAGCCCCCTTGACAGCCATAATAGACCCTAGTATGTATTTTAAGAGCGAACCCCATGCCAAATTTTGGTGTATGGGCCTCATTTACATCCATATCAGACCCCTATCTAGCAGCTGAAGCTGTCTTTTGCAAAGATTTTTAAACAGCGTTGCACCTAAACTACCTTTTGCCAAAACTATCAGCACCCAAAGCTGAGTCTCATGCCAAGAAATACCTGTAAAAAAATAGTGGCGCCAAAAACAAATGATCTTTGCTGGGAAGTCTTAGCTAATTTCTTACAATAGGTATAATGGAACACAAAGCGTAGTCTGAGAGCCTATAATCATTGAAAAAGCTGGCACCAATTCTTTTGGATACAAGCCAAGAATCAGCATATTGTTTGTCCTAACATCTTATTTTTCTTGCAGCAAGACTCACATGGCATGAGGAAAGGAAAATCTGCTGTGACAGGTATTTGGATTTGATTGATCTGAAATATGTCATTTTTTTTTCACCTTATGATAAAGCAAAGAAAACCACAAAACTGTAGGTTGGAGGTATCAGGTTAAAATTCTCCAGAGAGTAGTACTACAGTTCAGTTATCAGTAAAAGGGTGATCTAGAAAATGAAATAGGCATTACAGCATATATAAACTAAACATTTTTTTTTTATGAATTTCAGTTTACCAGTCCTTAGATTTGGTGTCTGTAGTTATTTTATTTTCTCTGATGTTTTCCTTTATTTTCACCTGATAATTCTGTAAAAAACATACTTCCTGTTCCTTCAGATCTACACTTTGTATCTCCAATGTATCTATAGAAGGAGTCATAGATGTCACATGGCGGGACTAATAATTCACACTAGCCACTTAAGCCCCGGACCATTTGGCTGGCCAAGGGCCAGAGCAAGTTTTACAATTTGTCACTGCGTCACTTTAAATAGCGGTCATGCGACATTGGCTCCCAAACAAAATTGACATCCTTTTTTTCCCACAAATAGAGCTTTCTTTTGGTGGTATTTGATCACCTCTGCTGTCTTTATTTTTTGCGCTATAAACAAAAATAGAACGTCAATTTTGAAAAAAAAAAACAATATTTTGTACTTTTTGGTATAATAAATATCTCCAATTTTTTCTCAGTTTAGGGCAATATGTATTATTCTACATATTTTTGGTAAAAAAAAATCACAATAAGCGTTTATTGATTGGTTTGCGCAAAAGTTATAGCGTCTACAAACTAGGGAATAGTTTTATGGCCTTTTTATTATTATTATTATTTTTACTAGTAATGGCGGTGATCTGCGATTTTTATCGTGACTGTGACTGTATGGCGAACACATCGGACACTTTTGACACATTTTTGGAACCATTGTCATTTTTACAGCGAACAGTGCTAAAAATGCACTAATTACTGTGAAAATTACACTGGCAGTATAGGGGTTAACCTATAGGTGGCGCTGAAGGGGTTAAGTGTGTCCCAGGGGGTGATTCTAACTGTTAGGGGGAGGAGCTACCAGTGACACGTCAATTTTTTAAAGAAAAATAAAACTTTGGGACTTTAAATGAGGCGGTGATTGTGTAAGGTCAAATGCCTCCCTTCCTATCTAATTTAAACAAACAGGACGACTAAGGGTTGGGACTTTGAATGAAGCAGGCAGGTGTAAGTAATTTAAATTTATTGGAAGTCAATGATAAGTTGCATGAGGGTAATCATGAGTAGGGTTGAGCGAACCTGAACTGTAAAGTTTGGGTTCGTACCGGACTTTTGGATTTTTTGTACCCGGACCTGAACAATTTGCTGTAAGTTCTTGTTTGGGTTCAGTGTTCGGCAATGTAATGGCGCGCTGTAGGGCAGCCAATCACCATTTGTTTTACTTGTGTGACCTAGAAGCCATCACACCCATGCCTACTAATGCCATGGCTGTGATTGGCCAGTGCAGCATGTAACACAGCATGTGACCCAGCCTCTATATAAGCTAGAGGCACATAGCACAGCTCGTCACTCTGCTTCAGATAGGGTAGGGAAAGGCTGCCGCTGCTGCTCTCAGGGAGAAATTTAGATAGGAGTCAGACTGTCCTGCTTCAGAAACACCAGCACTGCATATGTTACTGTGAGATACTCTGCAAGATAGTTTAGGAAAAGGTTCCTGATTGTGCTTGTAGGGAGAGAAATATATAGGAGTCTGTCCTGCTTCTAAAATCTAATTACACCAGCACTGCATATGTTACTATGAGATACTCTGCAAGATACTTTAGGGAAAGGTTCCTGATTGTGCTTGTAGGGAGAGAAATATATAGGAGTCTGTCCTGCTTCAGAAATCTAATTACACCAACACTGTATATGTTACCGTGAGATACTTTGCAAGATAGTTTAGGGAAAAGTTCCTGATTGTAATTGTAGGGACAGAAATATATAGGAGTCTGTCCTGCTTCTTACTGTGAGATACTCTGCAAGATACTTTTCTTCAGTTGTGCTATTCAAAAAACATCCATTTAGGGCAAAAAAAAATATTGCAGTGTTTCCTCCATATCTGTACGTGTGAGATAAACACTTTAGCTAGTGTTCTTCTATTGTTCTATTCAAAAAACACCCATTTAGGGCAAAAAAAAATAAAAATATTTTGCAGTATTTCCTCCAGTATTTCCTCCAGTGTTTGCAGTGTTTCCTCAATATCTGTACGTGTGAGATAAACACTTTAGCTAGTGTTCTTCTATTGTTCTATTCAAAAAACATCCAGCTTGGTGCAAAAAATATATTTTGCAGTGTTTCCTCCAGTGCTTGCAGTGTTTCCTCCATATCTGTATGTGTGAGATAAACACTTTAGCTAGTGTTCTTCTATTGTTTTATTCAAAAAACACCCACTTTGGTACAAAAAATATATTTTTTAGCGGGCGTTATCACAGACAAGTGCAGCCGCCTGTCCAGAGCCAATGTGGACAAGCCCACGTTCATTAAAATGAACCAGGCATAGATCCCACAGGACTTGTCCGAAACTTGTGCAGAATAGACACGTATACCAGCCTTACCCAGTTATTCTTGTATTTCTGATCTTTCTCACTCTTTTGGGATGTACCCTAATTTAAAAAATTAATTAATTAAAAACCAAAACCTGTGTTGGCTACCTCGTCCTCCTCCACCGCCACTTCCACCTACACCGCCACATCCACCGCCACCTCAACCTCCCACTCCATAAGGACCTCGTCCTCCTAGGTCAAGATTATTTTGTTTTTATTTTTATGTATTTTATGTTATTTTAAGTTATTTCCCTATCCACATTTGATTGCAGAGTACTTGCCATGCTCTTACCAACATGTTGCTGCCATTTGCAGCCCTCTAGCCCTTTCCATTACTTTTTTAGAGACATTTTAGTAGTCAAAAATTCGGGTCCCCATTGACTTCAATGGGGTTCGGGTTCAGGGTCAAGTTCGGGTCAAGTTCGGGTCCCGAAACCCGGACTTTTTTCCAAAGTTCGGCTGAACCCGTCGAACCAAAACATCCAGGTGTCCACTTAACTTTAATCATGAGTAAACAAAGAAAACCAATATAATTCATTCAGTAGTAGATATACATACAGCAATGACAATTTACCATTTAATAATACAAATCACATAATACAAGTGATCACTAAAAGGTAAAACATATAGTTGGCATAAAAACAAGGCATATAATAGCTATATGCATTTTGTGGATTCATTACTTTTCAGGAGCATGCACGTGGAAAAATGAATGCTGTAGTATAATAATAGTAAAAATAATATCTGTAAGGTCTGACCCTGTCACGGAAAGGAGATTAAAATTTGATAATTGGAGGTAATATTGCCTAGGATAAACCCCCCAAACCACTCTCAACGGTACTTACATTCTCTGTATCTATGCAGTAGCAATGTGCCAATATGAATCAGAAAACCCCTAGGGGTGTCGCTGGTAGGAGCTGAGGTGGTTATGACAGACTGGCACTCAGCAAGGATGGTTTCCAAGGAAGAAAATTCCAAAAAAAAAGGTCATGAATGACCACAAGTGATGGAAACAAAGGTGAATTAAGAAAACAGACTGGGAACTCATATTATGTGGTATAATGGGTCATCTATCCTAAACTTGATAAAGGATAGGGTAATGAGATGCTAATGAGTGTATAGGTAAAATAAAGTTAGTGAGAGTAGAAAGTGGAAATGATGAGGAGGTGAAATACATAGAAAATTAAGAAACCAGAGGAATAAGATAAGATCAAATGAAGGTGCAGCATGAATAAGTGATGAAAATGTCACTCATCACTGTTCCCGATCACAGGGAACAGTAGATCACTGACGTGTCACTAGGCAGAACAGGGGAATGCCTTGTTTACAAAGGCATCCTCCTGTTCTGCCTTTGCCGACCGCAACTGTAGGCCGTCTGGGAACATCGAGTTCCCGGGACCCGCGGTTGCACTCACGAGGCACTCTGGAGGAGTGCCCGCGCCCCCGCTGGGCGTCAAATTTAAACGGACGTACATGAACACCCATTTGCCTGTTCGTGCCATTGTGACGACGTATCATTGTGCTCTGGTCGGCAAGTGGCTAGAGATGAGCTTAGTTCTCAGTTTAAAACGTGGCATCCTTACCACCCACTGATGTCATCCGGGCCATTCACTTACAGTACAAGGCCAGGAATCCATGTCCATGTAAGTGAATAGGCCAGGCCATGGTCATATTTGGGCAATGATGTCACCACTATCACTGTCCTTTCCTTTATATAGTTAATGACAACTCTGGGAGTCATTTGCCTTTGTGTAAAATTGGGATTGGTCATGTTTTTTTAGGGGGGGGGGGGGGTTCCCAGCAAGTTGTTATTGGCGGACATCATGATTAATGATGTATTTACAATGAGGGATATTTTTGGGGATTGTTTTTATTTTTTTAATAAAGGTCTTATAACCAGGTATTCTGTTATTAAAGTTTGCAGAATGTTTATTGACTGTAATGTGAAAGTTAAATTGTAAACTGTCTACTACATATTGATCTGTAACAAAATTGGAAACTGAAGCACCACACCACTGCTAAGAGGATACAACTTTAGCCAAATTAAAGTCAGGAGGACAATCCAAAAAGTATCCAACACATTTTCGGGTCTAAAGATGTCCCTTTTATCAGGGCTTGTGTGCTGGACCATAAATATTATTTCTTCCAGTGTGAATACAGGCACAGGCCTTGTCAGCAGATGGTTTGAAAATAGCCCTGTTTTAGGTCCTGGTAAAGGAGGTGTCTTTGGATTCCTGAAACATGGGTTCTATTTGGATTGCCCCTCCCCTGACTTTAATTAGACTTCATAGAAGTGGTGTGGCACTTCAATTTCCATTATAGTTTGATTACACTTCGTGTCAAGGAGACCATGACGATCCTCTGTGGTGTAGAAGCCACCTACCTGGAAACCAGATTTTTTAGATCAACTTAAATAATTTAAGATAGCAATATGAATAAGATAAAGTTATAAGCTCAGAACAATTTTTCCACTTTCCTAAACAACATATTGATCTGGTCTGGTTCACCCACAGAGAATACTCTCTGCCTTCCTAAGATACCCTTACCCAGAGCACCTTTCTGGGTCAACTACAGGCCACTAGACCAACAATATGTCTCATCTTTGCACTACACCACAGCATTGCAAGAATATAATCTGTATAAATAGAAATCATTTATCACAGGAAAATGTCTATATCCTTGGTTATCATCATTATACCAATTGGCATGTAAGGCAGCAATAAGGTTTTCATTTGACTTTGGTTCTGTTTGCAACTGTGATTCAGGACTGGTTCAATTTATGTTTTTCCACCTCAAAAGTGTGCCCCATGATTTTTAGGCTCCTGGACTTACTCTGTCATCCAAAAAATATCCGCACGACCCTGGTACTGTAATTTAAACCTATCCCACAGGTTCTCAGGTAGACTGAGAGATCTTAACCTAACTGAACCATTAGACGATATTCATCTTTGTGTCTCTTGCCAGTGTTACTTGAAGTGTAACTAAACCTACAACAGTAAAATCAGTCTGTATATGCAGTAAAGTATGCTTGTTATACTCACTGTGGACCCTAAGGGGTTAATCCTCTGTATTGTGTTAAAATGCTGTTTGATTCTGTCTTCTCTGGTCCTTCCCTTCTTCCACAGTCCCCAGTCCATCTTCTGATAGAACTACTGCCTCGTACACAGGTACAGGATTTCCGACTGGAAAAATTCCCATCAGAAAGCCCGAGGGGAAAGCCGATTCAGTCTTTCCCCTATACACGGCTGGTTTTCCTGACCGGAAAAAAACTGCCAAAAACCACCGGGCAAAAGTCAGATGGATTTTCCAGCAGGAAAAAAGAGAACTGGTTCGGCGGTTTTTGGGCAGTTTTCCCATCGGAAAAACTGCGAGGATCATACACACGGCCGGGATTCCCAGCCAAAAGTTCTCCTCACAGTTTTCCCGTCCGGAAAACTGATGGTGTGTACGAGGCTATAGTCTTGGAGGAACTCTGCACATGCTCATTTTGTTGTGTATTGCTAGAGTTTTTTTTTGTTTTAGTAAATTGATACATTTATATTAACGAAAATAATTGCATTTCCATGTTCTGTGCAGGGTCCTGTGTTTAATAAAACTTTGGGTTTGGGATTATTGTGCTGCATAAACATTTACTTGGAAACATGTTTTAGCAGATTGTCCTATATTTTTCATGTATGTCACTCTATTTTTCATCATTCACTATTTTATCTCTTTAAACAAGATACCCAGTCCCTATTTATGAAAAGTAATGCCACACCACAAGGGGACTATCCAGGGGCGGACTGACCATTGAGTCACTTGGGCACTGCCCGAGGGCCCCATGCCACTAGGGGGCCCCATCAGGGTTGCCAGGCTCAGTAAAACCAGGAACAGTGTGTAAAAATCAGTTTTTTTTGTTTACATCTGTCCCTGATATGTCCGAAACTGACATGCTTTTGATTTGAAAATCCTGAGATTTTAGCTGCCCCGCCTCTGCACTGCCTCCTGGCGTGGTGGCCATCAGCAAGCCCAGGGGCCCCATAATCTTCTATTGCCCGGGGGAGCATATTCTCACAGAATCACATTTTTCCATGCTTTTCCTTTGAACCTTGGCCAATAACATATATTTTGTTTAATCTCAACCCGTCTTGTTCCCTCATAACAGCCAAGGTTTTCATATGTTGTTGTTTTTTTTTTTGCTAATGCCATACTTGCTCTTACATTGTTCTTTAAAAATAATGGCTGTTATGGCACCATTCATGGAGAGCACTTGGTATAGTTTATTGGTGAACCTTTAGGCCGCGCACACATTGGGAGGGACATGTACGCTGAAACAGTCCGACGGACCGTTTCCAGCGGACATGTCTCCTCCGGATTTTCATCCGTACACACTATCGGATCAAAATCCCCGCCGGCAGACAGCGCGGTGACGTGGCGGTGATGTTGACACCGCCACGTCACCGCACCAGGAAGTAAAAAACAACAGGCTAAACATATAGTTTTATGGTTTATGAGGGAAGAGATAGTCACGTGGAGCCCGAGAACTGCCCAGACTACATAGGGAGTTCTGGAAAGATTGTTTGGAACTTGGTGTCGCCCTTATTCGGAAAGGGGTACCAATTGTACGTGGACAATTATTAAACAAGTGTGCCACTTTTTAGTTACCTTTTTGACTGGTGTTGTGAAGCCCCTCTGTGTCCACAAATACAACCTTAACATGGGACTGGTGGACTTAAACAACCAGATGTTGGCGCCGTACTTAATTGCCTGTAAGGCCAGACACTGGTATAAAAAAGTGTCTGTATATTTATTCCAATTGGCTCTGCTGAATGCTTATGTGCTATACAAAGCATCAGGATGAACTGGATCCTTCTCAAAATTCTAGGAGAAGATCATCACAGCCCTTGTGTTTCCAGATGGTGCTATACCCCACCTTCCCAATGCAAATGCAGTCAGCGGCTATATAAGAGGCATTTTCCATATGTCGTTTCTGGTACCCCTGCCCAAAGAACACCCCAAAGAAGATGTGTCTGCAGAAAATGCGGATTTAGGCAAGACACGTGCTTTTATTGTCCCTCCTGTCCTGACCAACCTGGTCTCTGCATCAGTGAATGCTTCCAACGCTACCACACACTAGTGGAGTATTAAAAGTATTAAAATATATATATTTTGGGTCAGTCGGGTTGCGTGATTGAAGATGGATGTCCAGAAATATGGGTACAAGGTGATTTGGGGCACCCTAAAGCACCCTCCCTATGTTGAGGGCAAGCGACCTGGTGTGGTTCAGGGGAGGTGCTCACTCCTCCTCTCCCTTTTCCCCTTGCTTGGATGAGGGTCTGTATTTATTGTGGGGGGGGGACCCCACGCTATTAAAAAATAATAGCGTGGAGTTCCACTTAAAATTAATGTCAGACCAAAGGGCCTAAATACACTTTTATTCATTCACTATATATGGCCATTGTGTTAGCAGCAGCCTTATATAGTATGGACTTAGCCCCTGAGCCTTGATTGGCCAAAGGTACCCTGCCTTTGGTCAATCATGGTCTCAAAGCACATCATGCTGTGATTGGCCACAGCATACATGTCAGGTGCATGCTTTGAGCAATCAGCAGCTGTCAATGCACTGCGATCTTGCAGTGCATTATGGGGTGCTTTGCGGTGGGCGAACTTACCGTGAGCGCCCCATATGTTTGTTTGTTCCATGAACAAAGGAACACCCAATGTTTGAGTCGAACTTAGGTTCGACTCGACCATCAGGACCATCCCCAGACACAGCAGCGGAATAGTTGGCCTGCTGCTGTCAATTACAGCCTTTGAGGAGGAAGTGAGAAGTGGGGCAGAGCCACACTCTGTCTGTCTTATAGACACACAGCGCTGGCCTGGGAGGGAGCCTGCGCACATGCCCCCATAAAAATATGCTTGTTATGGGGGCACCTGGTGAGTGGGTGGAGCCCGGAGCACCGGCGGTGACCTTAGAAGAGGAGGATCAGGGCTGCTCTTTGCAAAAACATTGCACGATAAGTATAATATGTTTGTTATTTAAAAAAAATGTTTTCCTATAGAATCACTTTAATGCCACGTACACACGGTCGTTTTTTGCGATGAAAAAAAACGATGTTTTCAATCATGAAAAAAAACGACGTTTTTCAAACTTCATTTTCCAAAACGACGTTGCATACACACCATCGTTTTTCTACAAAGATCTAGCAAAGCGTGGTGACGTACACCACGTTCGACGGCCCTTTTTTCCATTGAAGCTCCATCTCATAACTTGCTTCTGAGCATGCGCGGGTTAAAAAACGTTGTTTTCAACGTCGTTTTGCCCACACACCATCACTTTTTATGACAAAATAAAAACGACGTTTTGAAAAACGACACCAAAAATTCAAGCATGTTGGAATTTTTTTTTAGTCGTTTTTTTTAAGACAAAAAACAACGTTTTGCCCACACACGATCAATTTAAATGACGTTTTAAAAAACGTTGTTTTTTTTTCATCGCAAAAAACGACCGTGTGTACGCGGCATAATGGTGCGGAAGGATGAACAGGTCTGTTTTACAACCTTTAGTAAACTTTATTATTCAATAAAGGTGGTAAAACAGATTTTAGTCTTCCTTCAACACCTTTAAAGCACAGTGTCAGATGCAGAGAAGGCGTTTGACCGCCTCAGCTGGCCTTTCCTGTTTGCCACGCTGGAACACATGAGGTTCCGTGGCCCCTTTCTGCGACCCATACGGCATCTTTATACAAACCCTACGTCTCAGGTTAAGACCCCCTTCGCCCCCTCTTCCTCTTTCCCGGTAGCTAATGGAACACGCAAGGGATGCCCGCTCTCACCGCTTCTGTTCGCGATATGCGTAGAACCCCTGGCGGCGTCTATTCGCAGGAACCCAGACATTCGGGGAGTCCCGATGCGGGGGAGGGAATTCAAGCTGGCACTTTTTGCGGACGATATCATCCTAACCCTTACCCATCCCAGAACTTCCCTGCCTACTTTCCACTCAGAACTTGATCTCTATAGGTCCTTGTCGGGATATAAGATAAATGCAGCTAAGTCGGTAGCTCTCCCCATTAACGTTCCTGATGAGGAGGTCCGACATCTGAAACAGAGCTCCCCCTACCATTGGGCTACAGCGGGTTTGAAATATCTGGGGGTGCAGATCACTCCGTCCTTTGACACTCTATACAAGGCTAATTCCCCCCCCCCTTTTTCGGTCCATAAGAGACCTTCTGCAGAAGTGGCGAGTTCACCACATTTTGGGTAGGGTGGCTTCTATCAAGATGGTCATCCTCCCCAAGCTCCTCTACCTATTCCAGATGTTGCCCATCCCAGTCCCATATGCAGACCTCCGAAGTCTCCAAGCGGACTTGGTGCGCTTTGTCTGGAATTATGGGCGGCACAGGATACCCAGAACGGTCTTGACAGCATCCCGCACCGAAGGAGGATTGGGGTTCCCTGACCTGCTAAAGTACTACCAGGCAGCCCAACTGCGTGCCATTACCTCCTGGTTCCCCCAGCGCTCTTGTAACACATGGACTGAAATTGAGAAGATATGGCTGGCCCCCACGCACCAGAATAGCCTGCTGTGGAACGCGAGCGTGGAGGTGGCCCCGAGCCGACTTTTAGGGCCCATGCTCCACCTCAGGACGCTCTGGCGTAGACTGTCCCGGGCTCATAATCTGAGCTCGGAGCGGTCCGTCCTGACCTCTTTTCTGTTCAACCCTAGGATGCCTGATGGTCTGACCCACCAGATGTCTTCGCCCTGGGAGACACGTGACCTCTTCCATTTTGGCCATTTGGTGGACCCTATAACCCGAAAACTGCTCTCATTCCCTGATCTACAAAAAAAATTTAACTTGCCTCGCCAGATGATCTATGGGTATCTGCAGATAAGACACTGTGCACTATCATTCGCCCCAAAGCTCCAATTCTCAGCGCCTTTCGAAAGGCTGGTACTGGAGGGATCTGCTCGCCGCGGACTGATATCAGATATATATCAGCTGCTAAACTCTCGCTCTTTCCTTACCCAGGGTAGGCATGCATACATGCTTCGCTGGGAGAGGGCACTTGGGGAGGAGATTCCGGAGGCGACGTGGAGAACGATCTGGTCTCAGGCAGCTAAGAGCGCTCTCTGTACACTGTACACTGTACAAGGAGAATGCCTATAAAATACTGTATTTTTGGTATATGACACCGGATGTTCTCCATGCTATCTATCCATCCAGCTCAGACAGGTGCTGGCGCTGCCAGGGAGCCAAGGGAACCTTATATCATATTTACTGGACCTGCCCCCACCTGTTATCCCGTCTCCTGGGGGTGCCAGTTCCCTGGTCCCCGAAACTATTTTTACTGGGGGTATCGCCCCTGCAAATCCCCAAAACCTCCAAAAAACTGCTCAGGCATGTACTGACGCCCGCGAGGTGACTAGTTGCCCTCCATTGGAAGCGCCTGTCTCCCCCCTCTCAAACTGACCTGTACGCCAGGATCAAAGATGTTGAGCTCATGGAAAAAATGACAGCCAGGTTGCAGGATAGATTGGAAATGCATGATGCGATCTGGGAGGAGTGGCATCGTCGTGAGGATCCGCCCTGAGCCATGGGTTGAGCCCCCCCTTACCCCTCCCCTTCTCCCCTTATCTCCCTGCGTCTGCAGTCCCCCCTTTCCTTTTTCTTTCTTTTTCTTCTCTTCTCTCTTTTCTTGTTTTTTCTTCGCTACTCTCCTAACCCTTTCCCTCTCAATGTTGTGTGTTATTTGTCCCTGTTTTGCAGGCGTTTCTTCTACAAGTGCTATGATATAACATATGGCAGAATGTGTCTTGGTTGCTTTTGTGAGGAGCAGTTGAGCCTCCCTTGATATCTGCCTTGTAATGTGCTGAAATAAGCTATGCACTGTATTTTCTACTTCTCTGCTGAAGTTTTTGTACAATTTTCTCTGCGGCACGGGGGTTACCCTGTGTCTAATAAAAATTGTTATTTGAAAAAATAAATAAAGCACAGTGTCCTCCTTTTGTAAATTTCCTGTATGGTATATCAGTCAGTCAATTCTTTTTGGGATAATAAAGGAAAGCTGTACGTGCAAATTCAGTAGTGGACAATATTGTTCTTTCCAACTAACCCATGACATTTTGGTCTGTGTATGATCCTGGCCTGTATTTAAGCCTAATGAAATATGTCCACGTGGTAAAATTCATTGGATGAAGTTTAAGACTTAGGGCCAGATTCAGGTAGAGTTAGGCTGGCGGATCAATGGATCCGCCAGCCTAACTGTCACTTTAAGCCGGCGTTTTTGTTTTCTGTAACCAGAAAACAAGAAACGCCGGGTTGGAGTTCCGATGCGATCGGCGTAATTGAATTTCGGCATCGCATCGTTACTTCAATTTACGCTCAAAAAATATGTTAATGAGCGGAAATCGGCAATTCACAATCTTTTTCGGGCGCGACGCAGTGACTTTACGACGTTTCCGGAAGCGATATGCGGCGTATAGATAAAGCAGCCCCCTAGTGGAGTATCCTATGTTAGGTATAGGCGTCGTCATCGCGTCGGAAAAAAAACCAAATCGCGTTGTTTGCGTAAAACATTCATGAATGGGGACGTGACGTCATTGACGTTCACTGACAGAACTTGGAGCATGCGCACTGGGATGCATTGACCCTCGACGCATGCGCAGTACGTTCGCTGCGGGATCGCGCATAGTTAGAATACTACACGCCCCGTACCCGCCCAATTTGAATTCCGCTGGCTCATTTGCGATGCGCTGCCGCAACTTTAGGAGCAAGTGCTTCCTGAATAACAGCACTTGCTCCTAAAATTTCAGCAGCGTAACGCAAATGAGATGCGTTACTCCAGAGCAAAGATGCTCTGATCTACCTGAATCTGGCCCTTAAAGTCATTTTTCATATACAGAAACTTCCACCGAAACCCTAAATACATCATTCATGCGACATATCTAAAATGTTCTTTCTTCTACAAAATGTTAGAGAGAAAGGAGTCACCGCTCCAGGTGGGATCACTAAATGGTTACAGGTGGTGCAGGATACCGAGGGTGCTGGCGGTGCACTAAGCAAAATGAAGACAAAGAAAAATGGATAGCCGCACTCCAAAACCTGATGGGTGGTCTTTTATTCAATAGACAGCATGTACAAAAATAGGGTCACAGCAGTAGAAACAAGGAACAGCCGACGCGTTTCGCACTGGATCAGTGCTTATTCATGGCTAATGAAGCATTAAAACTGTTAGGTATATATAGAACATAGGGTGAACATGTGACCAATCTCAATTAATTGCCCGGGAGGAGCCTATGATATTAGGACAACCCCTGATGCCAATGAGATAGTCACATTACACCTGTGCACACCAAAGCAAGAAAAAACAAACAAATACACACAAATGTGAAACCAATAATCAAAATGTATAAATAATAGCACATTATAAACATAATGCACATATAAAATACTGTATATGTGGTACATACATAGTACTACAGTGACACAAAATGGTAAAACATGAGGCAATGATGAATGAAATAAAATAAAAGCTTAAAGACGATGCAATTCAAACCACAATAGGCTGTAAAAAGAGCATAAGATAAACTATGCAAATGAAATGTATAATGGTGATGGAACAAATAAATATGAATAAAAGTGAAAATGAATGTGAATATGTGTGTCGATATGAATGAAAACATATGTAATGAAATGAAGCACTAGATCTATCTAACAACTTGTTCAATGGTAAATGGCAGAAAGAATAGATCTATGTGTGTATTGGAGATGGATTCATCCATTATGGTGACGTGCATATAAACATAATTAAGAATGTGGATGTAAAGGGTTACCCGAGATTAAATGACAACAATCGGGAAAAATGCACCCATAAATACATCCAATCATAAAAAATATATTCATACATAAAAGAAAAGAGTGGCAAATTGTGTTAAAGCATGTAGACACATCGTAGCCAAATATGAAAAGTGTGAAAAAGGTGAATGAAAGTGAACTGGAAATAATTAATAATGGGCGTCACTGAAGTGAGAGACCAAAACATAATGTGATCAAAGGTGTCAGCAAATGTGAAAAACTTCCGTGTAGGGATGCTGGTATATGTATTCTAAAACATTTGGGTCAAGGCAAAAGAGAAAGGTAAAAAGGTTCTCAATATGAGAATGTAATGTAAACAAAGTCCAAAGCTGGCCCAATGAAATAGTGAATTTTTAATTTTATATATAGAATGATAATAATGTCTGCTGAAAGTAAAAGGACCCATTGGCTATAACAGCAGAATGATGTATATAAAAAAAGTATATATAATATATATATAAAATACACCTATATAGAAAATGAAGGAAGTTAATTAAAAGGTTGTCTTCTATGGGTGGAATGAAAATTAACCTATGACAAACACATGTATAGGGATCTAGAGAGTGCATCCGAAAGAACTTAATTAGGCTGAAAATAGAGCTGGTTAACTGAAAGCCAGTATATTGTGTTCCATTAGTGCGGAAGGATGCTCCCAAAAATTATATAAATATATACATATGTAGGCGTGTATACATATATATGTTATGTTGGAGGTAGAAAAATGTACATGGCTACATATGATCCCTAACATTGTTTGAAGAGGTGTATAATGCACAGGAATTAATTGTAAACCAACGCACACAAAACTAGGTGTTTGTGGAGATAGTACATATAGAACATCGATGTGCATGCATATGGATACAACTAATACTAAGTAAAAAAGAAACAGTAAAAAATGCAAAATAAGGTCCGAGATATCCGTGTAATCGGGTTGCATTGTGTGCATAACCATAGATATACCCGAGTATAGGACATGAAAAGTTCTATAAAAGAGAAGATAAACAGTAGAGTAAATCATATGTCTATAACTGCAATATTCATAATTACGAGGTGTACATCGTTTATTAACCCACCAATATGCCTGGGGTCCTGTCGATTAATTAATTATAGGGGAAATGAATCCCATATGAATGGGAAAAATTCTATAGAAAATTACTTTGTAAAAAAGAGACACAGGGCTGACGGCAAAAAAGTGGGTAGATAGAAGCAGGTACTGGACACTTGATGCAAAAGTAAATGTAAACACGGATAAGTTGGTATATAACATTAGGACCGAATAACGCAGGACCTCCCATAGAGTAAAATGTGTGTACAGCCGAATGTGAAGCCACATGAGGCTGACACAATACATATATGAACAGGGGAGTGACATGAAGTGCTAGCTTGTGCATAGAGAACAACAGAGAGGAGACCAAAAAGTTAGAGTTTGTTATAGGTAAGTGTGTATAGCGCAAGGTTTGAGTCTTGTATATCACTAGTCATAGTAGTGAGAAACGTCCCATTGGAAATTCAATCCCCTGGGCATTCTAGTGAATCCAAAGAACCTCACGCCTGCACAGTAATCTAAACTTGTCACCCCCTCTTATAGGACGAACAATTTTTTCCATACCCTGAATGCGCAGGCTGGAGATGTCTTTGTGATGGACTGAATTCCAATGTCTGGCTACATTTGTGTTGTGATCTTTCTCTATATCATAGAGATGATCCCCCAATCTGTCTTTGAGCCTCCTGGTCGTGCGACCTACATATTGTAAATGGCATAAGTCACATGTAATAACATAAACCAGGTATGCAGTGTTGCAATTAATAAAACGCTGAATGTCATAGTCCTTATTTTCTGAATGTGAATGTACTGACGTACCAGAAAGGATGTGTTTGCAATATCTGCAGCTCCCAACACCACATTTAAAGGTGCCTTT
This sequence comes from Rana kukunoris, assembly GCA_029574335.1. NCBI lineage: Eukaryota > Metazoa > Chordata > Amphibia > Anura > Ranidae > Rana > Rana kukunoris. The sequence goes on along the minus strand of CM056059.1, from coordinate 216,790,923 downwards.
AAATGACAACCATTGTTCTTTAGTTGTTTTACTCTGAAAGAGGCTTGGAGACAGAATACCCCCCAAAGAGGGGGCTCTCCGGCTAACAGTTTGTATACCCTGCGCCAAAATAGACTGATAGATAGTATCGTTGTACAGGACCGGAAGGTACTTATTGACTATATGTCTAATGGCGTTAAATTCGGGGCTAAACGGGGTAGAAAAAATGGGAATGGTGTCATTAAAAGACAACCCTTTGTTAGAGCTTTTATTAACAAGTAGGGACGATCTAGGGATGGAACTGGCTCTAAGGAGTGCCTTCTTAATAATTTTGGCAGGGTATCCCCTGGCTTTAAATCTAAAAGCCATATCTGAGGATTCCCTGTCAAAATCTTCCATATTGCTGCAGATGCGTTTTAGCCTAAGAAATTGGCCAAGGGGAATTCCCTTGATTGTGTGTTGGGGGTGGGAGGAATCTGCGCGTAAAAGGGCATTACCCGCCGTGTCTTTTCTGTGTAAGCTGGTAGTGATGACCCCATCAGCGCCGGTGAGTCTGACATCCAAAAAATCAATACTGATAGGCTGTAAATTGCCAGTAAAACGTAAATTAAGATGGTTGTCATTAAGATACAGTAGCCAAGAATCAAGGCTGGCAGACTCATCGGAGCTGATAAACAGCAGGTCATCAATGTAGCGACAAAAGAACATGGTATCTCTGCGTCGGGACCTCTCCCACCAGCCCATGTATAGGTTGGCTAGGGAGGGTGAAAATTTGGCTCCCATAGAGGCCCCGCATCTTTGGAGGTAATAGTCCCCATCAAACATGAAATAATTGTGAGTGAGCAGGTATTCCAGAGATAAAAGAATGAACTCTTGTAATGCCAGTGAAAAATTGCCTGACTCCTTTAAAAAATGGTTAACAGCCTGTAGGCCTAAATGGTGCGGAATGCAAGAGTACAAGCTAGCTACATCACAGCTAATCCACCTAAATTGTTTGTTCCATACAAAGCCATCAAGCTTCTGAAGGAGCTGTTTGGTATCACGTAGAAAGCCGGGAAGCCCGATGACTAGGGGTTGTAGCTGTCCGTCAATCCATTCACCCAGTCTCTCATTTAGGGACCCAATACCTGCTACTATGGGTCTCCCCATTAGGGGATTCAAGCCTTTGTGTATTTTTGGCAGGTGATGAAAAACCGGAATGACAGGGTGACTGGGGATGAAGAGATTTCTGTCAGATTCAGAGAAAATGTCCGCTTGCACCCCTCTATCGAGAATGATAGAGAGTGCTTTGGTGAATGGAATGGTTGGATCGGCTCTAAGGGGCTGGTATGTATTGGGGTCTGACAATTGGCGGATAGCCTCTTCTCTATATGTGGAGGAATCTAGGACGACTACAGAATCCCCTTTATCAGCATTACGAATAGTAATAGTCACATCAGTCCTCAAAGAATTAAGAGCCTGTTTCTCAGTCTGAGATAAATTATTGGAGGATTGTTTGCTGCGACAGGTACGGGCCAGGTGTGTGAGATCCCTCTCCACTAGTGATTGAAAGGAGTCTAAATCCTTGCCCCTGGAGCCTAGTGGATAGAAATTAGATCTCATCTTAAAAGAGACAGTGTTATAATCATCCACCGGGTCAGCGGGACTGGGATGAGACTCAGTAAACAAATCTGTGAGGTCTTTCAGAGCACAAACCTCTGTAAAGAGAGAGGGAGATGGGATCGACTCACCTGACCCGGAGCTGTCAGCAAGACTATCCTCTGAAGCAGATGGTGAAGAAAAAAAATTTTGTGTCACTGTAGTACTATGTATGTACCACATATACAGTATTTTATATGTGCATTATGTTTATAATGTGCTATTATTTATACATTTTGATTATTGGTTTCACATTTGTGTGTATTTGTTTGTTTTTTCTTGCTTTGGTGTGCACAGGTGTAATGTGACTATCTCATTGGCATCAGGGGTTGTCCTAATATCATAGGCTCCTCCCGGGCAATTAATTGAGATTGGTCACATGTTCACCCTATGTTCTATATATACCTAACAGTTTTAATGCTTCATTAGCCATGAATAAGCACTGATCCAGTGCGAAACGCGTCGGCTGTTCCTTGTTTCTACTGCTGTGACCCTATTTTTGTACATGCTGTCTATTGAATAAAAGACCACCCATCAGGTTTTGGAGTGCGGCTATCCATTTTTCTTTGTCTTCATTCTACAAAATGTTGTTGCTCTAGAAATTCCTGATCTTATCAGATACTTGATTTTCATTTGCATTCACCAGGCGACACAATACATAATTCTAAGGAAACGGCAGCACAAGAACCACATGTCTGGAATCAGATTTTAACCATACACAGATACCTTTAAATTCTGAAGCAGTGTGTCATGTATTTAGCCTAGCTTTGTCTTCATTGTGTTCCAATAAAGGAGAGGAGACCTGGAAAAGAGTAGAGGAGACATGAATTCTCTCTGCAACAGTTCAGTTACACTTACAGGTCTTGTTCCTGTCCTAGAGATTGGACAGTAACTTTGTCACTGTATTCTTGCTACCCATCACCATGCTATCTACATCACAGCCCAACTGATTGGCCGCTTGTGATGCTTTCCCTCTTACAGTCTAAACCCAACTCAAATCCAGGTACTTATGCAGCTTATAATAAAATGCAATACACCCGTGCCAACTACAAATAAAAATCAATAAAGTGAAATAATTAGTGGCAGACTAATTTACGCATTGACAATAAAGTCAGCATGCGTTCCACAAAGATGTGACGTAGCGCAACGTGCGTTCCAGCCTTATGTGTTTCGTCATCAAACGTCACGCTTAATGACAAAACACATAAAGTTGGAATGCACATTGTTATACGTCACGTCACGTCACGTCTTTGTGGAGCACACAATAACGCTGTCGTGGGTCTTGCGGGTTTCCACAGCCCCCACTGTTTTGCAGTTGTTCGCATTTGAAGGTTACAGACTGTTCTATTTGTTTATGCCGCAGGGCTTTTAATAAAATACCTATATGGTTTCACACTATGAGGAGTGAGTCCTCTGTCTGTTTTTACTTTTACCGCTGGTGACATGTAGTTTTGGAGGAAGGTACACAACGCCTGCTGTTTTGCAATTAGCATAGTGGCGATGCTTAAAAATGGTGCCATTACGTAAGTGTACTTGCTTTTCCGTCCGCATAAATTGGTAATAGTTGCAACAGCAGCAGAAAGTGCCAGGATATTTGCATGGATCCTTTTTTGCTTCCCCTTGAATTCACTATTCATTAGTGATTTTGCTCTTCTGAAAGGTAATGGCTGGTTTGCTAGAAACAAGGGGGCCAATTTCAGGGTCCATGCTTAACCACTTCATCCCCGTACCAAATGACGAGCCACTTTTTGCGATTCGACACTGCGACGCTTTAACTGACAATTGCGTGGTCGTGTGACGTGGCTCCCAAACAAAATTGGTGTCCTTTTTTCACACAAATAGAGCTTTCTTTTGGTGGTATTTGATCGCTTCTGCGGTTTTTATGTTTTGTGTAATAAACAAAAATAGAGCGACAATTTTGAAAAAATAGCAATATTTTTTACTTTTTGCTATAATAAATTTCTTCCAAAAATATCTAAAAAAACATTTTTTTTCCTCAGTTTACACCGAAAAGTATTCTTCTACAGATTTTTGGTGAAAAAAATCACAATAAGCATTTATTGATTGATTTGCGAAACACTTATAGCATCTACAAAATAGGGGAAAGTTTATGGCATTTTTATTTAAAAAAAAATAATGATTTTTTTCATGACTGTAACATTATGGCGGACATATCTGACACTTTTGATGCTATTTTGGGACCATTGACATTTATACAGCTATAAAAATGCACTGATTACTGTATACATGTGGCAGTGAAGGGGTTAGCCACTAGAGGTATAGAAAGGGGTTAAGTGTGTCCTAGGGAGTGATTCTAACTGTCAGGGGGCATGGCTACAAGTGACTTTTCACTGATCGCTGCTCCCGATGAGAGGGAGCAGACGATCAGTGCTGTGTCACTAGGCAGAACGAGGAGATGCCTTGTTTACACTGGCCTCTCTCTGTTCTGCAGATCTGTGACCTGATCCCAAAACACCGGTGAACATTGAGTCCCTGGGTTTCGTTGGCATGGCCACGGAGCTCGCGTCTGGGGCGATATTTAAAGTGACGTATATACAGTATACGTCGCTTTGTGCAGCCGTGCTATTCTGCTGACATATATCGGAGTGAACTGGTGGTCAACCAGTTAAAAGGTGCCAATATTTGTCCTTAATCCCTCTGATCTGTGAATGTTGGCCACAGTAATGAGTTATCATACAATGGTGGTATCAATGCTGTATCCTGGCCTTGGCCAACAAGGCCCAGGCCTAGGGCAGCACTGTGCAGGGGGCAGCACAGAAAGAGTCCCAGTCAGCTTGTGCTACACTGAAGATATGTTTTCTTCTACACCATTGGCATGGTTATATCTTCTTTGTCGTCTCCAGAAAATTTTTAGAAATGTGTGCTTGAAGTAGCACTATAGGCAACACTTTTATTTTTCGCTTTGGATAGAGTAAGGGAGGGTTATAGCCCCTTTCAGTTTATTTTTTACCATCCCTGTCCCATTGCAGAGATTTCCCTTCACTTTCTTTCCTGCCCCACAGCCAAACAGGAAGTGAGAGGAAATCTATGCAAATTAAGGGAATTTATTGCCCCTCCCCCAGACCCTAAGAGCTAGTGTCCCCACTCAAAACTTTTTCCTTAGGGGCATTTCTCAAATTTACCACTTGATCTCCAGAATTTTTACCCCCCTTCCTTACCAGGCCATGTTTTGCCATACACTGCGTTGCTTTAACTGGCAGTTGCAATAATGTACCCAAATAAAATTGATGCCTTTATTTCCCCACAAACAGAGCTTTTTTCCGGTGATATTTGATCAACGCTGCAGCTTTTATTTTTTTGCACTATAAAACAAATTAAGGCCGACAATTTTGTAAAAAAAAATATATATATATATATATTTTTTTTTTACTTTCTGCTACAAAACATATGCAATACAAATGTAACAAAATCTAATTTCTTCATAAATTTAGGTCAATATGTATTATGCTACATATTTTTGGTAAAAACAAATCTCAAAAAGTGTTTATTGATTGGTTTGCTCAAAAATTACAGCATCTACAAACTATGGGATATTTTTATTTTTTTTGTTTTTATTTTTTTTACTAGTAATCACAGCGATCAGTGACTTATAGTGGGATTGCAATATTGTGCCGGAGAGCAACAACATTTTTTTAAAGTTTAACCGCTTCAATACCAGGCTTTTATACCACCTCCATACCGGGCCTATTCTGACACTTCTCTCCTACATGTAATAATCATCATTCTTTTGCTAGAAAATTACACAGTACCCCCAAACATTATATATGTTTTTTTTAGCAGACACCCTAGGGAATAAAATGGTGGTCATTCCAAAGTTTTATCTTGCACGGTATTTACGCAATTATTTTTCAAACGCCTTTTTTTTGTAAAAAAATTGTTTTATGAATTAAAAAAATAACAAAACAGTAAAGTTAGCCCAATTTTTTTGTATTATGTGAAAGATTATGTTACACCGAGTAAATAGATACCCAACATGTCACGCTTTAATTATGCGCACACTCATGGAATGGCGCCAAACTTCGGTACTTAAAAATCTCCATAGGCAACGCTTTATTTATTTTTTACAGGTTACAGTTTAGATTTACAGAGGAGATCTAGTGCTAGATTCGTTGCTGGCACTCTAACGCACGCGGCGATACCTCACTTATGTGGTTTAAACGGCGTTTACATATGTCGGCGGGACTTGCGTGTGCGTTCGCACCTGCACGCGAGCTATCGGGGACAGGGGCGTTTTCATTTTTTTTTTATCTTTTATTTTTTTTTTTTACTTATTTTTTATTTTTTTTTACACTTTTTTTAATTTTTTTTTTCCACTTTTATTCCTATTACAAGGAATGTAAACATCCCTTGTAATAGGAAATGTGTGTGACAGGTCCTCTTTATGGAGAGATGTGGGGTCAATAAGACCTCACATCTCTCCTCCAGGCTGGAAACCATGAGATCGGTGAAAAAAAATTCACCGATCTCATGAATGGGGGCTTACAGCCGCAATTGAGGCTTTGTTTACTTACGGGGACCCGGGCGTGACGTCATCAGATTGCGCCCGGGTCCTCCGACGGTCATAGAGATGACTGGTGACCATCTGGTCACCAGTCATCTCTATGCTTCCTGCCGCTGCCGACGATTCGTTCTCCGGGCCCCCGAAGGCACAGGTAAGCCCGGAGAAGCACCGGATGGTGGCGGGAGGGGGGGGATGTCCCCTCCCGCGGCCTGTAAGAACGATCAAGCGGCGGAACCGCCGCTATGATCGTTCTTACATTGTGCAGAATCGTCGGCTGAAGAAGAGGATATCTGGATGATGCCTCTGGCTGCAGGCATCATCCAGATATTCGCCTGCAATGCCCAGGCCGTCAATTGACGGCCACTTAGGATGGTAAATCCCATCCCAGGCCGTCAATTTTCTATGGCTGGGTATTGAAGTGGTTAAAACCTCATTCAATTTGAAAGGAAACAAATATTTGCTTTTCAAAAGCCAATTTGCAGCCAAAGTCTTGTCATTTTGCATTGTATACTTTTTTAGTCTTTTCCTATTTCCACTATTATGTTTTTTCTATATTTCACTCATTGTCATGTGTACCTGTTGCAAAAAGGTATTCAAGATAACAGAAGTATGAGGGAAAAATAAATAAAAAAATGTACACTCACTCCGAAGTCAAAACTGCAATCTGGTCAAAGCTGGTTTTAAGTGAATTTATACAGGACTGCCACAGAGCAAAACCATGCATGGGAGGAGAGGAGACCTGAATTCTCTCTGCAGCAGTTCAGTTACCCTTACAGGTCTTGTCCCCATCCTAGAGATTGGACAGTAAAAAGGGAAGCAGCATATTGATGACCTTATCTCTTTTCACTGTATTCTTGTCACCCATCACCATGCTACCTACATCACAGCACAACTGATTGTCCACTTGTGTTGCTTTCCCTCTTCCAGTCTAAACCCTGCTGTAAAAGAGAATACAAGAGGCTTATACCAGATCAAATTCCAGTACTTATGCAGCTTATAATAAAATGCAATACACCCGTGCCAAATACAAATACAAATCAATAAAGTGAAATAATTAGTGGCAGACTAATTGACGCACTGACGACAGAGTCAGCATGCGTTCCACAAAGATGTGACATAGCGCAACGTGCGTTCCAGCCTTATGTGTTTCGTCATCAAACGTGACATCATCAGAGCCTCTGATGATGTCACGCTTGATGACGAAACGCATAAGTCTGGAATGCACATTGATATACCTCACGTCTTTGAGGAGCACCCGCTGACTCTGTCGTGGGTCTTGCGGGCTTCCACAGCCCCCACTGTTTTGCAGTTGCTCGCATTTGAAGGTTACAGACTGTTCTATCTGTTTATGCTGCAGCCCATGGGGCTTTTAATAAAAAAACTATATGGTTTCACACTATGAGGAGTGTGTCCTCTGTCTGTTTTTACCTTTATCGCTGGTGACATGTAGTTTTAGATTCATGCCCCACCTCAAGGAGGAGGACACTAGATGATTTTCCTAAAAGACCCAAGGAGGTCAGGGAGGCCCCACAAGCCCCACAAGCCCTGTCATAAAACTTCTGGTGAGTGTACATCCATATTAAACTGTCAGCGTATGATTCATGCAGGAGAATTTTTTTTCACTGGAGTATCTAAAGTTTTTTTTGGGACTTTGTTTTTTAACATTTTGGACTATTTTGGTTATTTTATGTTCAAATTAATTATTAGGGACTAATTTCTTCTTTTTAACCACTTGTCCACCGTAGGATGTCATATAACGTCCGCCACTTTGTGCGGTGATATCTGAATGATGCCTGCAGCATCCCCCCCTCCCGCCGTCATCCGATGTTTCTCCGGGCTCTCCCGTGCCATCAAGGGCCCGGAGAGCGAATCAGTTGGCGCTCGCTGGTGAAGCACAGAGATGACTGGTGACCAGTCATCTCTATGACCGTCGGAGGCCCGGCGCGACGTTATGACATCCTGCCCGGTACCCGGAAGTAAACAAAGCCGGCTGTCAGCATGTGATCAGTGTTTTTTTTTTTTTTACCGATTTCATGCTTGTAAGCCTGGAGGAGAGATGTGGAGTCTTATTGACCCCACATCTTTCCATAAAGAGGACCTGTCACACTGATTCCAATTACAAGGGATGTTTACATTTCTTGTAATAGGAATAAAAGTGATCAAAAAAATAATAATAAAATAAAAATAAACTTTGAAAAACATTTTTTTCAAAACGCCCCTGTCCCGTTATTTTGTGCGCAGAAGCGAACACGCATGCAAGTCCCGCCCACATATGTAAACGCCATTCAAACCCCACATGTGAGGTATCATCGCGTGCATTAGAGCGTGTGCAACAATTATAGCACTAGACCTCTGTAACTCGAAAATAGTAACCTGTAAAAATTGTTAAAGCGTTGCCTATGGAGATTTTTAGGTACCAAAGTTTGGCGCCATTCCATGAGTGTGCGCAATTTTAAAGCGTGACATGTTAGGTATCTATTTACTCGGCGTAACTTCATCTTTCACATTATACAAAACATTGTTTTGTTATTTTTTAATTCATGAAACCGTTTATTTTTTTCCAAAAAAAGGTGTTTGAAAAATCATTGCGCAAATACCGTGCGAGAAAAAAAGTTGCAATGACCGCCATTTTATTCCCTAGTGTGTCTGCTAAAAAAAATATAAATATAATGTTTGCGGGTTCTAACTAATTTTCTAGCAAAAAGCATTGTGATATTTACATGAAGGAGAGAAGTGCCAAAATAGGCCCGGTGGACAAGTGGTTAAAGTCCCTACTATGTTCACTATATATATTATTGTTCAAGTTTGCACAGTTTTTACACAGTTTACATTGCATATTTTCCCCAATTAATGTTTGATATTAGCAAGCGCTGTTTTGCACATTAAGGCATTAAGGTTTTAGCAATTCACTTAAGTAGCTTGTAAAGAAAAAGAAAAACACTGAACGTATATGTAATCCCTCACCTTGCAAGACAGCCCAATCAGTTTAAATATAAATAAAAGGCACAACATTTGTATATACATATAAAAAAAATTATAACTACCTTTTTTCCAACCTTTTCATCAGTGGTCACATACCCTCGGTTCTCAGCTGCTTAAGAAGCTCAGAGAGCTGGAGGAGGAGAAACAGCAGAACACTGATCTTCCCAGTAAATGGCTATACAGGGACGCATGTCAGAAACAGTCTGATTATTGGAGGAGAGCAGGCGGAGTTCTCTGGTCTAGTGTGGTCAGTTTTTTAATAGGAGGAGAGACTGGAAAGATCAGTAGAGATTTCACACAAAGGAAGAAATACAAATAGAACAGGATACGTGTTCATACAAGTACTTGGCACAGCAGGCACATATCAAGATAATGAAATGTTGGGTTTACATATTCTTTATTAAAGCGTTAATGAGTACAGAGCTGAATTCATTTTTGTCTTTTATACCGGTCTGGTGTTGAGCTCTAAAACACATTCTACAGTTTTAGCATAGTCTGTAAATTATTTCACACAGCCTTATGCCGCGTACACACGGTCGTTTTTTGCGATGAAAAAAAACGACGTTTTTTAAAACGTCATTTTAATTGATCGTGTGTGGGCAAAACGTCGTTTTTTGTCTTCAAAAAAACGACCAAAAAAAAATTCCAACATGCTTGAATTTTTTGTGTCGTTTTTCAAAACGTCGTTTTTTGTTTCACAAAAAGTCACCGTGTGTAGCAAAAACGTCTTTCAAAACGACGTTTTTCAACCCGCGCATGCCCAGAAGCTAGTTATGAAGCGAGCTTCAATGGAAAAGAGTGGTGAACGTAACCTCGCTTTTTGTGAAAAAACGATGGTGTGTATGCAAAATTGTCTTTGAAAAGTGACGTTTCAAAAACGTCGTTTTTTACTTCACAGAAAACGTCGTTTTTTTTCATCGCAAAAAACGACCGTGTGTACGCGGCATTATACAAATAAATGTGAAATAGTAGTAGCAAAATAAAAACTGATTTACTGCCAAAATGTTGGTTTTGGCAAATGTTCCAACTTATTAAGTACAATGTGGATTTAAGCTTGCTTATTCTCTTTTAACCACTTGACTACTGGGCACTTAAACCCACTTAATAACCAGACCAATTTTCAGCTTTCGGTGCTCTCACATTTTGAATGACAATAACATACAACACTGTAACCAAATGAAATTTTTGTCCTTTTTTCCCACAAATAGAGCTTTCTTTTGGTGGTATTTTATCACCTCTGCGGTTTTAATTTTTTTCGCTATAAATGAAAAAAGAACGAACATTTTGTAAAAAAAAGATTTTTTCTTCATTTCTATTATAACATTTTGCAAAAAAGTAATTTTTCTTCATAACCTTGGCCTAAAATGTATACTGCTACATATCTTTGGTAACAAAACAAAAAAAATGTGATATTATTCAGTCTGGGTGAAAGTTATAGGGTCTAAAAGCTATGGTACCAATTGATCAATTTGATTACATCTGATGTACTGACAGCCTCTCTCATTTCTTGAGACCCTAACATGCCAGAAAAGTACAAATACCCCCCAAATGACCCCTTTTTGGAAAGAAGACATTCCAAGGTATTTAGAAAGAGGCATTGTGAGTTTTTTGAAGATGTCATTTTTTCCCACAATTCTTTGCAAAATCAAGTTTTTTTTCATTTTTATTTTCTTTCCACAAAATTTTCATATTAGCAGGTTATTTCTCACACACAGCATATGCATACCACAAATTACACCCCAAAACACATTCTGCTATTCCTCCCGAGTATGGCGATACCCCATGTGTGAGACTTTTACACAGCGTGGCCACATACAGAGGCCCAACATGCAGGGAGCACCATCAGGCGTTCTGGAACACCCAGACCAATTCTGACATTCCTCTCCTACATGTAAAAATTATCATTTATTTGCTAGAAAATTACATAGAACCCCAAAACATTATAGATGCTTTTTTAGTAAAGACCCTAGAGAATACAATGGCGGTTGTTGCAACTTTTTATCGCACATGGTATTTGCACAGCAATTTTTCGAACACATTTTTTTTGGAAATAAAACAGTTTTGTGCTTTTAAAAAAAAAAAACATTACATTTAGCCCAATGTTTTTGCATAATATGAAAGATGAAGTTACGCCGAGTAAATAGATACCCAACATGTCACCCTTCAATATTGCACACGCTCGTGGAATGGCGCCAAACATCGCGACCTAAAAATCCCCATAGGTGACGTTTTAAATATTTTTACTGGTTACATCATTTTAGTTGGAGAGGAGGTCTAGGGCCAAAATGATTGCTCTCGCTCTAACGTTGTAAACATCCCTTGTAATAGGAATATGGCATGACAGGTCCTCTTTACAGTAAGATATGGGGTCAATAAGACCCCACATCTCACCTCTAGGCTGGGAAGCCTGAAAAAAAAACGACCGCAGAGTATTGCACAGGGAGTATTGCGCAGGGAGTATTGCAGAGTATTGTTCAGAGTATTGCACAGGGGGTACTGCAGAGTATTGTTCAGAGTATTGCGCAGGGGTACTGCAGAGTATTGTTCAGAGTATTGTGCAGGGAGTCCTGCAGAGTATTGTTCAGAGTATTGCGCAGGGGGTACTGCAGAGTATTGTTCAGAGTATTGTGCGGGGGTACTTCAGAGTATTGTGCGGGGGTACTGCAGAGTATTGCGCAGGGGGTACTGCAGAGTATTGTTCAGAGTATTGCGCAGGGGGTACTGCAGAGTATTGTTTAGAGTATTGCGCAGGGGGTACTGCAGAGTATTGTTCAGAGTATTGCGCAGGGGGTACTGCAGAGTATTGTTCAGAGTATTGTGCGGGGGTACTGCAGAGTATTGCGTTGGGGTACTGCAGAGTATTGTGCCGGGGTACTGCAGAGTATTGCGCCGGGGTACTGCAGAGTATTGTGCCGGGGTACTGCAGAGTATTGCGCCGGGGTATTGCTGAGTATTGCGCGGGGTACTGCTGAGTATTGCGCGGGGTACTGCTGAGTATTGCGCAGGGTATGCTGAGTATTGCTGGGGGTATGCTGAGTATTGCTGGGGGTATGCTGAGTATTGTTGGGGGTACTGCTGAGTATTGCTGGGGGTACTGCTGAGTATTGCTGGGGGTACTGCTGAGTATTGCTGGGGGTACTGCTGAGTATTAAGGGTTATGTACACAAAATTGATGTTCTAAACGTATCATCAATCTATAGCACATTAACAGCGCTAACTGGTTCATAACCTGATCTCAGAACATGAAAATGTGAATTAACACACCCTGCTTTTGAGAACCACAAGTAATACAAAAAAATGCATGTAAACGCATGCATATAAGCGCAAGGGTATGCAACCTTATATCAAAAGTACATGCGTTCTAGTAACTGGTTCATAACCTGTTCTCAGAACCTGATAATGTGAATTAACACCCCTGCTTTTGAGAACCACAAGTAATACAAAAAAAAATGCATGTAAACGCATGTATATAAGCGCATGGGTATGCAACCTTATATCAAAAGTACTCGCGTTCTAGTCACTACAGAATGAATAGGTAAGTGCTACTGAAAATGCATATGTGATTATAAAAAATGAAAATAAAATTGAAGTGACATAAAATAAATTGAATAAAATGGTATGACATATATAAAATGGCATATATAAAAGATATGCTGTTATTAGCGCAAGTCCATGAATTAGTCCCATATATCAGGATATGGAGAGCTCTTGAATTAATAGGTTCCTGTAATTTAGGCTTGCATCAAATAAACAGAATATTTGCCTCGACGGGATCCCCCAAGAGGACCTCACTCACCAGATAGACGAGATAATTGTGCAGTCAGACACCTGTTGTTTCACAAACGGCTGAAAGGCTCCTCTCAAATTCCTCTCCTCTCTGGTCAATGTAAAGTGCACTAATCCTCCCATAGACGTATGATCATGTAAGGAAAGAAGAGATACTCCACATAGTGTAAAACTGCATTTTATTAAACATGGGATCTCTTCAAAGTTACACTTACAAGGTTGGGGTTTTAAAAGTCAGCGCTAAAAAAGCTAGTCCATACGTAGAGCGGCTCTCACTGTGCTGTCTGCCGGGAGATTCCTCCTCCTGACGCTGTGAGTCCCGGGATGCCGCTCACTCGATTGGCTAGTTGGTTCACGAAACGCGTCAGGGCAGGGCCACGTGAACCAACTAGCCAATCGAGTGAGCGGCATCCCGGGACTCACGGCGTCAGGAGGAGGAATCTCCCGGCAGACAGCACAGTGAGAGCCGCTCTACGTATTGACTAGCTTTTTTAGCGCTGACTTTTAAAACCCCAACCTTGTAAGTGTAACTTTGAAGAGATCCCATGTTTAATAAAATGCAGTTTTACACTATGTGGAGTATCTCTTCTTTCCTTACATGATCATACGTCTATGGGAGGATTAGTGCACTTTACATTGACCAGAGAGGAGAGGAATTTGAGAGGAGCCTTTCAGCCGTTTGTGAAACAACAGGTGTCTGACTGCACAATTATCTCGTCTATCTGGTGAGTGAGGTCCTCTTGGGGGATCCCGTCGAGGCAAATATTCTGTTTATTTGATGCAAGCCTAAATTACAGGAACCTATTAATTCAAGAGCTCTCCATATCCTGATATATGGGACTAATTCATGGACTTGCGCTAATAACAGCATATCTTTTATATATGCCATTTTATATATGTCATACCATTTTATTCAATTTATTTTATGTCACTTCAATTTTATTTTCATTTTTTATAATCACATATGCATTTTCAGTAGCACTTACCTATTCATTCTGTAGTGACTAGAACGCGAGTACTTTTGATATAAGGTTGCATACCCATGCGCTTATATACATGCGTTTACATGCATTTTTTTTTTGTATTACTTGTGGTTCTCAAAAGCAGGGGTGTTAATTCACATTATCAGGTTCTGAGAACAGGTTATGAACCAGTTACTAGAACGCATGTACTTTTGATATAAGGTTGCATACCCTTGCGCTTATATGCATGCGTTTACATGCATTTTTTTGTATTACTTGTGGTTCTCAAAAGCAGGGTGTGTTAATTCACATTTTCATGTTCTGAGATCAGGTTATGAACCAGTTAGCGCTGTTAATGTGCTATAGATTGATGATACGTTTAGAACATCAATTTTGTGTACATAACCCTTCATACAGATTTTATTTTATAACAGCCGCTTTTACTGCTGACCTTTATATAGAGACAGATTAATTTCAGTGTCTTTTTTGACAGCCATTGTGCGCTAGGTTCAGTGTTTTCTTTTCTGGTCATTTGAACAGATGCGATTATACTGAGTTTTTGACATTACTGCTGAGTATTGCTGGGGGTACTGCCGAGTATTGCTGGGGGTATGCTGAGTATTGCTGGGGGTATGCTGAGTATTGCGCAGGGGGTTGCAGGGATGGATGAGCAGGGATGGATGGATCTGTGACTGCAATAGTCACAGATCCATCCACAGCGCTGCCGCCATCCGCGCTTCCCCTCTCACACTGTACCAATCGGTACAGAGAGAGGAGGGAGGAACCGGCGTCATCAAATGACGCCGGTCTGTTTACATTTGATCGCGCCGTCATTGGACGGCACGATCACGTGGTAAACCGCCGCTATCAGCGGCGATTTACCGTGATCCGTGACCCGCCAGGTCCTCTGGACCCGGCGGTCACGGACATTCCCGTGTGCGCGCCTCAGGGGGCGCGCTGGAGCGCGACTCTGGAATCACATTATATAACGTGATCCCAGAGTTAAGCAACCACCTTGCCGCTATTATTTTTCGGCAGGTGGTTGCTAACTGGTTAAAGTGTGGTATAAAAAAAAAACAAAAAAAAAACAGCTTCTTTTTTTTTTTTTTTTTTTTAATAAAAACTGTTGGCACCAAAGCTTAGTAAAGAAGGTTCTGCTGACTTCCATCAACCAATCCTGTGCAGGCAAAAATGTTGTTTTTTTGTGCGAATCCAATGCAAGTTTAGCCATACAAACTGTATGGCTGTACTTGCATTGCACAGACATTGCATGTGATCGCACTGTGGGTGCCAATCATATGCAATGTCTGTGTTCGCTATAGTGTGAACCCGGGCTCAAGGGCAACAGTTAAAGGCACATTTTTTTGTATTTAAAAACAATAGGTTGATATTATTAGATGTTGTCAGTTAAACATCAATGCAATTTAATTACCAAGCAACTCACCAATTTACATACTAAATGTACATACCATTTTATTTGTTAATGTATTTATTAACTTTAAGTATTTATTTTTTCAATTTTATTACTTACCTTACATATTTACTTATTTACATTTATATTATACAACGTGTTGATTAACTTTTATTTTCATATTTTTTTCTAATACGGTATGTATAGTTTGCATTGTTAATGTTTTTTTTTTCTTAATAATTGTTCTTTCTATCCATTTTGTTAAAGCTCAATTGAACTTTCAATGTAAATCAAATAAATATTTTCCAGGTGCATCAAAACAAAAGGTTAGCTACGGGGCTGGCTGGGTGGGCTAGGCCCCCTCACTCCCTCATAGGGGGAGTCCCTCTGCCCCATTGGGGTCCTGTTGGGCCCCAGTTGGGCTCCCAAGAGGAGCAGGTAGGGCGGGGTGAGTAGGAGGCCCCCCCTCACACCCGCCATTGCCACCAGGGGCATGGAGAAGGATGGCGATTGCCTCCGGGGGGAGGGTCTGCCTACTCCCAACTCCTGCAGTCCGGCTCCTCTCTCTTGAGTTCACGCACAAAAATACACTTTAAAAAAAAAAAAGGTTAGCAAAGTCTAAGGCCGGATTCACACTTGTGTGGTGCGAATTTCAGCTCTCTTATCTCTGCAGAGAGATAAGACAACTGTTCAGCAGATCCACTGCTTTTTAGCTGAAGATTAGCTGCAAATTTGAAGAGCTGGGAGAGGGGAGGGGGAGGGGGGAAGTGTATTGAGCTGAATGAGAGGAATCCTGAAGAGAAATGAACACATCTGTGAATCAGCTGCGTACCCATAGAAGATAATGGGCCTGAATTTGCACCTGAGCCGCACCACAAGGCATAAAATCCGAACACGTTTTTTCGGCAATGCGCAGTGCGAATGCATCACACATATGTGAACCAGCCTCATTGAAAACAATGTATTTAGAAATGTTCTCCGTATTGGATTGGGTTTAAGCCGCACTCAATTCGCATATGTGTAAACCCGGCCTTATAGTTCATTTTCTTTAGAAAGCACCCTAATTAGGAAAAACAAACAGTCCCTGCTAACATTGTGTATGGAAGGACACTTGCTCTCTGTGTAAAAACACTGGTCCATCTGAAAAGGTCTGACATACCTTGTGCTGAGGCACATCTGGTGTTCTCCAATCAACAGGCAGCTTGAGCTTTGTTTTTTGTCTGCCCTCTAATACTGGCATGGTAATACAAGTTTCTTCTTGCTTTAGCCACCAATAGTGAAATGGCAGGCCGAGCAGGAGCACTGTTACTTTGAGTGGACATCATTTGACATCCTCCCGGTCACATGCCATGTGCATCATCTAGGGGTCTAGTGGATGACAGCTGATTGTCATAGCCATTCATTATGTATTACTGTGATCTCTGTGATTAGTCACAGCGAGCACAATCATAATGCACATGTACCATATAATAGGTGTGACCAATCACAGCTATCACAATTGTACATAATGGCACATAAATAGATGCTATTCATAAAAATGATTGCTTATTATAGTGATCATCACTATAATAAGCAATCATAGTGTAAAAACAATCCAGATCACCTCTCCAGAGTAGTGCAGTGTCATTATAGAAATAATAAACATAAAAAAATTGTGCATACTTTCACTAGTCAGTATCAAATAGTGAAAAATCAAATGCTATTTATTTTATTAATCTTCGAAAAAATTGTGATGGGGGTCTACTTTCCAAAAAAAAAAGGTAATATTTGTGCTGTCCTGGCATTTTCAGGCCTCAACGAATGAGACAGGCCATACGCACATGATCAATTTTCAGATATAGAGCTGATAGCTACAAGATTATATAGTTTGTAGACAGAATAAATAATATACACTGATTTGGGTTATATTTTTTTATTAAAGAAATGTAGCAGAATATATTTTGGTCCAAAAACTATAAAGAAAGAGTATTTATTTGCAAAATTGTATAACAGAAACAAAGGATTTTTTTTATATTATATATTATATATAGGATGTTTGCTTATATAGATAGATGTAAAAAAATAAAAAAATCTCCCAGTGGTGAATAAATACCACAAAATGAAAACTCTACCTGTTATAAAAATGTATTTTGGGTACAGTGTTGCATGACTGAGTAATGTTGACTGAGGCATGAGTTATGACTGAGGCATTCAAAGCGTGAATGTGGTGAAATTTGAAAACTGGCCTGGGCAAGAACGGGGTGAAAGTGTCCAATTTTGAATTTGTTAAATATCAATGCTTTTCTTTGCCAGACCCAGTCATCACACCATTGGGTGTTGCCATCTTGTCTCTCACATTGCTTAGAAAAGGTGAAGCCAGGATGCAGGCCATTGCCCACACATGAAAGGAAGCTTTGTCCTCTCTGTGCGATGGCCATGTGCTACTGCTGTCTACATACATCAGTTGCTAATTATTATAGGGGAGGTTGAGGGCTTTCTTGTTAAATTTTGAACATTCAACATCGCTTTTCAGTAATGACCTTGAAGTATCCCTTGAGCCTTAGTAAAAGGGAGGCCTGACTGGTGTTGGTAGAGCATGATTATAAAATTGACAAATCTGCAATTTTTGTCAAACTGATTTTTTCTAACAGTTTTTAATAGTTTTGCATTTGGCTAGGGTCAGTGTCACTACTGGTAGCATGAGACAATACCTGGACAGGCAGTTACTCTAGGAGAGCTGGACAGGTCCATAGAAGGTCCTTAACCCATCAGCAGGACAGGTATCTGCTTCTTTGTGCAAGGAAGAATAGGATGAGCACTGCCAGAGCCCTACAAAATGACCCCCAGCAGGCCACTGGTGCAGGGACTGGACTGACCATTCGAGCACTCGGGCAGTGCCCAAGGGCCCCATGCCACTGGGCGCCCCATCACGGTTGCCAGGCTCAGTAAAACCAGGGACAGTATGTAAAAATCTGTGTTTTTTTTACATCTGTCCCTGATATGTCCACAACTGACATGCTTTTGATGTGAAAATCCTCAGATTTTAGCTCCCCCACCTCTTCACTGCCTCCTGGAATGGTGGCCACCTGTAAGCCTGGGGGCCCCATAATCTTTTATTGCCCGGGGGCCCCATGAGTTGTCAGTCCACCCCTGCACTGGTGTGAATGTCTCTGACCAAACAATTAGAAACAGACTTCATGAGGGTGACATGAGGGTCTGACATCCTCTAGCGGGCCCTCTGCTTACTACCCAGTACTACCTTACTACCCAGTACCGTGGAGCTTGATTGGCATTTGCCATTGAACACCAGAATTGGCAGGTCCGCCGCTGGCACCCTATGCTTTTCACAGATGAGAACAAGTTCACCCTAACCACATGTGGCATACATGAAAGGGTCTGGAGAAGCCATGGAGAATGTTATGCTGCCTGTAACATCGTTCAGCATGACCAGTTTGGTGGTGGATCTTTGATGGTCTGGGGAGGCATATCCATGGAGAGACGCACAGACCTCTACAGGCAAGACAATGGTACTCGGACTGCCATTAGGTATCAGGATGAAATCCTTGGCCCATTGTCACACCCTACACTGGTGCAGTGGGTCCTGGATTCCTCATGGTGGATGAGAATGCCCGGCCTCATGTGGCGAGAGCATGCAGCCAGTTCCTGGAGGATGAAGAAATTGATACCCTTAAATGGCCCCCACATTGCCTGACCTGCATCCAATAGAACACCTCTGGGACATTATGTTTCGGTCTATCCTATCTAGGAGAAAATCCCCCGTGACACCATCCGTCGTCTGATTAGGAGGACCATTTTGAGTTGTTGCAATCAAATTTCAGCAAAATGGACTAGCTTGCTGCATTACTTTTTCACTTTGATTTTCAGGGTGTCTTTGAATTCAGCCCTCTGTAGTTTGATCATTTTAATTTCCATCAAACAATGTGGCATCATATTGTTCCTAACACATTACCCAGTCCATATCATGATATTTTTTACCATTGAGATCTGATGTGTTTTCAAAGTGTTCCTTCAATTTTTTTTTAGCAGTGTGTATATACTGTATATTTGTAGTAACCAGTATAAAAATTTTATGCAAAAAATCAATAAAACACCACAAGGGAATACCTTAAAAAAGTGAACAAACAAAAGCATGCATACATGTATCACTTGCTTCAGATAAAATAGGTCTATAGATAGGGATCATTTTAAAGATTTATTGAGCAAGACCACAATCTGAACTATTGTTTGAACAGATTTACTCCCACAAGGAAACTTTAAACATCCTTCTTCCTTAATGAGTTCCACATAAAAGAATCAACCTTTTTTTGTTATCTATTGTGTCTACTAAAATAACTTACTGTAAATAGTTTAACAGTCAGTAGACTTGTAATAAAAACCTAAAAGCCAGCTGCAGGGTTTGTTAAATCCCTACTAAAAAATCAGCTAAATACATTCCAAGTGCACCAAAGGCGTGCAAAGTCTAACGCCTTGTACACACGATCAGAATTTTCAATAGAAAAAGTCAGATGGAATTTGTTCATCGGATATTCCGACCGCGTGTGTGCCCCATCTGAGTTTTTCCATCGGAAATTCCGATGGACTTAGAAAGAGAACACTTTCCCTTTTTTTTCTGTTCTTCTGTATGGAACTCCGATGGAGAAAAAAACATGCATGCTCAGAATCAAGTTGACGCATGCTCAGAAGCATTGAACTTTATTTTTCTCGGCTCGTCATAGCGTTTTACGTCACAGCGTTTTGGACGGTCGGAATTTGGTGTGACAGTGTGTATGCAAGACAGCTTGAATGGAATTCCGTCAGAAAAATCAGTCGGTGTTTATCTCGGCGTAAATTCCGATCGTGTGTACGGGGCATTACAGTTCAATTTCTTTATAAAGCAGCCACAAAATCCGATCAGAAAAGCTTGCCCCTGGTCAGCAGTTGTAGAGAAGGACCCTTGTTCTCTGTAAAAGCAGTGGTCTCTTCACAGAGGTCTGACATGCTCCCTGCAGAGTCAGATCTGCACTGAGCAATGACCCCTGTTAATTACATAGTTACATAGGGGCTTATTTACGAAGGTCAAATCCACTTTGCACTGCAAGTGCAAACTACAAGTGCAAAGTGCACTTGCAAGTGCAGTCGCTGTAGACCCGAGGGGGACATGCAGAGAGAGAAAAAAAAAAGCATTTTAGCTTGCACATTATTGGATGATAAAATCAGCAGAGCTTTCCCACATTTCAGATCTATCCCTTAGATTTACAGCGACTGAACTTCCAAGTGCACTTTCAGTGCAATTTCAAGTGCACTTTGAACTTGTAGTGCAGAAGTGGATTTGCCTTTTGTAAATAACCCCCATAGTTACATAGAAGGTGAGGTTGAAAAAAGACACTATCAAGTCCAACCTATGTGTGTGATTATATGTCAGTATTACATTGTATATCCCTGCATGTTGTTCAGGAGCTTATATAATGTTTCTTTAAACTATCGATGCCCACCCCCCGCTGAAACCACCGCCTGTGGAAGGGAATTCCACATCCCTGCTGCTCTTACAGTATAGAACCCTCTATGCAATTTAAAGTGGATGTAAACCCACGTTTTTGATGTCACGATGTAGAGTATAAGATTTCATATCATCTGTGCCCAGTCTTGCCACACAGAGTTAATCCAGCTCTGAGCAATCCTCTTTTATTATTCAGTGAAAATTAACAGAATTCCAGATAAAAACTTGTCTAAATAAAAAGTAAATTTCTCTCTCCTTGCTTTGAGTGACAGGTTATTTTACATATCTAGCTTGGACATGTTTATCATATGTTATGTTATGTTTATCATAACATGAGGTGATTCACAGTATAAAAAGTGAGTAATCCACCCCTCCCCCACATAACACATCCTGGAAATATACAATGAACTCATATTATGATAAACATAACATAACATATGATAAACATGTCCAAGCTGGATATGTAAATAACCTGTCACTCAAAGCAAGAAGAGAGAAACTGACTTTTTATTTAGACAGGTTTTTATCTGGAATTCTGTTAATTTTCACTGAACAATAAAAGAGGATTGATCTGAGTTGGATTAACTCTGTGTGACAAGACTGGGCACAGATGATAGGAAGTCTTAGGCCGCGTACACACGATCGAACATGTCTGCTGAAACTGGTCCACAGACCAGTTTCAGCGGACATGTTTGATCGTGTGTACGGCCTATCGGACATTTTTCCAGAGGACAAAAGTTTCTAAACATGCTTAGAAACCTGTCCGCTGGAAACCTGTCCGTTGGACAGGTTCGATGGTTAGTACGCCCAACCATCGGACCAAAATCCTGCGCATGCGTCGAATTGATTCGACACATTCTTGGAAGCATTGAACCTCCTTTTTTCAGCACGTCAGTATGTTCTACGTACTGCGTTCTGGTCCGAGGGGATTTTGGTTCGATGGTGTGTACGCACATCAGACCAAGAGACCACTTCAGACATGTCCGATGAAAACGGTCCGTTGGACCTGTTTCATCGGACATGTCTGATCGCGTGTACGCGGCCTTATACTCTACATTGTGACATTAAAAAAAAAAAAACATTTTTGGGTTTACATCCACTTTAAGGTTAAGCATCTTTTCTTCCAATTTTAATGAGTGGTCACGTGTCTTATTAACCTCCCTTGCGGTATGATTCTTTCAGATTTTAGGTGCTAAAAGCGGTACCATTATTTGCAAGGGAATTTGGCGTTTTATACTGTAGGCTTGTAATTCTTAGGAATAACTCACTGAAATCTATCCAAACAAGAGTCTAATGGGCATCCTGGGTATGATTTTTTTTTTTTTTCTTATTAAAAATTATAATATAATAAATAATTATAAAAAATTATAACAAATAATAATATAATTATAGTAAAAATTATTCAATAATGTAATCAAATCAAAATCACTGAAATTTGCTCAGTTGCAGAATTTTTGCTGTCATTATTTTTTTTTTTTTTATGACGAATTTCCCCATAAATCGCTATCGCTAAATTCTGCAAGTGATTCTGATTTATTATCGCTGTTTTTTAGCTGCTCTAAAACAATTTTTGCCATAAAGGGACACTTTTGGTTGCTATGGGCAATCTACAGTTTGCAGGGAGAAAGAACAGTTTTTTATTATATAAAAGGACATGTAGTGTACAGGGCAGACCACTAGGGACATGGGGGGTGTGTATTTTTTACATACAGTACTGTAATCTATAAGATTACAGTGTACTGTATGTATAGTGTTTGTTTACTTTTTTGAATTTGGCGCCGTTCCCCCCCCTACGTCGCGACGCTCGCAGGGAAGGGAATCGGCGGAACACACAGCATCAGGCGGACATCCGGCCGCCGTGTACTGCGGGGATTCATCGCTGGATCGCAGAGAAAAGGTAAGTAAACTTTTTTCTGCATCCAGCGAGGCAAGCCCGTGTGTGGCACGGGGTTACCGATCGTAGCTTTAAAATCTCACCCCGTGCCACACACGGGAAGACCGCCAGGGAGGTTAAACTCCCTTCCGCAACAAAAGTTTTATCCCTATTGTGGGGTCACCACCAGTATAGTATTTGTAAATTTAAATCATATCCCCTCTTAAGTGTCTCTTCTCCAAAGAGAATAAGTTTAGTGCTTGCAAAATTTCTTCAAATCTAATATCCTCCAGACCCTTTAGCAGCTCTGTTGCCCTTCTTTGTACTTGCTCCATTTCCAGTACATCCTTCCTGAGGACTGGTGCCCAGAACTGGACAGAATACTCCAGGTGAGGTCGGACCAAAGTCTTGTAGAGTGGAAGAATTATTGCTTACTACTGGAGTTAATCCCCTTTTTAATGTCAATATTCTGTTTGCATTGTTAGCAGCAGCTTGGCATTACATGCCATTGCTGAGCCTATCATCTACTGCAGCCATTCTCAACCAGGGTTCCGTGGAACCCTAGGGTTCCTCCAGAGGTGGCTAGGGGTTCCTTGAGCTATGGCTGATTTACCTCCTGTTTGATGGTGCCTACATAGTTCTGAGCCAATTCCACTTGGAGGAGCCAGTGGTATGACACCAATAATCTTTATAGCTCTCTGTAAGGGGGGCAATTCTTACCACTACTTTAAAAAAGGGCATTCTTCTTACTGACCACCAAAGTAAGGGGCATTGTTCCCACTGACCCCCAATGAATGGGTTTTATCAGGGGTTCCCCGAGACCTGAAAATTATTTTTAGGGTTCCCCATCGGTAAAAAGGTTGAGAAAGGCTGATCTACTGGGATCCCTAGGTCCTTTTCCATCCTAGACCCCCCAGAGTCAAAATCCCATTTAAAATGACTTGTGTTTTCTATGGTCGGTGCAAGGCTATTGAAAAAATAAAGAAAAAAACATTGTGGGGTCCCCCCCAGTTCATACCAGACCCAAACCCCACGCTTATCCGGACATGCAGCCTGGCAGGTCAGGAAAGGGTGGAGATGAGCAAGTGTCCCCCTTCTGAACCATACAAGGCCGCATGTCCTCAACATGGAGGTGGGTGCTTTGGGGCAGGGGGGAAAAGGTCCTCATCCAACCACCGTGGCTGGTGGTTATGGGGGTCTGCGAGTAGGGGGCTTATCGGAATCTTAAGGCTCCCAGATCCCGCCACCCCCATGTTAATGCACATCGGATACATAGTTCCCCTACCCATTCGCTAAAAAAGTGTACAAAAAGTAATAAAAACAAGAGACACGTTTTTGACAAATCCTTTTATTAAAAAAATAAAAAAAATAGTGTCCCTCAATGTAAATCCATCGTCAATCATGCTGTCCGCACACTCCACCTTCTGGGATGGCCGGCCTCCTGCCGAATGCCTCCTCTGCGCTTTGACATTTCTTGTATAGGTAAGGGGTGGGGCCACCTGGCTATGTCACAAGGTGGCACTGCCCCTTCTGATATCACGGAATGGATGAGGGACACCATTTTTAATAAAGGATTTGTCAAAAACTTGTCTCTTGTTTTTATTACTTTTTGTACACTTTTTTGGTAAATGGTTAGGGATACTACCCGATACTCATTCACATGGGGGGGGGGGGGCAGGGGCCCATCAACATAGGGACAAGGGTTTTTTTTTTTTTTGCCATGGGGTTCCCAAGGGCCTGGTATGGACAGGGGGGCCCCATGACATATTTTTCTTTGTTTGTCTTTTTTTTTTCAGCTGTCAGTGTTGAAACCCTTTAATGTTCCTGTGGAGTTATGTTTTGTTGTCTGTGTCTGTAAGGGTAATTTTTTGATAGTTGTCACCAGACCAGGTGACCCCATTGAAAGATTTCCACTCACCCCTTGGTCTAATGACGGATGTACCATTTTGGATTTCCCATGACTTTCTGTTTAATGTGATAATAGTCACCAGGTAGAATAGAGGGGTAAATCTCCACAGTGGGGAAGTATACAGCAATATAAACTTAACAGGATGTCTAGCCCTGTCTTACTCTATCCGAAATCGTACTTCCTTATATATCTCATGTTCTAAATGTGTTCACTAAACATGTATTTCTTTTTATTATATTTTAGAACAGCACTTTGATCTCTGGGTGGCCTATGATATTGGTAATCTTGGACTTTCCACTTGACAAAATCAAGTAAACATCAACTCACATACTTCTCTAACAAGCTGGCAAATGAACGACGATGAGAAATACTGAGACATCTGTACAGAATGGCATGACGTACATATCATGACAAAATCAACTTTACAAATATTTACAAGGATATGTATCAACATGCTATTCAACATGGCCTTAGCTAATCTTATCTTATCAAACAGATGAACACATTAAAGTAAACTGTATTAAAAGTCCATACTTTTTTTAGTGTTGGATAGGGTAGAGATAGGTTAGAACCCCTTTTATGATTTTATTGCTGTCTATGTCCCTGCTGGATATGTTTACCTTGTTTATTTTCCCTGGTGACCATTATCACTGAGGCAGAAAGTGACGAGAAATCTGAAAGTTGTCACTGGAGCATGTGGATGGGTTAAACCTCGAAATGGATTCACCTGTTCTAGTGACACCTGTCTACAGTAAGTGAGAACTTTGCTTCACTTTTTCTCTTAGCTTCTGTTAACCTCCCTGGCGGTATGATTCTTTCAGATTTTAGGTGCTAAAAGCGGTACCATTATTTGCAAGGGAATTTGGCGTTTTATACTGTAGGCTTGTAATTCTTAGGAATAACTCACTGAAATCTATCCAAACAAGAGTCTAATAGGCATCCTGGGTATGATTTTTTTTTTTTTCTTATTAAAAATTATAATATAATAAATAATTATAAAAAATTATAACAAATAATAATATAATTATAGTAAAAATTATTCAATAATGTAATCAAATCAAAATCACTGAAATTTGCTCAGTTGCAGAATTTTTGCTGTCATTATTTTTTTTTTTTTTATGACGAATTTCCCCATAAATCGCTATCGCTAAATTCTGCAAGTAATTCTGATTTATTATCGCTGTTTTTTAGCTGCTCTAAAACAATTTTTGCCATAAAGGGACACTTTTGGTTGCTATGGGCAATCTACAGTTTGCAGGGAGAAAGAACAGTTTTTATTATATAAAAGGACATGTAGTGTACAGGGCAGACCACTAGGGACATGGGGGGTGTGTATTTTTTACATACAGTACTGTAATCTATAAGATTACAGTGTACTGTATGTATAGTGTTTGTTTACTTTTTTTAATTTGGCGCCGTTCCCCCCCCTACGTCGCGACGCTCGCAGGGAAGGGAATCGGCGGAACACACAGCATCAGGCGGACATCCGCCCGCCGTGCACTGCGGGGATTCATCGCTGGATCGCAGAGAAAAGGTAAGTAAACGTTTTTTCTGCATCTAGCGAGGCAAGCCCGTGTGTGGCACGGGGTTACCGATCGTAGCTTTAAAATCTCACCCCGTGCCACACACGGGAAGACCGCCAGGGAGGTTACATTTCTGAAAGCAAAGTACAAACTCCGTAGTGGGACACACATACAGCAAAAAAAACTGACATTAGTTTTAAACCTTCCCTACTCTATCCAAAAATAAGTTGTGCCCATACATACACTTTATTTTAAACCAGCCCCCGATACTACCTATTATCAGCAAAATCTTAAAAACAGCATAGAGTGTTTTCTATACTGTCAACTTGCTATATTGTATGCTAAATACTTTTAAAAAAAGCCTTAAAAGTATGCTGCAACCTAATATTGGGACTTCTAAGGCCTCGTACACATGACCGAGTGCAGAATCCAGCGAGAAGCTCGCTGGGATCCATATTCTGCCGAGAAGCTCGGTCGTGTGTACACTTTCGTCGAGCGTCCCGTCGGGAAGCTCGTCGAGCCAAAATAGAGAGCAGGTTCTCTATTTCCACCTGTTGTTTACACTTTATTCTGGTACCGCAGTGAATGTTGGGGGATTAAGTTCAGAAGGAGAAGAGACTACATTTGCCCTAGCCTATAATTAAAGGGGTAGTTCCGCCGAATTTGCTATTTTTTTTAAAAAGTCCTTTCTTCTAGTATAGCATAATGTACTCACATATTCCATCATCCTAGGCGCCAGTATCGATGTTTGCGGTAAAATATATCTTTATATTTCTGGGTGATGGACGTTTCCATCTTAACTGCGGGCACTTTGAAGCCCAGCGTCACCGTCTTCCGGGATGCGGCGAATGCTGGAGTCCCAGCATTCACCGCTCTATCCCGCGCATGCCCAGTGTTGACGCTCTATCCCGCGCATGCCCAGTGTTGACGGCGACCCACGCCGTCAACACTGGACAGTTACCAGGACAACGACGCTGCGTCCTGTGAAGGACTCGCCCCTTCACAGCGAGTGATCTTTTCTTTTCTATCAGCTGCTCAGAAGGCATCGAGCAGGTGATAGAAAAGGTAAGTCTATGCCACCCACCCCAGCTCTTGTTAAAAAAAACTAATTATTTGCAAACCAAAACTAACAAATGTACAAATGTTGAAATGTAATTTTAAAATCTTTATAATAATTATATATATAAAATATATATACATATAGTATTTATATATATATACAGGACATATACACACACATTGTATATCGAATCCTCCCTCAGCAGATGACTCGCTGCAGGAGTCATGTGACTTGCGGAAATAACGCGAGATTAGCACACACGATGTTTATGTTTATTTTCCTGAAATCGTGAGCCTGCAATCCCAGCAACCTTAGCGCGCAGGAAAGAAAAAAATCAACACGCCCATCCCCGCTCAGCCAGACCAGGAAGTGACTGCAGATCAAAGGTATAGAAACGTTTTAAAAAAAATTTAATGGCGAAAGTTTATTAGGCACAATGTGCCCTTGTGTGTAGGGTAAAGTAGCTAGATAGGGAGAACTACCCCTTTAACTAAATTACCCAGAGAGCAGCTGTGCAACACCAAGATGCTTTGCCTTCTGCACCGCCTGTTGAGGGAGGTAATTTAAGGGTGAGGACGTTTTTGGCACGCTCTCTCCGGACCGCCTCTTCAACCCAGGAGGACTCTTACAGGACTGTCTCCACGGGGAGTAGGCCCCAGTTGAGACCTAAATACGCTCGGGCGGAGCGGCCTTGTGAAGGAAGGATGGCGCTTCTGCCGGAGTTATCGGACGAGATCCCAGTAACATTGCGACCTGTCTGAGGACTGGAGACTGCTGACCAACCGGACGGTGTGCCGTAGAAGGACAAGGCCTGAACCGGTTGGGTGAGACATGCACTTGCCTGAAAATACTGATTGTCTTGCTGAAGGGGGATCGTTGATATCCATCTTTGCAGTTTGACTATTCAGGAAGCTTTTGACAGTTTACTATAACCCTTTTGGATTATAAATTGTTCTTTGCACGCCAACGCATTCCAACACACAAGTGCATGAACTGTTAGCAGGAGACTTGTATTGAAGTTTGACCTGGGACACCAGGCCATCCTAATTAGTTGTAGCTATAGTACCCACTACCCAGGGGTTATCTATTTAGAGTTGTACATTAATTTTACTCATTGCATTGCTCGTTGACCGAGTAATTGGTTTTATTACTTTTTTTTGGTATTGTAGTGTAGCTATATTCTCAGGATGATGGTACCTCACATTTTATCATTTACATATTCTACCCAGAGGCTTTCATTCGGTATTGTAGTGAGGTTGAGAGCTGGATGAGGTTTGGCAAGAGGGCGTTTCATCCTGGGTGGACGTCATGTGACGTCCTCGGCTTTCCGCCGCTACATCCAGGGGCCAGGGGCCCGCAGAGCAGCGATTGGGCACCCGTTGTGTCCCTCGGGACACAGCCGTCCCCCCATGGGGGTAGTTAAGTGGTGGTGGAGCGGCGGCGGCGGCGGCAAACGGCGGAGCTTTCAATTTGGAACACCGGCTCACATATGCAGAGCTGCAGCAGCGGCGTGCATGACACCCGCGTGCGCACCGGGGGGCGCACAGCGCGGCGATCGGGGATCCTGTGTGTCCCTCCTGACACAGCCGATCCCCGATGGGCTGAATGTTACAGCGAGCGGCGGAGAATACAGTATTACTTACCGGATTTGATGATGCAGAGTGCGCAGCGGCGTGCACGGCGTCTGCGTGCCCCCTGGGGGAGTGCATCGCGGTGATCGGGGCTGAGGCTTTTCCCTTGGATATAGCCCAGCCCTGATCAGGGTAAAGAGCAAATGAAATACCACGTGACCGGCTGTGTCCAATCACAGCCAGTCATTAAATGTAAACAAAAACACACCATTGTGTGTAATGTACTGTTGCTGGGTTCTCCTCCGCCACCAGAGTACCCGCCACCAGAGTACCCGCCAACTCACCAGAGTACCCACCACCAGAGTACCAGCCACCAGAGTACCTGCCACCTCACCAGAGTACCCTCCACCAGAGTACCCGCCACCTCACCAGAGTACCTGCCACCTCACCAGAGTACCTGCCACCAGAGTACCTGCCACCAGAATACCCACCACCAGAGTACCCGCCACCTCACCACCTGCCACCTCACCACCTGCCACCAGAGTACCTGCCACCAGAGTACCTGCCAGAAACCAGTACCTGTTTGAGAAATGAGATGTGCAATTTATTTTTATAGAACGCCTGATGGTGCTACTTGGATGTTAGACCTCTGTATGTGGTCAGGTTGTGTAAAAGTCTCACACATGTGGTATCACTATACTCAGGAGGAGTAGCAGAGTTTATTTTGGGGTGTCATTGCAAGTATGCATGTACTGTGTAAGACAAATAACTTGTTATTATGACAATTTTGTGAAAAAAACGTATTTCCCAAGAATTGTGGGAAAAAATTACAACTTCAAAAAACTCACAATGCCTCTTACTAAATACATTGGAATGTCTGCTTTCCAAAAAGGGGTAATTTGGGGGAATCTGTATTTTCCTGGCTTGCTAGGGTCTCAAGAAATTAGATAGGCCTTCAGTACATCAGGTGTGATCGGATGTGATCATTTTCAATGATTTGCACCATAGCTTGTAGACTCTACAACTTCCACCAGAGTACCTGCCACCAAAGTACCTGCCAGAGTACCCGCCACCAGAGTACCTGCCACCGGAGTACCCTCCACCAGAGTACCTGCCACCAGAGTACCCGCCAACTCACCAGAGTACCCACCACCAGAGTACCCGCCAACTCACCAGAGTACCCTCCACCAGAGAACCTGCCACCTCACCAGAGTACCCACCACCAGAATACATGACACCTCACCAGAGTACCTGCCACCTCACCAGAGTACCTGCCACCTCACCAGAGTACCTGCCACCAGAGTACCTGCCACCAGAGTACCTGCCACCAGAGTACCCGCCACCAGAGTACCCGCCACCAGAGTACCTGCCACCAGAGTACCCGCCACCAGAGTACCTGCCACCAGAGTACCCGCCACCAGAGTACCTGCCACCAGAATACCCGCCACCTCACCACCTGCCACCTCAGGAGGAGCAGCAGCAGAGTGTATTTTGGGGTGTCATTGCAAGTATGCATGTGCTGTGTAAGAGAAATAACTTGTTATTATGACAATTTTGTGGAAAAAAAAACGTATTTCCCAAGAAATGTGGGAAAAAATTACAACTTCATAAAACTCACCATGGCTCTTACTAAATACTTTGGAATGTCTGCTTTCCAAAAAGGGGTAATTTGGGGGGTATTTGTACTTTCCTGGCTTGCTAGGGTCTCAAGAAATTAGATAGGGCTTCAGTACATCAGGTGTGATCGGATGTGATCATTTTCAATGATTTGCATCATAGGTTGTAGACTCTATGGCCTGGATTCACGTAGATCTGTGCATATTTATGCCGCTGTAGCGTATCTTATTTACGCTAAGCCGGCGCATCGGGAAGCACGGAATTCACAAAGCAAATGCTCCCATTTCTGCGCCGGCATAGCGTATATTCCTGGGCGTAAGTCAGCGTAAGTGGAAGTTGGCTGGAAGTGGGCGTGATACATTTAAAAGAAGCGTGACCACATGCAAATGATGGGCTGAGCTTCAGACAAGTACTTAATATGAACTGCGCATGCGTCGTACCTTGGACGCATCCCAGTGCGCATGCTCACAAACACGTCAGAACAACTGGCTGAGATACGTCGGATCACTGCCTTTGCCGTGAACGTAACCTACACCCAGCCCTATTCACGTAGTACTACATAAAATACGACGGCTGTTCCCTGGTCCATACCTTTGCATGGGTTGTGCCTCCTATATGAGGAATAACTTTACACCGGACGTAACCCTTATGCAAATTTTTGCTTATATTGCAAAAAATTAAAAAAACAGCAGTGATTAAATACCACCAAAAGAAAGCTCTGTTTGTGAGCAAAAATATATAAAAATTTGGTTTGGGTACAGTGTAGCATGACTTAGTAATTGTCATTTAAAGTGTGAGAGTGCTGACATTCTAAAGGGAAACCGCTGGAAACCCCGTTGCATCATGGGGGGCAGGGTCAACCATCCATGTTACGGGTGGCCCGTCCTCAGTTACAGTTGTATTCAAAATTATTCAACCCCCACTGAAATTGATTGTTTTGGCCAGTTTGACATTGATTTTGATCATTCAGTCATCCTGCTTACAATTAAATCAAAGAGGCACGTGTAGGTCAGACATATATAACATAACATTTATAACTAGAAAAGGTACAATTTCTGGGGAAATTGTGTGACGTGTTTTTGCCTTCACCAATACTCCTGACTGGAGACGGTGCCCCTGGAGATGTAAATGTGATCCAACAGTGTGTCGATCCATTGCCCCATCAAAAACTACCCCATCAAAAACTACACCATCAAAACTGCACCATCCTATTTGCCCCATCAAAAACTGCTTCCTATATAGGATTGCTATGGGCGGGTTGCTATGGACTGGTCACTATGGGTCGGTTGCTATGGGCTGGTTGCTATGGACTGGTTGCTATGGACTGGTTGCTATGAATGGTTGCTATTTGCAGAGTATGCAGAAGTTACGCAGAGCAAAAACAAAACATAGCCATATCACCTCACAGCTGTGTGGGAGGAGCTATAGAAAGCCATCACAGCTGTGTGGGAGGAGCTACAGAAAGCCCCTTAGCTGTGTGTGAGGAGATATTTTCCTCAGCGTCTCCTAGGAAACCAATGTAAACACATACAGGCAGCCTCTAAGCACAGACTCAGATTATGGCTGTTTTGAAAACTTGTGCTTATTCAAATGATTGTATTTTAAAAACTATAAATCGTACAGCGAATATCTTTATATTTTACGAATCACAAGACCCAGACCTTCAATTTGATGTATAGTATGTCTCTGAAATATTAAATTTGAAGGCACAGTCGCAGTTTACAAATTCCCTTGCAAATTTCAGTTTTCAAGATTTTGACGTCCATTGACTTCCATTGAAATGATGGATGGCGTGTGTTGCAAACAAATGGCCGTATCTTGAAAACTAGTTGAACAATCGCTTAGCCATGGACACATGTAGTGGCAGCAGGGACAGCTGAATATTTTGATATACGATTTGTGTAGGTCGGCCTAAAAATGAGGGAGTGGTCGCAGTTTGGAAATCATGTAATGATTTTTCAGTTTTTGACATTCCACATTGTAAGCTTCACCATTCATTCCTATGGGAAAATTTCACCGCAGAAATTACGATATTTCGCGAACGATTTGGCAAAACGTTCCACAAAGTAATAGCCCACTATTCGGGAACAATCCGCACATTTTGATATATTACTCGTCTATGTAGTGTAAAAACTGTGGGAGTAGTTAGGGTGGTAAATTTGGCTATAAGAATAACTAGAAAAGGTACAATTTCTGGGGAAATTGTGTGACG
The DNA here is from genome assembly GCA_029574335.1 of Rana kukunoris. Lineage (NCBI taxonomy): Eukaryota > Metazoa > Chordata > Amphibia > Anura > Ranidae > Rana > Rana kukunoris. Next base: position 216,758,402 of record CM056059.1, on the reverse strand, counting down.
TGTTCTTGCCTTCACCAATACTCCTGACTGGAGACGGTGCCCCTGGAGATGTAAATGTGATCCAACAGTGTGTCGATCCATTTCGATCCATTGCCCCATCAAAAACTACCCCATCAAAAACTACACCATCAAAACTGCACCATCCTATTTGCCCCATCAAAAACTGCTTCATATGGACGGGTTGCTATGGGCTGGTTGCTATGGACTGGTTGCTATGGGCTGGTTGCTATGGACTGGTTGCTATGAATGGTTGCTATTTGCAGAGTATGCAGAAGTTACGCAGAGCAAAAAAAACATAGCCATATCACCTCACAGCTGTGTGGGAGGAGCTATAGAAAGCCATCACAGCTGTGTGGGAGGAGCTACAGAAAGCCCCTTAGCTGTGTGTGAGGAGATATTTTCCTCAGCGTCTCCTAGGAAACCAATGTAAACACATGCAGGCAGCCTCTAAGCACAGACTCAGATTCTGGTTGTTTTGAAAACTTGTGCTTATTCAAATGATTGTATTTTAAAAACTATAAATCGTACAGCGAATATCTTTATATTTTACGAATCACAAGACCCAGACCTTCAATTTGATGTATAGTATGTCTCTGAAATATTAAAATTGAAGGCACAGTCGCAGTTTACAAATTCCCTTGCAAATTTCAGTTTTCAAGATTTTGAAGTCCATTGACTTCCATTGAAATGATGGATGGCGTGTGTTGCAAACAAATGGCCGTATCTTGAATACTATTTGAATGATCGCTTAGCCTTCGACACGTTTAGTGGCAGCAGGGACAGCTGAACATTTTGATATAAGATTTGTGTAGGTCGGCCTGAAAATGAGGGAGTGGTCGCAGTTTGGAAATCATGTAATGATTTTTCAGTTTTTGACATTCCACATTGTAAGCTTCACCATTCATTCCTATGGGAAAATTTCACCGCAAAAATTACGATATTTCGCGAACGATTTGGCGAAACGTTCCACAAAGTAATAGCCCACTATTCGGGAACAATCCGCACATTTTGATATATTACTCGTCTATGTAGTGTAAAAGCTGTGGGAGGAGTTAGGGTGGTAAATTTGGCTATAAGTATAGGAATAATAATATATATGTGAGAGAATAGTAAGTGATCTTGCTATGCAAGAACACTTAATAATATATATGTGAGAGAATAGTAAGTGATCTTGATATGCAAGAACACTTAATGAAATAGCCACAAATTTATTTTCTGTGCTCACATCATTCGCAGTTTTATTCAACCCCCAAGTGACATTCAATCTTAGTACTTAGTACAACATCCTTTTACAGTTTTAACAGCTTTTAAACGTGAAGCATAGCTTGACACAAGTGTCTTGCAGCGATCTACGGGTATCTTCGCCCATTCGTCATGGGCAAAAGCCTCCAGTTCAGTAACATTCTTAGGCTTGCGCACTGCAACTGCTTTCTTTAAGTCCCACCAGAGGTTCTCAATCGGATTTAAGTCTGGTGACTGCGATGGCCACTCCAAAATGTTCCAGCCTTTAATCTGCAACAATGCTCTAGTGGACTTGGAGGTATGCTTGGGATCATTGTCCTGTTGAAAGGTCCAACGTCTCCCAAGCCTCAGGTTTGTGACAGACTGCATCACATTGTCATCCAATATCTCCTGGTACTGAAGAGAATTCATCGTACCTTGCACACGCTGAAGCTTCCCTGTACCTGCAGAAGCAAAACAGCCCCAAAGCATGATTGACCCCCCACCATGCTTCACAGTAGGCAAGGTGTTCTTTTCATCATAGGCCTTGTTCTTCCTCCTCCAAACATAGCGTTGATCCATAGGCCCAAACAGTTCTAATGTTGTTTCATCAGACCACAGAACACAATCCCAAAACTTATGTGGTTTGTCCACATGACTTTTGGCATACTGCAGTCGACTCTTCTTATTCTTTGGAGACAGGGGGTGCGCCTAGGAGTTCTGGCATGGAGGCCTTTATTACGCAATTTGCGCCGTATTGTCTGAGCAGAAACTTCAGTACCCACATCTGACAAATCTTTTCTCAGTTCCTCAGCAGTCACACGGGGACTTTTCTCCACTCTACGCTTCAGGGAGCGCACAGCAGTCGAAGTCAGCAGCTTTTTTCTGCCACGACCAGGTAGCGTTTCAACAGTGCCCTTTGCCTTGAATTTGCGAATGATGCTTCCTATGGTGTCTCTTGGTATGTTTAACAGCTTTGCAATCTTCTTATAGCCATTGCCCTTCCTGTGAAGAGTAATCACCTCTTCGCTTGTCTTCCTGGACCATTCTCTTGACTTCACCATGTTTGTAACCACACCAGTAAATGTCTAGAAGGAGCTGAGTATCACAGTCATTTTAAAGCTGCCTAATTGGTGCTTATTAGGCTTTTTTGCTGCTCCCTGACATCCACAGGTGTTTTCAATACCTGATTGAAAACAGTTCAATGAACCTCTGTTCTTCAGAGTGGTAGTATTTAAGGGGTTGAATAATTGTGGAAATGAACAATTCACAAAAGAAACATTTACTACTGTATTACAAAACCAATTGATGTCATTTTAGTTGCATATGGTTCTTTAAGAAGTCCTTGTAGGATTTCATTCTGAATACAATTACAAATGTACACTAAATTCCTTAAAACCCTTTACAGCATTGGGGGGTTGAATAATTTTGAATACAACTGTATATAAGAACTGTCAGACAGGTTGTGTGTCATTCAGCTGGGAGCCTCGAAGGAGGCTGTAGTGTAGCACTGGAATTTTTATTTTATTTTTTATTAAAGGACTTGTCCCGAGCTGCGTGTGTTTTTTTAACCTTTTTTATCACTTTTTTTGGGGTGAAATGTTAGGGGTACAAAAACCGCAAAACGCTGAAAAACGCTGAAAAACACTCAAAAACGCAGGCGCCAGCGTTTTTTTTTTTTTTTATCCATTAAAAAAAAAGTAAAACAAAGAAAAAAGTAAAAAAAAGAAAAAAAGCTGATAAAAGCTACACTGAAAAACGCTGATTAAAGCTATTGCAAAAACGCTAAAAAACGTTGCAAGGCTCCCTGCAAAACTACTGGCGTTTTTTTATAGCTTTTATCAGCTTCAGTGTGCATGGAGCCTAAAACTGCACTCTTTGAACCAAATGAGTGTCTGCCCCCATGTCATTTAGTTGCCTTTTTTTCCTGTTGTGATGTTGCTAACATTGCAATTTTAAAGTTTAGATCAGTAAAGTTCAACGCTGACAATTTCAGAGATGCCTTTGCTGATTTGTAAAAAAAAATAGCTATCACAAACTGATTTAATCTCCATGCTGAGGCCTTGGGTGTTAAAGATTCTAAGTTGCTGGAGAGGAAAAGGAAAAGTGTGTGCAAGTAACTTTAGACACCTCCATTTTTTGTCTTATGACAATTTACCATCTTTAAGCGTATTAATTAGAATACCTGTATTAATTAAAGTTAAGGTAATAAAAGTACACTTTAATTATTGACTTACAATTAAGTAGTTACAGTTAATAAAAGGTTTTTGGTATCACACGATCGGTCCAACCCGATGAGAATGGTCCGACGGACCGTTTTCATCGGGTCACCGCTGAAGTAGCCTGATGGTCTGATTTGCGTACACGCCATCAGTTCAAAAACCGATCATGTCAGAACGCGGTGATGTAAAACACAACGACGTGCTGAAAAAACGAAGTTCAGTGCTTCCAAGCATGCGTCAACTTGATTCTGAGCATGCGCGGGTTTTGAACCGATGCTTTTGCGTACTAACCATCGTTTGGACCGTTGGTCAGGCGTCCATCAGTCCAATTTGAAAGCAAGTTTTAAAACTTTGGTCCGAAGGACGACAGACCGATGGGCCGTACACACGGTCGGTTTGGACCGATGAAACTGGACTTGAGTCCATTTTCATCGGTTTGGACCGATCGTGTGTACGCGGCCTAAGGATTTACCAGATCAACTAAAGGACAACATACTTAAGATGGATCCCCGCCTTTTTCCTAAGAACACCAAATTGAATCCACCATGAAGGACCCTGCTGTCACAGAGCTGGGAAAAGAAGGCCTTCTACTGCTCACTTTCTCTGCAGCTCTGACAGATAACATCATCATAATCAGGGCCTGGCAGAGCACATGAGTAGTGGTTAGTTCCGTTCACAAGTAACCGCGGCATTCAGGTTAGCTGTCCCAGCACTGACAAGGGTCTGAATGGGGCCCAACAGCATAGCCTAATTTCTAACCTAGCTTCTCAATCCTGGGGGGGCACAAGTTCTTTCTTAAATTGTTTGAGCAATAATTTGATTACATTAACTTTGACTTTTACTATATACTAAAATTGGATCCTAGTACTCTCTTTTGATTGGGGTATGTGGTGCTGAACCACCTAACTGGGAATTTACATCATGATTTTGAAGCTAAATACCAGGGTTATGGCTACAGCTAGATTCCATAACCCGGTATTTTCTTTTCCCTTAGGTGGCCGGCTTTCAGATGGTCTCTGCAGAGGATTCGCTACAGGATCACTTATAAAAGCAGTGGGAAAGGTGCTCCACCACCGCTTTCCAATTTCAGGTGGATCAGTGAGCCCGGGAACCATCCAGCGTCGTCAGTCATTTCCCAAATGGATAAGGGATGGCAAGACAGGCACCGCTTATCTCTATGCCCTTGGCGGACCGGAGCAATGTTATGAATATGTAAACATGTTTTTTTTTCTTAAAGTAAAAGATAAAAAAATATATATTTTGCTTGTAAGGGTAAAGGAGTCATTTGGGGTGTTTTAGATCCCAGATCTCTACATAAAGAGGGCCTGTCATGCTGTATTGTTATCAAAAGAGATGCTTACATTCCTTGCGATAGCAATAAAAGTGATCACATTTTTTTTCTAAAGGGAGAGTATAAAATGCAATAAAATAAATAAAACCAAAAAAGTGCAAGCGTTCCTGTGTGCTCACGCGCAGTAGTGAACGAATACATAGGTCACGCCCACATATGTAAATGGTGTGTGAACAACACATGTGAGGTATCTGAGTGAGAGCAATAATTCTAGCACTAGAGCTCCTTTGTAGCTCTAAACTGGAAATCTGTGTACATTTTTTAAGCGTCGCATACAAAGATTTTGAAAGTACCACAATCTATTGGTCTATGTACAAAAAATAATATCTTTTTTTTGTATTATGTGAAAAAAATGCAATATATATTATGTTTTTTTTTATTTTTTATTGTTAATTAAAGTGTATTTAAAAAAAAAACCTGTGTTTGAAAAAATCCTGCACAAAAGCTGTGTAACATGATAAAATTGCAACTAACACCATTTTAGATCCTTCCAAAAAAAAATATATATATATATATATATATATATATATATATATATATATATAATGTTTGGGCTTCTAAGAACATTTTCAGCAAAAAATTGTGATTTTTACTTGTAAACAAAAAATGTCAGAAAAAAAGTTGGGTCCTTTTTTTTTTATCTTAATAGCTTCCTTTACCTTAATGCAGTGCTGTTTTCATGCCCTCATTGTTCGTTTTTGCTCTCAGGTTGCTGTAATTCTTCTCTGATCCCCACACTTCCTGGTTGTCTGTTTCCTGATAACCACAGTCCTGTGAGCTTTCTCTCTGTGGTCACTAATCAAGGAGGTGTGATTACTGTGTGTCTAAAACCCCTCAGCACCAATCAGTTTCATTTTCCAAACCATCACTGCCCTGTATTGGCTCTGTACAGCACAGGCAGGAAACGACATGCAAAAACGAAACTTGAAACTGCAGGTGCATTATATGATTGATTTTTATCTATTTTTAATCATTTTTAAAAGAAATCAGTCACTATGGGCCAGATCCACAAAGCACTTAAGCCGGCGTTTCAGGAGATGCGCGGCATAAGCTTAAATATGCGCCGTATCCCCAAAACGATATACGCCTGAAATCTAGAATTTTTCGACCAATGTAATTTCGATAGACCGGCGCATCGTGCGTGCAAAAATGCACTAGACACACCATTGATTTGCTAGGCAAATATGCAAATGAGGGAGATACGGCGATCCACAAAAGTACGTTTGTGCGGTGCAGGCTACGCGCTGTGTGCATCAGCTGCACGTCCAGTCTAAAGTTAGTCCATATAAAAGCATGGAGGAGGGCGCAGAGGAGGGCACGGGAGAGGATATACCGCACACGCATAGACATCTTTGGCAGGAGTGATTCTGAGGTGTATCGCATCTTCAGATTCACCCCTCATGCCATCATGGAATTAACCACAACCCTGCAGGAGGACATCACCAGCCCAACACAATGCTCACATGCAGTGCAGCCCAGGGCCGATCCTAGGGTCACAGGCGCCTGGGTGCAGAAATATTTCTGGCGCCCCCACAAAGGGGGCGTGGTCATCTTACTAACTCCTCCCCTTTACAAATGTTTCTATGGCAATCACTCAAACACAGAGATGCTCCTCTAAGAAGTATTTGTTGCCTTGGGATCCTCCCATGATCTTTTAACAATAAAGAAAATACTGGAAGAGCGTACACTAATGATACCTGGAGGGGAACCTCTCTGATACTGTTAGAAAGTTCCCCAAAATATAGTACAGGAGATGGTCAGAGACTGTAGACATGATACAAGAGATGGTCAGAGACTGCAATCATAGTACAGGAGCTGGTCAGAGAGTGTAGACCTATTACAGGAGACAGTCAGTGACTGGAGATATAATACAGGAGATGGTCAGAGACTGCAGACATACTACAGGAGACGGTCAGGGACTGGAGAAATAATACAGGAGACAGTCAGAGACTGCAGATATAATACAGGAGATGGTCAGAGACTGCAGTTCCTATTGACATAAGTAGATAATGGCCGATCGGCTCTCACCTGACCAACAACAACGGTTCCTCTGATCAGGAGTCAGCTCACTCTGAATTGCTCATGGATACTCCACTGGGTAGAGCCCAGATCTGTATTCTGGCAATGACTCCATTCCTTTCTCCGCCAGGGATGGCACTAGGCTGTGTGGCTTTCCCTCTGGTGGCGCACGGCAGCGGGGTTCTCTCTCTGATGGTGTTCTCTCCCTCAGGAGTCTCTCTTTCCCATTCAGCTGAACATGCCGTGTGGGCTGCAGTTTCTTTTTTACAGTGGTGCTGCCAGTCCTCGAACCACAAGTCCCACAATCCTCTTCTCTGCTCCTTGCCCCATTCCTCCACCTATAGTCACCCCTCGGTACAGACCCCCTCCACTAAGTATAGACCCCCTCCGTCAGTGCAGACTCCTAACTAAGTATAAACCCCCTCCCTCAGTACAGACCCCCCAGGACAAACCACCCCCTATTAGTACAGACCCCCCCCAGGACAAACCATCCCCCCTCAATTAGTACAGACCCCCCTCTATTAGTACAGACCCCCCTCAGGACAAACCACCCCCTCGATTAGTACAGACCCCCAGGACAAAACACCCCCCCATTAGTACAGACCCCCTTCCAGTAGTAAAGACCGCCCCAGAACAACCCCCCCATGAGTACAGACCCCCAGGACAAACCAATCCCACTCCATTAGTACAAACCCCCCATTAGTACAGACTCTCCCAAGGACAAACCCCCCATTAGTACAGACTCCCCCAGGACAAACCCCCCATTAGTACAGACTTCCCCAGGACAAACCCCACCATTAGTACAGACTCCCCCCAGGACAAACCCCCCTCCATTACTACAGACCTCCCTCAGGACAACCCGCCCCAGTAGTGCAGACCCCCCCGGACAACCCCCCTCCATTAGTACAGACCCAACCAGGACAAACTCCCCATTAGAACAGACCCCAGAACAAACCCCCCATTAGTGCAGACCCCCCCAGGAAAAAAAACCATTAGTACAGACCCCAAGGACAAACACCCCGATTAGTACCGACCCCCCAGGATAAACCCCCCATTAGTGCATACCCCCATTAGTACAGACCCCCCAGGACAAACCACCCCATTAGTGCAGACCCCCCAGAACAAACCCCCTATTAGTACAGACACCCCCATGACAAACCATCCCATTAGTGCAAACCCCCCATTAGTACAGACTCCCCCAGGACAACCCCCCATTAGTACAGACCCCCCATGCCAAACCACCCCATTAGTGCAGACCCCCCAGAACAAACCCCCCATTAGTAGAGACCCACCCAGGACAAACCCCCCATTAGTACAGACACCCCCAGGACAACCCCCCATTAGTACAGACACCCCCAGGACAACCCCCCATTAGTACAGACACCCCCAGGACAAACCCCCCATTAGTACAGACACTCCCAGGACAACCCCCCATTAGTACAGACTGCCCCAGGACAACCCCCCACTAGTACAGACTCCCCCAGGACAACCCCCCATTAGTACAGACCCCCCAGGACAAACCCCCCATTAGTACAGACTCCCCCAGGACAACCCCCCCATTAGTACAGACTCCCACAGGATAACCCCCCATTAGTACAGACCCACCCAGGACAACCCCCCATTAGTACAGACCCACCCAGGACAACCCCCCATTAGTACAGACCCACCTCAGGACAACCCCCCATTAGTACAGACCCACCTCAGGACAACCCCCCATTAGTACAGACTCCCCCAGGACAACCCCCCATTAGTACAGACCCCCCCAGGACAACCCCCCATTAGTACAGACTCCCCCAGGACAACCCCCATTAGTACAGACCCACCCAGGACAACCCCCCCATTAGTACAGACCCACCTCAGGACAACCCCCCATTAGTACAGACTCCCCCAGGACAACCCCCCATTAGTACAGACCCCCCCAGGACAACCCCCCTTAGTACAGACTCCCCCAGGACAACCCCCATTAGTACAGACCCACCCAGGACAACCCCCCCATTAGTACAGACCCACATTAGGACAACCCCCCATTAGTACAGACTCCCCCAGGACAACCCCCCATTAGTACAGACCCCCCCAGGACAACCCCCCATTAGTACAGACCCACCGAGGACAACCCCCCATTAGTACAGACTCCCCCAGGACAACCCCCCATTAGTACAGACCCCCCCAGGACAACCCCCCATTAGTACAGACCCACCGAGGACAACCCCCCATTAGTACATGGCAGGCTGTGGCAGAGGCGCTCAAACTTAGCTGAATCAGGTGGCAGCGCAGCTGTATTAGTGTCTGTTCTGTATGCTCTGCTCGGCGCGCGCTCGCTCCCCCATGCTGTCTGAAGATAGCAGTGGCAGAGGTCATGGTGGGTGGAGCCGAGCGGCCGTGTGACGTCACGTTGTCACATCCCGCTCGGGTCTCTGATTCCTTCGGCGGCTCGGTGGCTCGGATAAAAAAAAAAAAAAAGAAAAATCTCGGCGGCTCGCTCGGCGCCTAGCGGATGACAGCGCTGGGTGCGGGGCACCCACTGCACCCCGGGTAGGATCGGCCCTGGTGCAGCCACTGGTCAAGGTCCTGGCAACACCCCATTTCCTTGCCAGTGACTCTTTTCACCCTAATGGGTAAATATATATTTTAGATACATTTTTTCTGTTTAGTATATATTTTATATTAGTTAATATAACAAATATATAATTTTATTTTTTATATCTAATATATATATATTTAATATTTTAAATATTATTATAATTATATTATTTAGTTTTATTATATACATTTTATATATGCAGACAACGGAACAAAAGCACCTTTCTTCAGGGAGGGAAACAAATGGTTGTATTTTTGCAATGGAAGGGCTTATGTCTGGGCCTATTTAACTGCTTGCCGACCGCCCACCGCAGTTATATGGCGGGACGGTGGCACTGCTGGGCGAGAGCACGTAGCTCTACGTCCTACCTTTAGCGCCCTCGCTCGTCCCCCGAGTCCCGCGCGCATGCCTGGCGGGCGCGATCGCCGCCGGGCACGCGCTTTTGTTCGTTACAGAGCGGGAAATGGAAGGTATGTGTGTAAACACATACCTCTCGTTCCTGTCAGCGGGGGAAACGCTGATCTTCTGTTCATACAATGTATGAACAGAAGATCAGTGATTTCCCCATGTGAGTCCACCCCCACATACAGTTAGAACACATGCAGGAACACACTTAACCCCTTCCCTGCCCCCTAGTGTTAACCCCTTCATTGCCAATGGCATTTTTATAGTAATCCAATGCATTTTTATAGCATTGATCGCTATAAAAATGCCAATGGTCCCAAAAATGTGTCAAAAGTGTCCGATGTGTCCGCCATAATATCGCAGTACTGAAAAAAAACGCTGATCGCCGCCATTACTAGTAAAAAAAATATTAATAAAAAATGCCATAAAACTACCCCCTTTTTTGTAAACGCTATAAATTGTGCGCAAACCAATCAATAAACGCTAATTGCGATTTTTTTAACGAAAAATATGTAGAAGAATACGTATCGGCCTAAACTGAGGAAAAAAAATGTTTTTTTTTTTTATATCTTTTTTGGGGATATTTATTATAGCGACGCAGTGCCGAATCACAAAAAGTGCTCTGGTCTTTGACCAGCAATATGGTCCGGGGGTTAAGTGGTTAAGCACTTTGCGTAGCTCACCAAGTATGCCGGGCCTAGTTCCTATCTCACTGATTACACTAGGCCGAGTTGTGAGCATGCCCAGAGAGGTGTTGACCATAGTCGGCGTCATGCGCGCATGCCCAGTCCGGCCGGCCCTTCATTTGCATGGGGTCACGGCTCATTTCAATGGAACACGCCCACGTCCTTCCCAATTTGAATTACACCGCCTTACGCCTCAGAAATTACGTTGCACCAGCGCAAAATTGTGCGCAAATACTACGAGGATACGGTACTTGTGCCTCTAAATTGAGCCGGTCTAACGTAAAGGAGATGCGCTATGCCGGTCAATATATGCGCCAATGTACATGAATCTGGCCCTATGTCTCTATACCCTGTAAACAGTCATTTCAGCAAAAAAAATATTTTATTTACAACTCCTTTAAGTGGTTAATATTGCAAGACTTTAACCACATTTTTTTTCGCTAGAAAATTACTTAAATCCATAGGCGACGTTTAAAAAATTCTATAGATTGCATCTTTTGAGTTACATAGGAGGTCTAGTGCTAGAACTATTGCTCTCACTCTAACAATCTCGGTGATACCTCACTTGTGTGGTTTGAACATCGTTTTCATATGCGGGCGTTACTCACGTATGTGTTCGCTTCTGCGCCCGAGCTTGTCGGGACAGGGCGCTTTAAACACATTTTTTTTGTTTTCTTATTTACTTTTATTTATTGTATACATTTTTATACAAAAAAAAAAATCCGCCACGGAGACCACCGTTATCGTTTAGAGGACCGCTCACTGAAAATATGGTTATCTCGGTTGTGGCAGCAGCTGCTGCCGTTACCGAGATATTCATCTTTAAAAAAATGACGTATATGTACAGTGAGGGGTCCATAAGAGAGAGCTACTTTTAGAATTATTTACAATAATTGGTGTACTCAGTTAAAGTGAATAGATATGGATGGATGAACTCTCTGGAGACTGATTTGTCTCGATGCACTTGGGTAGCTACAGAATGTGTTGGCGGGAGAGTAAAGAAGAAAAAGCGGGAAAAGGAGCATGCTGTAAAACCTTACAGTATATTTATATTTGTCGTATTTGCTGTTGTCACTTTGGTCTACTGCTTGACCATGGATCAAGCGTGTTTCATCATTGGTTATATATAACTTGCAGAGGTGAAATCAGCATGTGCAGGTTCTGCACTGATGGATGCATGCATGGTGTAAGGGATCATTGGGGTTTGATCTGCAAGTATTACAAGAGAGCTGGACAGGGTGCTGAGCGACAGCAACAAATCATTTCCAATTAGGTGTAGCGCTACCCCTGGAGGAGCTGCTGGTTTACATTTGGGTTTTTCACGTTACCTCTAAGTTCGTTGTCAGGGAAAGAAAGAAAGTGAAATTGCAATGTCCACACAAGATGTAAAACCTTCAACTGTTTTATTTTTGCTGCATAAACTTGTGAAGAAAGTGGAGAGTATAGGGAGAAGGGGAAGGTTCATGTACGCAGCACAGAATGCACCGCTCACCCAGAAAGACCCCTCTCCCATGGCCTAGCAGCCGGTATGATGCACAAACATCATGAGAACAGTCTTTGTATGTACTGTGCTGTATATTTTATGTTTTATGATAACCCTTTCTGTATACTGTGCTGTACAATTTATATTTCAAATCATGCCATTCTGTACACTGTGCCAAACATTTCCCATTTCCGGTTCTTTTCATTCTAAAGGCCGTGCTGTTCATATTATATTTATGTAATATAGTAAGAGTCCAAAAAATGCTCTATATCCAAATACTTAAGTGCTCCACCACAGAGTGAATCCTTCACCAAACTAAAATGAACTCACTAGCAGGGCCGGTGCAAGGATTTTTGCCAACTCAGGCAAAGGTGCATTTTGTCGCCCCCCCCCCCCCCCCCCCCCGGCACGCACACACACACCATACATTTTATATGTATATATATCAGACCCCCTCCACTAACTACAGACGCCCCTCCCGCAGTATGGATCCCCCTCACTAAGAACAGACCCCCCTTCCTAAGTACAGACCACCCTCCGTTAGTATAGACCAGTATCCTCAGTACAGACACACATTCAGTGTAGAATCCGCCCTCTTAGTGCAGGCAACCCATCTTTAGTGCAAACCCCCCATCAGTATAGATTTCCCCCTTTAGTGCAGACCCCCCCACTAGTATAAAATCCCCCTTAGTGCAGACCCCCACAGTATAGACACCCCCCATAGTGCAGACTCCCCCATCAATATAGACACCCCCATCAGTATAGACACCCCCATCAGACAGTATAGACAGCCCCCCCCCACATGTCCATCTACTTATAATAGAGTAATAAAGTGTAAGTACAGACCTCAGAACAGCGTGGCGGCAGACGTATACACACAGCTGTGTGTGTCCCTCGGCTCCTCCTCCTCATTGTATGTAAAGAGCGAGGAGGAGGCGCCGCAGCCTTCAGTCCGTTCCACCGAAATTGAGCGAGGTCAGATCAACAGGGCAGCGGGCGGTGATAGCGGTGCCATTATTTCACGGGTGTCACCCCTCTGGCGGGTGTCACCAGGGTGCGGTCTGCACCCACCTAGCAACGCCTGTGTCGGGCGGGCGAGTGTCCCGGTAAATTTTTCGCCCTGGACGGCGCTGGCGCCGTAAGGCTAATGCCCATGTTACCTTGCGCTAGCGCCGGCCCTGCTCACTAGATAATTATGCTGGTAAGATTATAAACCAGCAGACATGCCAGAATTGACTCCCAACATTCGCAGACTTCCGCTCCTTGAAGATGTCACGTGATGGAACGTACGTAGGGCGGGGCAAGGACGCTGATGCCATCAAGTGTGTCGGCTCATATACATGGTCTATGAAAAGCCCAGAGTTGAACGTTAAACAAAGCTGAATGTGTTTACCTAGTACCGGGTCGGCACTTTCTATAAGTGAAATCTATACTGTTTTAACCACTTCAGCCTCGGACCATTTTGCTGATCAATAACTGGGCCACTTTTTGCAATTTGGTACTGCGTCGCTTTAACTGACATTTGCGGGGTCGTGCGACGTGGCTCCCGAACAAAATGAACGTCCTTTTTTCCTTACAAATAGAGTTTTCGTTTGGTGGTATTTGATCACCTCTGCGGTTTTATTTTTTTGCGATATAAACAAAAACAGAGCTACAATTTCGTTTTTTTTTAATATATTTTTTACATTTTGCTATAATAAATATCCACAAAAAATATATAAAAACATTTTTTTTTCCCCTTATAGGGCCAGATTCAGATTCACTTAATATTGTGCTGCGTAATCGCTGCCGTATTTTACCAGGCTCTAAATGGAATTCTGGTAGATTTTTGCCCGTACGATACGGCGGTGTAGTCTATTTCTCGCCGCGTATTCGAAATACGCGATTAGGGGTGTGAAGCATTTAAATTAGGCGCGTCACCGCGGCGATCGAACTGCGCATGCTCCGTTCAGAAATTTCCCGCCGTACATTGCGCGAAATCACGTCGCTACGTCATTCGTTGTTTGAGTAGCGTCGTTTACGAACATTCCTATTCCCGGATGACTTACGTAAAAAAAAAAAAAAGACTTCGGAAAACGTAGAAATTCGACGTGGGAACGACGGCCATACTTAACATGGGCTGTCTAATATTAGAGCAGTAAAAAGCTGGTATAGTGTTACGCAAAAAAAAGATGACTAAAGGTGCCGTGAGAGATTGCGATAGACGTTCGTAATTTCTGGGATTGCCGGCAAGGCGTACGAACACGTAATCCAGTCGAATTGAAGCTCGCAGCCTTCTATTCATGGTTTGAGGTTTCCGACTAGCTAAAAAACGCGCGTAATTTGAAATTACTCCAGTCTAACACCAGTTAGACAGGAGTAAGGGCTCTGTGAATCTGGCCCATAGCGTCTACAAAATAGAGGATAGTTTTATGGCATTTTTATTAATATTTTTTTTTTACTAGTAATGGGGGCGATCTGCAATTTTTATCGGTACTGTGACCTTATGGCAGACACCTCGGACACTTTTGACACATTTTTGGGACCATTGGCATTTTTACAGCGATCAGTGCTATAAAAATGTATTGATTACTTGAAAAATGTCACTGGCAGGGAAGAGGTTAACACTAGGGGGCGATCAAGGGGTTAATTATGTTCCCTAAAGTGTGTTCTAACTGAAGGGGGGATGGGACTGACTAGGGGAAATGACAGATCGCTGTTCATACTTTGTATGAACATACGATCAGTCATTTCTCCCCCTGAAAGAACCGGGAGCTGTGTGTTTACACACACAGCTCCTTGTTCTCGCTCTGTCATGCGCGAATGCGGACTGCTCAGTGGTGATATTTTTGCACATACACTTCAATACAGGGCTTTAAAACCCACCTCCATACCTATTCTGGCACTTCTCTCCTACATGTACAAATCATAATTTTTTTTGCTAGAAAATTTGTCAGAACCCCCAAACATTATGTATGTTTTTTTTTAGCAGACACCCTAGGGAATAAAATGGTGGTCATTGCAATTTTTTCTTGCACTGTATTTGCGCAATCATTTTTCAAACGCCTTTTTTTTGTTAAAAAAAATGGTTTAATGAATTAAAAAATAACAAAACAGTAAAGCTAGTGCAATTTTTTTTGTAAAATATGAAAGATGATGTTACGCCGAGTAAATAGATACCTAACATGTTATGCTTTAAAATTGCGCACACTCATGGAATGGCGCCAAACTTTGTTACTTAAAAATCTTCATAGGCGACGCTTTACATTTTTCACAGGTTACCAGTTTAGAGTTACAGAGGAGGTCTAGTGCTAGAATTGTTGCGCACGCTCTAAGATGTTTACATACGTGGGCGGGACTTAAGTGTGCGTTCGCTTCTGAGCACGAGCTACCAGGGTCAGGGGCGTTTTAATTTTATTCATTTATTTATTTTTTGTTTACTTATTTATTTTTTACACTTTTTTTACATTTTTTTCCCCTATAGCTTTTATTCCTATTACAAGGAATGTAAACATCCCTTGTAATAGAAATAGTGTGTGACAGGTCCTCTTTAAGGAGAAATCTCTCCTCCAGGCTGGAAAGAATTGAAAAAAAATGAAAAAAAATTCACAGATCTCATTCTTACTAGCCAGAATTGCAGTTTGTTTACTTACTCATTTCTCCGGGCCCCTGACGGGACTGGAGAGCCCGGAGAAGCACCGGATGGCGGCGGGAGGGGGGATGTCCCCTCACGCCGCCTATAAGAATGATCAAGTGGCGGAACCGCCGCTATGATCGTTCTTACGGTGCGCAGGATCGCCGCCAGAAAAAAATTATATCTGAATGATGCCTCTAGGTGCAGGCATCATTCAGATATCCCCCCGCAGAGTGCGGTACGTCATATGACGTCCACCCAGGATAGCAGATCCCCTTTTTGGACGTCATATGACGGCGTGCAAGTTTAAAGTGGTTAATAAGCAGAATTTTTTATATACGGTATATTTTGTTATATACGGAATCTTTTGCACAATAATATTTGGGATTTTAGTGATTGGTCTAAGGACCCGCTCTACTCTTACTATTTAACATTGTTTGTTTATTGAATTTACAATAATCAGAGCAGCAGCAGCGGTTCATTCGTTTCTGTGTACACACACCTGTGGCGCTGGTATTTTATTTAATCACAGGCCTTCCTCAGTAGATGATTGGCCGATACGCATCTAGAGGGAAGGAGCTGATAAAGTGTCGTTTAGCCAGGCACTGTGTAAGACTACGGTGCTATTGTGTTTTTTTTACCTGTGGTTTTAAATTTTTTACCCTGTAAGTGTGATTTGTTTTTGGGGTCTTTAAAAACATTTTGTATACAGAGAACACTATGGTCTCTCTATTTATCATTTACATGTCCTGAAGTCCCTGGAATCTTGAGCAAAAGATGAGAGGTTGTTTGTTTCTCTGGAAGCAAGTGTGCCGAGTTTGCCAATTAGAAATAGCTGGATTACCTGCCATTGATTGTTTAACCGCTTGTGGATTGCCGCACCACGATATACGTCGTCAGAATGCCATGGCTGGGCACAAGCGCGTACATGTACGTCCCCTTTAAGAACCCAGCCTTGCGACCTGGGCGGAAGCTCCATGACCGCGCCGGTGTCCCGCGTTCAGGTCACAGAGCTGAAGAACGGGGAGAGGTAAGTATAAACAAACCTTTCTTCTCCGTGGCTTGTCACTGATCGTCTATTCCCTGTCATTGGGAATGACGATCAGTGATGTCACACGCCCAGCCACGCTCCCCTACAGTAAGAATCAAAAACTAGGACACACTTACCCCTACAGTGCCCCCTACAGGTTAACCCCTTCACTGCTATTGTAATTTTCACAGTAACCAGTGCATTTTTATAGCACTGATCGCTGTAAAAATGACAAGGGTCCCAAAAATGTGTCAAAAGTATTCGAAGTGTCCGCCATAATGTCACAGTCATGATACAAATAGCAGATCTCCGCCATTAGTAGTTAAAAAAAAAATATTAATAAAAATGCTATAAAACTATCCCGTATTTTGTAGACGCTATAACTTTTGTGCAAACCAATCAATAAACGCTTATTTTTTACCAAAAATATGTAGAAGAATACATATATCGGCCTAAACTGAGGAAAATTTTTTTTCATATAATTTCAAAATTGTCGCCCTAATTTGGTTTATAGGGCAAAAAATAAAAATCATAGAGGTGATCAAATACCACCAAAAGAAAGAACGTCAATTTTGTTTGGGAGCCACGTTGCACAATGTCAGTTAAAGCGGTGCAGTGCCGAATCGCAAAAAGGGGCCTGGTCCTTTAGCTGCATAATGGTCCGGGGCTTAAGTGGTTAAAGGAAAAGATCGTGTGAACTCGAGGGGAGATCTGTTATTGAGTTTTAAACTCATCTAGGAGGTGAGCTCAAATTTTATCGTGGTGGTGTGCACTCCTTGTGCGGACGAACGATCACAGTGGTGGATTAGCGTTGAAACACTGATCATAAGAGCCTTTATTTATTCAATTCAAATGTATTTATTCAATTTAATTTAGGGACTATTTATCACTCATGTTATGATTCTCATGATTATATGCATGTTTGTAATAGGTTTATTCACTTTAATATATATATACTGTATATACATATATATTCAGGATTTCTGGGCAGTGAGAAATAGAGTCAGGTATTGGCTTTCAAATATTACATATCTATCTACTTATTTAATGTATATATATATATATATATATATATATATATATATATATATATATATATATATATATATATATATATATATATATATATTTGTGTAGCATATTTAAGTGATATAATGTGATACTTACAATAGGACTGTTACATTAAAACTGTAGTAAAAAAAAACACGACAGTGGAGTTGTTGCCAATAGCAACCACTCTGGTTTCATGCCTCATTTTGTGGAATAGTTAAAGTGACACTAAACCTTTTTTTATTTTAATTTTTAATGTTAGTACTTTTTATTTGTTTTCAAAACTCCAAATTCCTTTTTTTTTTTTTTTTTTTACGGCTGTGATACGACTTCTTGTTCCCCGACTTCCCTTCCTGAGGGTAGCTACTGTACTGTATGTTTGTTCTTAATGTCCCACTCCGTGTACTATTAAGTAGTAGATGTGTATGGATTACATTTAGAGAATCATGATATCATTTAGTCTCATCTTAAGTAAGAATATTGATTGGTCACAATGAACAACACTTCTAATAAATTATTATTTTCTTTTTTGCATACGAATAGCAACATACTATTACTAATCTTTACAGAAATTACACAAATAACACAAACTAACATGGTTGGTCACTGCATAAGCTATTATTATATAATGTTTTAGATTGTTGCAGGGCAATAAACATGAGAAGGTAACATTATTAAGAACTACCGTAATCATTTTTTTATATGTCTGGTTTGTTATCAGATCTGTTTTAAATGGAATTTAAAAAAAAAAAATATTCTAAAAATGAAATTGCTGATGTAGTCCATGTCTGGGATTTTGACTGCATGAAAAAATCAACACAATTAAGTTTTTAACGCTTAATTAAGTCTCTAATATAGGTAAAAGGAACAGGTGATTTGCATTTGTTAACGTCATCACCTGAGTAGACAGGTTTGTCCAGCAGTTGCTTGGTTAAAAAACTGAATACCTTTCAGAAGATCCCTTCCTCATAGCTTAAAATGAAGAAGGAAAAAAAAGTAATGTTTGTTGATTGTAAAGATTGGATATTTCCCTACCCTTCCTGGTGTGAGGTCACTAACATACCAAATAGTCTTATAAATAGCAAGAAGTAGCTGTACCTTATTCTACTGAATATTGCTCCTGGGGCATACAATGGGGTACCAGGCTGCCAGCGTGATGGTGCTGTGGTTGGCACAGGCTGTCTTTGGTGTCATTATTATGGATTCAGGTATTTTTTCCTCTATGACTGACCCTTTATCTCATAGAACATTTGGGCATTATGTGCAATAAGATAACAAATTATTTAAGTAAAGGTAGTAAGGTAACAAAATTACATAATATGGTCTAGCTGCCAATGTCTTGTTTTAGCTGTATTTGTTATTTTAGCTACGGTAATTATAATTTTCTCTTAAAAGTGATTAATTCACAAACCTAAATATTTCCAGGGTTTTTAATACCCTTTTCATGAAATAGCTATTTATATACTGATTATTATTGTATCATCACTTCAAATAGCTCTTTCCCTGCTCTCCTCAATAGACACCTTATTGAAACTCTCAAGCCAATGTTATTTTGCAGTTTATCTATATCCCAAACTGTTTTTTTTTTTCTTTTAATTCTGAATAGAGCAAGAGAATTGTTAAAATGTTGGGGGAAATATCCTCTACATTTGTCCTGGTGAATATTGGCAATGGGATAGAATTTTTTTATTCATATTCTAAATTTTACAGTTATGACGCGTACACACGACCGTTTTTTCCATCTGAATAACACATTTTTATTACTTTTGGACAGCTTGGCAAGGTGTGCCAATTGCTGTTATTTTTTTTTTATCGGTTTCTGACTCCACTGGGGAGATTTTCCCTCACTTCCTATTCTCATAACACCGCTTTAAGAAATAGGAAGTAGGGTTGATAATGAGAAAGGAAAGCATGGACCAGGGGCGGACTGACCATTAAGTCACTCGGGCACTGCCCGAGGGCCCCATGCCACTAGGGGGCCCCATCAGGGTTGCTAGGCTCAGTAAAACCAGGGACAGTATGTAAAAATTTTTGTTTTCTTTATATCCGTACCTGATATGTCCGAAACTGACATGCTTTTGATGTGAAAATCCTGAGATTTTAGCTGCCCTGCCTCTGCACTGCCTCCTGCCGTGGTGGCCATCTGTAATCCCGGGGGCCCCATAATCTTCTATTGCCCGGGGGCCCCATGAGTTGTCAGTCCGCCCCTGGCATGGACAGTAGTTCTTTTTCTTTTTGTCTATGTTTCTGGTAGACAGACTCCTTATGGCTTCCTGTCCTGATACAGAATGAAAGAAATCACCCCAACACTCTAACCCTTCTCTGCTCTATCCAAAATAAAGTAATGCCCCATACACACAACCAAATTTTTTGTCGGATTAAACTCCGACGTGTTTTTTTGACGGAATTCCTCTCAAGCTGTCTTGCATACACACGGATACACCAAATTCCGACCGTCAAAAGCACGGTGATGTGCAACACTACGACAAGCCTAGAAATATTAAGTTCAATGCTTCCGAGCATGCATCAAATTGTTTCCGGGCATGCATGTTTTTTCTCTGTCGGAATTACATACAGACGAACGCATTTTCCAATAGAAATATTTTCCGTTGGAACGTGTTCTCTTTCTAAGTCTTTCGGAATTTACAATGAATATAGTCCAATGAGGTATACACACAGTCAGAATATCAGATGAAAAAATTCCATCTGACTTTTTTCATCTGAAAAAGAGGCACCCATTCAAATATCTTTATGTACATCATTATGTACATTGTACATTCAAAATACAAATACAACAAATTGATAAATGCATTAAAGGAGAAGAATAGCCAAAGCTATATTGGCTGTACTTCTCCAATGGATCACAGGAGTGCAGTTCATTCTTCACTCCTGTGACCCATTTTCAGCTAAAGCCCACTGTAATCTGACTTCACAGAGCCAGTTCAGGCTCTGAAATGATCAAAACCATATGGTCTGGATCCACCCAGATGCGTGGCAGACACCAGCTCTCTGCAGCCTGAAGACTAAGAGCTGAACGATCAGTGGTGTTTGATTGCTCAGTTCTTGGACTGAGGCCTCGTATACACAACCATTTTCCACGGCAAAATCTATCAAGAAAAATGCTGGCAGAGCTTTTTTGCCAAGGAAAACGGTAGTGTGTATGTTTTTTGTTGAGAAAACTGTCGTGGGTCTCGACGAGAAAAAAAGAGAACATGCTCTTTTTTTTCTCGTCGGGACTCTCAATTTCCACGTAGTGATTCTCGTCAGGCTGGTTTACGATGAGAAACACGTTTGTGTGTATGCTTAGAAACCCGCGCATGCTCAGAATAAAGTATGAGACGGGAGCACACCTTCAGTAAAAGTAGTGCTCGTAATGGAGATAGCACATTTGTCATGCTGTAACAGACTGAAAAGTGCGAATCGTCTCTCACCAAACTTTTATATAACACGCGGTAACACGAGATTAGCAAAAGCAGCCCCAATGGTAGCGCCAGTGGAATTGAACTTCCCCTTTATAGTGCCGTCGTACACGTTGTAGGTCACCGCGTTTGAGAACGAAAAGATTTTGTCTTGACAGCGTGTATGCAAAGAAAGCTTGTCGAGGTTCTCTGCCGGCCGTCAGAATCTGCGACCCGCCCGTCGGGAATGGCAACCAGCCATTCATCCCGACGGGCCGTCGAGCAAATAGAGAACCTGTTCTCTATTTGCTCGACGGGTTTCCCGATGAGCGGGGCGAGCAGAGAGCGTACACACGGCGGAGGTTCTCGCTGGAATGCAGCTCCCAGCGAGGTTCTCGCTGGTTTCTGGCGAGAACCTCGGCCGTGTGTACGGAGCCTTAGAGCCTGCAGGAGACAGATGCAGCATCAGACCAAATCTGCATCCACCTATGTGAGTATAATTTCCTTTTTTTCAGGAATCCCAAACTTCTCTTTTAAATGTAGCTTCAAGTGAAAAAACTTTCAGTAAATTAGAAAATATTTTTTTCACACAAATAACCCATGTAATGTAAATATTGCATGCTTGAATTGATCCTCAGGTATGATTAGTTATTACAAGGAAAGGTATGGATTAATTCAGTGCTACTGACATTAACAGAACTAGCAGTTATATGAAAACCAGTGCATGTTCTTACTTACAGTATCTGTATTTATATTAAAAACATCATTAAAAAATACCGATGCAATTCCGATGATAAAGACGGTACATTTTTTAACGCCGCGTTACCGCCACCGCACCTCCCGCCCAAGTATGAAAGGGGCATTATTCATAGTGTATTGATGTAGAAAGCAGCACTGGTGTCACTTTGTCGATGCATATGTCTAACTCAGCTTCAAACCTAATGATTTTAATTATTTGGAACATTATTTTATAAGGAATATTTAAGCGTAATCAATGATGACCATATATACTGTCTCCTAACAGCTCGAACCCATAACCATGGTCACCATGTTTGCAGTACTTGGGGGAAATATCACTTCAAGACATTTGATGGTGATTATTATGAATTTCCTGGCAACTGCACCTACAACTTTGCTTCACACTGTGGGGATTCCTATAGCGAATTCTCGGTTCATATCCAACGATCAACTATCATAGACAAGATACTCATCACTATCAAAGATGTCAACATTGAACTGAGAACCAACATAGCAGTTGTAGCTGGATCCATGTAAGTCACTCCAAAGTATTTCATTATGTTTTTGTTGAATGTATAACAACAGTTTTTTTCATCTGTTCTGTAGGGGAATTAAAGTGGGTGTAGTGCAAGATTTAAATATGGGCGCCAGTCACTTTTGAAAATGAACAAAGAGAGTTTTATTTCTCTAAAAAGGAACCAGGGGAGAGGGGTGGATTACTGGACACCCTTAGGCAAATGCAATAGCAAAAGGGCAGACTTTGCAGACCATAACAAATAGAACTAATACAGAAAAAGGGCCTTTAAGCTGAATGCAGCAATCTGTTTCTTGTAGCAACTGCTATCTCCTATAGCAACAACTTCACTCACAGTATTCCACTGTAGATCCTCAAGCTTAGCTCCCAGCTACCTGCTAGACTTCTCAAGATTCACTCACAGCTATCCGCTGTATTCTTCAAGCTTTACTCACAGCTACCTGTTGTACTTCTTCAAGCTTTGCCTCCGGCATCAAGAGTGGTTTTCCCTCTGGCAACTTCTTCTTCCTTGCCTTCTGGCAGTAATCAGGCTCCCCTCGGGCTGAGCCCTTTACACATGGCTAGGTCTCAGGCTTCAGGCCTACCTACACCTCAGCTGTTGCTCCACACCCACCCAGGCTGCAGCCTGGGTAGAAAGAACCCAGCTCACCTTACTCTCTCCAAATACATAGATTATCCCAGCAGCCTTATTGGCCAAAGAAACTGCTGCTGATTGGCTGAGAAAGCACATTTACTCATAACATGAATTCCCTGTAATCTATCATACTTATGCCAAAGGTAACAGTACCGCCTATTGACAAAAGAGAGAATCACAGTTCCATTCAACTTAGGAGAAAACAATCTGATCAAACTACAAATTAGCCAGGCCAGTTATCACTTTACTAGCAGCCCTGTTTAGGACAAGAGTGCTACAGTTGATTTAAAGATCTTTTTAAGACTGCATGTGGTATCATTGAAATAAAAGCAGATATTAATCCGTGGCGACTGCTGATAATTTTTTCTTTTGGGGGGGGGGGCGCAAACCCCTCAGATACTTACCTGCAAACTGAGCCTTCATCTTCGGCAGTTATGACTTCCGATACCCAGCGGCTTCCGTGTTCCATCTTCAGCTTCCTGATTGGGCCGGATGCAAAAAGTGACGAAATGGCAAATTTTGATTCGCTAAAGTCAAAAATGGGAGGATTCAGGGCACAGTGCACTGCGCCCTAAGCACAATGTAAAACAAGCCAATTAGAGCCTCAGACTCTAATCATGTACTTGTTTAACATTGATGGACCTAATAGACTTCTTTTATTCCAGCGCCCCACAGTGTACTGCACACACATAGAATGATTTATTTTTAAATGATTCAGAATATTAATAACATTTTAGAAATTTCAGATGTTAAAAAATGTTAGTCATATTATAATTTATTTAGAAATAATTTGTTCTATCAATCGCTTTCCTATTGGTTCAAAGCTGTGAGGGGCGGTGCCCCTGTGCCCCTTATTGACCGGCTGCCACTGATATAAACCCAATAGCTACAATTTCATATGAGCTTTAACATGTGAAGTGATTTCAAAAGTTGTTTGCATTGGTTTACAATTCAGGTATTTAATTGAAAGAGTACCTGGTGATCATGCTATGAATATTCTTGTTCAGGCCTCAGATGGAGTTAAAAGAGAAGTATGGGATTGTGTTTATTTAAAAATAATACTTATCTAGGTGATTGAAGCATCAGCTCGATGCTGCCTCTGTCCCCCACCGTCTCTAAGTATAAGAACCGAGTGATCAAACACTGCTGATTAATTAGGTTCTCAGAGCTACCTGAGCAGAGAGCTGTTGACTGACAGTCACTGGCTCTCTGCTCTGCTCACTGGATCACTGGGCTGTGGAGGGGGCATGATGGCCAGCTCAAGGTGTCAGTGGCTCACTGAGAGGCTGAGCTGGATGCCGGTCCATGCATGTGGGTGGATCCCAACCATATGGTCACAATCTTTCCTGAGCCTGGAACAGCTCTCTAATGTCAGCCGACAGCGGGCTTCATCCTTCTGTTTTCTGAAAACGGGTCACAGGAGTGAAGAATGATGTAAAAGTAATGCAGGTTTCTGTGTCTTCTCTCTGTCTCCAGTCTCCTGTTTGCCAGTGTCTGCTGATTTATTGCCCAATGAGCAGGAAAGTGAGAAAATTGATATTGTCCCTTTATTATAATACTGTAGCTTGCAGGAACACACTTTATAATGAAATGTTTCTCTCTAGGCACAGTGGGTTGATTTACTAAAACTGGAGAGTACAAAATCGGGTGCAACTGTGGATGGTAGCCAATCAGCTTCTAACTTCAGCTTGTTCAATTAAGCTTCAACAACAACCTGGAAGATGTCTTTTTTCTATTCAGAGCTGCACCAGCTTTTGCACTTTCAAGTTTTAATAAATCAACCCCGGTGATTTCTTAAAAAATGACAAAATCACTACAATTACACTATGGTATAGAAACATGACTTTTAACGCCTTCATTTTTTAAACATATTCATATTCATTGTGCAATACAAAAATAGATAAATAAAAAAATAAAAAAAACATTTTGGAAATATCTATCACAGCATTTGCATTGGAATGTATAATTTTTAATAAAGAAAAAATATAATTTTCATTGACATTTCTGTTGCTGAGACAGGAAATATTGTAAGATTTTGACTTGACTAAGCATTATGGTGGACATTGGCAAGTGAACCGAATTGCACATCTGGCAAGTTAACAGCTCAGTTGAGTTTTTAGCCCATTAGATAGATTTTTTTTAAAGAAAACTTATGATTATCTGAATCTTTTGTATCTTACAGTGCTATAACACCATACTACAGAGATGGGATTGTCATTACGAAAAGTGTTGCATACTTTAAAGTGTATACCAAGACTGGTTTTACGCTCATGTGGAATAAAAAAGATGCCGTCATGGTGAGGAATCTTGTATTACCAACCCAAAATCACTTCCTGACTTCTCTGACAGAATATAGGGGAAAAACACCCAGTCTTTCTTTTTGTTTTATCTTTTAGCTAGTAGTAGGTAGCAAAATGTAACTGAACTTGCTCTGTAATGTTGATTTGCCACTCAATCATGCTACTTTATTCTGAGTTAATTCTGTTAATCTTAATTCTAAGTTAATCTGAGTTAATCTTAATTCTGAGTGTAAGCCCAGGTTCACACTGGGCTGCGGGAGTGAAGCCGTGCGAGTTCAGCTGAACTCGCACAATTTCACTCCCGCTGGCAGTCCCGATTTCAGCCGCGATTTAAGAGACATCTGTGCAGGTTTCTGCACAGATGTCAATGTAAATCGTGGGCTGAAATCGCAAAAAGTAGTGCAGAGACTACTTTTTGAAATCGGTGCAGCGCCGCAGATGCAGCGTCGCGCCGATTAGGACAGTGCCATTGCCGGCAATTTGCGGCAAAATCCGCCGTTTTGACATGCGATTTGACATGCCAAATCGCATGTCAAAACGCACCAGTGTGAACCAGGGCTAAAGAACATACCTCAAAATTTATGTTCACAGGGCATCCTAGTCACCCTATTCTAATCACTATAGCATCATGAAATGTGTCAAGGCAGATGCTGATTGAATAAGAACATGATGATAGATGTGCTTATACAAAATTATTTTCGAATTCCCATAATACAGTAACCATTGTGCTGTGATCTGAGATATGTGATATGAAATACACGGCTGAAAGGGTAAATTGTCAAAGGGTAGGACAAGGGTAAAAGTCTGATCTCTGGGGTAGGGATGTGAAAATGGCTCATATAACTTTCACAAGGGTAAAAGTCAGATCTCTGGGGTAGGGATGTGAAAATGTCTTGTATAACTTTCACTCCTCCTAACAAATTATTGGACAACCATAATCTGCTTTTACAACATTGCATAACAACATTGAATTTAGGTGACTGGGTTACTCCTGTGGCTATAAATAGGTGGGACATTTCTGGCACCTATTTAAACTGGGAAGCCAGGTGGATGATTAATAAAACATCACCAACATTAGTACATTATGACTTGGATAAATGAAAAACAGACATGTGATAGCAGAAAAAGACTGAGTAGTCCATTGAGTCTGCCCATTTATATTTTTATTTTTTTTCCATTAACCTTATTGTCCGACTTTAAATTTATGTTCATCCCAATCATTTTTGAAGCTGTTTACTGTTGACTGTCTCACTACCTCTGTTAGTAGTTTAATTGCAATCACCAACCATCCTTTCAGTCAAATAATACTTTCTAAGATTATTTTTAAACTTTCCTCCCGTTAGTCATGTCCCCATGTTCTTGATTTTGGTTTCATATTGAAAAAGACCGCCTTTCTGAATCTTATACACCCCCTTGATGTATTTAAAGGTTTCAATCACGTCTCCCCTTTCCCTTCTTTCCTCCAGACTGTACATATTAGGTTCCTGAAGTTGCTCTCAATATGTTTCATCCCCCAAACCTTTCACCATTTTTGTTACCTGTCTCTGAACTTGTTCTATCTTATCAATATCTTTTTGTAATTGAGGTCTCCAGAACTGGACACATACCTTTCATCTTTCACCTTTACTGTATTCTAACATACTACATTTGAATAACATTGTCTGCCCTGCTTATTTAGACGTTTACTTAACGCACTGAGCAAGGTTGGATACTAACTCCCAGCAAACCATCAGACCTGAGTCTTTTTCAGGTTTCAATTGCAAGAACAATAGAACATGATTTTGTGTTGGGCATCATTTCCCATAAATTATTGCGCTTTGCCTTTTATTATATCTAGAAGCACAGTCAATAATATAAGGCAGTAACCCACAGCTACTCAATTTAACCAAGTAGTCAGACCATTGTACAGATGGTTGTTTGCTTTAGGCCATTATTCAAAGTGCTTGACCGTAAAGATAACTAAGATTCTTCCTTTTCTGTACAGGTGGAGCTGGATCCCATTTACAATACCTATACCTGCGGACTGTGCGGTGATTATAATGGCATAAGTGAATTCTCTGTGGAAGGTGAGTGATCTGGAAATATGTTATATTTCAGGTTATTGCACAATCAATTTTGAGTCTAATATTAATTTTAGAATGTATTTACTACAGTGAATAGTATATTGATTTGGTCCACCTAGGCACACAGAATCAGTATATTCTTGTTAATTTTTTACCTTATTGTAATTAAATTAATCAGTCAACTAAATAGTAGTTTTGTTGTAGCACTTCCTTAAGGTTTTATATAAAATACAAGTCTTCCCTGTTCTGCAGTGCTTTCACATAGTGACAAAATGCTAAGGAGAGCTGTATATTAACCAAAAGTGACCAGTCTGACCTTATTTGTCTTCCCACTCTTCTTCTAGTTGATTATTGACTAAATGCTATGAGCTAAAATCTAGGAAAAGAGCCTTCACCTTGGGATATTTGCATTGAAAATCTGCCCTTAAATTTTATCACTAGTCTTGTATTGCAGTAGGTGTGAAAGAGAAGAGGAATCCAACATTTTTGAGTTGTTCCAAGAACAAGTGCTGAGGCGAAATCATCCAATGGGGAAACCTGCTCCTGGGGACAACTGTCTAATGGTGGCCACACAGGCTTTGATTATTATATCACATCAATGTGTGATTAAATCAAAACCATCTAAATTGCAAACATTTGAATAGCCATAACTTTCCTTTTGATTGATTTAAACATAATTTCAATAGGATTCGATCAAACTAAGTCAATCAGCCGGGGGGAAATATTATCATTCGTTAGGACTGAGATACTTTTTTGATCGATCACATTATAAGGTTACATAGTGAAAAACAGAGAAAACCACTCCCCAGTGTGTGGTATACCGATCAAATGGATTTTGAACTATAGATCAATTTTTCCTATCGGAAGGAAATAATCAGAAAATGAATCAATCCTAAATCAAAGTTTATATAGACATTATAAAATGACCTCCATGTTGGAAGATTCCCACAAACTTCCTGTTGTGTCTCAGGGAAAGTGAAAGGAAAATTTCCCAATGGTACACAGACAAAAAAAAATTATCTGAGATGTAACCCTTGCTTACTCTACCCAAAGGTTTGGCTATGGCTATACATACACCTCAATTTTACAAACACATACAAAACAGCTTAGTTAAAGCTATGCAGTTTAGAATGAAAAAGTCCTTTGCCAATCAACCTCACATCCTTTTTAAAATGTGTTATTGAATAAGCTTGCCATTATGTACCAACATTTCCACTACCAGCCCTAACATGTGATTGACACCTCAATCTATTGATGTACAAGCCAGCAGTTAGAGATTAGATGTGAATAAATCTATACACAGGGGCCCAGATTAACAGAGCGATTACGCCTGTCTAACTGGTGTTAGACAGGAGTAATTTCAAATTTCGCGCGCCATATCACTAGTTTGAATCCTCAAACCATGATACGGCGGCTTCGGGCTTCGATCCGAGAGGCTTACGTCTTCGTAAGACTTCGGATCTACGCTGCAATATTTTTGCGGCTGCTGGCAGTAGTCCGCGTCGTTTTCAGCGTCGGGATATGCAAATGACTTTTTACGGCGATCCACGAAGATACGAGTGGTCTTCGCAATCGCTTACGTCATTTTTTTGCTACGTACTGTTAGACCAGCTATTTGCTGGTCTAACGGTGCGTAGCCCATGTTAAGTATGGCCGTCGTTCTCGCGTCAAATTAATTATTATTTTTTTTTCTTTTACGTAACTCGTTCGGGAATAGGAATGTCCGTAAACGACGCTACTCAAACAACGAAGGACGTAACGATGTGATTTCGCGCAATGCTCGGTGGGAAATTTTTGAATGGAGCATGCGCAGTTCGATCGCCGTGGGAACGCGCCTATTTTAAATGCTTCACGCCCCCTACTCGCGTAGATGGCTTGCGCTGGGAGAAATACACTACGCCGCCGTAGTTTACTGGACAAAATCTACCGGGATTCCACGTAGAGCCAGGTGAAATACGGCGGCGTAGAGTATTTCTGATACTCTACGCGAATCTAATTGTATGTGAATCTGGGCCAGAATTTGTAATCCGCTCAATTCTGGGGATAGTACAAGATTTGCCTTTGGTGGACTTGTACAATCTAAAAGACTGGGGAAATACTGTGAGAGCAGAACATCATGTACTTGCTCTCTGAGGAGGCAACATCGTGGCACCTTGCACTCACAAAGTATTGATGCAGAGAGCAGTGTTTACTTCATCATGTCAGTATCTTATAAATTGGGAAAAAACAAACAAAAAGGACCCCGCATGACAGGAGATTAGCTTGGAGAAGTCTTAAATAGGTAGTTATATATATAAAAAAAAAAAAAAAAAAAAAAACACTAAATCATAAAATACATGGAGGAGTATCCAGGAAGGCAGTGGGAGTAAGCACAGAGTAGGGATTTAATGTTGGAATTACTAATCTTTATTTGTTTGTTTTTTTAACCACAGACAAGAAACTCAGTCCTATACAATTTGGAAATCTACAAAACATCCATGATCCTAAAGAAACATGTACTGACCTAGATGAGACTAAGGCAATAATAGATGCATCCAGTTGTTCTGAATATGTGAGTAACAGTATCATATCACCAGGCAACATCTCTAGAATTTGATTAGTAAACTACTAAAATTTCTATTGATTAGGGATGAGCTGAACACCCCCCCGTTCGGTTCGCACCAGAACCTGCGAACGGACCGAACGTTCGCACGAACATTTAGAAACCCATTGACGTCTCACTCTAACGTTCAAATTCAAAAGTGCTCATTTTAAAGCCTAATATGCCAGTTATTGTCGTAAAACGTCTTTGAGAACCCGGGTCTTGCCCCAGGGAACATGTATCGATGCAAGAAAAGTTTTAAAAACGGTTGTTTTGTTCAGGACTCCTGAAAAAACGACCGCTTTTAAAACTTTTTTTCCATTGATACATGTTCCCTCGGGCAAGACCCGGGCTCTCAAAGACCTTTTTAATAGACATACTATAGACACCCAGAAGGTACAAGATTTAACTGCTTGCCGACCTGCCGCCGTCATTTTACTGCGGCAGGTCGGCTCTCCTGGGCGAGAGCCCATAGCTATACGTCGGCTCTTCAGCGTCCACCATAATGTCGCAGTAATGAAAAAAACCGCTGATCGCCGCCATTACTAGTAAAAAAAAAAAATGCCATAAAACTACCCCCAATTTTGTAAACGCTATAACTTTTGCGCAAACCAATCAATAAACGCTTATTGCAATTTTTTTTTACGAAAAATATGTAGAAGAATATGTATCAGCCTAAACTGAGGAAAAAAAAAAAATTGTTTTTACATATTTTTGGGGGATATTTATTATAGCAAAAAGTAAAAAGTATTGCATTTTTTTTTCAAAATAGTCGCTCTATTTTTGTTTATAGCGCAAAAAAAATGAAAACCGCAGAGATGATCAAATACCACCAAAAGAAAGCTCTATTTGTGGGAAAAAAAGGACGCCAATTTTGTTTGAGAGCCACGTCGCACGACCGCGCAATTGTCAGTTAAAGCAACGCAGTGCGGAATCACAAAAAGTGCTCTGGTCATTGGGCAGCAATATGGTCCGGGGGTTAAGTGGTTAAAGTAATTTTTAATTTTTTTTATTTAAGCATCATTAAAATCACTGCTCCTGAATCAGGAGCAGTGATTTTAATGATGATTAAATAATAATAATAAAAAAAATCCTTTAAATATTGTACCTGCTGGGTGTCTATAGTATGCCTGTGAAAACGTCTTTAAATAGCACAATCACCTGCCTGCCAGTAAATTAGGAAGAACTGATCTAGCTAAGCTATACAGCATATAAATATATGTACAACACCTGGGATGTATACATATCCTCTACACACTGTAACATTAACTGACTAGCCTGCCTGCCTGCCTTATCTACCTGCAAAAAATGGCACTCTCTCTGTCTCTCTCTGTTCTCTCTAACCACCGCCGCAACACACTACACAAGGCTGACCTGCAGGCGGCCTTTTATAGTGTGGGGCGTGTACTAAACCCCCTGAGCCGTAATTGGCCAAAGCCACCCCAATTATAGCTCTCAGTTTTTTGCTTGCTGTGATTGGCCAAGCATGCGGGTCATAGTGCATGCTTGGCCAATCATCAGCCAGCGATGCTGTAGTGAATTATGGTCTGTGAAACATAATGCGAATTTGGCGCGAACGACCCATTTTGTTCGTATTTCGACGAACGATCGAACATACGATGTTCGAGTCGAACATGAGTTTGCGCATACACGCAACCGTTTTTTTCGTCGGAATAAACTCTGATGGGTTTTTCCAACGGAATTCTGCTCAAGCTGTCTTGCATACGTACAACACTATGACGACTTTTTCCATCAGAAATTCCGACCGTGTTTAGGCAGCATTCGAGTTGAATGTAAACAAAGGGACCTTAGTTTATCAAATGCTGCATTTTTATTTTTTCACCATTAAAATGTCTCACTTTCCGGTTCCTTTGTTTAAAGCCCAGCAAAAAATGACATAGCCATCAAATAATTTGTATGGAAACCTCATAACAGCTATTTTCAATGATTTCCTTGCTGCCAAATTTCAATAGATAATAAAATAATAGATAATAAAATCCATAAGAGAGGGCAGAAAAATAAGTTTTCATTTGAAAAGTAAATGTACAAAATTGATTTCCATGTATCTCTTCACCATCATCACATCATTAAATACACATTCTCAAATACATTTTGAGAGGGGGTGGCAAGCATCATGAAAAGGTGTCAACTGTGCAACCAATTATGTTTTTAGTTAATGCTTTCTAACCCTGAAATAAATACATGTAGAATTGGATTTGTTGATATATTAATTTTTTATTTATTTTTTAACACTGCATTTTTCCTTAGCGCTCAGTGTGTGAGGACCACCTGAGAGGTGATGCATTTGCTGAGTGTGAAGGTTTTCTCAATGTGGAAGTTTATATTAATGCCTGTATGCTGGACATGTGTTCCTGCGACCAATCCCCGGAATTATCCTGCCTGTGTAGCACTATCAGTGAATTTTCCAGGCAGTGTTCCCATGCCGGAGGTCACCCAGGAAACTGGAGGACTGACAGCTTCTGTCGTAAGTATGCTTTTCCTGAGTTACTTGTCCTTAAATTGCACAATAGAGCATGTTCACATTCTATGCACAGCAAATTACTTTCATCGTTTTAGCAGACATCAAAAGAGCTATAAAACACAGGCCCCCACTGACCTCTCTACCTGCAGGGACTGTAACGTAATTCATTCTCAAAGATGCTCAATGAACACAACAAAAACTTACTTTTAAGAAACACTTGCTGTGTGTTTAAAGGGCTGCCAGTTTTCTGCTCTCTATAGAAAGTAAAAATGAAAAGAACTGTGATTTCATCTAATACTGGCTTAATATATTAATGCGTAGTGATAGGACATTAGGCATTAATTATGTTGTTACCTCATATGAATATTGCTGTATATTTTTTTACATCTGTTTAACCCTGATAAAGGAGAAGTCCTAGAGCTTAGGAACGGAACACATTTGCTGTTCTACTTGATTACAAAATGAAATAATTAAAAATAATTTGGAATTGCTGACTCTTATGCCGTGTACACACAACCATGTTCAATGGTCTAGAAAAAACGTTTTTTTAGACATGATTCTTGTCAAGCCTGCGTTGCCTAAAAAAAAAATGCTCGAGCAAAGCGTGGTGACGTACAACACGTACAACGGCACTATAAAGGGGAAGTATCATTGGGATGGCGCCACCCTTTCGGCTGCTTTTGCTGATTTTGTGTTAGTAAAAGTTTGGTGAGAGACGATTCGCGCTTTTCAGTCTTCGTGCTTTTCAGTCCGTTACAGCGTGACAAATGTGATATCTTCATTACGAATGCTAGTTTTACCAGAACAAGCGCTCCCGTATCATAACTTGCTTCTGAGCATGCGTGTTTTTTTCACGTCATTAAAGCCTACACACGACCATTTTTGAATGAAAGTGAAGTGAAAAACAACGCAAAAATAGAGCATGTTCTAAATTTTTTATGCCCATTTTTCACGTTATGAAAAATGTTCTGGAGCCCATACACAATCATTTTTAATGACATAAAAAAAAAAATTCACATCATGAAAAATGGTCGTGTATGCGGCATTAGTCTTCACTCAAAGATAAAAAATGGGGGAGGTTGGGACTTTATATGAGATGTGATATGCAATTAAATATAAACATGGCAAAACCAAATTAATCTGTCTAACTGATGTAAGTAAAAACAGAGGTTTAGTTGCAAGCATTTGCAAATACCTGGGGAGCTGCAGCGACACGTCACTCTGTGTAGCTGCAGTCCTAAAGCCCCATACACACCATCAGATTATCTGCAGATTTTTGTCTTCAGATTTACCAAAACCATGTAGTACAAGGGCCTGCCTGATTGCATAGAAATTGAAACTCTTAGGCCTCGTACACACGGTCAAATAAATCCGATCAAATCGGTCTGACAGACCGTTTTGATCGGATTTGTCTGCTGGGACATATTGGTTTGATCATGTACACACGATCAAACCAAAATCCCCGCCAGCAGACAGCGCGGTGACGTGGCAGTGACGTTGACGCCGCCACGTCAGCATCACCAGGAAGTAAAACACTTCCGCGCATGCGTCGAAACCATTTGATTTAAAGTCCCACCCCTACCCCCCCTCTTTTTGAGTCTTCAAAGTTCCCCAGTTAGTGGCACTTGTTTAATAAAAGCAGCATTATCCAACCTAGTAAGCTCCACAGAATTAACTGACCTTCCATAATTTTGTGATTTTGATGACATACATCCAATAGGCATGAGCACAGGGTGTGCGAGGTGTGCCTAGGCACACCCTAATCATGCTGTGCTGCACAGATTCCCCCTGCTGCCTGTCTGTAGAAGATGGGACTGGGGAATTCCTGTCTTAAAAGTGAGACATCAGGGGTCTGTTTAGCCCACCGATATCACACCAAAGCCCCCCAATGGAGCTTCTAAAAAGTTGCATATAAAAAATAATAATAATAAATGATTAAATAAAATTTAAAAAAATAGAAAAATTAAAAAAAATGTTACGATAATAAAAATAGACTACTGACATCAATTTCTTTCCTACTGATACCGTCCACTGCTCTTCTGATAAATATATATATATATATACACACACGTTTGAGCTTTGGATGCACACCCTAATGCCATTGTCTGCACACACCTATGATACATCCTGAGCCTCTCATTTAAGAACATGACAGGGGTTCTAATATCACACTTTGTAAAAAGTATAAATACTAGAGAAAATATATATATATTTTTTTTACTGTCCTGTCAATGCTTCTTCAATGCTTAGCTTAATAAATTGAACATCAACATGAAATGAATCGAACATGTTATCACATAGAAAATCTGAAATCAAGAAGAATTTTTTTTTTTCTCCAAGTGACTTAAAGGGGTTGTAAAGGTTTGTTTTTTATTTTATAAATAGGTTACATTAAGCTGGTGCATTGTTGGTTCACTTACCTTTTCCTTCGATTTCCCTTCTAAAGCCCCGTACACACGGTCGGACTTTTGCCCAACCAACATCAAAATCCGACACTTTTCGCATTTGTCCGACCGTGTGTACGTTCCATCGGACCAACTTTTTTGGCTTTCATCGGACAAAAAGTTGGGTCTGCGAACGGACCAACTTTCAGGCAACAAAAGTCCGATGGTGCAAAGTCCGATCGTGTGTACAGCAAACCATCAGACTTTTGGACAAATTACAAATGCGCATGCTCAGAACCAATGTAAAAATCAACCAACAATAGCAGAAGTTAACCAAAGGGTGGCAGTAAAGAGCAGAACAACCACGTGATGATGGGAAAGTTTTAGAAAAGTTTGCAGAAAAGTCCGAGCGTGTATATGCTATGGGTGTGATCGGACAAATCAATTAGGACAAAAATCCAAGGGAAGTTTTGTTGGATGTCCGACCGTGTGTACGGGGCTTTAATGTTTTTTTTTCTTTGTTTTCTTTGTCTGCATTTCTCACTTCCTGTTCCTCCTCAATAAGCTGTTCTGATGATGGTGGAAAGCTTACTGAGGAGAAACAGGAAGTAAGAAATTCAGACAAAGAAACATTTAGAAGGGAAATTGAAGGAAAAGATAAGTGAACCAACAATTCACTAGCTTAAAGGAACCTATTTAGAAAATAAAAAACAAACCTTTACAACCCCTTTAATACAGGTTAATTTCACTTTACTCAACCTAGCTTCATATCTACACATGGGAGGGGGGTAAATATAGGAATGAGCTCCAGGAAACCACTCTGTTCACAGTTTGGTGAATCACTAAATAAACTGGGCAAATTTAGCCAATTTGCCACCATGAACCCTTGGCTGCTCCTTGTTAACAAACCCCCTGGGGATCTGTTATTTATCAGTGGTAGTACTACTGCTGCTAAATAAAAGATCCCCAGCTTGCTTCTGTTTGGAAACAAATCGGATAAAGATACTGAATGATGTCATTGACTAAATATCAGCATCCCCAGGCCATTTGGTTTCAAATAGAATCTGCCATTTTGCAGTGATAGTGCAGTAGGATGACATTGTCGGGTGTTATGATGGCAGGTCATTTATGAATGCCAGAGATTTACTTCACTGGATGACATAATTGAACTTGGATATATATTGAGGGACATTGTTTGCTTTTTTCTTGGAGGATGGGGGGAGTTCTTCATTAAATGACTTTGCCTGAGGTGTGGGTCTCTTTATTTGATTTCAACTCTTTCTGGGAATGGATTTGAAGGTGTACTTTACCCCATAATCATTCCCGTGAGGGGGAGCACGCTTATCATAAAATGGGTTTCCAGATTTCAATAACTCCCACCTGTAACCCCTTGCATACTTTGGGGCATGAGATGTGGGAATGAGGTTCAGGAAGGGGGACCTCATGATCACTACTATTTCTTTCCTGGCCAAATGCCTGGTATGAACTATAGGGGAAATCCCATGGTATTTTCCAAATGTATTTCTGGAAATAAAACAAGCAAAAAAAACAAAACAGAATGGGGTCCCAGCCATGCAGTGTGGGTGGGCAGCAAGAATACATCCTCCAAGCCATGCTAGGCCACATGCCTTCAGCATAGGGAGGGCACCTTGTATTGGTGTCAGCAAAGCCCCCTGTCCCTGCAATGCAGCTCATTCCAAAATGAGGTGAAAAGAACCTCATCCCAACTTCCAATACCACAAGAAGATCTGAGTGTTTTCAAGGAGGACTTATCAGAACCCCCCAAAAAGTTAAAACAAACACCATGGCAAAGCCCTTTATTTAAAATAAATATGTTTGAATGTAAATCCAATGTAAACCTCATCGTACAGCAATGTATATTTTCATGAATCACAATGACAAGGCACCAATGATGTTTCCATGCTACTATAAAATCCTCTACAAAAAGACAAACCCATGGCTGGTGTAAGATTGGGGTGATCAGACTCCAGCAGTAGGTGCGTTTTTAGTGAGTACGCCAGTCCAGAACTGAATTTTTAAGGGCCTGGTAGCCCACTTTTATTTAAAAGCACAACAAGTTCACAAATACATCAGTAGCCCTCACAGGGGGGTTCCGCCATTACTGTATCTTGCATACTCAATACTTTACCCTCCTGGCTTTCATTCTTGCCATCTGGCTGTTTAAGGCCTTTAGCCTAGGCCTTAGGTCTGCTCCTCAGAACAAACAGAGTTTCCTAGAGTTATGCGCTCTCCTAGCTTACTCCTGATCAGCGCCTTGCTGCTCTTTCACCAATGACATCTGCCTCCTGCAGACATGCATGCTCTGGCTACACCCATGCAGCCTCTGACTCCTCTCAGGGGGATAGGAATCCACCTGACTCCCAGGCACAGACTTCCTGTCTGTTGGGTGGGGCCCTGAGCCATAGTCAGGTCCCAATTAAATAGCCAAACACACAGCTATGCAATCAGCGTGCCTTTCTCTCCAAAATCTGGTGTAAACCAGCAATCTTTAAGGTAGCACAGGGTCCCACCGCCACACTGGGCTACTGTTTGGAAACAAAGCAGCTGGGGGTGCTGAGTGATATCATTGACCAACTATAATCATCTTCAGTTACATATACAGTAAAACCTTGGTTTGCGAGCATAATAGTTCCAGAAACATGCTTGTAATCCAAAGCACTTGCATATCAAAGCATTTTTTGAAGGGTATAAATGAGAAGAGAGGCACTTCTAAGTGTAGCAATAAGTTGCTAAATGTTGTACCTTCATTTAGGCTCCATGCACACTAAAGCTGATAAAAGCTAAAGAAAAAAGCCAGTAGCTTTGCCACGTTTTTTAGCGTTTTTGCAATAGCTTTAATCAGCGTATTTCAGTTTAGCTTTTATCAGCTTTTTTTTTTTTTTACTTTTTTTTTTTTCAATGGATAAAAAAACATTGAAAAACGCTGGCGCCTGCGTTTTTAAGTGTTTTTCAGCGTTTTGCGTTTTCCAACGTTTTTCCCCGCTGAAAAACGGCACTTTGAACGCAAATTTCGGGGGTTCATAAAAAAGCCAATAAACTCCAAAGCTCATTAACACTGAAAAACACCCAGGTGTGCATGGGCACATAGGCTAACATAGAGTTCAGTTCATGGGCTTTAAAAAAAAAAGCCAAAAACGCCAATAAACTTCAGTTTATCAGCTTCAGTGTGCATGGAGCCAAAATGTAAACATATTGCTACACTTAGAGGCTCCTCTCTTCTTTTGTATACTCAGTTGTGACATGACACTGCTCTTATATCAAGACATTGCTTGTATATCAATGCAAGATTTATTTAAACATTTTGCTTGTCAGGCAAAACGCTCTCAAACCAAGTTACTTTCAAACCGAGGTTTTACTGTAAAGGTTAGTGCTTATAAGTATTTGTTAGCAGTAAAATCATGATGGTAAGAAAACCTGCCAGATTAAAAAATTATGAGTATCATAGGCAATCAAATAGCTGCTAACACAGTTAGAGAAAAAAGTAGCTCTATAAAGTATGACTTTTTCAGGATATTTATATTATATTGTTTTCAGCTGCACAATATCACAATATGATACTTTTATTCTATCTTATAGACATTCAATGTCCTAATAATATGATTTATCAAGAGAGTTCCTCCCCCTGTATGAATACCTGCTCCCACCTTGACTCGAACCAAGTGTGTTTGGAGCACTACATAGACGACTGCTTCTGTCCTGAGGGTGAGTCCCACAAGGCTAATATACCAACCACATACAATTGTAATGTGTAATGTTATGTTTTTTTGAGTATTTTTTTTACGTTTTTTATTATTACCTAGTGAATTTTGATTTCTTGTTTAACCTCCCTGGCGGTCTTCACGTGTGTGGCACGGGGTGAGATTTTTAAGCTAATATCGGTAACCCCGTGCCACACACGCGCTTACCTCGCTGGATGCAGAAAAAGTTTACTTACCTTTTCTCTGCGATCCAGCGATGAATCCCCGCAGTACTCGGCGGGCGGATGTCCGCCTGATGCTGTGTGTTCCGCCGATTCCCTTCCCTGCGAGCGTCGCGACGTAGGGGGGGGAACGGCGCCAAATTCAAAAATGTAAACAAACACTATACATACAGTACACTGTAATCTTATAGATTACAGTACTGTATGTAAAAAATACACACCCCCCTTGTCCCTAGTGGTCTGCCCTGTACACTACATGTCCTTTTATATAATAAAAACTTTTCTTTCTCCCTGCAAACTGTAGATTGCCCATAGCAACCAAAAGTGTCCCTTTATGGCAAAAATTGTTTTAGAGCAGCTAAAAAACAGCGATAATAAATCAGAATCACTTGCAGAATTTAGCGATAGCGATTTATGGGGAAATTCGTCATAAAAAAAAAAAAAAAATGACAGCGACAATTCTGCAACTGAGAAAATTTCAGTGATTTTGATTTGATTACATTATTGAATAATTTTTACTATAATTATATTATCATTTGTGATCATTTTTTATAATTATTTATTATATTATAATTTTTAATTAAAAAAAAAAAAAAAATCATACCCGGGATGCCTATTAGACTCTTGTTTGAATAGATTTAAGTGAGTTATTCCTAAGAATTACAAGCCTACAGTATAAAACGCCAAATTCCCTTGCAAATAATGGTACCGCTTTTAGCACCTAAAATCTTAAAGAATCATACCGCCAGGGAGGTTAAGTAAAGGGAAAGCAATTAACAAAAACATATATGGGGTTTACCTAGGGCTGTTTGCATGAAAAATCATCCTGCTTACAATCACCTATGCCTTGAAACTGACATTCATTGATCAAGAAATTTTGATATTTGCATAACTCCTCTCAGCCCATAGCTTGCATAAGGCCCCTTTCACACTGGGGCGGGAGGTGCGTTGGCGGTAAAGTGGCGCTTTACCATCGGATTTGCGGCGCTATTCGGCCGCTAGTGGGGCGGTTTTACCCCTGCTAGCGGCTGAGAAAGGGTTAAAAAACACTGCAAAGTGCCACTGCATTGGCGCTTTGCCGGTGGTATAGCCACGGTGCCCCATTGATTTCCATGGGCAGGAGTGGTGAAGGAGAGTCAGGATGCTCTCTACATTGCAGATAGAGGAAAAAGCTGTGTGTTAGTGGGTGTCCTGACTCTCCTGTAGTTCAAGGGAGGGGGCGAGCATGACACTCCACATCAGGGAGAAAGCCTCGCATCACGGTGTGTAGATACAGACAGAAGAACAGGAAGTGAGGGTTTCTCAGAAGAAATAAGGACATTTGAAAGCAAAATGGAAGGATGAGGTAAGTGGAGGACTGCACTAAGGTAAAGGAAGCTATTTACGAAAAATATCCCTTTAAGTATTTAATTTGCCACAGACATAAATACATTTTTAATAATCTTTGGAAACTATTCCACACTGTCAATTGTTGCTGATAATCTATTCATGGGTAGACATGCCTGAATTAAAACAGCTCCATTCCATGCTAATCTATTAGTGGAACTTCTCCAGTTGGGAAGGATAAAAGTCATGGATGGAGTAAAAGTGGGACAACCAAAGGAATTTTCAATCCTGATCACTTTATTAACCAGGTCAAATCTATATTGTAAGTTAGCTAACATTGACCTTCAATAGTGGTGGAAATGTTGTATGGAAAGCTGTTTTCTACACTGGCAAGTATGTGTGGTTATTTGACTACAAAGAGGAGGGAAGCGCTTGTAAGCGGGGACAGGGTGTTGCGTTTCACAGAGGAAGCCAAGTAAGTTCTTTGAACAAGGTAACGTTTATTACCGAAGGCGGTAGTAACAACAGTCTTTATAATCAAACAGCAAACGGTTCTTCTCCAGGCACGGAGGCACACATATGCAACACAGCAGCTATTGTTCTAAGCGATGTGGCTTTCTGGGTAACACAGGCACTCCTCACTCAATGGTACGCTATATACCCCGGCACCCAATGCAGATTGGAAGAGGCTGGAAACACGTTACCCGTAGCAGCTGGGAGTCTTTCATCCGACCCAGGTTACCACTGCGCGACTCCGTAGGAGCCCTGAACTATCCCTACAGGCCGGAACACTCTCCCTGACTTCTTCTACCTCTCCCTCACAAGCAGGGTCTCTGTCCCTCTCTACATCCACACGTCTTCTCCCCAAAAAACGAGCCTGAGCTTTTTATATAAGGAAACCACCCAAAAATGGCCTCCCAAATCTCTCGAGATCTAGTGCGGCCTATCAGGACGCAGGGCTCCTGCAAAATGGTGTTGGAGACACTATAG
This sequence comes from Rana kukunoris, assembly GCA_029574335.1. Taxonomy (NCBI): domain Eukaryota; kingdom Metazoa; phylum Chordata; class Amphibia; order Anura; family Ranidae; genus Rana; species Rana kukunoris. The sequence goes on along the minus strand of CM056059.1, from coordinate 216,717,370 downwards.
AGGTAAATAGTGGTAACATAATAAACATAACTAGCTACAGCGTGAAATACATACGATGCTTTACCACTTACTCTTGCAGCACTGAAATACCCTATCACTGACAGCTGCTTACACGTTATCTCGGTGTGACCATTTAAGTTGTTTAGTATACATTTGACACGGTAACCTGGACAATAAAGAATTATTATACCAAAAAAAATTGTTTAAACTTACAAATGCTTTTTCAGCCTTACTTTTTTTACACTATATTTTCAAAAAAACGAATACGATGATTTATATGTTGGATGAATAGTTTTGTAATTTTGTTTAGTATCATATTTTTAGTGGTATTTTTATAAAGGGCTATGTAAAATAACAGTTGTTTTTTTGTTTTGTTCTTTATCGCTAGGCACTGTGCAGGATGACTACACAGAACAGGGCTGTGTCCCAGTTAGTGAATGCCATTGTAAATATCAAGAACGTCTGTATCTCCCAGGAGAAATTATAACAAATGACTGTAACAAATGGTAAGAGTTTCCCAATAAATATAATTAGAGCAGATTTGTAAGGGCTTGTTTACACTGTGTGAGGTGACCTGCCTTTTTCTGCACTCAAAAAGTAAAAGTCAATGCTGGTGTGATGTGTGGTGAGCTGCAGTAAAATGCGGCATGTCTGCATTTATTTACAGAGCAATGGATGTTGTCACATATCACACACAGCAGCACAATGCAAGACGCCGCTGTTCCGTGACAAGAATCAAGTGTCACTAAGTGACACCTCAAAAAAAAGCTGAGAAAACAACAACAAAAAAAGTAAGCAGTATGTTGCTATGAATCGTGTATGAGGCGGCGTACACACGACCGAGGTTCTCGCTGGAAACCAGCGAGAACCTCGCTGGAAGCTGCATTCCAGCGAGGACCTCGCTGTGTGTACGCTTTTGGCTCGCCCCGCCCGTCGGGAATCCTGTCGAGCGAAAAGAGAGCACGCTCTCTTTTTGCTCGACGGCCCGCCTGGATGAATGGCTGGTTGCCATTCCCGACAGGCGGGTCGCCGATTTCGACGGCCGGCAGAGAACCTCGACGGGCGGAACGATGTGTTCTGCCCGTCGAGGTTCTCTGCCGTGTGTACACGGCCCCACATTACTCTCTGCCTGAGCCAGAGTTTGCATTAGTCCACATGGTAAAACGCTGCATTTTTCTATGCAGGTGGCTAGTGTGAACCTCACCTATAACCTGTGTACAGGATCTTTTTCATTCATTAATTCCATTGTCTTTATGATGCATCTTTATATTTGGGGACTAAGGTATATTTATATATAAAAAGTATTAGCCAGATTCAGAAAGATGGCGTATCTTTAGAAGGGTGTAGCACATCTCATACCATAGAGATAGTAACATAGAGAGGCAAGTATAGTATTCACAAAGCACTTGCTCCCTAAGTTACGGCGGCGTAGCGTAAATGAGCCGGCGTAAGCCCGCTTAATTCAAAGTAGCATGGCAGTGGGCGTGTTGTATTAAAATGAACCGTGACCCCATGCAAATGATGCGCCGTCCGTGGACGTATCCCAGTGCACATGCTCAGAATCACGTCGGATAGAATCACTAAGATATGTCGAACACTGCCTACGACGTGAACGTAACTTAAACGTACGTAAACAATGTAAAAAATTACGGCTGTTCCGACGTCCATACCTTTGCATGGGATGCGACACCTTTTTCGTATCTTGCCAAAATTCAGGCGTATCTGATTTAAAGAATCAGCGCATAGATACGACGGCGCACATTTGGACTTACGACGGCGTATCAGTAGATACGTCGGCGTAAGTCTTTGTGAATCGGGCTATATATATAATGGGCCAGATTCAGGTAGAGTTATGCCGGCGTATCAGTGATACGCCAGCATAACTCACACTTTGTGCCGGCTTATCTGTTTTCTGTAAGCAGAAAACAAGATATGCCGGTTTGCTGCAAAGATCCGACAGGCGTAATTGTATTACACCGTCGGATCTTAAATGCAGTTTTAAAATGGCCACCAGGGGCGTTCTCGCTGATCTACGCCGAGAATATGAAAATCAGCGAGATACGCCAATTCACGAACGTACGCGGGCCTGACGCAGTCACTTTACGCCATTTACGTAAGGGTTTTCCCGGCGTAAAGATAAAGCTGCCCAAAGCAGGCGCATCCTATGTTAAGTATGGACGTTGTGACCTCCTTGTATTGGATGTAATTTACGTCGTTTGCGTAAGTCGATTCAGAATGGGGCTGGCGTAAGTTACGTTTACGTTGCTTTCATTGACAAGTAGCGACGAGATTTAGAGCATGCGCACTGGGGTTTTTTCTATGGCCGGCGCATGCGCAGTATGTTCGGTGCGTGGACGTGCCTAATTTAAATAGGAGACGCCCCGTACCTGCCTATTTTGACCCTGCCAATTTACGCTACACGCCGCAACTTAACACGCAAGTGCTTTGTGAATACAGCACTTGCGCGTAAAGTTGCGGCGGCGTAACCTAAATATGAAAAGTTACGCCGCCGCAAAGAACCGCTCGCCACCCTGAATCTGGCCCATTATATTTATATTTGAAATATTACATTCACAAATACATTTAAAATACTGTATATCAAATATAGTAGTTGCAAACTGATTTGTCTGGTTTCTTGGCATATGCCAGGACTTTTATTACATTGATCTCCCTGTTTATGGCTGGTAACTGTAACTGTGATACATGTCAATGCAATAGAGTAGGTAAATTCAAAATAAGTTGAATATTTAGGTAGACTTTTTTATGCAAACTTGTTGGAAACAATGTGAAAAAAATATTGTATTTTCTGAATTTGTCAGCAAAAACTATAGTATGATAGCAATCCTGCAGTGATTATGCCAGCCAGTGAGTTACAGTAGATATAGCAAAACAATCAATCAAAGATCAAAGATCATCAAGGACCTCACTGTTCCCAAGCTACAAATACTGTCATCTATTGGTGGGGACACATTGGATGTCTTCAGCTGTGTCTCTGTGCCTTTAAGCAAAATTGAGCTCCAACTTGAAGACTCTCAAATCTTTAGGGTTAGAATCGCAGTATACAGAGGAGCCTTGATGTTGGCCCTTCGGCTTCCACGTATACTGTATTTGCAAATGTGGGCAACAAAACCCTCTGTTTTTAACAACAATTGTTAGACAGGGACAATTTGGTTTGTTTGTGGGTCAGCTGGTAAGTTTGCTGGAAACGTTTTGTTTGTGATGTCCACTTTTGTGAGCCAGGTCCCTGGAGCCCCATCCTGCTCCATACGGGAAGAGGCCACACACCAGTGAAGTCACTTTCATTAAAATTCTGAGAAAAATAGTGCCCATCTGATTACAGTCCACACCTAGAAGACCCCCCACCACCACCACCACCACAGTAACAAAGGTCACCCAACCAGTTAGGTGCAATGCATTAAAGAGTGAGCTTCCTGGGTGGTGATTTCGGTATACATGGTTTTGCTTAGTGAAGATTTCTGAAGAAAGTGAGCAACCTTTCTCTCTTTACAAAAACAGTGTGGTCCTTATACGGGCATTAACTTGGCCCCTTTTATACAGGAAATCCAATCAGGTCTTCCTGTCAGTTTTTCAGGTGGACCTAATCAGAAGGTCAATACATTCCTATGGACAGGCAGGTGTAAACGAACTTGTGTCTGTTTACACCCACCTAACTCTGGGTCTGATCCGGTCCACTAGAACAAAAGCAAAAGGGGACCCATCCTCTTTGGTTTAGGTAAATTAGAGTGGAGGGTAATTGGTTTTAAAAGGACAGCAGAGTCTGTTTACTCCTGGCCACTCAAAGAACAGAGCATTTCATCTGCCCATTATGCTCCGATCAGCAGGGGATCTGATCCACTGGTGATCTGAACAGAATCTGCCCCATGTGAAAGGACCTATTGTCAATGATATACCCAAGCTGATCTCCTCTCATTATAGAATGACTTATCCCTACATAATATGACTACTCAAGTATTTCTGTTACAGCCACTGTATATCTGGAAGATGGAAATGCACAGACCATGCTTGTCCTGGACCTTGTTCCATTGAAGGAGGAGCCCATATCACCACCTTTGATGGGAAGTCCTATACCTTCCATGGTGACTGCTACTATGTGCTGTCCAAGGCAAGTGATATTTTCATTGCTCTTTGGTGAATATATTGATAAGAAAGAAGACTAAGAAATTATAAAGCTGTCTGAAAAACTTGGCAGCAATTGTAGTATGAGACAATTTGGCTTCTAAAACTTATTTTTTTTAATGTCATTAAAAACGATCGTGTGTGGGCTTCAGAGCATTTTTCACAATGTAAAAAATGGCCACTAAAAATTTAGAACGTGCTCTAATTTTTCACAACATTTTTAACGTTGTTGTTTTTAACGTTGTAAAAAATGGTCGTGTGTGGGCTTTAATGACGTGAAAAAAAAACGTGCATGCTCAGAAGCAAGTTATGAGACAGGAGTAAGCACATTCATCACGCTGTAACAGACTGAAAAGTGTAAATTGTCTTTTACCAAGGAATTTTTATAGCTATGGCATTACGTATTTTTACACATGCAATAGATATTCAAAGTCAATGTAAGCCCTAACTGAAACATTTTGGGTCCAAAAAAATGTCAGAACCTCTGGCAGAAAAAAGTAGGATAAAAAATTCTCTTAGCTGCTCTAATTGCACACAAGTTTATGAGTGTTTATAGCCATGTGCTTTTACTGTATAAGGGTTTTTTCCCAAAACATTTGACTATGTACATTTGAAAACACAGAATGCTCCTAAACCTACAGCTGGTGCTAAGGTCCTAAGGTCCCACTTACATGCTAAGGGTTCCCATTTAGGTGCAGAGGGTTTCCCGCTTGGTTGCTAAGGATTTTCTGGATTTGCTAGAGGTTCCCGCTTTGTTGCTGAGAGCTCCTACTTTTCCACCCTTACTCCCGTTTGCTCATTACTCAAAGACCAGTCCAGGGTATTTGGGTTTTTGTATTTTTTTTGGAACTTTGATGGGAGAAGGGATAAGCAAGATAATCCAACAGTGGATAAGGACAACTCTTACTTTGCCTCATGGATTATCTGTGGAAGCAGACACACTGATTTTGACCATACAGATACATGTATGGAAGGGTTAAAGCGACACTAAAGTTAGGATTTTTTTTTTTTAAAACAATAAACATGTTATACTTACCTCCACTGTGCAGTTTGTTTTGCACAGAGTGGCCCGGAAAGCTGTCTTATGGGGTCCCTCGGCGGCTGTCTAGGCTCCTCCTCGCAAAAGCTTTCCATCTTCATGCGAGGGCGCTCGCACGATGGAAAGCTTTTGCGAGCGCGCTCCCGTGATACAGCGGCGGCCATAGCCGCCGACTGTATCACTCGTCACCGCCCCTCGGCTCGCCACGTCATCCGCTGTGATTGACAGCAGCGCCAGTCAAATGGCTGCACTGCTATCAATCCGCCCAGCCTAGCCAATCAACGGCCAGGCTGGGAAGCGAAGAGGATGACGTGGACGCGCCCGGGAGTTTCGTACGGTCAGGTAAGTAAAACGGGGACTGGGGGGGGGGGCGGTGCTGTGAGATGTTTTTTTACCTTAATGCATAGGATACATTAAGGTAAAAAAAACGTTTACCTTTACAACCCCTTTAAGTCTTCTTGCTCTCACTAGCAACATACTAAATGCACTAAATTATCTTCAGGATGCTCTCCAGCATCCCCTTTAATGACACCTGTCCACTGACTCTTCTAGCTGAAAGGGGGCGGCCCTCACTCGATGGGCCCCAAAGACACAGATCTGTACTCACAGTAGGCATAATCAGATCCTCATTGGTGTCTCCCTGCCAGTCAGCTCTAACAGGGCCTCTGGGTTAAGCTTCTCTCTCTAGGCCCCTGGGTCCACCACCAAGGGCTGCACAACCGCCCCTGCGGAGGAGAAATCAGCCACCCCTCTCCCTCCTGGGCTCTGTTCCCTGGCTAAACTCCCCTGAGCACATGTAATCTGGCCTTATATACAGTATCCCACAATGCAATGCAGCACTGTCCTTTTGCCAATTGCCAGGGCTGTAACAAAATCCTGTGTACTCACTTGTGAGGTCCCTTCCCACTATCCAATATGCCTCCCTATTGGATCAGTGGGGGACAGTCAGATCAAGCTGAGCTGCACCTGAGTACAATGAGCAGACCTAACCAATAGATCCTGCTCCCTGGTAGGCAGAGAGCACCCAAAGTTTTTCCGGACCATCTTCCTGCTAAGCAGAAAGATCAAAAACTATACTATCTCCTAGCAACTACCTAGGAGGGAGCTACACAAGTATAATGTAAAATAATGTAATCTATTAAGAATAACTGGATGACCAAAATATAAATGCACCTCAAATATACTAGAACTGCCCCTTCTCTCTCCTCATTGGCTTACTGGCTGTGATTGACAGTAGAGGGAGCCAATAGGGAGGAATAGTCTCCGAAAAGCCAAGGCTCTCATGCACATCACTGGATCGATATGAGGCTCAGGTAAGTATTATGGGGGCGTGGAGGACTGCTGCACACAGAAGGTTTTTTACCTTCATGCATAGGTAAAAAACCTTGAGCCTTTTAGAACGGCGTTAACTGCCTAGAGTAGAGCAATATAGTTTCTCTGCAGCAAGACATTTTCAGGCCATATTTTCTGATGGGGTGACAGTGGACCATGCCTGTGCATTGTGTGTTAAAATGGTCTCTGAACAAAATTCGGAGACAGTGATTGAGCACTGTCACTAATATTATTACAGGAAGAGCCTGAAGAAGGCTCAATATGGCAGAACCGCAAGATATTAAAGTGTAACTAAGGACAAAACTTTTTTGGGTTTTGGATAGAGTATAGAGGCATTATAACACTTGTTGTCCTTGCCTCGTTTACTGTTAAATTATCAAAAGTAAAGAAAAATCTAAAATTTTGGGGTGACATAGGACTAATAGAGTGGAAATCTCTTCCGTTGGGTACATTAGTTCTGGTGACCCTGATAAATTTCCGCAATGGGATACAACTGTCAAAAAAAAAAAACAACTGACAAGGGATATAACTCTTTCTTACTCTATCCCAAAAAATTTATTCCTTTCAGTTACACGTTTATGTAAACCCTAACAATAAATATCTTATTTTCTCCCTTTTGGTAAGGCTAAGGGGTTGATTTACTAAAGACAAATAGACTGTGCACTTTGCAAGCTCTCCAGAGCTTAGTAAATGGGGTAATGTTTCAATTTACGAAGAATACCTAACACATGCAAGGAAAAAAATGTTTTTTTTTTTTGTTTGCACATGATTGAATGATAAAAGCCATCAGAGCTCTTCTACTAAGAGCTCTACTACATCTACTAAGCTCTGATTCAACTGCACTCGCAGAGTGCACAGTCTATATGACCGTATTGAAATCAATCCCTAAATATACAATTGAATGTATTTTACTATATCTGTTCGACAATTGCAAAAAAAAAAAAAAAACATGTTGATTTTGCCTGAAATTATCTAAAAACGTGCTGTGCTCTCTGTCTATGTACAGTCGTGGCCAAAAGTTTTGAGAATGACACAAATATCAATTTTCACAAAGTCCGCTGCTTCAGTGTTTATGATGGCAATTTACATATACTCCAGAATATTATGGAGAGTGATCTGGTGAATTGCAATTAATTGCAAAGTCCCTCTTTGCCATTAAAACAAACTTAATCCCATAAAAAAACATTTCCAATGTATTTGTGAAGAAGGATTCAGGGAGCCCAAAAAAATCCAGAAAGTGCCAGGACCATCTCCACTGCGATTCAGCTGCGGGGTCAGGGCACCACCAATGCAGAGCTGGCAGCAGGCCGGTGTGAGTGCATCTGCTCGCACAGTGAGGCAAAGACTTTTGGAGGATGGCCTGGTTTCAAGAAGGGCAGCAAAGAAGCCACTTCTCTCCAGGAAAAACATCAGGGACAGACTGATATTCTGAAAAAGGTTCAGGGATTGGACTGCTGAGGACTGGGGTAAAGTAATTTTCTCTGATGAATCCCCTTTCCAATTGTTTGGGGCATCTGGAAAAACCCTTGTCCGGAGAAGAAAAGGTGAGCACTACCACCAGTCATATGTCATGCCAACAGTAAAGCATCCTGAGACCATTCATGTGTGGGGTTGCTTCTCAGCCAAGGGAGTGAGCTCACTCACAGATTTTCCCAAGAATACAGCCATGAATAAAGAATGGGACAAAAACATCCTCCGAGAGCAACTTCTCCCAACCATCCAAGAACAGTCTGGTGAGGAACAATGCCTTTTCCAGTATGATGGATTACCTCACCATAAGGCCAAAGAGATAACTAAGTGACTTGGGGAACAAAACATCAAATTTGGGGTCCATGGCCAGGAAAATCTCCAGACTTTAATCTCATTGAGAACTTGTGGTCAATCCTTAAGAGGCAGGTGAACAAAAAGAAAAAAAGAAAAGAATGGGCTGCCATCAGACAGGATGTGGCCCACAAGTTGATTGCCAGCATGCCAGGGTGAATGATAGAGGTCTTGAAAAAGAAGGGTCAACTCTGAAAATATTGACTCATTGCATAAACTTAATGTAATTGTCAATAAAAGCCCTTAACACTTGTGGAATTCTTGGAATTATACTTCAGTATATTATAGTAACATCTAACAAAAATATCCAAAAACACTGAAGGAGCAGACTTTGTGAAAATATTATATTTGTGCCATTCTCACAACTTTTGGCCACAGCTGTACAAGCAGGGGCCATGAAGGTAAGGAATAGAGGGAAAATGCAAATAAGTCTGTATGCATTGTAACCCATCATAAATAAAGTAGGCAGGACTGACACCATGTTCTTAGGAATTCAGAGCTATGTTGTCATGTCAAAAAGAAGGTAAGAGCACATTATATTTCTCGCACACCATCAGCTATTTTTTTTTGTGTGCTTGCAACACGTTTAAAGGGATAAAAAAAAACAGGGAAATGTGCAAATATTTCAGAGATGTACTAAATATGTATTTTATTTGCTCTGGGTATATGCTTTTGAAAAAGCATTTAGAGAAGGAGGGTGGATCAGTCACCATTTGACTCATTCAGCTATCTCTTTAAGTTGAGCTTCAGCTATTTATAGAAAGATAAAAATAGTAAATATGTAACAATATGTAAATCATAAATCCAAAATCTTTATTTCCATTTGTTCGATTGTGAAAATAATTTGGGGTCAATAAAATATACATTTTAATTCAGTTTTTGTCATGAATCAATGTTCATACATCGTCAAGAGAAATCAAATTAGTTGTTACTGAAAAGATGGTGAATAATAACTGTTTATTTTTTGTTGCAGGGACTTGAAAATAGCTCACATATTATTTTAGGGGAGATTACTCGTATCAGTAACTTGGAGACCAGTCTCAAATCCATTAGAGTGCTTATGGATAACATGAAAAATGTGAGTATATCAGACTAATAATCCACCTGACTTACTAAACAATAACAAATCATCAACAACTTTATAATGATTTCAGCGAAATAATATAGGCAAATTTAATGTTTACTGCCAATATCAGTAGAGGTTTCCCAATAAAGGATTTTCAGAAGAGAGTTTTAAAGATTACATTAAAGGGGAAGAAGCAAAATCCCAAGTAATCAATTTAGGATGGATGGATGTCAGTTAAAACACCATCTGACCCTTCATATATACTACAGGTTACTTATACAAAATGTGTAAATTACCGTTAACCACGACCCCCTTGTGACCCTACTAAGCAAAGTATTCAATCACTAAGATGACCATTCACCAAAATTAAATGTTGTTGTTTTAGGACACTTCCATCCATGGGCGTCCGCGCCATAGGGCAAGGGAGGGCACTTCCCCCCCTAGAAACCAGTGCCATGATCCTTGGGGAGAAAAACAGCAGGCAGGAAGCAGGGCGACGGCATGGCAAATCCAATTAGAGCCGCTCTCTCTCTCTCCGCTCTCTCTCTCCTAGCTCCAGCTGACAGAGAGGGGCGATCGGGGGAGATATACAGTACAGTCAGCCCGCGGCTCTCTCTCCCTGTCACAGCACCGCTGCTCCATTTACCAGAGAACTCGGTAGCGGCACTGTGACAGGGAGAGGAGAGCCCCAGGCTGGCTGTACTGTATATCTCCCCCGATCGCCCCCTCTCTGTCAGCTGGAGCTAGAAGAGGGAGAGAGAGAGAGCGGCTCTAATTGGATTTGCCGTGCTGCTGCCTTGCTTCCTGATTTCCTCGCCATGATTGGCCACAGCAGAGGGCCAATCAGAAGATTCTGGAGACTGGGGGCATCATGGGAAATGTAGTCCCTTAAAAAGTGGTGGCCCCAGCGTGTTGACAGACACCATGCTAAAGCCCCCAGCATGCAAGCACTCTGCTGGGGGGGGGGGGGGAGTTACAAGAGGACAAAGGAGAATAATGTGCTTATGCTGGGAAAGCCAGAGAGAGAGCTACGCTGTACCCACACCAACCAGAGAGCCACGCTGTACCCGCACCAACCAGAGAGCCACGCTGTACCCGCACCAACCAGAGAGCCACGCTGTACCTGCACCAACCAGAGAGCCACGCTGTACCCGCACCAATGACTAAGCCCCTCCCCTTCATGACATTGTCAAAAAGGGACCAAGCATGGATGACCTTAAAATGATGCCCCCCCCCCTAAAAAAAGTTCAGTGGACACCCATGCTTCCATCTGAGAACCATATTACTACCTACTTTTTTAATCTAATCACCTCAAATTTTTTTGCACTCTTCTTCCATATTTTCCAACAACATAGACATATAGGGGTAGATTCACGTAGAGCGGCGTATATTTATTCCGGCGTAGCGTATCGTCTTTACGCTACGCCAGCACAACGTAGAGAAGCAAGCCTGCTATTCACGAAGAATATGTACTCCACGTTGCACCGGCGTAGCGTATAGTTGTCGGCGTAAGCCGACGTAAGTCAAAGTAGGTGGAAGTGGGCTGGAAGTGGGCGTGATATATTTAAATGAAGCGTCTCTTGAATGCATCCAGTGCGCATGCTCACAGTTACGTCAAAATAGCTGCCTAAGATACGTCGAACACTGCCTACGACGTGAACGTAACCTATGCACAGCCCTATTCACGTAGTACTATGTAAACGGCGTACGCAACGTAAAATTCGACAGCGTCGTTCCCTGGCCCATACCTTTGCATTACCTGCACCTGCTATATGAGGGGTAACTTTACGCCGGACGTAAGCCTTACGCAAACCGTGTATATGAAGCGGCCGGGCGCATATACGTTCGTGAATCGGCGTATCTTACTCATTCGCATATTCAAAATGGGAATGCTGAATGCGTCCAGCGTAACTATGCGCCCACGATATGGCAAAGTAGGCAAGTTACGTTGGGTGGCTGAAGCCTTGCTTTTCGACGTAACTAGTTTTGTGAATCGGCCCATAGATGCGACGGCGCACATTTGAAATTACGACGGCGTATCTTTTGATACGCCAACGTAAATCGTTCCTGAATCCGGGCCATTCATTTCACTTGAGATGTGAAATACAAAAATCAACATGACCACAATAATATTAAGCTGGAGGGTTGTTAATGAGCAAAGGAGACAAATTACAAACAGGTAGAAAACAGTTTATAAAATATAGGACGGCAACTTGAACTGTAATACACCAAGTTAACTGTTTCAGAGCATTCCAGTGGGTGAAATCTTCTAAATTCTAATGCTTTTAACCCAGATGAGTTTGAAGATCACCTATATCTAGGTATGATAACGTAAAGGGGTTTAAAGGTGTGTTTTAGTTATTTTTTTCTAAATAGGTTCCTTTAAGCTAGTACATTGTTGATTTCCCTTCTAGATGTTTTTTTTCTTTGTCTGAATTTCTCACTTCCTGTTCCTCCTCAGTAAGCTTGTCCCCATCATCCGAGCCATTTTGGGTGGGAGGTTTTTCAGCGTCCTCGCCCTCTCCCTTGGGACTACATCCCTGCGGGGAGCTTTCCGCAGGAATGTAGTACCAAGGGAGAGGGCGAGCACGCTGACTATTCCCCAGCCAGAAAAGCTTGGATGATGGGGGCAAGCTTACTGTGGAGAAACAGGAAGTGAGAAATTCAGACAAAGATAAAAAACATTTTAAAGGGAAATCGAAGGAAAGGGTAAGTGAACCAACAATGCACTAGCTTAAAGGAACTTATTTATAAAATAAAAAACTAACTTTTACAACCCCTTTAAAGTGCAAATAAAGGCAAAATGTTTTCTTTAGTTTTGGATAGCCTAAAAGACGTTGAGTGCCCTGTGGTAATAGCCTGTGCTATACATTGGTGTATAGCAACGGCTATTACCACTGGGCACTCAACGTCTTTTAGGCTTATAAGGGTTTGCGGCTCCATAGACTATATTGTCTGCTTTGTTTGGCTACTAATACAAACAATATTTGGATGCATGCTCTATACCTGCTTGTCCACGATATACTTTATCGTTTTGCCCCGGAATTAAAGCTTTTGCCTGGATTTTTTCAGAGACTTGTTTTGCCCCCCACCTGTGTACCGGTGGTGCTCCCCCTTTGATTCCTATCTTAGGCTCAAGGAATCCCGTGGACAGATTTTGGAGACCTTCTGATACATTTGGACCTTTATACACGACCTTTGATAGTTTGTATACCTTTGTGGAATGCTCTGCAGATATCCTGGATGGCTATATCCACTATAATGCTATAGATAATGAAATATATCTTTACATTGTTAAATCTCTTCTGCTCGTCCTGAGGAAGCCCAATAGCGAAACGCATAGACGATGTACAGAGGACATTATCCATATATACTATACAATCTATATGGTTTTATTATCTCTATTGTTTTTTGTTAAATTTCAATTTTTGTAATAACATTTATATTTTTATATATTCCCGCCTTGCCTCCAAAATCCGACCATCAATTGCTACTTATTTGAGTAATTGCTCCTTCTTTTGCCCTCGTACTTTTAATACCCTATTAAGCCCAGTCACATTATATGTAAGCCTATATTAAGGGTTAGTTATTGCTTTACCTATGACCACCTTGAGACCCTATTAAGCAAATATTTGCGATATTCCTGTTCTGTTATAGGTGGTGACTTTCAAGACTGATGGCACAGTTCTGCTGAACGATCAGAGGGTAACACAGCCTCAGGTCACAGGTAATATGGCAAAACAATGTATGGTATAATTCACAACTGTATAAAAAAATGTTTACTACATCACAGTGATTGCCTACCTGCTGCTCTGTATTTCTTACAGCAGAATTCTAAGCGATACTTGTTTATTGATCTGTCAAAATAATATATAATTCCGTTAAGCTAGAATCTGGATTCCTAAATATTTGTTAGTGCACAGACAGGCAGGTTCCAGGCTTATTTCTTGGTTTACCACTGCAACTTCCTATCTTATTACGATCCAACTTCTCTTCACTGAATAATGAATCAGCATCTTCAGCTCCATAAAGCTGCATCAGGAAATAGTAAAGCTGAGCCACAACCTAGTTGTGCAGTATAACAGAGTGGTGGAAAGAAAGAGCTATGCTAAACTACTGATTAGTGATAAGCTTGGGTACAGGCTCGGCTTTAGTCTGAGCCCAAGTTTGCCCAAACCTGTAAGTTAGCTACCATTGCGCTGTGGGCAAGAGATTTCCTGGCCCGCAGCTTACATAGACAAATGGATGGTGATGCTATTGACGTGTTTGGGACTCAGGAGTTGAAGTTTCCTTCTGCGCTGCTCAGTTCTTTTTCAGTCTCCACCCACCGCCACCAGGAGCTTGAGCACGGTCCAGGCTACAACTCCCAGAAAGCAATGCAGCAGCCTGCCCCCGGCCCAGCCCGCCCTGTTCAAAGGCCAGTCGTGCAGGATGTGGCTGCTAACAGGAACAACATTCCTTCTGTGGAAAAAGTACAGAAACACCATTCAAATACGTTCCAGAAGGACTCAAACCCTGGACTAAACTCAGTTTGGACTGAACCCAAGCTCATCTCTATCATCTACTAGAGTAGGCATTATACTCCTCACAATGTTTTAACAACAGAATACCTAACTTTCATTTAGCTCCTCTTCAGTTAAATTCTCTCAAGCCCTAATAAGGTGGGACCTTTGTAACCCCTAAGGCCCCATGTACATGGGATGCTGCTAAACGTACGTTCAGAGGCAGTTGGGCGCTTTTTTCAACTGCCCCTAAACTCATTTAATGTTATCCTATGTGACCATGTACACAGTCTTGTTTATTGCTGTTTTAACCTCCCTGGCGGTCTTCCCGTGTGTGGCACGGGGTGAGATTTTAAAGCTACGATCGGTAACCCCGTGCCACACACGGACTTGCCTCGCTGGATGCAGAAAAAAGTTTACTTACCTTTTCTCTGCGATCCAGCGATGAATCCCCGCAGTACACGGCGGGCGGATGTCCGCCTGATGCTGTGTGTTCCGCCGATTCCCTTCCCTGCGAGCGTCGCGACGTAGGGGGGGGAACGGCGCCAAATTTAAAAAAGTAAACAAACACTATACATACAGTACACTGTAATCTTATAGATTACAGTACTGTATGTAAAAAATACACACCCCCCATGTCCCTAGTGGTCTGCCCTGTACACTACATGTCATTTTATATAATAAAAACTGTTCTTTCTCCCTGCAAACTGTAGATTGCCCATAGCAACCAAAAGTGTCCCTTTATGGCAAAAATTGTTTTAGAGAAGCTAAAAAACAGCGATAATAAATCAGAATCACTTGCAGAATTTAGCGATAGCGATTTATGGGGAAATTCGTCATAAAAAAAAAAAAAATAATGACAGCAAAAATTCTGCAACTGAGCAAATTTCAGTGATTTTGATTTGATTACATTATTGAATAATTTTTACTATAATTATATTATTATTTGTTATAATGTTTTATAATTATTTATTATATTATAATTTTTAATAAGAAAAAAAAAAAAAAATCATACCCAGGATGCCTATTAGACTCTTGTTTGGATAGATTTCAGTGAGTTATTCCTAAGAATTACAAGCCTACAGAATAAAACGCCAAATTCCCTTGCAAATAATGGTACCGCTTTTAGCACCTAAAATCTGAAAGAATCATACCGCCAGGGAGGTTAAGACAGTTGCATTTAACAGCGTTTCTTTGAAAGTAAAAAAATGGGTTCAGAGGCAGAAGATTTCCACGTTTCAAACGCTAAACGCAGATATATATTAATTAAACTCTTCTAAATGTAAAACGCCGCTCAACGTGGCATGTAACCGCAGCAAAACAAACGTTCTAAACTTGGGTTACTATCTGTCAAGTTTAATCATTTAGGAGCAGTTGTAAAAAAGTCCCGTGTACATGGAGCCTAAAATGCTTTTTAAACAAATATTTTAACCAACAGATTTAAGTTAGATTCAACAACATTATAAATCGGGTAAAACAGCAGACATTTACCGTAAGCTTGAACTACACATTTAGAGATTTACCATGGAATTCCACTTCAATATGCAATATCTCATATTTATGTGAATGTATAATCCCAGAATACTAATCCCAGAATTCATTTAACATAGAAACTCATACACATGTGCAAGACAAGCAATGTAAAATGGTAACCCACTGGTTGAAATAAAAATGTGGTTAATTATTGGTATCTTTGTGCTTTTTTTACAGCCAGTTTTTCCATTTCTCAACCCACCGATTCTTACATCATCCTTAATACTGTATTTGGCCTTCAGATGCAGATTCAGCTGCAACCCATGATGCAGCTATATATCACCATGCATGAATCTTTCATGGGACAACTACAAGGTTAGTCGAAGAGGACCTGTCACCACAATGCATTATATCTATACTTGACCATACTGCATGTTACAATATTTGTATTCAAGTATGTGTATAACTGACACAATCTTTTCAAATATAAATATGTGTGTCAAATATTTGAGTGTGAACAACCAATTTATGAGCATTGAGAGTTTTCATTATTTTAGTTCCTCAGACTCTTGATTCATTGTAAGGCCGCGTACACACGAGGAGACATATACGATGAAAACGGTCCGACGGATGTGTACACACGATCAAACCAAAATCCCCGTGGACAGACAGCACGGTGACGTGGCGGTGACGTTGACGCTGCCACGTCACCAAACCAAGAAGTAAAATTACAGAGACGTCTGCTAGGAATACGATTTTTAAAGGATCTGTGAATGGACTAAAGGGCCTTCCCAGGACAGCCATCACAGCCTTACACAGCTTTAGGCAGGGCCCTCCTGGAGCAGAAATCCAGACGTGAGATAATAAGCACAGGGGGGGGGTGCCTGCGCTATAAACAAAAGAAGAGCGATACATTTGAAAAAAACACTATGGGCCAGATTCAGGTACATGGGCGCTTCTTTACTTTGGAGTAACGTTTCTCATTTACGTTACTCCGCCGACACTTTCGGCGCAAGTACTGTTATTCACATAGCAGTTGCGCGTAAACTTGCGCCAGAGTAACGATAATGCGCTGGCCTAACCCGACGCAAGTGGAAGTGGGTGTGATCATATGTAAATGATGGGCGGAGCCCAGCGCAGAGGCTTACGTTTAGCGCATCATCCACGGAGCATGCGCAGTAAGTGAGTCTTCACTCGGCCCCCTTGTGCGCATGCTCACAACTTCTGTCGGCACCACTTCACGGGAAACGTCAGCGCAATGCATTCCGTTGGGCGTTTAAATGCGTCCGTAGATGTGCCATTCCGGCACTAAAGTATATCCTGTTCCCCCTCCCCGCAGTGAAGTTACTTTTGTTCTGAGATGGCTGCTCCCGTTCCCCGCAAACACACAGGAGAAAGCTGAACTCTAAAGGCCAGGAGCTGTCAGCCGTCATCTCGGCTATGGAGACCTATGATGTCTTCCTCCATGGCTGTAAAAGTTGACAGACAAGCATGGACAGAGGTGTTGTCCTGCAAGTGGGGGTGCTTAGCTAGCTCTTATCGTCGGTAACGCTGCTGTAGTTGCTCTCCTGCTGACCTGTGGCCAGCTGGAGTAAAGATAAAGCAGCTATTTGTAGAAATAACTTTGCGCCGGACGGACGAGATACGCGCGGCGCATGTAGCCGGCGTATGGTGCTAATCCGTTCGCGAATCGGGAAATCTCCCTCATTTGCATATTTGCAGGGGAAATCAATAGGCGCGACTGATACGAAATTATGCGCTGACGAGACTCTGGCGTCGGAAAGTTAAGCCGATCGGAAATGGCCCGTTTTCTGACGCATCTAGTTTGGTGGGTACGGCCACATAGAAACGACGGCGCATATTCACAGTTACGCGGCGCATATCGAATTACTCCAGCGCAACTCTACCTGAATCTGGCCCTATATTGTTTACTTTTTGCTATAATGAATATCCCAATTATTAAAAAAAAAAATAAAAAAAAAATCCTCTGTTTAGGCCGATATGTATTCTTTTACATATTTTTAGTAAAAAAATCGCAATAAGTATATATTGATTGATTTGCTCAAAAGTTAGTGACAACAAAATAGTTTTATGGCATTTATTTTTTAATAGTAATGGTGGCGATCTGCGATTTTTACCATGACTGTGACATTGCGGCGGACATATCGGACACTTTTGAGACCATTCAGCATTTATACAGTAATCAGTGCTATAAAAATGCACTGATTACTGTATAAATGTGACTTGCAAGTAAGGGGGTTAACACTAGGGAGCGATCAAGGGGTTAAATATGTTACCTAGGGAGTGATGCTAACTGTGGGGGGAGGGGACTCACAAGGGGAGGAGACCAATCGGGGGTTCCTCTGTACTGGGAACATCATCGGTCTTCTCTCACCTGATAGGACATGGATCTGTGTGTTTACACACACAGATCCATGTCTCCAGCTCTGTTGCTGGTAATCGCGGGTGTCTGGCGGACACCGCGGCCGCTAGGCACACACCCTGGCTCACGGCCTTCGGACAGCCCTGAAGCCCAGGACATCATATGACGCCCACCCAGGATGGGAGATCCCTCCTGCAGACGTCGTATGACTATACATGGGTAGGGAAATGGTTAAAGTGAGCCATACACTAGTGAATGTTAAAAAATATATTTTCGTAAGAATAGTCATAAGTGCATGTGTAAGAAAATTCTCAGTACATTTGTTAGAGAAGAAATTTCCATCCCGCTTTTTTGAATGATGTAATCACTGCAGCCGAAAATGGACATCAGTTTGACCCAGCAAAATCAAAAAA
Source organism: Rana kukunoris (assembly GCA_029574335.1). NCBI lineage: Eukaryota > Metazoa > Chordata > Amphibia > Anura > Ranidae > Rana > Rana kukunoris. Next base: position 216,699,204 of record CM056059.1, on the reverse strand, counting down.
GCATGGAATTCAAATTGTGTATGCCCAGATTTAATGTGAGGTCTATTGGACTGTATAGTTTTATCTATACAACATGAAGAGTTGCACTGACAGGAAGGTATGAAATGGAGGTTATTAGTACAGAGTCTATGTGACTGTGCATATGCTGTATTTCTTTGGCTTTAACTGGTTTTGAATTTATGAACATTAACGTTACAGGTTTTAAGTTGTAAAGAAATAATGATATTATATGCTTGGATCTGTTTTTATAGGTCTTTGTGGAAACTTCAATTATAAGGAAATAGATGATTTTCAAATATCAGGTGGTCTAGTTGAAGCCACAGCCTCAGCTTTTGCCAACACTTGGAAGGCCACGGCCATGTGTTCTGATGTGTCAGACCGACTGGATGATCCGTGCAGCCTTAGCATTGAGAACAGTAAGTCATCATCTTTATCATGTTATCTCAGTCAGGGGTGTAGCTAGCACAACTTCTGGCACTTGGGGCTGGTCATTTTTTTGGCAGCCCCCCCAAGAAAAATGATCCTCCTCTTCTCAGGTCCCTCACTGGTGCTACTGGCCCTTCTTTCCTGCCAGGTGCCCCCACAGCAAGCAGCTTGCTTTGGGGATCTAAACAGTGCACTCCCACCCATTCCATCTCCTGATTGGCTCACTAGCTGTGATTGACATTCAATGGCTCACGCTTCTGCCAAAAGCCAATCGGGAGTGCACGTTCCCAGAGAGCCAAGGCTCTCGTGGGCATCGCTGGATCAAGAGGGGGGCTCAGGTAAGTATTAGTTTGGGCTGGCCATTACAACCACTTTAACAAGGCATGTGCTGTACTTAGAATGCAGTAGTCAGGAGTAAGAAATATAAAACACAGTGAGGGGAGTTTATCATAATTGGTGCAGTCGGAATCTGGAGCAGCTGTGCGTGGCAACCAATCAGCTTCTATCTTCAGCTTGTTCAGCTTTGAAAATGAAAGCTCAGAGTTCACAGAATATCAAGTATCCCCTTGCGGTACATGGCCATCACAGTGGACATGGGTGCATATGATCCATGTGAATGGGGCCAAATTGTCATGTGGGCCAGGTAGCAGGAAAGAAGAGATTAAAAGAGAAATGTGTGAATTAAAAAAAAAATCATACTTACCTAGGTGTAAGCTGCATCTGTCTCCCATCGGCTCTACTGCTGAGAACCGAGTAATCAAACACTGCTAATCACTCAGTTCTCTGTGCTCCCTGAGCAGAGAGCTAGTGACTGTCAGTCTGTGGCTCTCTATTTTGCCCCCCCCACTACGCTCACTGAAACATTGGGCTGCGGAGGGGTCAGGAGCGGGCTTGCTGAGAGGCTGAGCTGGGTGTCGGTTCAGGCACATGGGCAGATCATGACCATATGGTTGCGATCCTTCCCGAACCTGGGCCAGCTCTGTGACGTCAGCCAAGAGCCTGCTGTCAGCTGTAAATGGGTCATAGGAGTGTAAAACAATCTGAAGTGCTGTGATCCACAGGAAAAGAACAGCCAAACAAGCAATACATCTATCACATGACCTGTCTCTCTGCTCCTGTTTGGCATTACTTGCAACAATTGATAAATGTCCCCATTTATGCTGTGAACTCTCGCACGGGCACTGCCTGCCCACTACACTTAATCGGGCAGCACAAACTCCCTTAGAGCAGCGCTTTCCACTGTGGGTGGTGGCGGAACCCCTGGTGGCACCCTCCTAAATGCATCACCCGGGCATGTGCCCCCCCTAGTTTTGGCCCTGATCTTAGTTATGTTGATATTCAATATCCATGCTGAAATGGTTTTAAATCAACGTCCTCATTGGAGACATAGTCCAAGCTTATAACCCAGGCATTCCCACAAAAGGATTATGGGGACCACTACATTCAAAAGTAAAAAGAAAAAGTCTGGAATTGGGTTTTCACATTCTCCCTCATTCCCAGATGCATCAGCTACAAAAGTGGCATAAAGTGCTGACAAAGTGAGGGGGCCTTTGCAGAGACAGGGTCATTTTGCCTCTATACTAGAGGTTTTCATTCAATTTAAGCCAATGAAAAACAAGACCTGACATTTTGTAAAGGTGTTGGGACATATAAATCATTTTCTGTACAGTTAGCAAAAGTCTTAGTATACTACTGCTGTCTTCAGCCTTTTTCAACTGGTAAAAAATGTCTTTTACTTTGTGTTACTTAATTTATTTCTCATTTACACAAATTAAACACAGTGCTTCACTCTTTCTAGAAAACTATGCAGACCATTGGTGCTCTTTGCTGGAAGGTGACAAGTCTCGTTTTGCTAAATGCCATTCAACCATTAACCCAGCTGGATATGCAAAGGTGAGTGTTGCATTGTATGTGGTCACATGTAATAACATATTCTGACTTAGGAAGCTGACTTTCTGTGCATGGGTTGTGCATATACTTCAACATTTCAAAGAGAAGAATGTTGACACCTTGCTCAGCACCTGTCACTGGTGGTCTATAGAGAGAGCCTTGAGGTTACTGGAGGCTATAGTGATGCCCTATTTTTGGTGTATGGTCATCTGGAGTCTGAAAGGCCCTCCACTGCCTGGCTCAGTCTCCTACTTTAGTCCTTTGGCAGTCAGGGTCTCTGCCTAATCAGTGGTGCTGTGGTTCCTATTCTCCATGTCAGCAGACAGTAAAGCCTCGTACACATGCTCAGTTTACTCGGCAAGAACCAGCAAGAAAACTGCTGGCAGAGATTTCTTGCCGAGTATACCATGCGTGTGTACGAGGCTTTCAGGTTTCTCGTCAAGAAAAGTGCCTAAAATATTAACGCAAAAAATGGAGAATATGCATGTATACTGACCTGTCGCCGTGGAAACCAGTGCATGCTCAAAATTACTTTGACGCATGTGCGGTAGCATGCATAGGTAGGGTGCAGCAAGATGGTGGCAATGGCATCGAATGTGACGAGCACATGCTCATCGTATGCGATGACGTCACCGCGTTCTTTTGAAAGGAGTGTCTGTACACTCGGGCGGCAAGAGATTCTAGCCAAGAATCTCGTCAGAAAAAAACAACGTTTTTTTCCTGATGAGATTCTGGCCAGTGTGTACAGGGCTTAAGTCTTTGAGCATGAAGCAAAGGGGCAACAAATAGACATAGGTTGGTACACCCATTCTACAGCATGTATTAACAGTGAGGGACAGTTCTGGATCCTTGGCCTGGGCGCTGGAGATAAGCCTGTACTGATTCTACCACTCACAAAATGCACACCAAACCTGGGAGCCAGGGCATATATACTGCCTGACCCAAGTTGACCACCATAGTCACAAGGTGTGCCAGCATCCAATCAGATGCTTCCTCTCTGTGACCAAGGAAACCATAGAGGAAACAGGTTTCTCTCGACTTCCTCCTCCACCTGCATTGCTTTTACAAACTAAAACTGTAGTTTTTTTTTAGCTTAACTTCAACTTTATTAATTTTAATTGATCATGTGGCAGGGGGGAATGCTTTGCCAACACACTTTGCACTAATAAGTGTCCCTCTTTTTTTGCAAAGATAGTTGGGAGGCACTGTATGGAAATTAGGTTTTGTAAGAAATAATACTTTAATCAAACAGCCAAAACTTTTCCTATAGGATAATACATAATGTTGTATTGCAAATACTGCTTGATTCATAACTATAAGTTACCCCTAAAAATAAACAGGTTCTGCAAAAAAACTTGTCCCCACTTTTTTGCAATGCTGGCAATATTTACCAGATAGGATGTGAGAGGAGCCACATAGAAAAATAAATAAATAATAATCTGTAGTAGAGTTGGAAAACCCCTGTCAGTTTCCATTTCTTTATTTATTGATGATGCAGATTCTATCACTTCCTGCTTGGAGGGACCGTAGTCAGCAGGATAGGAAATGTGAGAAAATCTCAACCCCAATAGTTTCAAATAACAGTGAAGACCAAGTTCTACTGCTTCCCCACTCTACAATACTGGTTTCTGCTTGTCATATATTTTAACGTAGATTTAACATAACTCCTAAATCAAGTAAGAAAGTAAGTCAAGTAAAAAACAATTAGAGAACATGTGAAGTAACTGTATATATTGTAACACGTCATGGTTTCTTAGCTCACTGGTAGTGCTAAAAGGGTGTGTTTACTCTACGCCAGATATAGTTTTCAGGGTTTTCCTGCCCAAGCATATCTTCCCACGAAGGGGGTTCTAACCATCATTGCAAAAACGTATCATTCAGCAGCTTTACTGCTCCAAGTACCTTTTTAGGATTCTCCCGAACCCTAGTACTTTTTTGGTCCTCCTGACCATGAAACACATCCCAATGCTTATGCACAGATACTGCACCTCAGCTTTGCGTCTTCCTTACAGCTTCCTAGCTGCTCTGTCACACTCTCTTTCTTAGGCTCGGGCCCTGCTCCATCCTGACCTGGACACCATGGTGCACAGCAGTACCTCTCACGGCTCACTTCACACACTAACCCATTCAGAAGGGTGGGGCTCTGAGCTCTATCTCTGGCTCTTATATGAAGCCAGCACACACCTGTGCCATTAGTGTTCTTGCTTCTTATAAAATCTTGCGTAAACCACCATTTTAAACAGTGGCACGGGCTCACCCTGCTACAATATGTCAAGGGGAACTTTCACCTAGTGAGGCCACCCCCCCTACAGTTAGAACACACCCAGGGACATACTTAACCACTTCCCCGCCCCCTAGTGTTAACCCCTTCACTGCCAATTGCATTTTTATAATAATCCAATGCATTTTTATAGCATCGATCGCTAAAAAAATGCCAATGGTCCCAAAAATGTGTCAAAAGTGTCTGCCATAATGTCGCAGTACTGAAAAAAAAAACTGATCGCCACCAATACTAGTAAAAAAAAAAAAATATTTAAATGCCATAAAACGACCCCCTATTTTGTAAACGCTATAACTTTTGCGCAGACCAATCAATAAACGCTTATTGCGATTTTTTTTTTTTTACTAAAAATATGTAGAAGAATACGTATCGGCCTAAACTGAGGAAATTTTTTTTTTATATATATATTTTTGGGGGATATTTATTATAGCAAAAAGTAAAAAATATTGCATTTTTTTTCAAAATAGTCGCTCTATTTTTGTTTATATCGCAAAGAATAAAAACCGCAGAGATGATCAAATACCACCAAAAGAAAGCTCTATTTGTGGGAAAAAAAGGACGCCAATTTTGTTTTGGAGCCACGTTGCACGACCGCGCAATTGTCAGTTAAAGCAATGCAGTGCCGAATCACAAAAAGTGCTCTGGTCATTGGGCAGCAATATGGTTTGGGGGTTAAGTAGTTAAGAGCTAAAAACTTCAAGCAAAAAAAAGCTCAGGAGTGAAAGGTGGCCTTAGGATAAATAAAAAAAGTACGCAATTGAGTAGTAACCTGATATTACAAAAAAAAAAGATAAAGTAAATGGCATATGAAGAAAACAAAAAATTGTGATGTGAATAAGTCATTTAAAGTTCCAGATTTTCTTTAGGTTTAATAAATGTACTTCTGTTTACAAAGTAAGCAACTTGTATTGTTTCTGTTTTCTCAGAGGTGTCGTTATGACTCTTGTAGCTGTAAAGACAGTGAGAAGTGTATGTGCGCCGCACTCTCCTCCTATGTCACGGCCTGCGCTGAAAAAGGGATCATCATGTGGGGATGGAGGAAGGGCATTTGTGGTAAGTGCTTTTTTGCCAGTATGTAATATTAATTAAGCAGACTGATTGTAAGAGATGTTTTTTTCTTGGCATATAGTTCATACGTTTAGTGTCCCTGTGTACCCTATCACTTAAAAATAACACATTAGAGTGTATGTTGGGCCGAACTATTTTGGATAAATTGGGAAAGGATTAGAATCACTGTCTAATTTTTACTGCTATCATGGGCTCCGCTAGGGAGAAGCACCCTCCCTGTCCTGCTGGAAATTGTTTCACCCAGACAGGAAGTAATAGAAAATGTGCAGCAATGACACAAAGAGCAATACAAATTAGCCTATCCCTACTTCACAATAAAATAAAAATAAAACATTGTTGTATATCTCTGTGTTGCTGTTGAAGAGTTTCCCTCACTTTCTGTCTTGACATTATAAGCAGGAGAACAAGGGTGGGAAATCTCACTGTCTAGGAACTCGACGAGAAACAAGTTCTCTTTTTTTACTCGTCGGGAGTCTCAATTTCCTCGTCGTGTTCCTCTTCTGGCTGGTTTTCGATGAGAAACATGTTTGTGTGTATGCTCAGAATAAAGTATGAGATGGGAGCGCACCTTCGGTAAAAGTAGTGTTCGTAATGGAGATAGCACATTTGTCACGCTGTAACAGACTGAAAAGTGCAAATCGTCTCTTACCAAACTTTTACTTAACAAGCAGTAACATGAGATTAGCAAAAGCAGCCCCAAGGGGTGGTCCCAGTGGAATCGAACTTCCTCTGCTGTCATATGTGTTGAAGTCACCGCATTTGAGAACAACGAGATTTTGTCTTGACAGTGTGTACGCAAATACAGCTTGTCAAGTTTCTCGACAAGCCCAACAAGGAACTCGACGAGGAAAATGATGTGTCTGAAATGACGAGTTCCTCGGTCGTGTGTACGAGGTCTAAGACTGGATTCACATCTAGGCATTTTTAATGCTTTTTGCACTTTGCAGATTTGCACTGCAGTCCATATACCATGGTTTCCTATGAATCACGTTCTGTGGGGCAAATCTGCAAAATGCCATAAAGGAGTATTATTTCATGTTAAAATGTGCCATTGTTCCAAATAAAGCTAACTAGTAACTACCAAGACTTAACATGTGGCTGGGACTTTATAGGCACCTACAAGTTAAACAGATGCTAATGAAATTCTAAAACCACAAACAATCTTTATTTAGACAAACATTAACAAAAAGTCATGGCTGATCAAAGTTCAATTTGTGTAGTCCTTGGAGAATAGCTTATACAATGCTTTACCATTATTTTGCTCACCATATTGAAGGGATTGTAAAGGTACAATTTTTTTCCCCTAAATAGCTTCCTTTACCTTAGTGCAGTCCTCCTTCACTTACCTCATCCTTCGATTTTGATTTTAAATGTCCTTATTTCTTCTGAGAAATCCTCACTTCCTGTTCTTCTGTCTGTAACTCCACACAGTAATGCAAGGCTTTCTCCCTGGAGTGTTGTGCTCGCCCCCTCCCTTGGACTACTGGAGAGCCAGGACGCTCTCTACGTTGCAGATAGAGAAATGAGCTGTGTGTTAGTGGCAACATCTAGCCTGCCATCCAACATTTGTTGACCGAAAGTTGGACAATTGTCTGAAGGAGCGTTGTAACAGGCAGATTTTAGGCCAACAATCGGATCATGTGTACGTGGCTTTAGGGGTTGATTTAGTAAAACTTGAGAGTACAACATTTGGTGCAGCTGTGCATTGTGGTTTTAGAATTTTGTAGCATTTGTTTAAATTTTAGGTGCCTATAAAGCCCCAGCCACATGTTTGTTCTTTGTAGTTAGCAGCAAAAATCAGACAGCGGTTTATATCAGAGGTTATATTCCTTTTCCATTCCTTCCTAAGGTTTAAAAAAAAAAAAACTGTGGCATACACTTTTTAGGTTTTGCATATCATGATATTGAAATATATTTTAACAATTTACATTTACATTTACATTTCCTAATTTACATTTTTTAAGTACACTATTTAGATGTAACTGAGAAACAAAGTATTTTATGTTCATTAAATACTTAAAAGACAATGTGAAATTTCTCTTTTGTAGACAAGTACATCGATTCTTGCCCGTCTACCCAAATCTATCTATATAACCTGACCACATGCCAGCCAACCTGCCGTTCCCTGGCAGAAGGTGAGAAAGCCTGTGCCAGTGGGTTTACTGCAGTTGATGGCTGTGGCTGTCCAGATGGAGAGTTTCTGAATGCGAAGGACCAGTGTGTACCCATATCTCAGTGCACATGCTACAATGATGGCTCATACGTGAACCCACTGGAGTCCATCAATAAACTAAATGAACGTTGGTAAGTACAATGATACAATCTAATAGTGGCCAGCTGGCCATAAACTTGTGGCATCAGTCAATCGTTTGATTTTATTAGGTTACTCAGGGCAGAATAATCAAATCACATGGTTAATAAAAAAAAAATGCAGTTTTGGAAGACATGTTTCATATTTAAAAATCTGCACATTCTATATTGTAGCGCTGCGCTTTGGAGAGGGGCGGGGTGTTCTGGTTCAGGCTCCCAGCAGCTCGATCCAGGGATTTATCGGATCCCGACTTTGTGGTTTGAGACTTCAGCCCGCTCTCTGCTGCAAACGGGTCACAAAATGAGTGTAAAACTAACTGCACCCCTGTGATTCATAGAAGTACAGCCAAACAAGCTTTGGCTGTACTTCTACTTTAAAATGGTTGTATACCGCTGGAAATTGTATTTTATTTTTTCTTCCTGCAAAGAGCATATATTTTTAATAACCCAAGTTAACCAGTGAAGGTTAACCTTCAATCCTCCAAATGTCAACATTGATTGGTAGCTAACATGGTACAACACTCTGCTACAGCTGTAATGTTTCAATCCTACAACTACATACATTAAAGTCATTGTAAAGGTTTGAATAATAAAAAAAAAAATAACAAACATGTCATACTTACCTCCACTGTGCAGGTCGTTTTGCACAGAGTGGCCCCGATCCTCATCTTCTGGGGTCCCCCAGCGACTGTCTCAGCTCCTCCCCGCCTCATATAACCCCCTCTGGGAAGCGCTTTCCCAAGGGGATTACCTTGCGGGCGCACTCCCAAGTCCTGCATTTGCACCCATAGACATGAATGCCGGACTTGGCCCCACCCCCGAGCACCTGCATCATTGGATTTGATTGACAGCAGTGGGAGCCAATAGCTGCGCTGCTATCAATCTATCCAAGAAGACCACGCCGGGATCCAGCACGTTCTCAAAGCTGGACTTTCGAGGGCTCAGGTAAGTAAACCGGGGGGGCTGGGTGGCCTGTAATTATCAGATGTTTTTTCACCTTAATGCACAGGATGCATTAAGGTGAAAAAAAAGGAAGGTTTACAACCCCTTTAAGAATGATTATGCCATACATCGATATCCATGACCAGGGCTTTTTTCAGCTGGAACGTGGGGGAATGTACGCCCGGAACCTCCAGCACAGAATGTATGTAATGGCAAGTGGTTCTATTGTATGCTGGAGGGAATATGGTCGCTGGGGAGTCTATTGTTGTGGGAGGTCTAGTGTTGCTGGGGAGGTTTATTGTTGCTGAAATTAATCTACTGTTGAGGGAGGGGTCTGTTGTTGCTGACGGTTGGGAGATCTATTATTACTAGTGGGGGTCTATTGTTCCTGGGGTGGGGTATTTTTTTGTGGTGGCTATATTGTTTCTGGGTGTATATTATTGATTGGAGGGAGGTAGGTTTTCTATTGTTTGCTGAAGGGGATCTATTTTATTGCTTTTCTTGTTATCAGTATCAAATTCTATACAAATTACTTGGTTCTGTATTCTCTAAAAAGGGATAGTACTGGGAGGTAGGTAGGGGGTGAAAACCAGGGTCGGTACTTAGAGGTGTATAGGGGGTGGAGACAAGGGGTGATTCGAAAGGAGGGAGTACCTGCACCTATTCCCTGTGAAAAAAAAGCCCTATCCATGACTAAGCACATAAAATGGTAATGGAGTATGTCTCTTACTTTTTTTTCTTCTCATTTTGTCAACTAGCACTTGCCTTGATGGGAAACTTGTTTGCAGTTCTATCGTCACTAAAGGTAAAGAAGTTTACATATTTTTTTTTTATTTTGTCTTTTTCATCACAGATGGATAAATCATGATCCGGTTATTTTGCGTTTATGCCTCGTACACACAACCGGGTTTCCCTATGGGAAAACTGCGAGGAGAGCTTTTGGCTGGGAATCCCGGATGTGTGTATGCTCCTCACAGATTTTCTGATGGGAAAACTGTCCAAAAACTGCCGGACTAAAAAAAGAGAACCGGCTGACTTTTCCCCAGCAGTTTTTGGCAGTTTTCCTATGGAAAAAACTGTGATGAAGCATACACATGGTCAGGATTCCTGACCAAAGCTCTCATCTGAGTTTTCCTGATGGGAAAACCTCTCGTGTGTACGGGGAAAAAGTTACCGAGCAGGCTCTAGGTTTTCTCCCTGGGATTTCCGATGGATCTTTTTCTCTTATCGTCTATGGACGACCTGAATAAAGCCCACCCTCTTTGCTGCGCTGACCGGGGGTTACCCAGGGGACTCACCAAACACAGGAGGAGACTGGTCCTCTCCTGAGAACAGGAACATAACACACTTGTCAAGATTTAAGGAGCTGTGTCTATCCATGGATGACATAGAAAAGTATTTTACGGTGAGCACAAAAAATCCTATTTTCTCTTATCGTCCATGGACAGACACAGCTCCTTAAATCTTGACAAGTGGGTTACTTTCCTGTTCACAGGAGAGGACCAGTCTCCTCCTGCGTTTGGTGAGTCCCCTGGGTAACCCCCGGTCAGCGGAGCAAAGAGGGTGGGCTTTATTCAGGTCAAGATTTAAGGAGCTGTGTCCGTCCATGGACGACAGAGAAAAGGATTTTGCGGTGAGTCCAAAAAATCCTATTTTTTCATCAGGAAACCCGGTCGTGTGTACGAGGCATAAGACTTAGTGCCTCTGTTGTAAAAAAAAAAACTGCTTAGTTACACTTTTTGAGCCAGATTGCAACAATGAGCTAAAGGGTGCATAACAGAGTGGGCTGAAGGAGGGAAATAACAGGTATTGGTTTATGAACAGGAAGGGTTTTGAGCATTGTGGAACTAGAGGATAACATTCATTTTGTTGTACCCAAGCTTACTTCTGATGCCTTGTACACATGACCGGTTTTCACGACGAGAAAAACTGAAATTTTTTATATTGGTCGTGTGGATGCTCCCTAGCAGTTTTTTTGATGAAAAACTGCCCGCAAAAAAATTGAAATCAGCTCTCTTTTTTGGATTGGATTGGAATAAATGCTTAGGGCTCATTTCTACTGGCGTTTTTACAGACACTTTTCTGAGCGTTTTTTGCAGCTTAAAAACGCCTGTCTATGTTAGTCTATGGCATCATGCCCACCATGATGTTTTTGAGCTGTAGATGGCTAAGCTGCAAAAAAAACGCGGGACCAGTGCGTTCTGACGCTCCAGCAATAGAGCTGTAAAAATGCCAGACATTAAAAAACGCTCAAAAACGCGCACAAACGCTCAAAAACGCGGCCGCGCCATTTTTAAAGCTCCAGCTCCAAAAAATTTTTTTTTTTTTTCTAAAATAAACATGGACAGGCGTTTTTAAGCTGTAAAAAATGTGGCTGTAAAAACGCCAATGGAAATGAAGCCTTATAGAGCACCGAATGCGAGCTGTGAAACTCGCGTCTAAGCGCTTACCAACAATCTGGGGGTATCTAGTTCCCAGGAGCAAAGAGAAGAGACTAGGACATCTAAGTAAAAGAAGGGAACAAGCAAGAAGTAAACAGAAATATAACAAGAAGGGAGGGGACACAGGGAGTCTATCCCTACTCCCTGACCATGGGCTGCAGCCTGGGATTAAGGCAGCGTCCTGCTAAGAGCTTGGATGGCCGTTTCCCGTTGTGTTTCCCATCAGTCTTTTTCTCGTCACAAAAAACGGTCGTGTGTATGCTTTTCCAAGGGGGGAAAAAACGCGCATTCTCAGAATCAAGTTTGCAGCCAAAAAGCAGCCCAAACAAAGGGTGGCGCCATTTGAAAAGAACTTCCCATTTATAGTCCCGTCATACGTGTTGAACGTCACCGCGCTTTGATGGGACTTTTTTTGCATGAAAGTGTATGCAAGGAGAGGAATCACGTCAGGAAAAACATTTATTTTCAGTTTATTTTCCTGCCGAGAAAAATGGTCGTGTGTACGAGTCATGAGGCTCAGCCCCACCCAGGACAAGTTATTTTAGATATGAGGCTAATGTGAGGTTTCTTTTCAGTTTGTTCCAAAGGAAAAGTCTACTATGACTGTAACAACCAAACAAACCCCCCCAAACAAAGGAGTTGCAAGACACTTGCCATTGACAATGTAAGTGTATCTTTTATGCATTTTGGGAGTGTATATATTAGGATTGTATACTGAGGCCCAGATTCACGTACATCGGCGCATTATCGGTCCGGCGTAGCGCACCGCCATTACGTTAGACTTGCGCCATCTAGCCGCGTAATCCCCCGATTCACGTAGCTTTTGCGCAGGAAATTGCGCAAGCGTAAGATTTTTTTCCTGAGGCGTAAGGAGGAGTAATACAAATTGGGAGGGACGTGGGCGTGTTACATTGAAATGAGCCGTGACCCCATGCAAATGAAGGGCCGGCCGGCTCGCGCATGCGCGCGTGAAGGAGACCATGTCAGCTCCGCTGTGCGCATGCTCACAACTCGGGAGAGGCGCAATCAGTGAAATTGGAAATGGACTAGGGCAACGTTGTGAACTACGCAGACAGCATAAATAGACACACACAAACGCACTTGCATTGCAAAAGTACATCCCTTTGTGTCCCTTCCCATTTAACCAAGTGCTTTTGTTCCTGTTGTTCGTTGCAGTGTGTCTTGTAGTTGTCAGATTAGTGTTCTGTGTGATCAAGTTCTTGTTGGTATATTTGTGAAAGTGTTTTTTGATAAGTGTTTGAGAGACTGTTTGTTTGATTGATATATTTCTGAGTGTTTGTTTTCTTGCTTTATTTTTTATTTTTTATTTTTTTGCTGACATTTTTGGCATTTTTAATTTATTTTTTTGCTGACATTTTTTTTAAATTTTGGGTTGTGCATGCTGTTTGAATGTGGGGGTGACATTCCTGCTGGAAAAGGGGTGTCATCCTCAATTTTGGTGGAGAAGGGTTCCCCAGGACCAGGGAGAAGTGATTCCCAGGTCCGTGTGAATGGTGTATGAATGTACAGTGACATAATTGGAGCCTTGACGTGGCGTTACTGCTCACCAGTCGTGCATGGTGGACTGGTGCCAATCCAATTTGATGAGGATGTGGGGTGTGTGTGCTAGGGACCACAGTGGTGTGCATGCATGCATTCTCATTGTGCCATGATTAATGTGTGTGTTTAAAGTGCAAAGATGCCCAATATGAGCTGTCTCCTGACTGCTCTTCCCTCAGAAGACAGGGTATCCTCGGTTAGGGGGGGATTGTCTGGTTGGGGGGTCAGGTCATCACGTAGCTCAACCTGCAGGCCCTTCCTCACTGCGAGATTGTGCAGCATGCAACATGCAACGATGATATGGCACACGAAGTTTGGGGAATACAACAGTGTACCCCCAGACTTATCCAGGCATCGGAAACGTGACTTCAGGAGGCCAAAGGTGCGCTCCACCACTGCTCGGGTTTTGATGTGTGCTTGATTGTATCTTTCCTCTCCTGGGGTTTGGGGGTTCCGGATAGGAGTCATGAGATGGGGTCCCAGTGCATATGCAGAGTCACCTGGAAGGGAAAAGACAGGAGAATGTTAGTCATGCATGTGCCACTTGTGAGGTGTGCATCACGGGAGGGGATAGTCATGCCTGACTCCCATGTCACTCACCAACCAGCCAGGTGTTCCCATACACGTTCTGATAGAATTCCATTCGGATGTGGCATTGATTGTAGATGTAGCTGTCATGGGTGGATCCGGGGTGTTTGGCACGGACGTGCCATATGAGTCCTTGGGCATCAACTATCACCTGTACGTTGATGGAGTGCCAATTCTTCAGATTGCGGTACATGTGCTCTGTGTCATGGGGGGGCTGGAGTGCCACATGTGTGCAATCAATGGCCCCGATGGTGCGTGGGAATCTGGCAATTCTGTAGAAATCTGTCATTGCCTTCAGCCGCAGGTCCTCAGTGGTGGGTTTGATGATTAGGTTGGCCAAGCGTGTGAGGATTGCTGGGACAACCTGGTGCACACATCTGCATATGGTGGATTGTGACATCCCAGCCACCACTCCACTTGTACGCTGAAAAGAGCCACTGGCAAGGAAATGGAGTGTTGCCAGTACCTTGACCAGTGGCTGCACTGGATGTGAGCGTTGTGTTGGGCTGGTGATGTCCTCCTGCAGGGTTGTGGTTAATTCCAGGATGGCATGAGGGGGGAATCTGAAGATGCGATACACCTCAGAATCACTCATGCCAAAGAGGTCTATGCGTGTGCGGTATACCCTCTCCCGTGCCATCCTCCGTGCCCTCCTCCTTCTTTGGTCATCTAAATTCACTAGTGCAGCTATGAGCGACGATGCCCCTGGCATGTTGGCAGTCAAATTGTAGTGCAACACGTGTGTGTGGTCTGCTCCTCAGTAACGGTGTTGCTTTCTGTGAGATGTAGACGTTTTTTCAAATATTAGACCAGCTTTTATGTGCTCTAACTTTAGACAGGACATTTTGCTGTTGCGCACATCGCGTAGCCTGCGCAGCAACTGCGTTTTTTTGTGGATCCCCGCAACTCCCTCATTAGCATATTTGACTAGCAAATCAATGGTGTGTCTAGCGCATTTTTGCGCGGACGAATGCGTCTGTCTAACGAAATTATGCCGGACCAAAAAAAGTAGATTTCTGGCGTAAATCGTTTTCTGAATCACGCGCATCTAAACGCACGCGCACATTTAGACTTACGCACGCGCAACACCATTTGCGCAGGCGTAATCGCTCTGTGAATCTGGGCCTGAGTGTTTAAATAATGAATTTTATATTTTATTACCTTTATTTGGCATTATAGTTTCCAACAGCATGTCTCTCAGGGTGTGTTTGCCCCAATGGACTTCTAGATGATGGGGCTGGTGGATGTGTTCCTGAGGAAGATTGCCCATGTAGCTACAAACAAGATATTCATCCCAGTGGGACCAAGATCAATGAGGACTGTAATACATGGTAAGCATTTCTTTAAATGTGTCCTTTACAACTCTTCTTTGACGATTTATACACTGTTAAATTATACAGTACATTTACATAGGACTCTTTAGCTGCAATTAACATATACATACTATAAAATGCAACATACCAGAACAGAATCTTTTACAAAAAGCCTTAAAATTACATATGAAAAATCAGAAAAGTATTTGTGCAATAATATCTGTCAATATCCCAGCAAATTACACTTTACACCCTGTAATAACCTCTGAACCCACTGCTGCTACTTTTGGTTATACAAATAATTATTATTTCCATTCATTTAGAAATTATTATTCCTGCAGTTGGATAATGCCGCGTACACATGATCACTTTTTGTGATGAAAAAAAAACGTCATTTTATCTCACGAAACAAAACGACGTTTTTCAAACTTCATTTTAAAAAACGACGTTGCGTACACACCATCGTTTTTCCAAAAAGCTCTAGCAAAGCGCGGTGACGTACACCACGTTCAACGGCACTCTGTTCCATTGAAGCTCCGTCTCATAACTTGCTTCAGAGCATGCGCGGGGTTAAAAACGTTGTTTTAAACATCATTTTGCCCACACACCATCACTTTTTATGACACAAAAAACAACATTTTGAAAGACGACAAAAAAAATTCAAGCATGTTGGAAATTTTTTTTTGTCATTTTTCAGAAGACATAAAACAACGTTTTGCCCACACACGATCATTTTAAATGAAGTTTTTTAAAGCGTTGTTTTTTTTCATCACAAAAAGTGATCGTGTGTACACGGCATAAGGGTAATTTTCAAAGTATGTCCAGATCACAGATCCATTGATAAAATAAGGGAATGACCATTCAGAAGTGGGGGTTCTCTATATACAGCTGATAAATGGAGAAGGAAACGGGGGGGGGGCTCTCAAACCCCTGATGAACTAGAAGTGGAACCTGCCAAATTCTTACATCTTTAAAACTCTACTGGTGAGAGCTCTGTCTTTCAGCTCCTCTGTCTGTATATATGCCTTATGAGGGGCTCTTTTTTTCCATGTAAAAATTCTAATTTACTCTGGTTGTAAACCCTTACATATACCCAGTGAAGCAACAGGCATCAGGTGATACACAGAATTAAAACAAATTCTCCTACATATATTGTACCTGTTTACCTGTCTTCTCTACAGCTGTTCAAAGTCCCAAATTTATAAAGCTTGGTTGAGCTGTCCAAAATGGGGGCAGAGAGCTGAAGTTGCACTCTGCAGAGCTCAGTGAGGAGAGTTCTGAGAGCTGACTGGAGAGAAGGAACACACCCACCTTCACACAGCATACTTGAACAGAACTGAGTCTGTTAATCAGCTGGAACTCCCTCCCCGTCACCTCTTTTCTATTGGTGTCAGGAAAACTTGTCATAAGTAACTCATGCAAATAGCAGAGGAACAAAGCAGCATGCACAAATTACACTTAGTGCTTTTAATTGAGACAAGTACACCCTGTAGAGGGATATGCATTGTTCATATTCAATGTCTGAAGTTTACAACCACTTTATTCTATATTATGGAGTTTTCATCAGAAGGTGCTGGGACACACGCGGGTGGGCAAAAACAGCTTGTTGTTGAAGTATCCAAGACATAAGAAGCCAGAAGATGATTCAGTTGACTGCACTTTTAGTATTTATTCACACCTATGCATCCCCCCTGTAGTGTTTTTAACTGAAATCAATAAAAATACATTAAAGTGATTGTAAACCCTGAAGCCCCATACACACTATCAGTTTTCCTGCAGGTTTTTCTCTTCAGGTTTACCAAAACCATGTAGTGCAAGGGCCTGCCTGATTGCATACGAATTGAAACTCTTAAGATTTGACCTCATATTAGAGAAAAACCTGCAGGAAAACTGAGGCCGCGTACACACGATCGAATTTAGCTGCTGGAAACGGTCCGACGGACCGTTTCAGCAGACAAATTCGATCATGTGTACGGGCGGACAGACAGGTTTTTCCAGCAGACAAAATTTAAAGCATGTTTTAAAATCTGTCTGCTGGGAACCCGTCTGTCCGACATGTCCGCTGGTTAGTACACTAACGCACATGCGTCGAATGGATTTGACGCATGCGTGGAAGTTTTTTACTTCCTGGTGTGGTGACGTGGCGGCGTCAACGTCACCGCCACGTCACCGCGCTGTCTGCCGGCGGGGATTTTGGTTTGATCGCGTGTACACGATCAAACCAAAATAGCCCAGCAGACAAATCCAATCAAATCGGTCTGTCAGACCGAATTGATCGGATTTATTTAGTCGTGTGTACGCGGCCTGATAGTATGTATGGGGCTTAACAGGTGTAAAAAAGGGGTAATACTGCGCTAATAGTATTTGTGAAAATTAATTGGTAATTCTACAAAGTAGTAAAGAAAATTAATGAAAAATAATAACAGTGAGCTGCAACACAAATAGAACATGTGATATCATGTGATAATGGTAGAAGGAAGAATAATTATAGTTGCGCTAGATACATACATACATATATATATGAAAATATATATAAAAAGTAAATACCACCATTAAGTGAAAATTACTCTATACATAAAATAAACAGATATAGTATATTGACAACACTGAAAATACCTGTATATCCAAAATTAATAAACATAAATGAAATAAAACTAGAAATATTGGAAGAAAAATAAAAGAACTCAGTCCCAAGTACGTAAAAAACGTGATGAGTGACCTTATTGAACAAACATAAATGTCCCAATAAAAAATGTGTTGAAACACCAATGAATTTTGAAGAATGATAATCCAAATTCCACAAGAAAGCTGGTTGAAAAGGTGTCAGGATAGGCAGTAAGACTATTGGGAACCTCCACCACACTGATGAAATCTCTGGTGTGTCACACACATAGATAGGGGGGACCCTTACTAGATGAGTAGGACCTCGATAGTAAAGGTCATGAAAGCCTGAGCAGATAGAAACCTCTGCAACGGTTATACGGAGAGCCGGATAGTCCACGCGCCAAACTCCTCAGAATCTCCTCCACATTTACTGCTGTAGGTGGACTTGCAGCTGTGGTTCCACAAGCTTGTTCAATAATGGTACAAAATCATACAGTTCACATTAATGTGAATATCTTTAGATCTGCATAAACTGACTATGGGGTCAATTCACAAAGCTTTATTTTCAGATTGCGGGTGTTATTTTAACGATTTTGCACGTTATTGAAGCTAGTTCAATTCACTAAACGATTTAACGCTTTGAAAAATCATCAAATAACGTTTCACTACACAGAACCGATATTTTAAGGTGTGGATCCTTATTTAAAGATTCGATCCTTATTTTAAAGAGTCAAATCGTTATTTTAAAGAGTCAAATCGTTAAATATGTACAGAAGTGCAATTCACAAAGATTTTTTTGACAGTTATCGATCGTTAATTTAACAGCTCCCTTAGGGTGGCGTTATGACATTTCCCAGGCGATATTTTGTTGTTAGAGGAAGCTTTTGGCGATTTTTGTAGTGTAGTGAAGTTTTTAGTAGTGTTGGGCAAGCTAGAACCGTGCTCTATTTGAACTTAAAATTATCCAGAGGCGGAGAAGAACACGTTAGAATGTTGTTCAGATTTATAAACGTGTATTCCATTCACATACTATTTTGGATGACTTTTCTGAAACCCAGGTGATAGCTAAATTCCGATTATCATCTCCCATGATTTATTCTCTGTATGAGAAAATAGACATGGCTTTAGAAAAACACACACTAGAAGTTTTGCACATCACATGCTCAATCTCCACGTGTTTATGGGACTTTAAAATAACTCTTGAGTAGTTAGCATAACGATTGGATAAAGAGTCAGTTGAAAACCATAACGACTATGTTGAATAACGATTATAGCTTTCGTGAATACCATGTTTGCTAGCGTTAAATAAGGAGTGCTAATTTAACAACTGAAGAAAACCAATAACGTTTCTCTTTGTGAATTGACCCCTATCTGTCTTCTGATCATTAATTCACAGCATTTGTCAGAGTGGACGTTGGACTTGCACCGATAATGTGTGTTATAGGACATGTTCAATCTATGGAAGTGGTCATTACATCACCTTTGATAAGAAATTGTATGACTTTGATGGGAAATGTGAGTTTGTAGCTGCCACGGTAAGTGACCCTTTAGTTATTTTACCTGTGCATTGTTTATCCACTTAAGACCCGGACCAATACGCTGGCAAATGACCCAAGGGGTTTTTGCGATTCGGCACTGCGTCGCTTTAACAGACAATTGCGCGGTCGTGCGACGTGGCTCCCAAACAAAATTTGCGTCCTTTTTTTCCCACAAATAGAGCTTTCTTTTGGTGGTATTTGATCACCTCTGCGGTTTTTATTTTTTGCGCTATAAACAAAAATAGAGCGACAATTTAAAAAAAATGCAGTATTTTTTACTTTTTGCTATAATAAATATCCCCCAAAAATACATAAAAAAACATTTTTTTTCCTCAGTTTAGGCCGATACGTATTCTTCTACATATTTTTGGTAAAAAAAATCGCAATAAGCGTTTATCGGTTGGTTTTCGCAAAATTTATAGCGTTTACAAAATAAGGGATAGTTTTATTGCATTTTTATTAATTATTTTTTTTTTTACTACTAATAGCGGCGATCAGCGATTTTTTTCGTGACTGCGACAATATGGCGGACACTTCGGACAATTTTGACACATTTTTGGGACAATTGTCATTTTCACAGCAAAAAATGCATTTAAATTGCATTGTTTACTGTGGAAATGACAGTTGCAGTTTGGGAGTTAACCACAGGTGGCGCTGTAGGGAATGTGTGCCCTAATGTGTGTGCGAATCCCGCGGTCCCGGTCCTGGAGCTTCGGACCGGGTCGCGGGCGCGCGCCTGCGGGCGCGCGCCCGCGACCCACGGCTGGGTACTAAAACCAACGTATATATACTTTGATGTGCCCAGCCGTGCCATTCTGCCGACGTAAATGTGCAGTAGGCGGTCCTTAAGTGGTTAAATATGATGTAGTTCAGCTGGTTTATAAAAACAAATACCAGCGTCCAATTTTGTGTCCTCGCTGTGTGATGTACATATTTTATCTAAGCTTTTTATAATTTTATATTCAACTAAAGCCTCATACACACGATCAGACTTCAAACAAACTTTTTTGTGGATTTTTGTTTGAAGGGCGTTGGCCGGGAATACCCATAACATACACACGGCAGGACTTTTCTGCAAACTTTACTGCCACCCTTTGGTCAACTTCTGCTATTGTTGGTTGATTTTAACATTGGTTCTGGGCATGCGTGTTTGTACTTCGGACCAAAGTTCGATGGATTTCTGTATACCCGATAGGACTTTGCACCGTAGAACTTTTGTTGCCGAAAAGTTTGTCTGTTTGCAGAGCCAACTTTTGTCCGATGAAAACTGAAAAAGTTTGTCCGATGGAGCGAACACACGGTCAGATTTTTTTGAAAACTTGATCATTTTGAAGTTTGTTGTCAAAAAGTCCAACCGTGTGTATGGGGCTTAACTCTTTTTACACTTAATGGCAGTATCCTTCAGATTTAAAGCGCATTAAAAAAGAAAGTAAAAAAAATACTTTTTTTTTAGAAATTTACTTTTAAACTTCATTCAGATGCTGTCCACTGCAGTAATTCTGTTCCACCACTAAGGCCTCGTACACACGACCGAGGAACTCGTCGAAAACACACATCGTTTTCCTCGACAAGTTCCTTGTTAGGCTTGTCGAGAAACTTGAACACTGTCAAGACCAAATCTCCTCGTTCTTAAACTCGGTGACTTCAACACATACAACGGCAGGAGAAGTTTGATTCCACTGGCACAAACCTTGGGGGTGCTTTTGCTAATCTCATGTTACTGCGTGTTAGGTAAAAGTTTGGTAAGAGACATTTGCACTTTTCAGTCTGTTACAGCGTGACAAATGTGCTATTTCCATTACAAACGCTACTTTTACCGAAGGTGCGCGGGTTTCTAAGCATACACACCAACGTGTTTCTCGTTGGAAAACCAGCCCGACGAGGAACACGATGACTCCCGTCGAGGAAAAAGAGAACTTGCTCTCTTTTTTCCTCGTCGAGTTCCTTCGACAGTTTACTTGATGAAAAGCATACACGCGACCGTTTTCCTTGCGCAAAAAAGCTCTCACACCAAGTTTCTTGATGGATTCTGTCGAGGAAACTGGTTGTGTGTACCCGACCTAAGTGGTACTCCTCTTCTAAATGAAAGGATAGCCAGCATACTTTACCCTGCTTCCTCTAAGCCCAGCATGTCAAGGTCCTGCCTCGTGGAGGCTTAAAATAAGCTGTACCTTTTTTTGGCCGCACCTAAATCCATGCTCTCTAACGATTGAAAAAGCATGCATGTTAGCAAGGTGCATGGGGGTACCATTAATAATTAATAAATTCATGTACTTTAACACCTCAGATCAGCCTCAATTCATGCACTTAAAGACACCAGATCAATCCCAATTCAGTTTTAATACTGCTTTAAGAGTAATGAAGTTGTTTAATTGACATAATCTCTAGGGCAGGCAACCAGGGTTACCCCCATCATCACAGACAGTGTTGACAGGGGAATACATCCTGCTTAGCCACTGTGTTCCCCCAGCAGGGGGCAGAGGAAGTCGCCCCCACCAGGAGAACACTGTAATTATTGCTAGCAGCTTTAACAGCTGCTAGCAATAATTGTGTGTAAGATCCGGCAGTCTGGTTGTGC
The DNA here is from genome assembly GCA_029574335.1 of Rana kukunoris. Classification (NCBI taxonomy): domain Eukaryota; kingdom Metazoa; phylum Chordata; class Amphibia; order Anura; family Ranidae; genus Rana; species Rana kukunoris. The sequence goes on along the minus strand of CM056059.1, from coordinate 216,677,665 downwards.
CCAAGTTAATCAATCAACTTGGATACATTCAGCCTGCCCGAGATTTGAACCATATATGACTGGCTTCAGCCAAGCCAAAATATCTTTTTTTAGATTTAGATTTATTTTGTGACATTTGTGTTTCTTTTTATAAATCCATTGGGCATCTGTTGTGACTGGGACAGGAAAGTACCAAGAGCAGTAAAAAAAAAAGATCATTCTGTTTCTCATTCTACTTAAAATGTGTTTTTTTCTGCATTTGATGGAGAGATTTCCCATCACTTCATGTCCTGAACTGAACTGAGGAGAAGCCTAAAAAAACTAAATCCCAGTTCACACTATGAACAGGGACATTTCTATGCAATTCCTATGTGATTTAAGCTTCTTCATTTTGAATGGGCTCAGATTGTACTGCATCACACCAACAGTAGTGTATGCACTACTTTTGGAAATGCACTAGAACTGGATTACGTGGTACTTGTGTGTGTGTCTGTGTTTGGGGTGTTGTTAACTTAAAGGAGTTGTAAAGGAAAAAAAAATTGCCTAAAATGAATGTCGACAGACAGAATAGTGTAATGATTCTGTTAAAAACGAGTAAATACCTATTAAATTCCTTCATCTATATCACCTCCGGCGTTCTAGTTTCTGCTCTCTCATTCACTGCCTGGTTTGCGGCACTCGTTCATGTAAGAACTACATTTCCCGGTATGTATTGCGTCACGCCCAGTAATTCACACCTCCTTGAAGTCTCTAACATGTAGAGAGCGTCCTGCCACCCAGATGTAGAAGGGGGCGAGCATGTCACTGACCACCGCAGTAAAGCCTCCCTTCACAGTGGTGAGTAACAATCAGACAAGCAGGAAGTGAACAGAACAGAGAAGAAATAGAGCAACTTCTGAGCAAAAACGAACAAAGAGGAAGTGAAAAGAGGAATGTCTGCAGGTAAAGGATGCTTATTATGAAAAAAATAAATAAAAATCCTTTACAACCCCTTTAACATTGACACTCACTGCAATGCATTTTAGCTGTGGTATAGGGAACGTGCACGGGTTACATTGTGTTCTAGTGTGAACCTAGCCTAAACAAGTTTTTAACACTTCTCTTCTCTGTCAAAAACTAAAAGAAAACACTGAAAAGTTAAAAGTGATTGTTCAAGATTGCTTGCAATAACAATGTATTTGCAGGATTACTGTGGTCCCAACCATTCCACTGGCACCTTCAGCATTGTCACAGAAAATGTCCCATGTGGCACAACAGGAGTTACATGTTCCAGAGCCATCAAGGCTTTTCTAGGGGTGAGTATCCTAGAATTCAATATCTTGGCTGGTCCTAGATAAGTGTAAATACATTTTACAGAAATGTTCCCCCAAATAACACTACAGATAACTTGATTGGGTCATTTGTATAACTAAGGAAAGCCTGTATCCAATGGAGTAGGGCAGGATTTCTCAACCAGGGTTCCTCCAGAGGTTGCTAGGGGTTCCTTGAGCAGTGAGAAATGACTGCCTGTTAGATAAGTTCCCACTGACACCATTGATCCTTTTAGCGATCTTTAGGAGGTAATTCTTCACAATGACCACAATTATTAGAAGCATTCTTCCCACTGACCCTCACACTAATATATCATGAGTTTTAGATATAGTCATTTTTAACCTCCCTGGCTGTATAATTATTTCTGATTTTAGGTGCTGAAAGCGGTACCATTATTTTGCATGGAAATTTGGCGTTTCGTATTGTAGGCCTGCAATTCTTAGGAATAAGTCACCTAAATCTGTCCAAACACGAGTCTAGTAGACATCCCGAGTATAATAAAACTTGAAACACAAAATCATAATTTATAATATAATAAATATATATAAATAATTATAACAAATCTATCCCTCAATTCTGTAAGTGATTCTAATTTATTATCGCTGTTTTCTAGCTGGTCTAAAACCACTTTTGACATAAAGGGACACGTTTTGGTTGATATGGACAAGTCCAGTTTCCAGACAGAAAGAACAGTTTTTATTATACAAAAGTGCATGTAGGACACTGGGCAGACCACTAGGGACAAAGGGGGTTTGTATTTTTTTCATACAGTACTGTAATCTAAAAGATTACAGTATACTGTATGTAATGTGTTTATTTACTTTTTTAAATTTGGCACCGATTTCCGCCCCGTGCGTCGTAACGTCGCAGGGAACGGAGCTCGGCAGCTCTCGGCACTGTGAATCAAGCAAGGAGGACACCGCTCGATCACACAGCGGGGAGGCATCACAGGATCCAAGGACAAGGTAAGTAACTTGTGCCTGTGGACAATGCGAGGCGGTCCCGTGTCTGGCTCGGAAAAAAACACAATGCTGGCGCACACAGGAACTACTATAATTTTAAATTGTCCTCAGTGCAGAGTCCTGTAAGCTATGAAAAGCTTTGTAATGAGTCACAGTTCTTTGATGAAAGGCAGCCTTGCGTGGGGAGCCGAAGCAATGCTCCAAGGACATGTAGATAAAAAACAAACAAAAGGACAGGCGCCAATAAATAAACTGCTGGACTTTAATGAAAAAGTAACATAAAAGCACTCACATAATGGTTGAAGTACACAGGCATAAGGTGAAGGTCTTCATGAATCGTCCAGACCAGCCGAGGATTGGTAGAGTCCCAGGGAAATCTTCATGCTGATGTCTGCTGTGCAGGAAGGACGAACAGCGCTGATTTCCGGGAGCGTGCTGGTGTTGTGTGCGAGCGTGTCAGCGAAGGAAGCTGGAACGCACTCTGGAACGCACGATGGGACGCTACGGTTGCGGCTTGGAAGGGGGGAATGATGTCATCACGCAGGACCTCAAGGATACCTTTTGTTTGTTTTTTATCTCCGTGTCTGGCTCAGGGTTACCGATTTTGGTCCTGAAATTCCCCCCCGAGCCAGACTCAGGAATACCGCTCAGGGGGTTAACAGGGGTTCTCTGAGACTGGAAAGTTCTTTCAAGGGTTCCTCTGTGTTGAAAAGGTTGAGAAGTAGGGTGTCCATACAGTTAGCCTACTGTATTTCTACTGACAATAAAAACGGGGTACTATTCCTCCCAACGACACCAACTATTTCTCCGCCTAATACCAAAGTTGGGCATTGTTTATTTCCACTGGGCACAATCTGACCCCCCTAAAGTTTGAAGGACAGTAAAATGTCTCTTTCTCTATAAAGTTTGGAGACCCCTGCTATACAGAGTACAGATGGCTCTCCCTCATATCCCATGGATTGAATCTACCATGTTTGTATCATATTTGTATTTGATTTTGGGGAGACATCTGCTCTTTACATTCTTGATTAGATAATGTCACACCAAATCTACTAATTATATAATATGCTTGCAAACTTAATAAAAGGCTGTTAAACAATCATTTATAATAACTAAACATTATTATTATTTTTTTTGGCTTATTTTAGAATAAAATACTTAAATTAGCAAATGAGAAATTGGAGGAAACTGCAAGAGAAGGTACAAAAAGTGTGAGATACCTGACCCGTGAGGTTGGTCTTTACCTGGTCATACAGGCAGACAATGGTATTCTTCTGATTTGGGACAAAAAGACCACCATATTCATCAAGATTTCCCCTGAATACAAGGTAAGAACTTTGTATACAATTTTTCTCACATTTTTCTCACAAGTTGTCCATATCATGCATAAAAAGGTGTTGCACTTTTGTTCCCACCTTGTTTGAACCAACCTAAACGACTGTATGTTCAGACCCGAAAACCTCTGAACCCTGATAAAATACCATTGCTGATCACTTTCTTCTTTAAAGCCCCTAAACTAACAATGGTAGCGGAATATAACTCACCCTTTCCCCAGTCTCCAACCATGAAAACGTCTTTCTTTTTGGGTAGTGAATGATTTCTGGAAGCAGAAGTGCTGGCCAGCAGATAGTAACTGTGAAACTAGAGAGTGCACAATCTGGTGCAGTTGTGCATGGTAGCCATAATTTCTTAAAGCGGAGGTTCATCCAAAGTGAACCTACGCTTTTTGGAACCCTCCCCCCTCCGGTGTCACATTTGACACCTTTCAGGGGGAAGGGGGTGCAGATACCTGTATAAAACAGGTATTTGCACCACTTCCTGGTATAGACTCCTGCGGGAGTCCGGCCCCTCCGCGTCACCCCCCCCTGTTGTGTTCTGGGAAACACTTGGCTCCCAGAACACAACGGGGACCAGTGGGAACGTCGCAGCGCAACTCCCTAATGCGCAGTAGGGAACTGGGTAGTGAAGCCGCAGCGCTTCGCTTCTGATTTCCTCACTGAGGATGTCGGTGGGGAAAGCCGAAAGCCGACGTTGCGTTCGACCTGGTGTATTTGTAGCTGCTGGCTTTTTAAAAAAAAATTCAGGTAAACCACCGCTTTAACTTCAGTTTGTTCAATTAAAGGGGTTGTAAAGGTTATATTTTTATTTTCTAAATAGGTTCCTTTAAGCTAGTGCATTGTTGCTTCACTAACCTTTTCCTTAACCACTTGTCATCTGCCCGCCGTCAATTGACGGCGGGCAGACGACTCCATTGTTCTGACATCACGTCATATGACGTGATGTCCCTTTAAAGCCGCGGGCGGGCGCGCGCGCGTCGCCGGCGGCGCGCGCGCGCGCACCCGCCGCTCCGCGGGGATCCCGTGCGAGTGCCCGGCGGCAACGATCGCCGCTGGGCACACGCGATTGCTCTGTAAGTGAGCTGGGACGTGCAGCTCTGTATGTAAACACAGAGCTGCACGTCCCTGTCAGGGAGAGAGGTGACAGATTGTGTTCCTTGTACATAGGGACACAATCGGTCACCTCCCCCAGTCACCCCCCCCTCCCCCAACAGTTAGAACACTCATAGGACACACATTTAACCCCTTCCCCGCCCCCTAGTGGTTAACCCCTTCACTGCCAGTCACATTTATACAGTAATCAATGCATATTTATAGCATTTTTTACTGTATAAATGTAAATGGTCCCAAAAATGTCAGAAAAGTGTCCGAAATGTCCGCCATAACGTCGCAGTCCCAATAAAAAAATCGCAGATCGCCGCCATTAATAGTAAAAAAAAAAAAAAAAAAAAAAATGCCATAAACTATCCCCTATTTTGTAAACGCTATAAATTTTGCGCAAACCAACCGATAAACGCTTATTGCATTTTTTTTTTACCAAAAATATGTAGAAGAATACGTATCGGCCTAAACTGAGGGAAAAAATATTTTTTTTATATATTTTTTGGGGTTATTTATTATAGCAAAAAGGAAAAAATATTGCATTTTTTTAAAAATTGACGCTCTATTTTTGTTTATAGCGCAAAAAATAAAAAATACCACCAAAAGAAAGCTCTATTTGTGGGAAAAAAAGGACGCCAATTTTGTTTGGGAGCCACGTCGCACGACCGCGCAATTGTCAGTTAAAGCGACGCAGTGCGGGAAGCTTATATTTTGTCTGGGCAGGAAGGGGGTGTAGGTGCACAGTAGGTAAGTGGTTAAATTTCCAATCTAAGGCCTCGTACACACGATGGAATTTTTCCGCTGGAAATGGTTCCGTGCCGTGGCGGCTTCAACGTCACCGCCACGTCACCGCGCTGTCTGCCGGCGGGGATTTTGATCCGATGGTGTGTACACGCCATCGGACCAAAATAGCCCGGCGGACATATCCGATGAAAACGGTCCGAGGACCGTTTGCATCGGATATGTTCGTCCGTGTGTACGAGGCCTAAATGTTTTTTTTCTTTGTTTTATTTGTCTGAATTTCTCACTTCCATGTTCCTCCTTGGTAAGCTGTTCTGGCTGACTAACCCCCATGGATGATGGGGACAAGCTTACAGAGAAGGAACAGGAAGTGAGAAATTCAGACAAAGAAAAAAAAACCTTTAGAAGGGAAATGGAAGGAAAAGGTAAGTAAACCAACAATGCACTAGCTCAAAGGAACCTATTTAGAAATTAAAAAAAAAAAACCTTTACAACCCCTTTAAGCTTTGTAAATAATAATAAAAAAAAAACTGAAAGCTGACCCCTGTGACTTTAACACTGTTAACACTTTACAAGACATTTTTCCACTTTGTAAGCCAACATATGCAACAAATGTAGTATTGTGTCAACAGATTCTTTTCAGACACACCTAATCAGAATTGGTGTTTAAATGTGTCAACCCATTTTTTGACTACTAACGGGAAATTCGCAAAGCATTGTTGATACATTTGATAAAATTAGTCTTCAGTTGTGCTCCTTGTATTCCAGATCTAGGTTTGAAAACCCAAAACAGAATCAACTTAACATGAACACACATACTCATCTCATGTATTTTTGCTTAACCACTTCAATACTCAGCCATAGACAATTGACGGCCTGGGATGGGATTTACCATCCTAAGTGGCCGTCAATTGACGGCCTGGGTATTGCAGGCGAATATCTGGATGATGCCTGCAGCCAGAGGCATCATCCAGATATCCTCTTCTTCAGCCGGCGATTCTGCACAAAGTAAGAACGATCATAGCGGCGGTTCCGCCGCTTGATCGTTCTTACAGGCCGCGGGAAGGGACACCCCCCCCCTCCCGCCGCCATCCGGTGCTTCTCCGGGCTTACCTGTACCTTCGGGGGCCCGGAGAACGAATCGTCGGCGGCGGCAGGAAGCATAGAGATGACTGGTGACCAGATGGTCACCAGTCATCTCTATGACCGTCGGAGGACCCGGGCGCGATCTGATGACGTCACGCCCGGGTCCCCGTATGTAAACAAAGCCGCGATTGCGGCTGTAAGTCACCATTCATGAGATCGGTGAATTTTTTTTCACCGATCTCATGGTTTCCAGCCTGGAGGTGAGATGTGAGGTCTTATTGACCCCACATCTCTCCATAAAGAGGACCTGTCACACACATTTCCTATTACAAGGGATGTTTACATTCCTTGTAATAGGAATAAAAGTGGAAAAAAAAAAAATGAAAAAAAGTGTAAAAATAAATAAAATATAAGTAAAAAAAAATAATAAAAGATAAAAAAAAAATGAAAACGCCCCTGTCCCCGATAGCTCGCGTGCAGAAGCGAACGCACACGCAAGTCCCGCCGACATATGTAAACGCCGTTTAAACCACACATGTGAGGTATCGCCGCGTGCGTTAGAGTGCCAGCAACTAATCTAGCACTAGATCTCCTCTGTAAATCTAAACTGTAACCTGTAAAAAATAAATAAAGCGTTGCCTATGGAGATTTTTAAGTACCGAAGTTTGGCGCCATTCCATGAGTGTGCGCATAATTAAAGCGTGACATGTTGGGTCTCTATTTACTCGGTGTAACATAATCTTTCACATAATACAAAAAAATTGGGCTAACTTTAGTGTTTTGTTATTTTTTTAATTCATAAAACAATTTTTTTTACAAAAAAAAGCGTTTGAAAAATAATTGCGTAAATACCGTGCAAGATAAAACTTTGGAATGACCGTCATTTTATTCCCTAGGGTGTCTGCTAAAAAAAACATATATAATGTTTGGGGGTACTGTGTAATTTTCTAGCAAAATAATGATGATTATTACATGTAGGAGAGAAGTGTCAGAATAGGCCCGGTATGGAGGTGGTATAAAAGCCTAGTATTGAAGCGGTTAACCACTTGCCGACCGCTGCATGCCAATATACGTCGGCAGAATGACAGCGGTAAGCAAATGGGCGTACCGGTACGTCCCCTTAAGAATCTGTGCGGCGGGCCATCCCATGAACCATGCCCGCTAGCGTCAAAAGTGTCCGATGTGTCCACCATAATGTCACGATAAATTCGCCACCATTACTAGTGAAAAAAAAAATATTAATAAAAATGCTGTAAAATTATCCCCTATTTTGTAGATGCTATAACTTTTGTGCAAGCCAATAGATAAACGCTTATTGCGATTTTTGTTTTTACTAAAAAATATGTAGAAGAATACGTATCGGCCTAAACGGAGGAAAAAAATGTGTTCTTTCATATATTTTTTGGGGATACTGCTCCGTACAATTCCATAGTCCACTAATCTACTCCCTGAATGCTTGCTCAATTTTGTTTGGGAGCCACGTCTAACGACCGCGCAATTGTCAGTTAAAGCGACGCAGTGCTGAATCGCCAAATCCTCCAGGGGTGAAGTGGTTAAATCAAGGCAAAATAGTAGAACATCCTATAGAGGATTAAAAGTGATGTTTAGAGTGTAATTAAAGTGTAATTAAAGCCAAAGCTTATTATTTAGTTTTAGTGTAAAGAAAGGAGAAAATCCTTAACTATCAAGTTGTTTTTCCTGGCTTAGTGCTCTTTAAGGTGGGCAACTGGGGGAGGATAAAATCGGGTGGCTGGTTTTAACACTTCCCAGCCATCCACCCGAGCTGTCCCAATACACCTGCACTGGGCTGTACAGTGCTGTTGCTGGGATCCTTTGCAGCCAATGCATTTTTAACTCGGGGTGGAGAATTTGACAGGCAGTACTACCTGTCAAACTCATCCATTGAGTTTAATGGTGCCGCAATGCAACTGCGTGCCATGCACGTGATTGTGACGTGATAGTGTCGTATTATATTAATAAATCAGGTGGCTAGAAGGTGTTATAATGCCTTCTCACCACCTGTTAAATGCCCTCACACAAAGACAGCAATAGAAAGCTGAAAAATTATCCAGTCCCATACCACTAAAATATCTGCCTTAACAAACACATTGAGAATATGTTAAAGATATTATTATTATTATTATTTTAGAAATATTATTACTGTGCACAAGATTTTGTGTCTATAAAAGGTATTTTTTCCTCCTTTAGGGCAAATTGTGTGGGTTGTGTGGAAACTTTGATGACAATTCCCAAAATGACTTTATGGCCAAGAACATGTTACAAGTCGTTAATGTGCTGGAATTTGGAAACAGCTGGAAGAGTGACGCTTCCTGTCCTGATGCAACAGAGGTGATCAACCCCTGCCATAAGAACCAACATCGCCAGGCCTGGGCTGAGAAGCAGTGTGGATTAATCAAAAGTGACGTCTTCAAAATCTGTCAGAGCAAGGTATAGTGATGAGACTTGAGTTTAGTAGAAAAGCTAACGATAAAAAATTTTTTTTACGTTTTCTCCAAGTGCAAGAACTGAGTAGGTTAGTGGGTCAGGGTTTTGAATATGCCTATGGGTAACCCATAAATTACTGCAGGTAGTTGAAGTTTAGATGACAAGGCCAATTTTAGCGCTGTCAGGTCATATTTGCATTTTACACTTCACAGTGAATATTTTTTACAGTAAAACCTTGGTTTGCAAGCATAATTTGTTCCAGAAACATGCTTGTAATTCAAAGCACTTGTATATCAAAGCATTTTTTACAGGGTATAAAAGAGAAGAGAGGCACCTCTAAGGGTCCTTTCACACGGAGCAGACCGTTTTTCGGTCCGCTCCGTGTGCCCGTCAGCTCAGCGGGGGGGTCTCCGCTCAGCTGTCGGCGGACGGGGCGGTCCCCGCACACTGTGCAGGGACCGCCCCGTCTCTCCTCCGCTCTCCCCTATGGGGAGTCGGATGGAAACGGACCGTCTGTCCGTTTGCATCCGATCCGTTTGGCCGGATGGAAGAAAAATAGGACATTCTTCCGTCCGCAAAAACGGATGCGGATCTGGCGGACGTTAGCGGATGCATCATCCGCTAACGGATCCGCTCCCATAGGGGTTCATTACAAGTCCGTTAATGGACTTGTAATGAACGGACAGGCGGAGCGGACGTGAGAAAGGGACCTAAGTGTAGCAATTTCTAAATAATGTACCTTCATTAAATGTAACCATAATGCTGAACTTAGGGGCTCCTTTCTTCTTTTTTATACTCAGTTGTGACATGACGTTACTCTTATATCAAGATATCGCTTGTATATCAAGGCAAAATGTATTAAAACATTTTGCTTGTCTTGCAAAACGCTCTCAAACCAAGTTACTCTCAAACCAAGGTTTTATTGTATTTATTTTTTTGCATTGTAACAACTGGTTACAGTGCAATTTATGGTCATGGTCACAACTTCAGATTGTGAGCAGAAAGCGCCAGCACAGAACATAGTGTATAGCCTACTTTTTTAACGCATAGTTTTTTCATTTAAAGGGGTTGTAAAGGTAAAAAAAATGTTTCCTATATAGCTTCCTTTACCTTTGTGCAGTCCTCCTTCACTTACCTCATCCTTCCATTTTGCTTTTAAATGTTCTTATTTCTTCTGAGAAATCCTCACTTCCTGTTCTTCTGTCTGTAACTCTACACAGTAATGCAAGGCTTTCTCCCTGGTGTGGAGTGTCGTGCTTGACCCCTCCCTTGGACTACGGAGAGTTAGGATGCTCTCTACGTTGCAGATAGAGAAAGGAGCTGTGTGTTAGTGGGTGTCCTGACTCTCCTACAGTCCAAGGGATAGGGGCGAGCGCGACACTCCACACCATGGAGAAAGCCTTGCATTACTGTGTGGAGTTACAGACAGAAGAACAGGAAGTGAGCATTTCTCAGAAGAAATAAGGACATTTAAAAGCAAAATCGAAGGATGAGGTAAGTGAAGGAGGACTACACTAAGGTAAAGGAAGCTAGTTCGGAATTTTTTTTTTTACCTTTACAACCCCTTTAACTTAAGGTGTAAAAATGGAGTAGTTAATATTTAATAAAAAGTGTTTTGGGTGACTGGCTTACGTTTGCAGTTTTATATCTGGACATATAGGGGTTGATTTACTAAAGGCAAAAAAATTGGTGCCCTTTGTATAGTATTTATCATTTTTATATATATATATATATATATATATATATATATATATATATATATATATATATATATATATATATATATATATATATATATAAAACTATAAACATTAAAGTAATCTTTTAGTTGTTTTTGTTGTGATAGGTGGATCCACTTCCATTCTACGATGCTTGTGTGAGAGATGCTTGTGCATGTGACAGTGGTGGAGACTGTGAATGTTTCTGCACAGCGGTAGCTGCCTATGCTCAGGAATGCACCAAAGCTGGAGCCTGTGTCTACTGGAGAACACCAGACATATGCCGTGAGTAAAGTATTATAAAGCTCAGGGGTGGTGCATTAATGCAGGTTTCAGGTTGCATCCAGTTGAGTAAGCTGATTGACCTCAAAATTAATGTACTAGCTTAGCACTTGCAGAATTTGTGTGAACTCTTTTTAGAAAAATGTGTTTTCATTTGCCTTAGAGTCGGTTCACACTGAGGCGATCTGCTATACGACTTCAGGTCGCCTCAAGTCGTCCCAAGTCGCGCTGTCCAGAAAAGCAATGTAAGTGAATGGGAGCGGTGTTAATACACACTACTGAAGTCGCTCCGACTTCAGAAGAGGTTCCTGTACTACTTCACTCAGACTTCTAGGCGATTTGTACCCATTGATTTCAATAGAAGTCGCCTCCAAGTCTGATCACTGTCTTAACTGAAGCAACTTTCCAGGAAGATAACATACATTTCTCAGGCAAACCCCTCCCTCCCCCTCCCTCTCCCAGAGCTGATTGTTGTTTGATTGGTCACTGGAAAGTCTCCTGTCCTGGAGACGACTTCAAGTAGTGTTGTAAATCGCCCTAGATCGCCCTGTGGTTCATGCTTAAGTCGTGTTGGAGTTGCCTCTGAAAGTCGTGCTGGAAGTCGTGTCGCCCCAGTGTGAACCAACTCTTATAGTGTATTTAAATATAAAAAACAAAACAATATTCAGTACATCTCTGATATACATGTACATTACATTTCTCATATTTTATCCCTTTAAACACACTGCAAGTACAGAAGACACATTTTGTTAAGATGTCTTGGCTGCTGCGCCATGCATGTGACATTTCAATAAAGTTGGTTTAACAAAAAAATGAACAGTGCATAGCATGCGATCAGTGCATCGGCACTTCAGTGATCCCACTGCACCAGATCACGCATTGTAACGCAACAGGTGCGAATTAGCTGGCTTTTTTTAGGATTTTTTTAAATCCGTTTTTACAACTTTTTACAAGCGTTTTAATTGAGTTGAGTTGAGAGGTATCTTAATATAGCGCGGTCTTACCCCGAAGGATCCCAACGCGCATAGCAGAGTTCCAAGAAAAAGAGGACCTAGGAACCAAAAGCAGCACAGAGCGGCAGAAAGGGTGGACGAGAGAGGCTACGCAGGAAAGGCTTGTGTGAAAAGCCAGGTCTTCAGTAACCCGCAGAAGACTGGAATACTAGGGGCCTAAACAGGGAGGCTATTCCATAATACTGCACCCTGGTGGGAGAAGGCCCAACCACCACCTCGGATCTTCTTGGGCACCGAGATGTAGAGGAGATCTCTGCCGTTAAGTGTATTGCAAGCGCTTTACAGCTATAGGCGTTTTTGTTTAGTAGATATGTGCATGATGAAAAAATTAGTTTAGTTTGATTTTGATCCGTTAATCTAGTTATTTGGTTGATTCGTTCAATTCGTATTCGCAATTCCTATCCAAAATTCATATTCGGAATTTTCAAATTTTCTTCAAATTTACCGATATTTTCCGATTCAAAGCGTTTAAATCGACAAATTTTCGTATCTGTCTAAATGAAAATGTTACATTGTTTTCAATTTAAATGCAGAAAAGTGAACAAACAAAAGAAAAATCTCCATCTAATGATTACAATGTCTTTTTATATCACCTTTGATTTAACAAAAACAGCATTATTTCAAAATGGTACTCTAATAACACACACATGGGTTGATTTACTAAATAGACTGTGCACTTTGAAAGTGCAGTTGCACTCTTTAATAGCAGTTGCTTCAGAGCTTAGTAAATGTGCAGAAGCTCTCCTGACTTCCGTCATCCAATCATGTGCTAGCAAAAATTTTGTTTTTTAAAATTTTTATGTATGCGATTGGTTATATTGTTTGCAATATAAAGCTTTACCGTATTTACTAAGCTCTGGAGCAACTGCCCTACAGAGTGCAACTGCACTTCGAAAATCTTTAGTAAATCAACCCTACGGTCTTTGATCTCAGCAATATGTGTAGTTAGAATTAGACTGGAGTTCAATGTGAAATTAGATTCAAATTTCAGTAAAAATTTCTGAAATTTCAGACTAATTTCGTTATTCAAGGCATTTGGTAAAAATTGTTTATATTGTAATTCGGGTATATATATCCGAATCTCCCAACAACCAAAAATGTGTCCGAATATTAATCAACATGTCTATTGTTTAGCCAATACGAAGCACTAGGGGGGTGAGAGGGAGAGGAAAGTAGGAGTGGAGAGCTGCTGTTTGAGCAGAAAACGATCGACAAAATGCTTGTAAAAAACACTCAGTCTTTTTTAAGTCTATGGGGCCAAAAAGACTTGTAATCTGCCAAAAAGAATCACATATACTTATTTGAGTGACAAGCATTTTGCTTCATGCAACAGAAAGCTCAGGTGTGAACAGGGGCCATTGAAATTAATGGGACTTGGCTTGTTGAGCGTTTACAGCTACAAGCAGAAAATCACTCAGGTGTGAACGGGGGCCTAATTCACAATTACTGTATAATAAAAGGTCAAATACTGATACTGGACTGTGTACACCAAATAAAATATATTGTATTTCTCTCTAGCCATATTTTGTGACTACTATAACCCCAAAGATGAATGTGAGTGGCATTATCACCCTTGTGGCAACAACACCATAAAGACCTGTCGTTCTATTAACAATGTCTATACTAATGTCTCCATTACCTACCTGGAAGGTGAGTCTCCCACAACTATTATATTCTATTTTTAATTTTATGAAGCATTAGTTTATGATAAATATATATATATGTAGCTCCCCCTTACTTTCAGTACGGGCACTAGGCTAAAGTTAGTGTGTGAATGGGAGAGTTATTTGGCTCCCATTCATAATTTGTCAAATTTCAGGCTGCTGTCTTCCAGAACTATCCTGTGGGTCAGACTGCGTGCCAGGGATGTGATCCCATCCCTGGACGGCAGGTGGCGCTATAGGGGTTCTGGCAAAGCCACTTTTCCCCAGCAGCCAATTAGAGGAGTTGGACCTCGCAGGGCATTCTGGGGAGGGGTATATTTGGGACGGACAACATGATTCCGTTTGGCGTGGGCTCTCTTCTTCGCGGGATCCAGGTTTGGGGTGCGGTATCCACCTTCAGGGTGTGCGCATCCACGGACCCCGCTGGCATGGCCCATCCGGCTGGAATCGCATTCTGCGCGGAGTTCCATCCTGATGTTGAGAAGGACTCCAGTGACTTACTGGGGCCCCAACTTTATTGAGAGTATCTTAAGCTGAGGGCTGAACGGTGGGGGATCGGATCAGGGAGAACCCAAAGGCAGGTTGTCCAGGAGGCTTGAACGAACCATCGCGGATCCGGTCACCAAGGCCTTGACAGGTACATGGCAGCTGTCAACCGGTGACCCTTTCATTGCATTTACTGGGATGATCCGCTCAATCCGTTGTTCATTTGAGTACTGAAGTACTAGGCCTGTGGCAGAGGCCCGAGCCAGGCCTGTGGCAGAGGTCTGTTCCTCCCAGCAACCCAGAAATGTTCCTTCCAGTTACATTTCGGCTGCCAGGCTTGTGGCAGAAGTCTGTCCGGAGGCACTTCACCCACTCTGGCTAAAGTGGCGACATTTGTTACATTGCTACTGAAAGCAGGCTTGCTTTCATCATCATCCAGGGCCTGATACCGCACTTGTTCTTCTGCTTCATCAACCTTGCCTATCCTACTACATATTGATGTTCACCGTGTTGTGCCTTGGAATAAAGCATTTAAAAAACCCATCGTAAACCCAAGGTAACTTAATACGCCTCCTGAATGGGGCAGCGCTACATATATATATATATGCAAACACAGACATTGCATGTGATTCTGTGCAATGCAAATTCAGCCATACCATTGTTCCCGCATAAAAAAGGTGCAGGAACCTTTTTTTTCCCCCCACACTGGAATTGGATTGCATGGGTGTTCACACCCATGCGATCTGAATCCTGTCCGAATTCACAGTTTGCACTGCGATCTGCAAACCGTTCTGGGGGTGTCATTAATTGTGTATTGACACCCTCAGTGGTTAGCAGAGGGTAGTGTGAATTTCCTGCGATGCGAGAACCGGCACTGGAATCGCGCTGGTTCCCGCATCGCATATGTATAGCTAAAGGCAAGCCTTTTTTTTTTTTTTTGGACAGAGTGCCGAGGGATTAGAATGCTTGTCCATTTTTATTGCTGTCTGTGCCCCCGTTAAGGAGATTTACCCTGTTTACTATTATCATTGAAATTGAAAGTAAAATAAAATCCCATCTCTGCTGTCTTTTATTTCTTTTGCATATGATTGGCTATCCTAAGAAAAGTGAAATTTCACTGTTTCACCTCAATTCACTAAGATAGGTGAAAATTCATCCATTCAGTGAACGTGTTCTAATTCTTTAATAAAGCAACACTCTTATGTTTATGAAAGTAATCGTTAGTTGCAGCTCTAATCGATTAGTTGGCCGATTATTGTTTAGATTAATCGGTTAATACCCTTGAAATTTTTTTTTGTTGTTGGGCAGATTAAAAAACACAAATTGCTGCAAAAAACAAAACAAAAAAAAACGCATTACATGCTTCTCTGCAGCTTTTTCATTAAAGCCTATTGAACCAAAAAAAATTTGCGTTAAAAAACAGTAATTGCCCTTTCCAAATACGCAGCAGCTGAAAAAAAGCACAGATGTGGACGTGTTATATGAACTGTAGTGTGTTACTGCAAAAAGCACCAAAAAACGCATAGGTGTGACCCAGGCCTGAGATGTTTAGTAAATGAATGAGGGTTAAAAAAACCAAAATGAGCCCTTTATATTACAAAGAGAGCAAATAGTCGCTACCGTAAGGGCTTAATTTTTTTTTTTAACCCCGTTATGTTACTGGCCGATTAATAGATTATGAAAATAGTAATCGATTAATTTCATAATGGATTAGTTGTTTCGGCCCTACTTATGTTTATATAATATATGTTATATATTATTTTTGTGAATTAACCAGCAGTGTACAAATAACTTACAAAATAATTTTGCATTTTTTTTAGGCTGCTACCCAACTTGCCCTAAAGACAAACCTATTTATGATGAGTTCAAGAAGATATGCGTGCCTCCAGAGCTATGTGGTTGTTTCATTAATAACACCCACTATGATATTGGCAAACTAATCCCCAATTACAAGAAATGTCACAATTGGTAAGACACGGAGTCTACTGTGGAAGGTGGAAAAAAGAATTACAATTCTAACTATTTCTACTTTATTGTACTGTACTGTACTTTATTTAATGGTCTATTTAGATGCATTTTATACATAGAAAACAAGGTTTGTAGCATTCTGTGGGCCAAAATATACAAGCTTAACTTTAAGGATCCTTAATTTAAATTTTCTAAGGATTAAAGACCCCTCTGAGCCTGTGGTAAGGAGCCTCGTTGCATGAAAGCAATGATTCCCTTATAGGTGGTCTTCAAGATATGTCCCTAAATTATTATTATAGTTATTTTAGCTATTTTTATACACAAAACTACTATGCTTGGGTCTATTATATGACTAACACATCCCCCATATTAAAACAATAAGAACTATACTTCTGTTGAAATTAACTTAGGCCAACCACAGCCATAAAAAGTCAAATACTTTCAAGCAACTCAACAAACGTAAAGCGGGGTTCCACCCCGCGATTTTTTTTTAAAGTCAGCAGCTACAAACACTTACCTATCCTAGGCACCCGCAATGTCACCCCCCCCCGAGGCCGATCCCTTGATCGTGCCCGTCCCGGCGCCGCCACCCTCACTAAGAGAAACAGGCAGTTAAGCCTTGCGCGAGTGAAGTGGCGCTGTATGAATGAGCGGCTGCTCTCTGGGATACGCACAGTTCCCAGAAGGCAGCGCGCCACATTCCCTAGAAGACATTGCGAGGACGAAGACCAGCCACAAACTAGGAAGAGGCAGATTAGGAAGCTCCACATAGCAACCACAATTTCTGGTAAGTAAACATTTTTTTATTTAATTTTTGTGGAATTTTGGTGTAATTTTTTTTTTTTGGGGTGGACTTCCACTTTAAGAGGTGGGTATGATTATTTATCAGGGGGTAAATCTCAAACAATAGTGAGCTGCTATTATTGCATATAGAGATGCTCTCTTCATAATTTTTAATTTTTCATTTAGATTTTTTCATATATTTTTTTTTCATTTTTTATTTAAAAAATTAAATTTTTAATTTTTAGTACCGCTAATGTAAGTACTGGATTCTGACTTGATATCAGCCTTTTAGATTTCCTAATCTGTCAGACTGAAAGAGGAAAGCCAGCGCTTGAAGCCTGCCATTCTCTGCTGCAGTGCACATGGGCTGACAAAGGAATTATTTTTTTGACTGATGACCTTATGAGCATGTTGCTGCGCTTACATTATCCAATCATTAAGCTGAGTATGTTGTTTGATCAATGTTTTCTACACAAAGCTTTGCTGCTGCAGTGTAGGTCAATCATCTGTTGTGCTATCTAGCAGGGATGCTGGAAGGTTGCTATGTGAGTAGGGTGACCACGTGTCCCGTATTGCCCGGGACAGTCCTGCAAAAATAGGCATCACATTACCATTTTATTCACTGACAGTACTTGTCCTGGCCGGGAATGCCTGGAGGAGCACAATCCCACCCCTGCTTGTGGTTGGAGAAATCATAAATCCTGCCTCTTGTGTACAATCACTGTGCTGTGATTCGTTGCAGCACGAGCTGATTTTTGGGAGGAGAGGGTGTCCCTGAATAGTAGTTTGGAAATGTGGCCACCCTATATGTGAGTGATTTCTTTACTCTACAAAGGAGGCTGGCATAATATGGGCAAGCAATACCTACAAAATAATATTTGCAAGCAATATCTACCTGTTTCTTGTGGGGGATTCCATTAAATTGTATGAATGCATTATTATTGTTGCTCTTTATAATACAATTATATGATATTATACATATTTTTCTTTTTTTTTAGTTCTTGTACTGCAGGAGGGAATGTTAACTGTATCGTTAACGACGGTCCAGGTATGTTCTTACAGAGCTCTCTCTTTCCAGATATAAAGTTAATGAGCATTTTGACACTTTCTCTAAAAGATCAGATTTGGTGTTTAAAAAGTGTTTAGCATTGCAGCATGGGCAAAGGTGGTATTAATTCTTACTGTTTAAATTTAAAGAGGTCAGCAACCTGTAGATCCCGATCTACCAGTAGATCTCAGGCATGTGACTAGTAGATCGCAGCTTGGGCTTGCTGATCCGCCATTCCAGAGCATCAAACAGTGCAATGCAGAGGAACTACTTGTAAAGTTGGAGCTGTAAAGGGGCAGGAGCAGGAGCCCCATAAGCCGATGCCTCCTCTGTAGTGCTGGCTCCTGTCCCATGCAGAGTGATATCAACTGTACTCCACCTCTTATTCCAACTAGTGGTCTCCAGAGTGCTGCCAGCAGCAACAGGGGGCTTAATTCCTGCTGAGGCATGTGTACACCAAAGGAGGTAGGGATTGGGGAAGTAAAACCACAACTCAACCACAGAGTTTTACCATCACCCCCTCCAACTTAACGTGTGAATGAGGCCTAAAGGTGCCGCTGCCGGATGCATCTAAGGGCTCCTTTACAAATGTAGCAGGCACTGCTGATCCTCTGAAAAAGGAACCGAGTGTGTTTGACAGGTGGTGAGGAGGCAAAATGTTGCCTCCTCACCGCCTGATTTAAACCCACGATTGCTGTGCAAAGCACACAATTGCAACATAGTAGTAGTAATAGTACAGCAATTAGAGGTTTAAATCAGGTGTGAGGAAGCGACACTGTGCCCCCAGTGATCTTTGACGTCTCCCATATTGTTCAGGTTAGGGCTGTCTTTAAAGGGGTAGTTCCCCCAAAAACCTTTTTTTTAACACTGATTGAGGCTCGTTTTGTCAAGGGGAATCGGGTGGTTTTTTTTTAGAAATTAAGCCGTACTTACCGTTTTAGAGATGCATCGCCTCCGACGCTTCCGGGTATGGTCTCCGGGTCTAGGCGTTCCTATTTGATTGACAGGCTTCCGAGGTCGGATACATCGCGTCACGATTTTCCGAAAGTAGCCGAACGACGGTGCGCAGGCGCAGTATAGAGCCGCACCGTCGCTCGGCTTCTTTCGGCTACTCGTGACGCGATGTATGCGACCGTCGGAAGCCTGTCAATCAAATAGGCACGCCCAGACCAGACGATCCCCTTGACATAACGAGCCTCAATCAATGTTAAAAAAAGTTTTTTGGGGGAATTACCCCTTTAATATTGATTGTTAAACATGTGCATTCGTTTTCGTCCGAATGCATTTTTGTCTGAATTTTGGGAATTTTCGCTATCAACAAACGATAAACACACAGAATTTGAAATCCGAAAGATCCGACATAAAAAATGTTTTATTTTCATTTTGTTGAGACAACAGTTTGATATAGAAGATTCGACATGACGGTGACAATAGTGATCTGTGTCTATCGAAACTGCGATTGTATGTGCCTAACCTAACTCTATTAGTCCAAGATTATTCGACATAGAGAGAAAAGATTCGAAATTATAGAGACACGAAGATTCGACGAAGCAGCTAAAAACATACGATCGCCGTGAGCTGACATTTATGGTCAAATGCTCGGCCCATAGTCTATAGAAGAATTCGAATGTTGGTTGACTAGTAATAATAATTTATAAATATAATTATTACTAGTCATTCAACATTAGAATTCTACTATAGCTTGTGGGCGGAACATTCGACCGGAAATGTACGATTGTGGCGTCTAACAGTTTAACTGCTCTGTCGAATCTTCTTAGAACATTCGACACACACCAAAAGCCTTTAGTTGACAGGTTCGACCTTAAATAATTTGGATTTTCGGACGAATGCATTTTTAACAAGACAAAACAAAATAAATAAAAACAAATTTCGGGAGTAACTAAATTAATATATTTTTCAGACGAAAACGAAATTACAAAACAAAATATTTCAGTGTGCACATGTCTATTGATTGGACCCTGGGCAAACTTTTTCTTAATACACTTATCAACTTTTTAAGGGCAGTGTGGGCTCAAGAGTCAGCTGCTATGGGCCCCACATTAATGACTGGGCCTGGGGCAGCCTCCCCTTTTGCCATGTGTTAAAGACGGCCCTGGTTCAGGTAGATCTCCACCTCTTTAAGGTTGCCTAGCCCTGAATTCAGAGTCCCTCATAAACCTTGTCATCAGCTGCATCTTTAGTAATTATAATCAGGTTTTGAATTACCTGTACAAAGTATTTGTACAATGTGAGCATTTAAATCAATGTTAAACTCTGCTTTTCTTATTTTATTTTTTATAAATGGGCACCAATTTTTTTATATGTCATAATGGGCTAGTATGCACCATATATTAGCACATTAAGGCAGATACATCTGTCCAACTCAAACAAAGCCCCCCAGCGCAGAACTGTCACTGCGCTTCTGGTCAAAGGTGCTTCCAACTTCGCCCGGTCTTCCTTCTTAATTTTCTCTCTCCAGCTGCTCGAATGGCCAGGCCTTGATGAAGTCACTCCCGTGCATGCATAGAGGAATCACCATCATGGCACCGTGTTCCCTGCATTCGAAGGACAGGCAGTGTGACATGAATAGACAGTGAACTGCGCATGCACGAGTGATTTTATCCCCATGGAGCAAACATCTATATCTTGTTAACAGTGCATTTTTAGAAGATTTTGAATGTACTAACAAGGAATACATATTAAATGCTGTAATATAGAGGAAAAGTCAAAATGTTGGATTTAATACTCTTTTAGGTTATGAAATATCAGTAAAAAACATATCTTAAAGCGGTTGTAAAGGTACGATTTTTTTTTTCTTAAATAGCTTCCTTTACCTTAGTGCAGTCCTCCTTCACTTACCTCATCCTTTGATTTTGCTTTTAAATGTCGTTATTTCTTCTGAGAAATCCTCACTTCCTGTTCTTCTGTCTGTAACGCCACACAGTAATGCAAGGCTTTCTCCCTGGTGTGGAGTGTCATGCTGTGTCTCCTCCTTTGGACTACATGAGAGTCAGGATGGTCTCTACGTTGCAGATAGAGAAAGGAGCTCTGTGTTAGTGGACGTTCTGACTCTCCTGTTGTCCAAGATAGGGGACGAGCATGACACTACACACCAGGGAGAAAGCCTCACATTACTGTGTGGTGTTACAGACAGAAGAACAGGAAGTGAGGATTTCTCAGAAGAAATAAGGAGATTTAAAAAATCGAAGGATGAGGTAAGTGAAGGAGGACTGCGCTAAGGTAAAGGAAGCGATTTAGGAAAAAAAAAAATGTACCTTTACAACCCCCTTGAATAATATGTAGTGTTTAAAGCATATCTAAACACAAGAACAGAAATGTTATATATTGCAGCTTGCCGTCCTGAGATGTGGCTCCAGCTATTAACATTAAATGCATCTAGTTAAAAAACGTATGATATCCAGTAAGTCTACATTTTTGGAAACTGGTGCTTGAAAGTGGATGTAAACCCTCACATATACCCAGTGAAGTGAACAGTCTCAGATGATACACAGAGATTAAACAAATCTCCCTACAAAATGTTATATGTATATCTTCTGTCTTCAGCTTTATATATTCTTTAGAAAGTTCAGACCATGTTAGGAATTATTCTCTTCCTGGTTAGCACTGCAGTGAAGCCTGGGCATACAGCCAAGACAGCTGATTGGTGTAAAGGCATATCCCCCCTCTCCTCATAGGTAGAGACTTTCAGCACTGTTCGTTGAATTGTTCAGGGCTCTGCCATAGGCGCGTGCAGCCTAAGGCATTAGGGTGTGCACCCCCAAAGCTCAAACATACACAAATGATCGCTCGCTGTGTTAATTCAGAAAGGGAAGGGGTCAGTAAATGACATATTTACCAGCCCCTTCCCCCGTTCAGCCTAAAACATCCCCACAGCATCAGCCAGAGGGAGAGAAGGGAAGCCGGAAACAGGGTGGGTGGAAGGGTTACTAGGGTAGTAAGGGGAATCTACACATGGTGATTAGGGTGTGCCTGGGCACACCTGGCACACCCTGTGCGCACACCTATGGGCTCTGCTAATATATTTATAGCCTTCCCCCAACACAAAACTCTGGCTGCTTTTATCTCCTGTTGGAGAATTTGTCAGAAGTTCTCATGCTGATAACACAAAAACAGAGCAGGAGAAAGCCACAGGACTTGGTGCTTTAAAGAGAGAGAAGAAAACACTGCAGCTATAAGTGCACAGCTCAAATTTCATGAATCAGGTTTAGCCCTGGTTCACAATTGATGCTACTTGAAGTAGCGCGATTTCAAAGTAGCAATGTCAGCGCAATTTTAGGTGCTACTTGATAAACATCTGTGTGGCTTCGTAAACAGATGTCTATTGAAGTCGAACCTAACATCGTCAAAAGTAGTGCAGAAACTACTTTTACAAATCGGCGCGGCTCTGCAAAATCTGTGCCGCACCGATTGGAACAGTGCCATTGCTGCCAATAGGCTGCGACTTGTCATGAGATTTGATCTCTCAAATCGCATGACAAATCGCTCCAATGTGAACCTAGGTTAACATTCACTTTAAATGATTATTGTCATTTTTTAATTTATGCTAGTGGTTGTATAACTTCTTGCACGTTTAAAGATGGAATTTTATGTACCCTTAAATTTGTTTGCTTAATGGTCAAAAATATTTTGTTAGTGATTTATACTAATATTAAAACCAGTTCACAATATTGTTATTTCTTGCCTTTGTTTGCAGTCACCATCACCTCTCGATGGACATGTAAGTTATGACAGTTACTACAGCCTTTACATGTCATGATAAAATATTAAAGCTGAAGTCCAGGTTAAAGGGGTTGTAAAGGTAAAAAAAAAATCCTATAAACAGCTTCCTTTACCTTAGTGCAGTCCTCCTTCACTTACCTCATCCTTCCATTTTGCTTTTAAATCTCCTTATTTCTTCTGAGAAACCCTCACTTCCTGTTCTTCTGTCTGTAACTCCACACAGTAATGCAAGGCTTTCTCCCTGGTGTGGAGTGTCATGCTCGTCCCCTCCTTTGGGCTACAGGAGAGTCAGGACGCTCTCTATGTTGCAGATAGAGAAAGGAGCTGTGTACTAGTGGGCGCCATGACTCTCCTGTAGTCCAAGGGAGGAGGCAAGCACGACACTCCACAATAGGAAGAAAGCCTTGCATTACTGTGTGGAGTTACAGACAGAAGAACAGGAAATGTGGATTTCTCAGAAGAAATAAGGATATTTAAAAGCAAAATAGAAGAATGAGGTAAGTGAAGGAGAACTGCACTAAGGTAAAGGAAGCTATTTAGGGTAAAAAAATTGTACCTTTACAACCCCTTTAAATAATATGTAGTATTTAAAAAATATCTAAACACGAGAACAGAAATGTTATATATTGCAGCTTTCCCGTCCTGAGATGTGGTGGCTGTTTTGGTTTTATTTATTTTTTTAGGCTAAGTAAATAAAAAAAGTACCTATTAATCCCGCCCTGACCTTGTGTCCTTGAACCTTCCTGTGCACTGAACTGATATCTCAAACAATCTTTTCAGCTTTACCAGCCATCTTCTGTGAGCTACAGAACACTTTTATTCCATGTAGTATAGATGAGGGGAAGGGGAAGTATGTAAATTTCAAGTCAAGAGGGCAGCTTAGGGTGCTCCTCTATAGATACAGTAAGTCAGCATTGTCACCCTAGGACAGTCAGTAAGTATTTTATTGGTAGACTGACCAGGAGAAAATAAAGTAAATGTCTGGGAAAAAAATGTAATGGATGTCGCCACTGCAAAAAGGAACTGGTAACATGCAGTAAATTAGTTTTACCCTTTAATGATAGATACCCTTTAAGGGTTCAGTGCTGAAAGACCCCTCTTACTGTGTAATCTCTGAAATACAGACAATGTTGAGAAATTATATCAATAACTGTATAATGAAGATTAGAAAACATTTTATACAAGTACAGTAAAACCTTGGTTTGCAAACATGCTTGTAATCCGAAGTCACATACCGCTTCCTATCAGTCTGGATATAGATATCAGATATCCCAGCTGCTCTCAACACACAACGATACGAGACTTGTTTGTGTGCTAAACATGGAGTGTTTAATAGAACCAAGAATGCAACCTTATATACAGTTTAAAGAGGAGGTAACCAGAACATAAATAAACATGAGCTAATTAACTAATCATTTACCCAGACGAGGTGACTCCGAGATATGACCTTTCAGAGTAGACGTCCCATCTCTGCTCACCTGCTATACAATACACATTATTATAAGTGTAAACACAGGAAATCTTCACACAATAGCAGGGTCAATAAGCACAGAGAACAGAGAGATGGCTGGATTTGGCAGCATTATCATCTAACAGTATGTGTCCCAACAGTATGAATCACTCTTACAATTAACCCGTTGAGTTCAGAATCAACAACCAGTAAATAGTTCTTTACAGATATTCTGGAATATATTGTGGATAATAATCCCATCTCAGGTAGTCCAATATATCATTTCTCAGTCATCCTATGCCCCTAGTGGACATTGGATGATTTTAGACATAAGAGGGTCCGAGTCTGTCACACATACTGTACAAGGTAGATTTAACACAAACGTTTATTTCTGTTAGGCCTTTATTGCCTAACTCCAGCCAAACTGTGATTTGTTTTTATACTATTAACCTGACAGAAGTTCTAAACCCTATCTATTTCACGGAAAAATATGTTTACTGCAGATTCAAATATTGGTGGTATTGGTGAAAAGGTCATTTTAGAAAAGTTACCCTTTCAAATTAAATGAATAATACATTTGCTTATTTATTTAAAAATATATAATTTTATGTCTGTTTTATTGAGTAGACAATTTTAGAGAACTGGGATCTGGAGAAACTGGATCTGGAGACCTGGGATCTGGAGACCTGGGATTTGGACACTGCATTGAAAAACAATGTGTGAATGGCAGTGAAATATCGAAGTATGTGATTTGTGATATTTCTACACCCACTACTACATCCGTTACCTCCACTACCTCCACTACCTCCACTACAACAACTGTGTCAACCACAAAGGGTAATAATTCCGACACGAGGGGCATGTTTAATAAGCTGTACAGAAAAAAATATATTTGTGGATCATCCGCTTGAATTTCAATTTGACAATGGCGTAACTTATTAAAGCTTTATTCCAGGCGCTAAAAAATAAAAAATATGCTCCTCTCCCTGAAGCTCTGGTCTATGAGCAGAGCCTCTGCGTCATCACATACCATACAATGTAGGGCTATAAATCCTGTATTGTACATGGTGGAGGCTAAAGTGTGACCTCCACCAGGAGCAGCTTACAAAGGAGGCCATGGTGGACTGGTCACACGGATCATAGTAGCCTGCTGGAGTGGGAATTCAGGTAAGTAATAAAGCCTCTTCTGCAACCCCTTAGAGTTAACAAAACGTTAACCCTTGCAGTGTGGGAGACAACACTGCAATGATATTTTATCTACGAGTGAGGATTAGGCTTTCAGAGTGAATGTTTAATATGTTAAAGCGGAGGTTCACCCTAAATATAAGATCTCCCATGTGATTCAGCATACTGGCGTCAGCGCCAGTATGCTGTTTTTTTTATTTTTTTATCCCACACTTACTGTATTATCCTGTAATTTCATGTTTTTCCCCCGCGGTGGACGGCGCCAGTACAGCGCGTCACATCTTCCGAAAATACCCAATATGGACTCGGGTAATCTCGGCGAAAATGCGGCGCCTGCGCACAGACCTAGGAGCTGACTGCGCAGGCGCCGTATTTCTCCGAGTCCTACGGCTATGGCGCGTCACGCCCTCCAAAATAGGACTCGGAGAAATACGGCGCCTGCGCAGTCAGCTCCTAGGTCTGTGCGCAGGCGCCGCATTTTCGCCGAGATTACCCGAGTCCATATTGGGTATTTTCGGAAGATGTGACGCGCTGTACTGGCGCCGTCCACCGCGGGGGAAAAAATGAAATTACAGGATAATACAGTGTGGGATAAAAAATAAAAAAAAACAGCATACTGGCGCTGACGCCAGTATGCTGAATCACATGGGAGATCTTATATTTAGGGTGAACCTCCGCTTTAAGGTAAAAAAATGAATAAAGACGGTTGAATTTTTTTTTAGTCATCAACCCCCATCAGTTATTATGTCCTTTCTGTCCACAATTTCTGTATTAATATTCCCTATTATTGTTGTAAAACACAAGATCACCAAACACAGGATGGACTGTGGGTGTCTATAGTAGCGCAGTGCCACTTCCTAAGTATATTAGAGAGAAAATGTTAAAGGTACAAAGAAATGGACTTTGTAGGCACCAATTATAAAAATACAAATACATTTATTAGCAAATAGTCAAAAAAGATTATTAGAAAAGAAAACAGTAAAATAAAATAAACTTTTCTGGACTGTTATTGGATTAATTTGCTGTTACTGCAGTTGCTGCTGCAGTTTTTTAAATTTGTATTTTATTGTACTGTTTTCTTTTCTAATAATATTTTTTGATTATTTGTTAACCACCCTGGCGGTATGATTCTGTCAGATTTTAGGTACCGAAAGCGGTGCAATTATTTTGCATGGAAATTTGGCGTTTTACATTGTAGGCCTGTAATTCTTAGGAATAACTCACTTAAATCTGTCCAAACAAGAGTCTAGTAGACATGCCAGGTATGATAAAGTTTGAAAAACAAAATCATAAATTATAATATAATAAATAACTATAAATAATTATAACAAGTAATAATATAATTATAAGAAAATTATTCAATAATGTAATCAAATCAAAATCACTGAAATTTGCTCAGTTGCAGAATTGTCGCTGTCATAACTTTTTTTTTTTTGATGACGAATTTCCCCACGACGAATTTCCCCACTATCGCTCAATTCTGCAAGTGATTATATTTTATTATTACTGTTTTCTAGCTGGTGTAAAACCAGGGACACTTTTTGGTTGCTATGGACAATTTACAGTTTGCAGACAGAACACTTTTTATTATATAAAAGTACATGTAGGGCACTAGGCAGACCACTAGGGGTGTGTATTTTTTACATACAGTACTGTAATCTATAATATTACAGTATACTGTATGTATTGTGTTTACTTACTTTTTGAATTTGGCTCTATTCTCCGCCCCAGTGCGTCCTAACGTTGCAGGGAACAGAGATCGGTGGCACACAGGCACTGTGTGAATCGAGCGAGGACGCCGCTCGATCACACAGCGGGGAGGCATCGCAGGATCGAGGGACAAGGTAAGTAAACCATGCCTGTGGACACTGCAAGGCGATCCCCAGTCTGGCGCGGGGATACCGCTTTTGGTACTGAAATCTTACCCCGAGCCAGACTCTGGAATACCGCCAGGGGTGTTAATTAATGTATTTGTATTTTTATAATTGGTGCCCACAAAGTCCATTTCTTTGTACCTTTAACATTTTTGCTCTAATATCCTGCTGTTGATACGTTAAAGAATATCAAAACCCACGATTTATTTTTATTATATAGCAGCGTATCAGTAGTTAGTGGTGGCTGCATTCGTTTTCTTTCCATAGGCTAAAAATTCCTTCAGCAAATAATAATAAAATACCTGTTGATTGTTCTTGTTGCTTTCTGTAAGTTACATTTAATAGCAAAGACAATGGGCCAGATTCAGGTACACGTAAATTTGCGCAGTGTAATCGAAATACTCTACGCTGCCGTATTTTACCAGGCTCTACATCGAATTCTGGTAGATTTTTGCCCGTACGATACGGCGGCGTAGTCTATTTCTTGCCGTGTAATCGAAATACGCAATTAAGGGGCGTGAAGCATTTAAATTAGGTGCGTCCTAGCGGCGATCGAACTGCGCATGCTCCGTTCAGAAATTTCCCGCCATGCATTGCGCGAAATCACGTCGTTACGTCATTTTTTGTTTGAGTAGCGTCCTTTACGAACATTCCTATTCCCGGATGACTTATGTAAAAAATAATAAAAGACGTCGGAAAACGTTGAAATTCAACGCGGGAACGACGGCCATACTTAACATGGGCTGTCTAATATTAGACCAGCAAAAAGACTGGTATAACTTTACGCAGAAAAAAGATGACTAAAGAGATTGCGATTGAAGATCGTAATTTTTGGGGATCGCCGGCAAAAGCTCATTAGCATACCCCGACGCGGAAAACGACGGGAAGTCCACCCAGTGGCCGCAATTTTATTGCAGCGTAGATCCGAAGGCGTACGAACACGTAATCCAGTCGAATTGAAGCCCGCTGTCGTCTTTTCATGGTTTGAGGTTTCAGACTAGCTAAAAAACGCGCGTAATTCGAAAGTACTCCAGTCTAACACCAGTTAGACAGGAGTTACGGGTCTCTGAATCTGGCCCAATGTTTTTTTTTTTCTGAAATTCACACAACATCTTTTAATTTTTTCGTGAAGAGGGGAAGACATTAAAGTCCAGCCTGGGTGACAGCTATGGCTCCCTCCACAAATGACAGGAATTACGAAACTCGTAAAAAAACAAAACAAAAAAAAAAACATCTATTGGCTATTAAATTGCAACAAATAAAATGTTTGTTTTTGGGTCCAGATATGCCCTAATAAGGCTCTTTTCACACCTTTGCAAATGCAAGAGTGCACCTGTGTTTTTGCTTGTTTTGTGCTTCACGTTTAGAGCAGCCCATGCATTTCAATAGGATGCCCTACATGTAACAAATCGCACAAAAGAGCAAGCACCTATGTTTTTCTTTTATTAAGTCATATCGCACTACAGTGTATGGGAATAAGTTGTCATGTATTGTAGTTCGATTTAGTAAACATACTTTGACTGGTGAATTTTGGGTGCTATTAGGAATGAATGGCATCACAGAGAGCCTGCCAGGACATCATACACATTCCTGGATTGCATAGGCATAAACAAAGCCTAAAGATCCCATTGCTTAACCAGCAGCTAAAGATCTAAAGATCCAATTGTTTAACCAGCAGCTGGCAACCGCCCTGGCCACTAATTCTCTCACTGTCTGATGCAGGGATCACTTGGCATTTTTTTTTTCCACAAAAATATTTATTTTTTAATTTTTGCTAGAGTACATTGCTTATAAACAGTGATCATACATAAAAGGTACTACAGTGGAACCTCAGATTATGAGAATAATCCATTCCAGGAGAATGCTCGTAATACAAAGTACTCGCATTTCAAAGCGTGTTTCCCCATTGAAGTCAATGAACCAAAAATAATTTGTTCCGCATTCACTTTAATAGCATGCAATAGCGCATGCGGCCAGAGGTGGGGGGCCCGAGGACACCTCGGCAAACCTCGGAAAGGCTCGGAAATAGAGTATATGCATGTCTTTCCGAGCATTTCCAAATAGCGCCAATCGGCTGTGACCCCCCCCCCCCACCTTAGGCCAAACGTGGTACTGCACAATGCTTTGGCCTGAATCTTGTTTGTTTTGCAAGACAACTCTCACAAACCGAGTTAGGATACTTTCAAATACAGTGCTCGCATTGAGAAATGCTCGTTAACTGCAATACTCGCAATCTGAGGTTCCACTGTTCTTGACATTTTTTACAAACAAGCCAGTGCTGGGTGGCTGAACTACTGTTGAGCCTAGCAAAAAAAAAAAAGTCATCAAGCTCCAGCTATTAACGTAAAATGCATCTAGTTAAAAACCGTACGATATCCAGTAAGTCTACATTTTTGGAAACTGGTGCTTAAAAGTGGATGTAAACCCTCACATATACCCAGTGAAGTAAACAGTCTCAGATGATACACAGAGATTAAACAAATCTTCCTACATAAGTTTTACAGGTATATCTTCTGTCTTCAGCTTTATATATTCTTTAGAAAGTTCAGATCGTGTTAGGAATTTTTTCTCTTCCTGGTTAGCACTGCAGTGAAGCCTGGGCATACAGCCAAGACAGCTGATTGGTGGAAAGGCATACACCCCCTCTCCTCATAGGTAGAGACTTTCGGCACTGTTTGTTGAATTGTTCAGGGCTCTGCTAATCTATTTATAGCATCCCCCCAACACACAACTCTGGCTGCTTTTATCTCCTGTGTTGGAGAATTTGTCAGAAGTTCTCATGCTGATAACACAAAAACAGAGCCAGAGAAAGCCACAGGACTTAGTGCTTTGAAGAGAGATAAGAAAACACTGCAGCTATATGCGCACAACTCAAATGTCATGAATCAGGTTTAGCCCTAGTTCACATTGATGCCACTTTGAAATTGCGCTACTTCACGTAGTGTGATTTCAAAGTAGCGAGGTCAACAAAGTTTCAGGTGCTACTTGATAGATATTTGTGTGGCTTCATACACAGATTACAAATTGTCACGGCACTGCAAAATCTGTGTCGCACCGATTAGAACAGTGCCATTGCTGCCAATAGGCTGCGACTTGTCATGAGATTTGATCTCTCAAATCACATGACAAATCGCTCCAATGTAAACCTAGGTTAACATCCACTTTAAAGGATTATTATAATATTTTAATTCATGCTAGTGGTTGTATAACTTCTTGCACGTTTAGAGATGGAATTTTATGTACCCTTAAAATTGTTTGCTTAATGGTTAAAAATATTTTGTTAGTTATTCATACTAATATTAAAACCAGTTCACAATATTGTTATTTCTTGCCTTTGTTTGCAGTTACCACTTATCCATCGACAACTCCAACTACACCACGTAAGTTATGACAGTTACTATAGCCTGTACATGTCATGATAAAATATTAAAGCTGAAGTCCAGCTTAAAGTGGATGTCGGCTCAATAAAAATATTAAAAGCCAGCAGCTACAAATACTGCAGCTGCTGACTTTTAATACTAGGACACTTACCTGTCCTGGATTCCAGCGCTGTCCGCAGCAGAGGACGAGCAATCGCTCGTCACTCTACTGCTCCACCCTGCCATCCACGGTGAGGGAACCAGGAAGTGAAGTGCTCCGGCTTCACTGCCCGGTTCTCTACGGCGCATGCGCGAGTCGGGCTGCGCCCGCCGATTGGCTCCCAATATGTGCTGGGAGCCGAGTATTCCCTCGCACACAACGGGGGGCAACGGGAGGTGATGACATGCCCGCATTCTGCCCGAGAATGCTGGCCGGAAGTGGGTGCAAATACATGTCTTTAGACAGGTATCTGCACCCCCCTGAAAGGTGTCAAATGTGACACGAGAAGGGGGAGGGTTCCGATCAGCGTGAGTTTCACTTTAGGGTGGAGCTCCGCTTTAAGGCCAGGTTCACACTATAGCAAATTGTATGCGGGTTCTCCTCATCCAATTTAGCAGGAGAATGTGACTGGCTCTCTATGGAGCCCTGTAGGTCTTTTGGGCTGTTTCAGGTCCGAATTCAGCCCAAATTTGTGCTTAAATTGGACCTAAAATGGTGAACAGGACGCACAGGACCCCTGCTGGGAGCCGCATCGGCATCCAGTGTGAACCCAGTCTTAGTCATCCACAGTTGTATAACTCCTATTCCGTTCTTATAATGCTTAGTTGATTTCACACAAATTCCTGCAGGGTGCATTAGAAGCTGAAGCAGGTTAGGAAGAGCCATCTCATTTGCTGGCTGCAGGACGACGTCATCTAGCTCATTCCTCCCCAGCCCTACTGTCCCTGGCCTGCTGTTTTCATTCAATTTCAGTTCTTTCAGTCCTGGGGTTTCAACATTACCTAGTTAAGTCTATATGCAAATGCTGGCTTTCTAGAAATGCCTACCCCTCCAGTCTGACAGCCACTCGTGAAGGCATTTTCAACATTTGTATAACTTTTCCCAAGAGTTATAACATTGCTTGCATCAGGGCTGGGGCTCTTTACAGAAGTACTGAGGCAAAATGCTGAGATGTTTTAACCACTCAAGACCCGAACCATTATGCAGGTTAAGGACCTTGCCCCTTTTGCGATTCGGCACTGCGTCGCCTTAACTGACAATTGCGCGGTCGTGCAACGTGGCTCCCAAACAAAATTGGTGTCCTTTTTTCCCACAAATATAGCTTTCTTTTGATGGTGTTTGATCACCTCTGCGTTTTTTATTTTCTGCACTATAAAAACTAAAATAGAGCGACAATTTTGAAAAAAAAAATCACGATTTTTTACTTTTTGCTATAATAAATACCCCCAAAAAATATATAATTTTTTATTTCCTCAGTTTACGCCGATACGTATTCTTTTACCTATCATTGGTAAAAAAAATTGTAATAAGCGATTATCGATCGGTTAGCGCAAAATGTATAGGGTTTACAAAATAGGGGAGAGTTTTATGGCATTTTTATTAATAATTTATTCTTACTACTGCGACATTATGGCGGAATACATCGGACACTTTTGACACATTTTTGGGACCATTGTCATTTTCACAGCGAAAAGAGCTATAAAAATGCATTGTTTACTGTGAAAATAACAATGCAGTGAAGGAGTTAACCACTAGGGGGCGCTGTAGGGGTTAAGTGTGACCTCATGTGTGTTTTTAACTGTAGGGGGTGGGGCTGGATGTGTGACATCACTGACATTGCCACAGTGAAGAATGGGGAAGGTGTGTCTACATTCACCTCTACCTATTCTTCTGCTCCTGTGACAGATCGCGGGACACCAGCGGTGATCGGGTCCATGGGTCCCACGTGCGCAGTCACAGAGCTTTGGACCGCGTCGCGACCCAGTGAGCGACCCACGGCTGGTCTCTTAAAGGGGACATACAGGTATGTGCTTGTGCCCAGCTGTGCCATTCTGCCGACGTATATCATCGTGCGGCGGTCCTTAAGTGGTTAAAACAACACCCACTCACCTCATCTCACTAGCCAGAATCTGCTTGCATTGCATAGAGAAGCACAGACACCAGTAATGATGTCACTGAGTCTGAAATTCGTTATTTCGTAATGAATTTAGTATGATGATAAATGGGAAGCAAGTAAGAAAACAAACAGTTTTAATAATTATTTTAAAATGTTATTAAACCCCAAAACAAAAATCGAATATCTTGCAGCTTGCCAATCTCTAAATGTGGTGGATGATTTAACCACTTCATCCCCAGAAGGTTTTGCCCCATTCATGACCAGGCCATTTCTTGCGATACAGGACTGTGCTACTTTAACTGACAATTGCACAACCCTGTCGTTCAACCCTGTACACAAATAAAATTGGCGTCCTTTTTCCCCCACAAATAGAGCTTTCGTTTAGTGGTATTTGATCACCTCTACGTTTTTTATTCTTTGCGCTATAAACCAAAAAATTACCTGACAATTTAAAAAAAAAAAAAAAAATGAAACGTTACCTATCAGGGCTGTAAGTTCAAGCAAAATTTCTGTCATTTAGCATACTCCTATAAAATGGAAAAAAAAAATATAGATATTTAGAGAACATTTTGTACATCAGAACAAGCTGGAAAGCGCAAAATAAGGCTCACTTCTGCGCAGAAACCAATGACCTTCCAGGTTGTATTACCAGGCTTAATTGAACAAGCTGGAGTTAGAAGCTCATTGGTTTCTATGCAGAAATGAGCCTGATATTGCGATTTCCAGCTTTAGTAAATAAACCCTATTGTGTACTTAAAAGCGGGGTATGCCTGTAGTCAGAAAAATATTGAATTGTCCCCTTGATCTATATAAGCAGCAGATTGCAAGGCCCTAAGTTATGAAGCCAAGCTTTCCCTGAATCCCCACCTCCTAGCTATGTAGCTGAATCTCTATTGGAACTGTAGAGTATGCATTTGCTGAAGCGCAACGCAACAAGTTCACTGTAATTGCAGCTGTCCACAACTGCTGATACCCCTTTCTTCACTGCTGGGCCATACCATTCACTGCTGGGCCAATTCCATTCACTGCTGGGCCATTCCATTCACTGCTAGGCCATTCCATTCACCTGGGCAAGGAACCTAACATGGTATTTCAGGGCATAGGGGACTATTTCAATCACCTTCTATTCTCTCAAATGACTTCATCAGTGCCTGGTGATTGGCTGCTCTGGTGACCAGTGTTGTCACAGGGGTCAGGAGAAAATCCATAATACTGTGTAAGTCACAACCGGAAGAAATTGAAGGAGAATTTGTGACAACCAAATATATGCTTTGAATAGATGCTGTATGTTCTTTAAATTACCTGTATATTTTTTGTTCTGCGCAGCTTGTGACTATGAAAAGGTATGCTGGTGGACTGACTGGTTTGATGTCAACAAGCCAAAAGATGGGTTGGACGGCGGTGATTATGAAACATATGAAGAGATAAGAAAGAAAGGAAAACAGTATAAATTCTGTGACGTGCCTGAGCAGATTGATTGCAGAGCAGCTAATGACCCTGATATCAGTTTGAAGGATCTGGAGCAAAATGTTCACTGCAACGTATCTAATGGTCTTATCTGCAAGAACAGTGAGCAGGATCCAAGAAACAGCCTATGGCAGAAGTGCTTTAACTATAAGATCCGAGTGGAGTGCTGTGACTTTAACTGTACCACCTCTCCTACTACCACCACTACGACTACTACCCCAACAACCACTACTGAAACAACTCCAGTTACCACTACAACACCAATCACTACTACCCCTCATACTACCACCACTACGACTACTACCCCAACAACCACTACTGAAACAACTCCAGTTACCACTACAACACCAATCACTACTACCTCTCTTACCACCACTACGACTACTACCCCAACAACCACTACTGAAACAACTCCAGTTACCACTACAACACCCATCACTACTACCTCTCCTACTACCACCACTACGACTACTACCCCAACAACCACTACTGAAACAACTCCAGTTACCACTACAACATCCATCACTACTACAGGTGAGTGAGCATTGTATTTTCAGTAGTATTAAAGACAAAGGGGGAGATTTACTTAAACTGCTGCACACCCAATATGATGCAGCTGTGCATGGTAGCCAATTAGCTTCTATTATCAGCTTGTTAAATTAAGCTTTGGCAATGAGCCCAGGTTCACACTGGGTACGATTTGGTTCGATTTGAGATGCGATTTCACATGTGAAATCGCATCTCAAATCGGCGGCATTTTCCGGCAATTGTCGGCAATGACACCGTCCTTTTTGCGATTTGGGGCCGCGATTTACATTGACATCTGTGCAGACCCCTGCACAGATGTCTCTTAAATCGCGGCCGAAATCGGGACTGTCAGCGGGAGTGAAATCGTGCGAGTTCAGCTGAACTCGCACGGCTTCACTCCCGCAGCCCAGTGTGAACCAGGGCTAAAACCTTGAAGCTAATTGGTTTCTATGCACAGCTGCACCAGGGTTTGCACTCTACAGTTTTAGTAAATCAACCCCAAAGTCAGCTAAGTAGAAATGGTGCAAATTTGAGAATAAAGGCAAATGGACTCTGAATTAGACCCAAAATGGTGCTGCAATAGTTTTGTGTTACAGTAAGATCTTAGCTGAAGAGATAAATTTGCCCTGGACTCTATCCAGCTATATGTAGTCACATAATTCAGCTATATTATTAAACTATTAATTTGTTTTGCTAAAACTTTTGTTGGTAATATAGTTACATAGGAACAACTGAAAATAAGATTAGGGATCAGTAAAAATGTCACTGCTGGACTCTCAGAGAAAGTCTCCGCTTTTGCCTGAGGATATACCTCTAATTCTGAATGGTTGCATTTGGTGGCTTCTGTTTTCTTGCAAACTCTGTAATCCATATAGAGGTGAATAGGTTATCATTCCTAATGGTAACTATAGGTACGTTTCTGGTGGATAAAAACATTTTGGATCTATACTAAATATGGCAAAACATTTGTGGACTCCTGACCATCACACCCTCCAAATAATGAGTTCAATTATTTCCAGTAAATGGCATTGTTACTGCTACAGCATACAACCTACAAAGATTTTTTAGATAATTGTGCACTTTAAATCTTGTGGCAGTGGTTTTGGGAAGCCCCCTTTCTGTTTGAGCATGATTGTACCCCATGCACAGTCCACGCGTATAAAGCAGGGGTCAGAGACCTACAGACCACAGGCCAAACCCGGCCTGCCCCTGCTAAATGTTCGGCCGACAGTGCAATTGATTAATTCATTGGCACCCGGCCTGCAGACATTTTAACCCCTTCACTTCAACCATACGCAAATATCCAACCACAGGTTGATAGGGTACACGTATCATCCTAGTACCATTTTTTAGAGCTGGCAGTTGGCTTTCTTAGGATAACAACTGATGCGGCTAAGAAGCCACTCGACTGTTATCCCATGCAGTGGAAGGGGACATCCCACCCTCTCGCCGCCTTCCGCTGCTTGCCCGAGCTCTCCTGTCCAACTGGGAGGCCCGAATGACCAGTCAGGACGGAATTGGCTTGAAATGAGTCTCGGATCTATTAATCTGGAAGCAATGTCATGACATCACTTCCAGTTTACAGAAGATTTAAAGACGCCAAATAAAAAAAAAAGACAGCATTCAAAACAGGCAAATGTGGCTTTTTGAATGCTTTTAAGTGTAAAGGAGGGGTTTGTGGGTCTTATAGACCACAGATCCCTCCATAAAGAGTACCTCTCACTGCCTATTATTTTCACAAGGGATGTTTATATTCTTTCTGATGGCAATAAAAGTGATCAGAAAAAAAAAGTAAAGCGCCCTCATCCCTCTGTACATATACAGCTGGGGGGTTTGTGTAATATGCAGGGAGGCTGTGTAATGTAAAGGGGTCCAGAGGTGCGGGGCTGTGTAATGTAAAGGGGTCCAGAGGTGCGAGGGGCTGTGTAATGTAAAAGGGGGTCAGAGGTGTGGGGGCTTTGTAATGTTATCTTTAGTGATTAGAAGGTGAATGTGGCCCTCCATGCATTCACATACATTGAATCTGGCCCTTAAGTGGAAAAAGGTTGCTGACCCCTGCCATAAAGGCACAGTTTGATGAGTGTGGTGTGGAGGAACTCATGTAGCCTGACCTCAATCCTATTTAACATCTGTAGACTGAATTGGAATGCTGATTGCATCCAACATCAGTACCTGACCCCAGAAATTGTATTTTAACTAAATGGACATGAATTCTTATATGCATCCTAAAAAGCGTTGTGTTAATCCTTCCTAAAAGAGTAGAGACTGAAAAGGCCATAAAGGAAGTTCAGCTTCAAATTCATTTATATGGATGTCCAACAAGTTCATATGGGTAGACATCAATAGTCTGAATTCCTTCTACATCATTAGACAAGATAATGTAATAGGACCTTCAGATGCATCTATATACCGTATTCATGGTCATCACTGCACATATAATAAACCCGAGTTTAGAACTGATTGGTTACTATGCACAATACTTTAGTTTCCTTTACTAGTTTTTTGTTTTTGTTTTAGCCCCATCTTACATATTATAAGTGTGAACTAGACACCAATAAAATTGCCACCCTTATAAAACAAATTTCTCCATTTTGGCTATAATGAAACAATGTGGAGTTTATTAAAAAATAGCTGGAGAGGGCAAAATCAAATGCACTTCTGCATAGAAACCAAACAGCTTCCAGGTTTTATTGCCAAAGCTTAATTGAACAAGCTGAGGTTAGAAGCCGATTGGCTACCATGTAAAGCTGCACCCCACTATCCTATCTTTTTTGATTAGTTTAGTAGTGAAGGCAGGATCAGAATAACAGGCGCGGAACTTGCACCTCTAAAAACCAAATCAGCAATAGGAGTTCTTATTTCTATTCTTGCAGATTCATTTTTATTGTGCTATTCAGACACCACTTCTTGTTGCATTAGTTGCTGCAATGCACTTATGTCTGCTGTAATGGAAAGGACATAAGAGGTGTTCTATTTTATTCAACTCTGAAACGACGCCCCAAAATTTATAAATGTACTCCAAGTTTCCATTGTTGAGAACAGGAAATAACTATTTGTCTTAATTCTGCAACTAAAGAAAATAAGGTTAGAGATGTTACCGTTTCCTATCCATCAGTAAACGTCCAGTAGCAATAAACGGCACTAAGGCCTCGTACACACAACCGAGAATCTCGTCGTAAATGAAACGTCATTTTCCTCGACGAGTTTCTTGTAAGGCTTGTCAAGAATCTTGTCAAGCTTTCTTTGCATACACACTGTCAAGACAAAATCTCGTTGTTCTCAAAAGCGGTGACCTACAACACGTACGACGGACCTATAAAGGGAAAGTTTGATTGCACTGGCACAACCCTTGGAGCTGCTTTTGCTAATCTCATGTTACTGCATGCTAAGTAAGAGTTTGGTAAGAGACAATTCACGCTTTTCAGTCTGTTACAGCGTGACAAATGTGCTATCTCCATTACGAACGCTACTTTTACCAAAGGTGCGCTTCTGTCTCATACTTTATTCTGAGCATGCAAGGGTTTCTAAGCATACGCACGAATGTGTTTCTCGTCGTAAACCAGCCCGACGAGAAAAAAAGAGAACTTGTTTTCTTTTTTTCTCGTCGAGATCCACGACAGTTTTCTCGACGAAAAACATACACACGACCGTTTTCCTTGGCAAAAAAGCTCTGCCACCAATTTTCTTGATGGATTTTGTCGAGGAAAACGGCCGTGTGTACGAGGCCTGAAACTGCATTAGCTTGACTCCAGTTATCATTTTTATTTGGAACGAAGAGTTTGCAATTCTGTAATTTTTTTTTCTGTGACCCAATGGGGAGATTTACCTTACTTCCTGTCCCTGTGATTCCCTAACAATAAATAGAGGATGCACGAATCATAAGTAGGGATGGGCCGAACACCCCCCAGTTCGGTTTGCACTAGAACATCTTGAATAGGCAAAAAGTTCTAGCGAACATGCAAACTCTATTAAGATCGATGGGACACGAACATGAAAAATCAAAAGTCCTCATATTAAAGGCTTATATGCAAGTTATTGCCATAAAAAGTTTATGGGGGCCCGGGTACTGCTCTGGGGGACATGTTTCAATGCAAAAAAAGTTTTCAAAACTATCATTCTTAAAGATGCAGTGATTTTAATAATGCTTAAAGTGAAAGAATAAAAATTAAATATTCCCTAAAATATTGTGCATGTGCCCTTAGTCTGCCTGTAAAGTGGTGCATGTATAGAACATGCCGCAGCAATAATGAAATTTCTCAAGGAAAAAATTTCATTTAAACTTGCTTGTGGCTGTAATGTATCGCTGGCTCCCAGCAATATAGATAAAAAATAAATAAAATAAAAAAAACGGTGTGGAGTCATATCCCCTTTGGGTCTGGTATGGATTTTAAGGGAAAAAATGGCATGGGGTCCCCCCCAAAATCCATACCAGACCCTTATCCGAGCATGCAGCCAGGCAGGTCAGGAAAAGGGGAGAGCCCCAAAGCACCTTGTCCCCATGTTGATGGGGACAAGAGCCTCATCCCGACAACCCTGGGCTGTGGTTGTTGGGATCTGCAGGCGGGGGTGATCATTGTATTATTTTATGTCACATGGTATTTGCACAGTGTTTTTTGACATAACATGTCACATTTTAAAATTGCGCACGTTCGTGGAATGGCAAAATACAACGATACATAAAAATCTCCATAAGCGAAACTTTAAAAAATGTAACAGGTTACTTGTTTAGAGTTACAGAGGAGGTCTAGTGCTAGAATTATTTTTTCTGCCCTAATGATACCTCATATGTGTGGCACGAACACATTTACATATTTATGTGTGCAACTTATGTATGCGTCTGCTTCTGCGCGCGAGCATGGGGCATGGGGGCGCTTTAATTGTTTTCCTTATTTTTTTTGCACTGTATTGTGCTCTAGAAGCAGTGCTGCTGTTATAAATCACGGGGCCCCGTACAGCCTACCTGACAGGGCCTCCCAGTCCCCCCAAATATATCAAAACAATATTTTCACAAACAAATACACTAAAATCATTATTTGCGGACCCAAACCTGTGTGAATTAGGCCCCTCTTTAACCACTTCCATCCTGGGGGGCACTTATGCATCTTCCTGCCCAGGCCTGCGTGGGGGGGGCTGCACGGTGACATGGGGCACAGAGGTGGATCGGAAGCAGGCAGAACAGGAAAGGGGGGGAAGTAATTCTGTAATTGCCCCCTCCATCTGACCACAATGATTCCCTCTGCTGTCCGGGCCCCCCCTGTTTGCCCGGGCCCCCTACAGGAGGGCTGGTGGTCCCCCCTATCAGCGGCCCTGTCTAGAAGGATCCACGACACAATGGCTCCGTGATACTCAATCATTGCCTGGCTAGACAAACACCTGATGGATCTTACAATTCTTTGGTAGGCCAGACTGACCATACACAACCCAATCCCCAGTATCAACCTACAGTTGTGAAGTAATCTATTCATTCAGCTAAAGTGTATCTAAAAGAAATCCTACAGCTTTAGTCAAATAACTTGCCTGTTATAAAGTGTGCCCCATGTTTACAGCTTTGGGTCTTCAGGCAGAATAGCAGTAACAGCAGTAAAGATGACTTGACTGAGACACGTTCTCTCCTTCCTTCTCCTCTATTGAGAAAAGTTATTTCATTGATTACCATGCTTGTAACAAAATCTGTGTATGGGGGAGGGAATACTGTGACTAATCAGTCTATTCACAGATCATGTTACAGGCAGGTATCTCTAAAGTGGAGATTTCTCCTGGATCTGGATGCCTACACACCATGACCTTGTATAATTACTGGTAAAGGGTGTGGCTAAAGTTGTTGTGTTACCATTCCTCACAAATGAAGCTAACCCTTGAAAATACAACAAGTTACTGCAGGGCACTGTGGGGGACCTAAAACTGGATCTTAGAAATGTCAGAGGCATGCCATTACCTTATCCCACAATGCAAACTAGGTCTCAGTAACCTTTTTAGAAGCAGCCCATATTACACTGTTGTATGCTGATGGGACACACTTTAATGCTGAAATTCTGAAAAGTCAATACAGTATTTCCACAATGAGAACTCCTTGCAGAAACACTATGGGGCATTATCAATCAACAGCCCATTGTGTAAGTCTTGCTTTCAAAATTTGCAATAATTTGTAACAGGTTTGTTTCAAATATGTTGATTTCACCAGCATTCCTATATAATGTTTTATTATTACAGGATATAGCATCAATTTTCTTTGTATTTTAATGATGCATGTGTTTATATTTCATTATTTTTTCTTGAAGTTCCGATCTGTAAAAAGTGTGGGTGGTCACGCTGGTTTGATGTCAGTTCCCCTACATTAGAACCAAATGGAGG
The DNA here is from genome assembly GCA_029574335.1 of Rana kukunoris. Taxonomy (NCBI): domain Eukaryota; kingdom Metazoa; phylum Chordata; class Amphibia; order Anura; family Ranidae; genus Rana; species Rana kukunoris. The sequence goes on along the minus strand of CM056059.1, from coordinate 216,636,670 downwards.
GGATTTCGAGACCTATGTTAACATTCGAAATGCTGGTTATGATGTTTGTGAAAAGCCAGAACAGATTGCTTGCAGATCAATCAGATCCCCAAATTCAACACTGGAAAGCAATGGGCAGTATGTGACCTGTAATGTCTCCAGTGGTCTCATTTGTCAAAATAATGACCAGACGGGAGATCTACATCTCTGCTTTGATTATGAGATCAGCGTCTACTGCTGTCAAGAAGATGGTGACTGCATATCTACAACAGAGACTATGCCTATTACAACATCCCCAAGTGCCTCTCCTAGCACAAGTAAGGAAACAAATAGATAATGTGTTTGAAATGTTTAACACTGCTCCTAACAATCACTCATTTGGGGTTGATTTATTCAGTAGAATATGTAATGGGCTAAAACCATAGGGATAGGTTCAGATTGCACACCCACATGTGTGAGTAAACACATGTGAGCTTTCATTTTCATACGTGATTGCAATCGAGGTGATTGTACGCTAATGTACACTAATGTTATCAAGGTGATTGTACACTAATGTTCAATGAGTATAGTGATATCCTAGATTGCTATGTACATTGAACTTATTGAATACCCTTGTGCAAACAGAAACTTTTATTTAAAAATAAATTTCTTTGGGGGTGGAGATCGAACTGGACTGACTTAATCGGCCACTACTTATGGATGTGAGAAAATGTGGGCAGGTGGGAAGGATTTTCTTCATGAGGCTAGTGCCCGGATTGAGAAAAGAGTGGGGACCTGTTGGGGCCTGGACCTGGACCTGACTCGGGATACGAAAGATTCCGCACATAATCGAGAAAAAATTATGTAAAGGAGCACCTGGTGTTCAGTGCATGTAGGTTTGAAAAAGGTTTTATTTGGAGTAGCAACGATAAAATATTTTATCGTTGCAACTCCTAATAATTTTTTATTTATTTTTTAAATGACATCTTTTTACAAGTTCTTATAGCTATAGCTATGTGCGCTTGATTCAGATTATTTCTATATGGCATCTGCATGCAAAAATTGTTCTCAGAACTTATGCCGCATACACACGATAATTTTTCAGCATGTCCAAAAAACAACGTTTTCCCAACTTCATCATTAAAAACGATGTTATCCACACACCATTGTTTTAAAAAAAAATGATCTAGCAAAGCACGGTGATGTACAACACGTACAACGTCACTATAACGGGGAAGTTCCATTCGCCTTTGGGCTGCTTTAGCTGATTCAGTGTTAGTAAAAGACTATTTGCACTTTTCTGTCTGTTACAGCGTGATGAATGTGCTTACTCCATTATGAACGGTAGTTTTACCAGAATGAGCGCTCCCGTCTCATAACTTGCTTCTGAGCATGCGTGGCTTTTTTCGTCGTTTTAGCCCACACACGATAATTTTTTACAGAAGCTTGAAAAATGATGTGAAGCCCACACACGATCATTTTAAATGAACGTTTTTGAAAAACAAAGTTTTTTTCATGCTGAAAAATGATTGTGTGCACATGGCATTAGACCCCAAATCACATGAAAAGGCTTAACTTGTGTACAATTGGACAGTGAAGTATACATTTTATAGCAAACCACCATTGGTAATATATTCTAAAAATAAACAATGTACTTGAGTATTTGTGCACAGCTAGGATGAATGATAAATTCCATGGTCAAGAGTTGATTAATCCATGGTGGCATTGATGAATGATTGTATCTGTGTAAATTATAATAAATCAGAGCTATTATCTCTTTCTTGACTGCTCCTGTCCAAGGTAACCAATACTTGGAGCAGTTTTGGCTACAACTTCTACAGTAATAGTGCTTGGGAAACTTCTACTGGACCAAATGAACAAGGAAGTGCTCAACGCTTTGCAGGGCAAAGCAACAGTGTCTCTGCAAAGGGCAATTTCCAACCCATACTCACCTTACTTGTGCTCCCGTTGGGACTGGCCATTCCTGACACTAATAAGCCAGTAAGTGAACATGGGCCAACTGAACTGAATGATCAGTTAACTCAGGTCCAAACCCAGATGAACTATGCTTTAATGCAAGTGATGGAGACCCAAGCGACAGTTCAAGAACAAGGGGCTCGTCAAGGGGAATCAAAACTTTAACAAGGGCGAGAAAAGAGATGTTACAAGTGTGGAGAAGGTGGACAATTTCAAGTGGAGTGTCCCAAGACTAGCATCAGCCCTCAATTACTCACAGCGGTTTTGAAACCCTTACATAAGATACTCTTCCCAAAGCCAGCAGGAAACTTCAGGGGACCTCAGTGAAGGGCCTAGTTAAGGGTCCCGGAGGAAAATTGCGTTCCAAGGTAAAGAAAAGATCAATGAAGAAAAAGTCCCCTGTTGCCCCTTCCCCTTCCTTACCAAGGAAAACAAAAGAAACAAAAACCTCAGGGGAAGAAAGACAGGGGCAAGAAATCAATGCACACCTTACTGAGCAATTAGTTAGACCATCTCCCCTGTTTTCAAAGAGGTTGATTATAGCACAAGCTATAGAGTCACCCATTGGGAACATGCTAAAGAACCTATTGGGGCCCTCCCCTATAATCTTGATACTAGTAGAGGGAATCTACACTCAAGCCCTTCTAGATACTGTAGCCCAGGTGATGTTGCTGTACAACAAGACTTTTATCACAAGTACCTGAAGGATATCCCTTTGTGCAAACTGGAGGAATTATAGATTAGGGGCATAGGGACCCAGAAGTGCCCTTATGATGCATACGTACCCTTCAAGAAAACCTTTGATACTGCCCTGGCTGGAAAACCAGAGACCTTTGACACATTTGCTGTTGTCTGTCCCTGACCCCCTGGGGTAAGCCAAAATTCCTTGTTAATAGGCACCAACACAAATCTTGTGTGGAGGTTACTCACTCCACTGGCCCTGGAAGGTGGTACAGTAGGGAAGACCACACAATGTCTGAAGGCCACTGTCATGGGACCAGCCGGGTCCGTATGTGGTGGTGGAAGATGATCCAACAGAGGAGGAAGTTGGAATAAAATTGATACCAGAGATCATGCCCACTAGGGTCTTGATGAGAAGCTGGGGGGGGGGGGGTTCCTGTCAGTGTGAGGAACGTCACTAGTTACCTAATCAGCCTAAAGCCCCAGATGATGATTGGGAAAGTGAGTGCTGCCACCCCAGTGACAGGGAGGAACTAGTCTAGGGAAATAGAAGAGAGACTACCATCCACTGCCCAAATCTGCCCTCCAGGTGGGAGGGGCTGAAGCTGTCATTAGAGAAGTGTCATTTCTACATGACTTCAGTCACGTATCTGGGGCATGTAGTATCAGCTGCGGGAATAGATGTAGATCCTCAGAAGTTGGATTCTGTTACTTTCTGGACTCGCCCAAACCGATGTTAATGGATGCTCCCCCTACAGATTATTATTCGGAAGACAAGCTTGTTTACCGGTGGACCTGGTCTTTGGAACATTGTTATATCACACCTCTCAGGCCTCCTACTGGGTTGGTTGACAGACTTCAGGAGAATTTAAAAGTGGCTAATGAGAAAACCAAGGAAGCCTCTACCATCAGACAACAGAGAAACAAGAAAAACTTTGACTTTGTCTGACAATGTATATAATTTACTGTTAGAAGATCTTTCTTTGGATCAGTTGTTGGCTGTCACAACTTATGGTTTGTCACATGATTAACCATTTACTTTCTTACGATACAGTAAGGTGATTTCACAAGTTGTGTTCTATCTGTTGGACCAAAGACTTTCAAGTGGGGGGAGGATGTAGCAATGTGGACTACAATTGCACAGTACAGCGATTCCTTATCTCCATGTATCGTATTGTCCATCTAGTGCCCAGCACCACTAACTGACATCATATTTGTGAGCCAAATCAAAGGGATTGTGGGATTGGTAGTTCCTCAGAATGGCAATTGCCTTGCATACATATACACCTGGTCTACACATCCCAGGGATCTTTACTGCCATCAACAAGATTGCTGGGAAGAGCTATAAAAGAGGCCAGAGATCCGCCCCATGCTGTCTTCCTCCCGGGCATTGTGTGTGATGGACCTCTCTGTACAGGAAGAGTGGGGAAGTGGCCTAACACGTGGTGTACAACATCCTAACCCGGCCGAGAAGGGCTTCTTTGAGCTACTTTAGTAAATGTTAATAGAGTATATGCTCACTGAGTTGTTTGACTTATTACTTTAAGGTGGTGCAAAGATGTCTGAACCCAGAATGTCAGGTGGGTTTGGTTGTTTACAAGGTCATGGTGGTACAGATAAGCAGGTAAATCTAAGCAGTCCCCAAGGGGGTCATGCTACACACTTACAACTACTCCATCAACCACCACAGAATTGACAACTACTTCAGAACTAACAACTCCTACAACTCCATTTATTTCAAAAACAATTACATCTACACCATCAACCACCACAGTAAATGAGACTGCAGCTAAGACTACATCTGATACAAATCATCATTTGCAATATTTTATTAGCAGTGCTAAAAAAAAGGAGAGAAATTTAAAAGTTTTGTCTTTACATTGTATATTTGTTTGTGTGCACATAATAGGACTTTAGAGTGATGTGTATTTCATAAAACCTTGCAGTTACTTTACTTTAAGTTTTCTCTTGCCATGTTTATGTATGTATAAGTTGCAGTATATGCACTTCACAGGAATAAGGACCAGTAGGGGAATACTGGAGCTAGTGTACTCCATGGTCCCTTCTTGAAATGTCCTGCAGGTCACAGTAACAATGGTGCTTCTTATCGCTGTTCTTTACCCTCAGAATGTATGTGCATTGCACATTCATATTTTAACCACTTGCCAACCAGCTCACGCCAATATATATACACAGAATGGCTCTGATGGGCGAAACCCTGTATGGGTACGTTGTTCCCTTAAGAGAAGCCAGGGGGCACATGCACCTGCTGCATGGCGGGGGACCTGATGCATGTGGCCAGCGGGCGCGATTGCCGTTGTAAACATACAAATGCCTTTTCTGTCAAGGGAGACAGACTAACTGAGGGAACAGCGATATGTCTCCTCCCCCAGTCAGTCCTATCCCCATACAGTTGTAAACACTAACTATGGAACACAGTTAACCCCTTGATCGTTCACTAGTGTTAACCCCTTCTCTGCCAGTGATATTTACACAGTAATCAGTGCATTTTTATAACACTGATCAATGTATAAATGTCAATGATCCCAAAAATTTGTCAAAAGTGCCCGACCTGTCCGCTGAAATGTCACAGTGCAAGAAATCAATGAAAGGAATTTATGGACAGCCGCACACCAAAATAAACTTAAAAAGGTAGCCTTTATTGGTGTAAAAAGGATAAAAAGCACTTCAAAACACAGCACAGCAAGCAGTGGGGTAAAAACTGACGCGTTTCGCACAAACAATCAGTGCTTAGTTAGGTTTATTTTGGTGTGCGGCTGTCCTTTCATTGATTTTTTGCCTTATGCATTGCCAGGACCCATGGTCTTTGAGGAGGACATTGATTGCTTATTGCATTTACCTGGAGTGGCGGTCTCTTTTTCTTGAAATGTCACAGTACCGCAAAAAATCGCAGATCACTGCTATTACTATTAAATATATATATAACCAAAAATATGTAGAATATATATTGGCCTAAACAAAGAAATTTGTTTTTTTTAAAACATTTTTGGGGATAATTGTCATAGCAAAAAGTAAAAGTAAAAAATATTGTTATTGTTTTTCAAAATGTTCACTTTTTTTGTTTTAGCACAAAAAAAAAAATGGTGATCAAATACCACCAAAAGAAAGCTCTATTTGTGGTAAAAAAAAGGGCGTCAATTTTGAATTGGTTCAGCATTGCATGACCGTGCAATTGTCCGTTAAAGCGACGCAATGCCAAATTGTAAAAAGTGCTCTGGTCAGGAAGGGGATAAAATGGCATTTCTTGAAATACATCATGAAAAAGTCATGTGGCTTTGAGGCCACAAGGAATGCTATGGCAGTATTTTCCTCATAGCTCTAATATAGAGTTAACCACTTGCTTACTGGGCACATATACCCCCTTCCTGCCCAGGCGAAATTTCAGCTTTCAGCACTGCGTCGCTTTAAATCAAAATTGCGTGCGATGTGCCTTCCAAACAAAATTGACATCTTTTTTTTTCCCCACAAATAGACATTTCTTTTGGTGGTATTTGATAACCTCTGCGTTTTTTTTTTTTTGCTATAAAACAAAAAAGAGCGACAATTTGGAAAAAAACGAATTTTTTACTTTTTGCTATAATAAATATCCAATTTTTTAAAAAAAAAATAACATTTTTTTTTCTCAGTTTAGGCCGATATGTATTCTAAAAAAAAAAAACGCAAAAAGCGTATAGTGATTGGTTTGCGCAACAGTTATAGTGGCTAAAAAATAGGGGACATTTTGTTTATTATTTTATTTTTTACTAGTAAGTAATACGGCGATCTGCGAATTTTGTCAGGACTGCGATATTGCGGCGGACACGTCGGACACTTTTGACACATTTTTGGGACCATTCACATTAATACAGCGATCAGTGCTATAAAAATGCATTGGTTACTGTATAAATGTGACTAGCAGGAAAGGGGTTAACACTAGGGGATAAGGAAGGGGTTAAATGTGTATCCTGGGAGTGATTCTTACTGTGGGGGGAGGGGACTGACTGGGGTAGGTGACCGTTGTTGTGTCCATATGTACAAGGGACAGAGCATCAGTCTCCTCTCCCTGACAGGACGTGGAGCTCTGTGTTTACACACAGAGCTCCATGTCCCTGCTCTGTCACTGCCGATCGCTGGTACCTGGCGGACATCGCAGCTGCCAGGCACGCCGAAGGACGCGAGTTCATAAAAAGACGGCCTCCCAGATTTATAGAGCCACCTGGAGGCCGTCTTTTTACTATGGCCCAGGTCTCAAGTAGTTAATGGGAGTTATTTGTGTTTTCCATTATCCTAATTTCATCTATTCTAGAAAACCAATGTTTCACAGGTGGAATAGTAGTAGATTTCCATAGGTCTGGAATACATGACCGGGCAGCATTAAACATGTGTGTTACCAATGACTTTTTATATTTATGGTGGGGTATCGCATTTAGGTGCAGGAGATATCCCGAAGGGTCCAAACCAAGGTCCAAACCAAATTCGACTGGCAAAATCAGGCTCACTTCTGCACAGAAACCAATGAGCTTCCAGGTTTTATTACCAGGCTTAATTGAACAAGCTTGGGTTAGAAGCTCATTGGTTTCTAGGCAGAACTGAGCCTGATTTTGAGCTTTCCAGCTTTAGTAAATAAACCCCATTGTGTACTTAAAAGTGGGGTATGCCTGTAATGCTGATGAGGTGTAGAATACACATACATAGCAATGGAGGGGATTTACAAAAACTGGAGCACTCAGAATTTGGTGCAGCTGTGCATGGTAGCCAATCAGCTTCTAACTTCAGATTGTTTAACTGAGATTTGGCAATAAAACCTGGAACCACATTTTGCACCATGCAGTTTTAGTAAATACACCTATTGTGCCTGATAATAATAATGCTTTCTGTTCTGTTTAAACCATGTTGATTTTACTATAAAGGATGTCTTTATAATAACGGCCATAATCACAATTCCATAGTAATGTAATACATACAATATGAATGATTTTTCTTTCCAAAAAGTGTATTTTCTGAGATAATAGATAATATACAAGTCTATGTTTATGGCATCCTAGACAAAGTCAGCAACGCCTTTCAGTTTGGTAAAAAAAATCCTTCTGGTCAGCTGAATATGTTCCCGATGAATTCATGGAAAAATTGCATTATTTCCAAAATGTAGTTATGCAAAGACACCTTTGATTGGTTTACAAGCAGAGCTGCCCACCGATTTTGCACCATGCAGTTTTAGTAAATACCCCCAGTGTCTGTCTTGTTTAAACCATGTTGATTGTATTATAAAGGATGTCTTTATTATAACGGCCATCATCACAATTCCATAGTAATGTAATACATACAATATGAATGATTTTTCTTGCCAAAAAGTGTATTTACTGACATAATAGATAATAGATCAATTCATGTAAAAATGTCATTATTTCCAAATGTAGTTATGCAAAGACACCTTTGTAATAATGGAATCATGATTTGTGTTTCAGCACCTTCCTGTGCTCCTGTCTGCTCGTGGTTTGGGTGGTTTAATGTGAGTTATCCTAATTCTAATCCAGACGGGGGTGATTTTGAGACCTATAAGGACATCAGGAAAGCTGGATATCAAGTTTGTGAGCGACCACAAGGCATTTCCTGCAGATCAACGGAGAGACCGGATACACCACTGAATGAGCTGGGACAGAACGTGACCTGTGATGTCTCCTATGGGCTTGTGTGTTACAAAAACCATCCTGTCTTTCCATGTTTAGACTTTGAAATTCAAGTCTACTGTTGTCAGCAACCAGAAAATTGTGTAGCGTCTACAACTTCCACAACTCCATTTACTTCAACGACACTTATAACTACGCCATCAACCACCACAGCAACTGAGACTACAACTAGCACAGAATTGACAACTTCAGAAGTAACAACTCCTACAACTCCACTTACTTCAACAATACTTACAACTACGCCAGCAACCACCACAGTAACTGAGACTACAACTAGCACAGAATTGACAACTACAGAAGTAACAACTCCTACAACTCCATTTACTTCAACAATACTTACGACTACGCCATCAACCACCACAGTGACCCAGACGACAACTCCGACTTCATCTACACCAAGTAAGTGCAGTGTTTGCTATTTGTTAATAGAAGTGTTGAGAAAACTAAAAGCCATTAAAAAGTTTATCTTTGCAATGTATTTTTGTAACTGTGTGTAGCAGGAAGTTAGTTTGGTGTTTATTTACTAAACTCTTCCAGTTACTATAATCTTTCTCTTGCAATGGATATGCAATAAAGGTGTGTATCTCTAAGTTACAGCCTATGCACTCCACAGGAGTAAGGACCAGTTTGGGGATGCTGGAGATGGTGTACTCCATGGTTCATTCTTGAAAAGTCCTGCAGGTCACAGTAACAATGGAGCTTCTTATCGCTTTAAATCAGGGATCCTCAAACTACGGCCCTCCAGCTGTTGTAGAACTACACATCCCATGAGGCATTGTAACACACTGACATTCACAGACATGATTAGGCATGATGGGAATTCTAGTTCCTGAACAACTGGAGGGCCACAGTTTGAAGACCCCTGCTTTAAATAAAATATTGCTTATGGCATTACTGTTTACTGAACAGAAGCTGTCGTTATAGAGCAGGCAGGTCGGCTCTTCTGCGCAAATCGCCGTAACTGTACAGTGGCTTGCACAGGCGTAGTAGCGACAGGCCCAATGTCTGCTGGTGCCCCGCAATCACCTATTACAGAGGCAGAACGGGGAACTGTCTTTGTGAACAAGGCATTTCCCCGTTATGACAGGGATCTACTGTTCCCAGTGATGGGGAACAGTGACCTCTGTCATGTTCCAGTAAGCCCACCCCCCTGCAGTTAGAACACACATAGGGAACACATTTAACCCCTTGATCGCCACCTAGTGTTAACCCCTTCCCTGCCAGTGACATTTACACAGACGTCTGTGATAATTTTCATGTTTTTATTCAGGTTACCTTTTTTGAAATAAAGAAATATGTTGTTTGCAGATCGCTCAATTTCACATTCACATACTCCAAGTAAAAGGGTCAGAGCAGTGACTCGCCCTCTTCCACCTACACCATTCACACAGTATGAATTTCAGTAATAAAGAGATCATAGTTGATATAGTTATAAACATAGTTAATGGTAGACCAGGGCTGGTGCAAAAAATGTTGACACCCTAGGTAAAAAAGGCATTTTGCCGACCCCATGGCTCCACCCCTCCACCATACATTATGAATAATTTTTCTTGCCAAAAAGTGTATTTACTGAGATAATAGATAATATACCAGTCTATGTTTATGGCATCCTAGACAAAGTCAGAAACACCTTTCAGTTTGGTAAAAATCCTTCGGGTCAGCTGTTCCGGATCAATTCATGTAAAAATGGCATTATTTCCAAAATGTAGTTATGCAAAGACACCTTTGTAATAATGGAATCATGATTTGTGTTTCAGCACCTTTCTGTGCTCCTGTCTGCTCGTGGTCACGGTGGTTTGATGTGAGTTATCCAAATTCTAATCCAGATGGGGGGGATTTTGAGACCTATAAGGATATCAGGGAAGCTGGATTTCAAGTTTGTGAGCAACCAAAAGACATTTCCTGCAGATCAACGGAGAGACCGGATACACCACTGAATGATCTGGGACAGAACGTGACCTGTGATGTCTCCTATGGGCTTGTGTGTTACAAAAACCATCCTATCTTTCCATGTTTAGACTTTGAAATTCAAGTCTACTGTTGTGAGCAACCAGAAAATTGTGTAACGTCTACAATTTCCACAACTCCATTTACTTCAACGACACTTATAACTACACCATCAACCACCACAGTGAGTGAGACTACAACTAGCACAGAATTGACAACTTCAGAAGTAACAACTCCTACAACTCCATTTACTTCAACAATACTTACGACTACGCCATCAACCACCACAGTGACCCAGTCGACAACTCCGACGTCATCTACAAGTAAGTGCAGTGTTTGCTATTTGTTAATAGAAGTGTTGAGAAAACAAAAAGCCGTTAAAAAGATTATCTTTGGAATGTATTTTTGTAACTGTGTGTAACAGGAAGTTAGTTTGGTGTTTATTTACTAAACTCTTCCAGTTACTTTAATCTTTCTCTTGCAATGGATATGCAATTAAGGTGTGTATCTCTAAGTTACAGCCTATGCACTCCACAGGAGTAAGGACCAGTTTGGGGATGCTGGGGATGGTTATACTCCATGGATCCTTGAAAGGTCCTGCAGATCACAGTAACAAAGGAGCTTCTTATCGCTTTAAATAAAATATTGCTTATGGCATTACTGTTTACTGAACAGAATCTGTCGTTATAGAGCAGGCAGGTCAGCTCTTCTGCGCAAATCACCGTAACTGTACAGTGGCTTGCACAGGCATAATAGCGACAGGTCCAATGTCTGCTGGTGCCCCGCAATCACCTATTATAGAGGCAGAACGGGGAACTGCCTTTGAAAACAAGCCATTTCCCGGTTCTGACAGGTGACATGACAGGGATCTCCCAGTAATCGGGAACAGTGATCTCTGTCATGTTTCAGTAAGCCCACCCCCCTGCAGTTTGAACACATTTAACCCCTTGATCACCCCCTAGTGTTAACCCCTTCCCAGCCAGTGACATTTACACAGTAACCAGTGGACGTCTGTGATCATCTGCATGTTTTTTTCCAGGTTACCTTCTTTGAAATAAAGAAATATGTTGTTTGCAGATCGCTCAATTTCACATTCACATACTCCAAGTAAAAGGGTCATAGCAGTGACTCGCCCTCTTCCACCTACACCATTCACACAGTATGAATTTCAGTAATAGAGAGATCATAGTTGATATAGTTATATACATAGTTAACGGTAGACCAGGGTTGGTGCAAAGATTTTTGACACCCTAGGCGAAACTTAATTTTGCTGACCCCCATGGCTCCACCCCTGACTCCACTATCTTTTCCCTGCAAATGTATACCCCACCTTTTTAATGAAGTGCCAAATAAATGCAGCTCACCAGCACCCATCAAATGCAGCCTCACCAATGACCATCAAATGCAGCCTCACCAACGCCCATCAAATGCAGCCTCACCAGTGCCCATCAAATGCAGCCTCACCAGCACCCATCAAATGCAGCCTCAGCAGTGCCCATCAAATGCAGCCTACCAGTGCCCATTAGTGAATGTTTGCTTGGGTTTATTCATTCGGGAGTTTGGACACAGTCCTTCCTCTGCGGCTTCACCTCTGACACTATGTGCGAAAGAGTGGCGGCTGCCTGCTGATGCTGAGACTTTGTTTCTTGCTGCAGAGAGAAGAGAGTAGGAACACCAGGGCGACTGCCAGTTCGGTAAAAAATCCTTCTGGTCAGCTGAATATGTTCTGCATCAATTTAGGGAAAAATTGCATTGTTTCCAAAATGTAGTTATGCAAAGACACCTTTGTAATAATGGAATCATGGTTTGTGTTTCAGCACCTTCCTGTGCTCCTGTTTGCTCGTGGTCATCGTGGTTTAATGTGAGTTATCCTAATTCTAATCCAGATGGGGGGGATTTTGAGACCTATAAGGACATCAGGGAAGCTGGATTTAAAGTTTGTGAGCGACCACAAGGCATTTCCTGCAGATCAACAGAGAGACCGCATACACCACTGAATGAGCTGGGACAGAACGTGACCTGTGATGTCTCCTATGGGCTTGTGTGTTACAAAAACCATCCTGTCTTTCCATGTTTAGACTTTGAAATTCAAGTCTACTGTTGTCAGCAACCAGAAAATTGTGTAGCGTCTACAACTTCCACAACTCCATTTACTTCAACAACACTTACAACTACACCATCAACCACCACAGTAACTGAGACTACAACTAGCACAGAATTGACAACTACAGAAGTAACAACTCCTACAACTCCACTTACTTCAACAACACTTACAACTACTCCATCAACCACCACAGTAACTGAGACTACAACTAGCACAGAATTGACAACTACAGAAGTAACAACTCATACAGCTCCACTTACTTCAACAATACTTACAACTACGCCATCAACCACCACAGTAACTGAGACTACAACTAGCACAGAATTGACAACTACAGAAGTAACAACTCCTACAACTCCACTTACTTCAACAACACTTACAACTACTCCATCAACCACCACAGTAACTGAGACTACAACTAGCACAGAATTGACAACTACAGAAGTAACAACTCCTACAACTCCACTTACTTCAACAACACTTACAACTACTCCATCAACCACCACAGTAACTGAGACTACAACTAGCACAGAATTGACAACTACAGAAGTAACAACTCATACAGCTCCACTTACTTCAACAATACTTACAACTACGCCATCAACCACCACAGTAACTGAGACTACAACTAGCACAGAATTGACAACTTCAGAAGTAACAACTCCTACAACTCCACTTACTTCAACAACACTTACAACTACTCCATCAACCACCACAGTAACTGAGACTACAACTAGCACAGAATTGACAACTACAGAAGTAACAACTCCTACAGCTCCACTTACTTCAACAATACTTACAACTACGCCATCAACCACCACAGTAACTGAGAATACAACTAGCACAGAATTGACAACTTCAGAAGTAACAACTCCTACAGCTACACTTACTTCAACAATACTTACAACTATGCCATCAACCACCACAGTAACCCAGACGACAACTCTGACTTCATCTACAACAAGTAAGTGCAGTGTTTGCTATTTGGTAATAGAAGTGTTGAGAAAATAAAAAGCCATTAAAAAGTTTGTCTTTACAATGTATTTTTGCAACTGTGTGTAGCAGGATGATAATTTGTGTATTTACTAAACTCTTGCAGTTATTCAACTTAGAACACTGCTTTAACAAAGGTTGCTCCGAATGCATGAGCACCATCACCTTTTTCGTTGTTTACACTTTAGGATAAAAGGAGGAAAAAAAATGTTATCAGATTGCTTTGTATTCAATATACATTTTTTTTTAAGCACATTTCAAAGACCTTTTTATTATTGCCATTTCCTGTCGGGGAGATTTTTTACAACTGGAGCACTCCGAATCTGGTGCAGCTGTGCATGGTGGTCATCAGCTTATTCTGTAAAAGTGTTTGTAAACTCTTATCGAGGAAGTGACTGGCCTTAGGTGATTAGGGATGAGCCGAACACCCCCGGGTTCAGTTCGCACCAGAACGTTCGAACAGACCGCGGGTTCGCGCGAACATTTCGAACCCTATTGAAGTCTATGGGACCCGAATTCAAAAACGGTAATTTTAAAGACCAAAATTCAATTAAATGTTGGAAAACGTCATTCAGAACCCGGGTCTTGCCCCAGGGAACATGTATCAATTGAATTTTTCTTTTTAAACGGCCGTTTTTGGCGGAGAAGCCATTTTAATGATGCTTAAAGTGAAAAAAAAATATTCCTTTAAATATCACACCTGCTGGGTGTCTATAGTAGTGGCACGTGTTTAGAAATGTCCCTGCACAACATGAAAGGACCAAAAAAATAAAGTAATTAATGCTACTTGCGCAAGTTCTGTGTGGCAACATTATGTCGAAAATTTTAGCGGTGGTGGGGGGCCATTATTGTTGTGTGAAAGACATTTTTTAGAAAAAAGGGCACCCCTCAAACATACTGTAATTGGAGCGCAACAAGGAGCCACGTGCAAAGTATTGCATCAAAAAATTGTTATTAGGCGCCCGTGTTAAACAGGGGCAGAGAAATTGTGCCTTGGGCACAACACTGCAACCCCTCCCAATAACTCCAATTGGAGCGCAACAAGGAGCCACGTGCAAATTATTGCATCAAAAATTGTTATTAGGCTCCCCTATTAAACAGGGGCTGGAAAATTGTGCCTTGGGCACAACACAACACTTGCAACCCCTCCCAATAACTCCAATTGGAGCGCAACAAGGAGCCACGTGCAAATTATTGCATTAAAAATTGTTATTAGGCGCCCCTGTTAAACAGGGGCAGAGAAATTGTGCCTTGGGCACAACACAACACTTGCAACCCCTCTCAATAACTGCAATTGGAGCGCAACAAGGAGCCACGTGCAAAGTATTGCAACAAAAATTGTTATTAGGCGCCCCTGTTAAACAGGGGCCTAAAAAATTGTGCCTGGTGGCGGAGCCCAGAAAAACAACATTTCTTACTAGCTATCAGCAAGAAAAGTGAGGAGGAGAAGGATATTCCATCAGCAGCATAAGAGGACAGTCACTCAGCATCAGCAGTCTAAAAGGGATCTGACATTTCAACAACAAAATATATTATTCATTAATATCAGCATCAGGTGCTTGGTAGCTGGTGTTGATCCAAGCCTGATTAATTTTGATGAAGGTCAGTCGATCAACAGAGCTGGTGGAGAGGCGCACCCTGTGATCAGTGACAAAGCCTCCAGCAGCACTGAATGTCCGTTCTGAAAGAACACTGGATGCAGGGCAAGCCAGTAGCTCAATTGCGTACTGGGCAAGCTCTGGCCAGTGATCCATCCTCAAGACCCAGTAAGCCAGAGGATTTTCGGTGGGGAAGGTGTCCAAGTCGGATCTTGCCCCTAGGTATTCCCGGACCATGTAAAGCAGACGCTGGCGAAGGTTGCTGGAACCGGTCAGACCTTGGGGCTGCGGACTAAAAAACTGCCTGAACGCATCGGTCAGATGACCACCTTCTCCACCGCCCCTTCTGTGACTCACTGAAGCCTCAGCAAGACGTTGTCCAGAGCCAGGTTTTGGTAATCCCCCCGGTTCTGGGAACGCATTGCACAGACCCTTCTGCAAGGCCTCCCGCAGAAGTTTCATCTTCTGCTCCCTCTGAGATGGCAACATAAGGTCCGCAACCTTACTCTTGTAACGTGGATCAAGGAGAGTTGCCAGCCAGTAATGATCCCTCTCCTTAATAGCACGTACACATGGATCCTTACGCAGGCTTTGCAGAATCAGGGAGGCCATGCAGCGTAGGTTTGCTGAGGCATTCGGGCCACAGTCCTCTGGGTCACTGAGGACGACAGGATCCACAGGCACCTCATCCCAGCCACGTAAAACTCCACGTGCTCCTTGGGACTGTAAATGATCCCTTGAAGACTGCTGCTGCTGAGTGCTAGGCTCCACCTCCATGCTGCTGATACAATCCTCCTCCTCCTCCTCCTCCTGCTCATCCTCTTCCTGTGTGCTAGGTGGGCAAGCAGGACCACTGTCTGGGTAAAGGGGGCCTTGAGAGGTAAGGAAGTCCTCCTCTTCCTCCCTCTGTTCTGCCTCAAGGGCCCTGTCCATTATTCCACGTAGCGTGTGCTCCAACATGTGAATAAGAGGGACAGTCTCACTGATGCATGCACTGTCACTGCTCACCATCCTCGTTGGCCTCCTCAAATGGTGACAGGACAGTGCATGCATCCCTGATCAAGGCCCACTGGCGTGGGGAAAAAAACCTAGCTGCCCTGACCCAGTTCTGCTGTCATATTGGCACAGGTACTCATTGATGGCCCGCTGCTGCGTGTGCAGCCACTGCAGCATGGCCAACGTTGAGTTCCATCTGGTGGGCATGTCACAAATTAGGCGGTTCTTGGGCAGGTTGTATTCCCTTTGGAGGTCAGTCAGCCGAGCAGTGGCATTATATGACCTCCGGAAATGCCCACAGACTTTCCTGGCCTGCTTCAGGACATCCTGCAAGCCCGGGTACCTGCCCAAGAACCGCTGCACCACCAAATTGAGGAAATTTGCGCAAAACAGGGCACGTGGGTGAGTTTTCCCTGTCGCAGGGCAGAGAGTAGGTTGGTGCCATTATCGCTGACCACCATTCCAGGCTTCAGCTGGTGTGGCGTCAACCACCTCTCAGCCTGACCCTGCAGAGCTGAGAAAACCACTTCCCCAGTGTGGCTCCTGTCTCCCAAGCACACCAGCTCTAGCACCGCATGGCATCTCTTGGCCTGCATTCCTGTGTATCCCCTCGTACACCTACGGAGCACAGCTGGTTTGGAGAAAACATCCCCACAGGAAGAGGCCACAGAGGAAGAAGAAGAGGAGGGGGTGGAGGAAAGAGGTGTGTCACAAACAGTAGTATTTTTTTGGAGGCGTGGTGGCGGAACACCCTCCAAAACTACTGGACCTTGCCCTGCGTCCTTCCCAGCTGCCAGCAGAGTCACCCAATGCGCCATAAAAGACAGGTAACGTCCCTGTCCATGCCTGCTGGACCATGAGTCAGCGGTAATATGCACCTTACCACTGACCGCCCTGTCCAGCGAGGCATGGACATTGCCTTCCACATGCTGGTAGAGAGCCAGAATAGCCTTCCGTGAGAAAAAGTGGCGTTTTGGTACTTGCCACTGAGGTACTGCACATTGCACAAACTCACGGAAGGGGGCAGAATCTACCAACTGAAAAGGTAGCAGTTGAAGTGCTAGCAATTTCGCTAAGCTAGCATTCAACTGCTGGGCATGTGGATGGCTGGGATTGTACTTCTTTCGGCGCTGCAGCAGCTGGGGCAGGGAAATTTCCCTGGTACTATCAGTAGATTGACCGCTACTACTAGCTTGTGACACACCTATTTCTACACCTTCACTCCAGGCTTCAGAAAGGACTGGGGGTCTACTGGGGTTGGAGGTCCCAGAAGGGCAAGGGGGGGTCTTTGGTGTGGGTCTTTCTGGTGTGCTTGCCAACGAGCTGCATGGCAGGTCGACATATGTCTGGACAAGCATGTGGTACCCAGGCGGTTGATGTTTTGGCCACGCGAGATACGCTTGCGACATAAGTTGCAAATAGCAAAGGTACGATCTTGTGGACATTTTTCAAAAAAGGCCCACACCAAAGAACTTTTGCTGTACCAGTCAGACACAGCAGCGCCATGCACAAGCGCCGTAGATGTGCGCTGTAATGCAGTGGGTGTGACCATAAGCTGACCCCTGGAGGGCATCCTGCCTCATTGGAGATGTGCCTGTGCCTCGTCGTCGTCCTCCTCCTCCTCCTCTCTCCTATCAGGCACCCAGGTAGAGTCAGTGACCTCATCATCCCCTCCCTCCTCATCACTGTCAACAACCTGGCAGTATGCTCCAGCTGGGGAAACATCATCACTGACAAATTGCTGTCCCTCTCGGCCACCCCCTCTCCCTGGGCTCACATCAATGCCTTCCTTTATCAGTGTTCCGTCATCGGAGTCTTCAAAACGCTGCGCATCTTCCTGCAGCATGTACCCCACACTGTGTTGAAACAGTTCGGGGGACTCCTCAGGAGGACATGGTGGTACTAGGGAAGTATTGTTTGAAGCCATTGTGCAGAGGGAAGAGGACGCCTTGGCAGCTGCTTTGCCAGATAAACTTTGATCTGTGTGTGTGAGAGAGGATGAGGAGGATGAGGACGGCTTGGTCATCCACTCTACCAATTCCTCTGCATGTTGAGGTTCAACACGGCCAGCTCCCGAAAAGAAGGACGAGCGGCACACGCACAGTCAGAGCGACTGCGTTTCTGTGCAATTCAATAGCCCACTTGCATTAACAGCAACTGCCTTTCTGTGCAAATAAATAGCACACGTGCAGTAACAGTTAATGCGTCTATGTGCAATTAACACTAACACGTTAGAGCATCAAGCACAATCTCCTGCCTGACAGATACTGATAGCAGAACTAGCTAAGCTATACAGTTTATAAATATATTGACAACTCCTAGGGATGTCAATATATTCTCTACAAACTGTACATTTAACTATACCAACTAGTAGCCTCCATGATCTATCTATCTATCTATCTATCTATCTGAAAAGACACTGTGGGCCAGATTCATAGAGCAATTACGCCTGTCTAACTGGTGTTAGACAGGAGTAATTTCAAATTTCGCGTGCCGTATTACTAGTTTGAATCCTCAAACCATGATACGGCGGCTTCGGGCTTCGATCCGAGAGGCTTACGTCTTCGTAAGCCTTCGGATCTACGCTGCCATCTATTTGCGGCCGCTGGGAGGAGTTCGCGTCGTTTTGATGCGTCGGGATATGCAAATGTTTTTTTACGGCGATTCCCGAAGATACGAGTGGTCGTCGCAATCGTTTTCGTCTATTTTTTTGTACGTAATGTTAGAGCAGCTTTTTGCTGCTCTAACGTTACGTAGCCCATGTTAAGTATGGCCGTCGTTCCCGCTTCGAATTTAATTTTTATTTTTTTTGTTTACGTAACTCGTTCGGGACTAGGATCGCCCGTAAACGACGCTACCTAAACAACGAATGACGTCACGACGTGATTTCGCGCAATGCACGGCGGGAAATTTGCGAACGGAGCATGCGCAGATCGATCGCCGCGGGAACGCGCCTATTTTAAATGATTCACGCCCCCTACTCGCGCAGATGGATTGCGACGGGAGAAATACACTACGCCGCTGTCGTTTACTGGACTAAATCTACCTGAATTCCACGTAGAGCCAGGTAAAAAACGGCGGCGTAGTGTATTTCTGATACGCTACGATAATCCATTTCTATGTGAATCTGCCCCTGTGTCTCTATCTATCTATCTATCTATCTATCTATCTATCTATCTATCTATCTATCTATCTATCTATCTCTCTCTCTCTGTCTGTCTGACTTCTCTCTCTGAAAGCAAGCCAGAACACACTACACGAGGCCGCCCGGGAGGCGGCCTTTTATAGTGTGGGGCGTGTGCTAAAGCCCTGAGCCCTAATTGGCCAAAGCACCCAGGCTTTGGCCAATTAGGTCTGTTCGTTTTTTGGGCGCTGTGATTGGCCAAGCATGCGGGGTCATGGTGCATGCTTGGCCAATCATCAGCGCGCAACGCCGCAGTGAATTATGGGCCGTTGCGCGTCATTCGAATTTGGCGCGAACGACCCGATTTGTTCGTTTTCGACGAACAATCGAACGGCCGATGTTCGATGCGAACATGTGTTCGCATCGAACGCGAAGCTCATCCCTATAGGTGATACACAGAGATGAAACAAATCCTTCTACCTACATAAGTTGTACATGTCTAACTGCAGTCTTATTTTCTCTACATCCATTAAAAGTGTTGAATTTTTAAAGCTGTCTGAGAATTCCGAAAAAAGTAGGCGGATGGCTAAAAATACACTCTGCATAGCTCAGGGAGGAGAGTCCTGAATGCTGATTGGAAAAAAGAGTTCACAGGAACAGAGCTACAGCTGTCAATCTGCTGTGGCAGACACTAATGCCGCGTATACAGGATCGGAATTTCCGACAATAAAAGTTCGATGGGAGTTTGTTGTCGGAAATTCCGGCCATGTGTAGGCCCCATCGGACATTTGCTGTCAGAATTTCCAACAACAAAAATTTGAGGCCTGGTTCTCGAATTTTCCGACAACAAAATCAGTTTTCATAAATTCCGAGCGTGTGTAGACAATGCCGACACACAAAATTCCATGCATGCTCGGAATTAAGTACGAGATGGAAGCGCATGGTCTGGTAAAACTAGCGTTTGGAATGGAGATAGCACATTTGTCACGCTGCAACTTTTTAAATCTTTTAATGCAGCGCATTCTCTTCTTTATAATGCTAGAAGAATAAACTTATTTTGCTGCTGATATTCACACAGATACGAACCCACAAGCATAAACTAAAGAGCAGTAACGGACTGAAAATCACGAAGGCTGAAAAGCGCAAATTGTCACTCACAAAACAAGGAGCCCAAAGGTTGGCACGCTTGGTATCGAACTTCCCTTTTATAGTGCCGTTGTACGTGTTGTGCGTGACGGCTTTCATGGCGATCGAAATTTGTGTTACCGTGTTTATGCAAGACAAGTTTGAGCCAACATCCGTCGGAAAAAAAATCACGGTTTTGTTGTCTGAATATCTGATCATGTGTACGCGGCATTGTTGTGCTAGATTGAGACAACTACACTCTATAGAGGGATATGCTTTGTTCAATTTCATGTCTGAGGTTAACCATTTTAAGATTTGACAGTGAGACCTTGAAGCTAATTTGTTTCCATGCAGAGCTGCACCAGATTTAGCATGTTCCAGTGTCAGTCAATCTACTCCTATGCGTGTTAAGGGTAGGCACAGTTTATTTTGACGTCAGTGACTGCATGCAGTGTGAATATCCCCTAAACTGCACTTTGAAGGTCTGGCTTACCGTGCTGGAACTTCAGAACTTCTTGTGGGAAAAGAGGGCTCCTTCATTCCAAGGTGAGTATTTCATAATTTGCTAGTATGTGATGTCCATTAGCACATTATGCCTTTGTCTTGCAGGGTTTTTTGTACCCTTGGTTTACAACCGCTTTAAAAGTGAACTTTGTCTTTCAAAGCGAGGACATGTGCAGGAGGTCTGCTGTGTAAAGGGGTCCAGCGGTGCAGGGTGCTGTGTGAAGGGGTCCAGAAGTGCAGGGTTCTGTGTGAAGGAATCCAGAGGTGCAAGGTGCTGTGTAATGTAAAGGGGTCCAGAGGTGCAGGGTACTGTGTACATGGGTCCAGAGGTGAAAGGGTGCTGTGTAATGTAAAGGGGTCCAAAGGTGCAGGGGGCTGTGTAATGTAAATGGGTCCAAAGGTGCAGAGGGCTGTGTAATGTAAAGGGGTCCAGAGATGCAGAGGGCTGTGTAATGTAAAGGGGTTCAGAGGTGCAGGGTGCTGTGTAAAGGGGTCCAGAAGTGCAGGGTGATGTGTAAAGGGGTCCAGAAGTGCAGGGTGCTGTGTAAAGGGGTCCGAAAGTGCAGGGTGCTGTGTGCAGGGGTCCAGGGTTGCAGGGTGCTGTGTAATGTAAAGGGGTCCAGAGGTGCAGTTGTGGAGAGGGGTACAGAGTAGTGGCAAAGAGATATTGGGGGATGCAGAGGTATGCAGGGGACACAGTGGGGTGTTTTTACATTTTAACGTGGGAGGGGGGATGCCAGATATAGGATCCACCTCGGGTGCCAAATGCTGTAGATACGCCCCTGTAGAAAAGGCCCACCTGATATGAATATGGTGGCCACACATCTTCCAAAACAAGCTGGGATAGGTGAGGGAAGAGATTTTACTATACTAAATGGGGTGAGGTACCACCAACATAAAACTATGAGTTCCTGAGTGCCATAAGGTTATATGAGCATTTTGAAGCATTTTCCCACATCAACCCATTTCTCTGCAGTAGGTATAGTACATATTTTTATTTTCCAATTTCAAGCATTTATTCATACTTGTATAAGATAACATGGATGTGTATACAGAGAAGATAGGGCTTTGGGCATGTGGTTTATGCAAACATTTACATTTTAATGACCTGGAGTGTAGATCTCCCTTAAATGCGGGATAAAACATTTTATTGAAAAATATATTGAGGGGAATTTACTAGGACTTGGAGCAGGAAGAATCAGAAGCTGTGCATGGCAACCATTTAACTTCTAGCTTTCTGCCAAAGCTTAAAGTGGATGTCACAATGTAGAGTATAATATTTCCTATCATCTGTGCCCAGTCTTGCCACATTGGGCCAGATTCAGGTAGATGAGAGCATCTTTGCTCCAGAGTAACGCTTCTCATTTACGTTACTCTGAAGACCCTTTCAGCGCAAGTCCTGTAATTCACATAGCAGTTGCGCGTAAACTTGCGCCAGAGTAACGATAATGCGCTGGCGTAACCCGACGCAAGTGGAAGTGGGTGTGATCATATGTAAATGATGGGCGGAGCCCAGCGCAGAGGCTTACGTTCAGCGCATCAACCACGGAGCATGCGCAGTGAGTGCGGCTCCACTCGCCCCCTTTGTGCGCATGCTCACAACTTCCGTCGGCACCACTTCACGGGAAACGTCAGCGCAATGCCTTCCGTTGGGCGTTTAAATGCGCCCGTAGAAGCGCCATTTCGGCACTAAAGTATATCCTGCTCCCCCTCCCCGCAGTGATGTTACTTTTGTTTTGAGATGGCTGCTCCCGTTCCCCGCAAACACACAGGAGAAAGCTGAACTTTAATGGCCAGGAGCTGTCAGCCGTCATCTCGGCTATGGAGACCTATGATGTCTTCCTCCATGGCTGTAAAATTTGACAGACAAGCATGGACAGAGGTGTTGTCCTGCAAGTGGGGGTGCTCAGCTAGCTCTTATCGTCGGTAACGCTGCTGTAGCTGCTCTCCTGCTGACCTGTGGCCATCTGGAGTAAAGATAAAGCAGCCTTTTGTAGAAATAACTTTGCGCCGGACGGACGAGATACGCGCGGCGCATGTAGCCAGCGTATGGTGCTAATCCGTTCGTGAATTGTGAAAAATCCCTCATTTGCATATTTGCAGGGGAAATCAATAGGCGCGACTGATGCGCCCAACGAAATTAAGCGCTGACGATACTCTGGCGTCGGAACGTTCCGCCAGTCGCAAATGACCCGTTATTGGGCGCATCTAGTTTGGTGGGTACGGGCACATAGAAACGACGGCGCATCATCACAGTTACGCGGCGCATATCGAAATACTCCAGCGCAAGTGTTCCTGAATCTGGCCCATAGAGTTAATCCAGATCTGAGAAATCCTCTTTTATGTTCAGTGAAAATGAACAGCCTTCCAGATAAAACCCTGCCTAGATAAAAAGTCAGTTTTCTCTCTTCTTGCTTTGAGTGAGAGGTTATTTACATATCTAGCTAGGACATGTTTATCATATGTTATGTTTTGTTTATCATAACATGAGGTGATATAACATCATAACACATCCTAGTAATATACAATGAACTTTGGATCACCTCTTGTTATGATAAACATGTCCAAGCTAGATTTGTAAATAACCTGTTACTGAAAGCAATAACAGAGAAACGGACTTCATAATTTGGCAATTTTTTATCTGGAAATCTGTTAATTTGCACTGAACTTTAAAAGAGGATTACTCAGCGCTGGATTAACTCTGTGTGGCAAGACTGGGCACAGATGATAAAAAATCCTATACTCTACATTGTGACATCAAAAAAAAATAAAACATTTTTTTGGGTTTACATCCACTTTAAGCCTTGGCTCACACTGCCATGACTTGTCATGCAACTTGAGAGTTCAAAGTCGCATGACACGTTGCGCCCCATGAACTGCAATGGAACCATTCTAATCGATGGCACTCAAGTTGCTCTGACTTAAAAAAAGGTTCCTGCACTACATTTGGTGCAACACAACTTGTATTGACTTCTGTTAAAGAAGTCGTATACAAGCCACAATGAAGTTGCACAGGGATGTCAGAACGAAAGTTGCGTGACTTTGAAGCTGCAGCAGTGTAAACAATGGCTAACTGGACAAGCTGATTGATTACTAGGCTTCTCCCCCAATGTGTTTTCTTAATAATGATAATATATCTTATTTATTCATACAGTGGAGCATATTGTAATTATCACACCTACAACGATAACCCAAACACCAGGAGAACAGCAAGGTAATTTTCAGAATGATTTGAGATAAAATGATCTACTTTTATTACACTTTGAGCAGTTTAATAGCATTGAGAACATAAGGAAATATTTATTGAATGGTCATTCATATAGCTAACAGAAGTAGTAGCGTGTTGTATTATTTTAGCCACTGATTAATGCAGAAGGTTTGGCGTTTAAGTGATACCCTTTACCCAGGCAGACCAATAATCCCAGGTATTGTTATGCCCACTGCAAAATATCCTAAAACCCCTGGTCTGTGAAAAACCACCTAGCTACATTTAAAGGGGTTGTAAAGGTTTGTGTCAGGTATTTGCACCCACTTCCAGGCGTAGACTCCCGTGGGAGTCACGCCACTTGACGCCCCCCCCCCCAGCTGTCTTCTGTGAAACACACTGGTCCCAGGAGAGAGCGGGGACCAGTGACGGTGCGCCACGCTACTCGTGCATGCGCAGTAGGGAACCGGGCAGTGAAGCGGCAAGAATGACCGCGGCAGCATTCGAGGACCAAGGGACTGCTCGACCTCGTCTGCCGACATCGTGGGCACGCTGGGCAGATAAGTGTTTGTAGCTGCTGGCTTTAAAAAATAAATAAAAATTGGACGGACCTTCGCTTTAATGCATTCTATGCATTAAGGTGAAAAAAAAACTGGCTGTCATGGGCCCCCCAGCCCCCCCGCCCCCCCATTTTACTTACCTGAGCCAGTTCACCTGCTGTGTATGTCCCCCGCTGCTGTCAATCAAATCCAATGATGTGGCTGCCGGGGGTCATGGACGCCGATTGTGTGACACAGGAGTGAGCCCACAAGCTAACCCCCTCAGTTTAGAGCGTACTAGAGGGGGTTAGCTATTTCGGGGCGGAGCCGCAAGTGCCGCCGAGGGACCCCAGAACAGCAGGATCAAGGGCCATTCTGTGCAATACGATCTGCACAGTGGAGGTAAGTATAAAACGTTTGTTATTTAAAAAACTTTTACAACCACTTTAGGACACTGATCTTCTAAATAAACTCACTGTCATTGGCCCCCGTACCTAAAGGAATCATTCTAGCTACCATGGATGTGGAGTTTTTCTATATCAACATTCCGCATGATGGCGGTATTGCAGCATGCTGGCAGGGCTGTCTTAATGAGAGGGCACACCTGGGCACTGCCCATGGGCCCCAGCTGCATGGGGGGCCCCTGCACTATCCCCAAAGCAGCTGGTCATTGAGCTCACACTGCCCCAAAATTGGGGGCCCCATAATGGCACTGAGAGTGTTGGGGATATCTGGGATGTAGAGGGGTCAGAGTGCTGGGGAGGCATCAATCTGGCATATATATTATATGCACATTACAGCTTTGTTACTTTATGTATTTAGTAATTTCCCCACTGTTTCTTTGCTGTACAGAATGATTGTTCATGTAGTTAATGCGGAGCTCCACCCACACCTGTGGACCATGTGTCCGCTTTTTTTTCCATTAGTTTACAGATAAAAAAGGGACATACATTGATCCCTATGAGATAGCGGGTGTTAGCGGATGAACATCCTAATCTCATCCGGGTCAGCAATGCTCTGATTCTGCAGACGGAGGAAAATCCTATTTTTCCATCCGTCTGCATATTGGTCTGTGTTCATCTGATCCCCCCATAGGGGAGAGCGGAGATCTGATATGGCTCCCCCTGTCATCCTCCGGCTCAGGGGGGAGCAGCGGCGTGATCCCCACTGAGCAAGCGAAGGTTAACAGGGTGGATCATCACAGATCCATCCTGTGTGAAAGGGCCCTAAGGGCCTCAAGCACACTGGAAGTTTTTAATGTTACTCCTAGGGGCATCTGGTGTTTTTTTCTGCCTCTAAATGCCCCTCTCTGTTAGCATATGTGCCCATGCACACATAGGGGTTTTGAGGAGTTTAGAGGCAGAAAATCAAAAACTGCCAGTGCCTCCAGAAGCAGCAGTGTTTTGGCAGAAAAAAAGCTTGAGGCGTGAAAAAGCATCTGAATGCGCTTCAACGCTAGGCGCATTTAGCCCTTGAGCGCTAATTCATCTAAATGGACAACATAAATGATTATTCTAGGTAGGCATGTGCAAAAGTGAAAAATTCGTTTCGTTTCGTTTCGTTTCAATTCGTCATTTAATAAATTTCGTTAAGTTAGGTTCGTTACATGTGTTGAATTCATTTTCGGAATTCGTTCGTTTTCGACCGAATTTCGAAAAATCCGGTCGA
Source organism: Rana kukunoris (assembly GCA_029574335.1). Classification (NCBI taxonomy): domain Eukaryota; kingdom Metazoa; phylum Chordata; class Amphibia; order Anura; family Ranidae; genus Rana; species Rana kukunoris. The sequence continues at coordinate 216,610,564 of CM056059.1, read as the reverse complement.
AATCGAAAATATTTCGACCGTTTTTCAAATTCGTTAGTTTTCGACCGAATTTCGAAAAAAAACAGTCGAAATCGAAAATATTTCAACCAGATTAGAAAACAAAAAGTCTCTTTTCGAATAGAATTTTTTTCGAATTAAATCCGAAAATATATATATATTTTTTTTTTTCGAATTCCGATCGAATTTAGTCCGCGGGTATTCGATTCGGAATTCGGAAAAAATTTTTTTTCGATTTCGACCATTTTTTTTTTTCGAAATTCGGTCGAAAACGAACAAATTCCGAAAACGGTCTAAATTTTTCGCTAATATAGCAATTCGGGAATTCGTATGCATGCGAATGTCCGAATAATGGAAAATTCGTCCGAATTTCGATTCGGAACGAAACGAAATGCACATGCCTAATTCTAGGCCAATGAAATGAAGTAACGTCCAAGCGCTTGATGAACCTAAATGCACGAGTTTACAAGCATTAATTGTTAGCCCTGCCAAAACACCAGTAGGAAAGACATCTAGGAGAGCTAGGCAAATGCCCTGTGTGCATGAGGCCAAACTGTCCCAAGAAAAAAAATACATATATATATATATATACATATATATATATATATATATATATATATATATATGGTATATTTAGATAAAAATGTGAATGGCCTTGCTCCCCCTTGTAAATGTGTGCAGGTTTCTGAACTTTTTTTTCAAAAATATATAAAGCCTGAGGAAGGAATCTAAGCTATCCTGAAATCTTGCATCTTTAAAAATCTAAGTTAGCCAAAAAAAAGGCTAAACTCCAAACTTTCTGCATATAATTGATAGACATGTGCACACTGAAATATTTTGTTTCGGAATTTTTCGTCTGAAAAATAAATTGATTTAGTTACTCCTGAAATTAGTTTGTATATTATTTTGTTTTTCGTTACAAAATGCAATCGTCCGAAAATCCAAATGAATTAAGGTTGAATCTATCATTGAAGGCTTATGGTGTCTGTCGAATGTTCTAAGACGATTCGATGGAGCAGCTAAACTGTACGACGCTGCAATTGTACATTTCCAATGTTCCAATGTCGAATGTTCCGCCTACAAGCTATAGTAGAATTCTAATGTTGTATGACTAGTAATAATTATATTTATTAATTATTATTACTAGTCAACCAACATTAGAATTTTTCTATAGCCTATGGGCCGAGCATTTGACCGGATATGTACAATTGCGGCGTCGTACAGTTTAGCTGCTCCGTCGAATCTTCTAAGAACTTTCGACAGACACCATAAGCCTTCAATGATAGATTCAGCATTTGTATGTTTTTCGATGCTTTGTCAAAACTTTATTGTTCATGTTGGATTATCACGTTTGTGTTAGCTGTTTTGATGCTCCTCCTCTTTGGTTACAATCAGCCAATAACATTCATCATCATCATTATTTTTATTTTACTTCCCCCACCCAATTCCAGCAGCAAACTTTTCTCTCTATAATGTTGAATCTTTTCTCTCTATAATGTCGAATCTGTTCTCTCTATAATGGTGAATCTTTTCTCGCTATGTCAAATCTTTCTTCTCTATGTAGAATAATATTGGACTAATAGAGTTAAGGTTAGGCACATTCGACCACAGGTTTGATAGACACAGATTGTTATTGTCAGCGTCATATCGAATCTCCCATCTATATCAAACTGTTGTAGCAATGAAAACAAAAATAAAGCATTTTTATGTCGGATCTTTCTTTTTCGTATATTGCGCTTTCGTTTTCGTTTGTTAAAATGATAACGAAAATACCTGAAATTCGGACGAAAATGCATTCGGACGAAAACGAATGCACATGTCTAATAATTGATAGATTATGAGAACTGAACATCTTTTAAAAAAAGGGGTACACGATACCCATAGATCAGTTGGAGTATGCCATCTAATTTTTAAACCGACAATACAGAAATGAGGACCTCTCATGTTATTGCAGAGAAGCAGCTATCGCCTCTCATGTTTTAAATGCAGTATAGGTGTGCGAAAAGGAACGATTCAGGAACATACTGTAGATAAGATGGTCTCCAAAATGCAGTAAACCATTGGAAGATTGGTAGCAAAGGCCTACTCTACTTTGTATATACCGTATTTATCGGGGTATAGAGCGCTCCAGCGTATAGCGCGCACCCCTAAAGTTGCCGCCATTCCTGTGGAAAAAAAGTTTTTTGTACTTACAGTTTTGGTGTCTTGCGCGGCGTCTATCTGCGGCTTCGGGTGTCCTCTTCGTCCGGTCCGGCGTCTGTTTCAAATACTCCGCCGGCATATACCGAGCGCAGTACACTCGGGTATAGTCGGGCAGACTTGGCTCCTCTCGCGCTGACGTCCTGGACGTACAGGACCTGAGCGCGAAAGGAGCCAAGCCTGCCCCACTATACACGAGTGTACTGCACTCGGTATATGCAGGCGCAGTACACTCGTGAATAGTCGGGCAGGCTCGGCTACTCTCGCGCTCACGTCCTGTACGTCCAGGACGTCAGCGCGAGAGGAGCCGAGTCTGCCCGACTATACCCGAGTGTACTGCGCTCGGTATATGCCGGCGCAGTATTTGAAACTCGGCGCGGGAAAGCGGCTATCGGCGTATACCGCGCACCCATGATTTTGCCCTGATTTTCAGGGCAAAAAAGTGCGCGGTATACGCCGATAAATACGGTAATTGTTTTTCTGACTGGTTTAAGTGTATGCAAACCAAAGAAAAATAATGTAATACCTGTCCTCAGGTGTGGTGACTGCATTTTTTTTACACTTAATAATCCTGCAAGTAACACAATGCCTGTCTGTGGGTGACATAATTCACTCATTGTTCCTCATTAATTGAAGAGCAACATAGTCACTGGAACAAGAAATCTGTTAAGCCAGCCATACATTGTTTTAAATTGGGCCAGATCAGCAGGGACCGGCTGAATTTCGATTGACGTATGGGCACTAAGGTTGCAGAGAAGTCAATTTGCTGGTTTACTTTGATTTTAAAAATATATTTTTTTACAAATAACTAATAAAGTTATGGCCTTTCCTTTCAAAAACTGAATATTGGGTTTCTTGGGCCTACCTTCTAGTTCATGTATTTTTTTAGTTTGCCATATACCTATGGTTTTCAGCAGTCATGTTCAAGCCGGCCATGGAGATAGTTTCAATAAACAGATGGCAGCTTGGCAGAACATAGACCTGTACTGAAGTCAGAGGAGAAATGCCCTTATGCCGGTACATACGATCAGGTTTTTGCCCGGCCAAATCACATCGGAATTCCGACGTAATTCCATCAGAGAAAAATAGAACATGTTCTATATCTAAACACCGACGGAATTCCTCGGAATTTCCGATGAAAAAACTCAGATGGGGCTACACACGATCAGAAAATCCAATGGAAAAAGTCTGTCTGACTTTTTCCATCGGAAATTCTGATTGTGTGTATGTGGCATTAGAGATTTTTCTTACTCTCCTTACTTCCCTCCCTAACTCCATCCACACAGAAAACAAGGATGCTGTGAGCTCAACATGCTTACCCCCAATACATTTACTCACATCTAAACTTTCTCAAGAGCCTGTGATATGAAAAGTAATCTTGGCTACATTAATCAAGGGACTGATACTATATGCATGTATTGATTTTAATGGCTGATAAGGGTATATGCATTAACATCATACTATATATTTTTGAGTTTTCTGTAAGTAATTTGTCTACAAAATGCATTGACCTTATTAATACTACATTGTAAAAGCTGAAGATATCACTATATTAGACTGGACTTACCAGACTTTTCTTCTTGTTTTTTAACTGTAGAACCTACTACCACTTCAACAACCATAACTTCTGTAAATACTACTACACCAGAGAGCATAACTACTTCTGCTACACCTTGTGTGTGTGTTTACAATGGAGTAACCTATCCAAAAGGTAACTACAGTATGCATTTGTGTTTTATCATTTCTACAGATGTTACAATCACATTAAAATGCTGGTTCACATATGGAAAAATTCTGAAGCAAAAGCATGCCCCAAATGTTCCTGGTGGCATTCTGACTGTATATAGACAGTCTAATGATGGACAATGATAGCATATATTAGGAATTTTAACCAGTTGCCGACCGTATAAACTTACATACACTGCAGCAAGGTGGCACTGTTGTGCCCGATCACGTACCTAATAAGGGATCCGAAACCTTTGGTTCTGGGACATGCATCTGCACCGCTGTGATTATACACAGCAGGAACTCATCTGTGTGTACCACGGACTCAATGTCTGCCGGCACCCGCCGATTATCCAGCACAGAGGCAGAATGGCAATCTACCTATATAAACAAGACAGATCACCGTAAATGCACCTCCCACAGTACACAAACACAACAGTACACAAACACACTAGCTAAGCACACAAGTAAACCTTTGATTGCCCCTGATGTTTAACCCCTTCCCAGTCAGTGTCATTAGTACAAGAACAGTGCGTAATTTTGGCACTAATCACTGTATTAGTGTCAATGGTTCCCAAAAAAGTGTCAAAAGTGTCAGTAATGCCCTGTACACACGATCGGTTCATCCAATGAAAACAGACCGTTGGATTTTTTCATCAGATATCCGATGAGGCTGACTTTCATCAGTCTTGCCTACACACCATCAGTTAAAAATCCGATCGTGTCTAACGCGGTGATGTAAAACACAATGACGTGCTGAGAAAAATTAAGTTCAATGCTTCTGAGCATGCGTCGACTTGATTCTGATCATGCGTGGATTTTTGGCCATCAGAAAATTTAAAAACAGGTTCTATTTTTTTTCACCGATGGGGAAAAAAAACAATAGGGCCCACACGCGATTGGTTTGCCCGATGAAAACGGTCCATCGTTTTCGCCATCACTAGTAAAAATAAAAAAATAAAAATATCCCATAGTTTGAGGATGCTATAACTTTTGCCAAACCAATAAATATACACTTATTGTGTTTTTGTTTTTTTACCAAAAATATGTAGCAGAATACATATTGGCCTAAATTTATAAAGAAATTTGATTTACTTTCATTATTTTTTTTTTTTTTTAAAGGTTTTATAGAAGAAAGTAAAAAATTATGTATTTTTTTTCACAATTGTCAGTCTTTTTTTTCGGTAGTGCACATTTCTAGTTTATAGCGCAAAAAATAAAACCTGCAGAGGTTAATAAAATACCACCACCAAAAATTGGGCTAACTTTACTGTTGTCTTATTTTTTTATTCAAAAAAGTGTATTTTTCCCCCAAAAAAGTGTGCTTGTAAGACCGCTGTGCAAATACTGTGTGACAGAAAGTATTGCAACGACCGCCATTTTATTCTCTAGGGTGTTAGAATAAAAAATATATATATTGTTTGTGGGTTCTAAGTAAAGGGAAGGAGGTGGACGGGCAGTGAAAAAACAGGCAGGGAAAGCTCCATTAGCATTACTGGTTGTCTTGTCATACCAATGGCCACCAGAAGAGGGCGCCAAAGAAGAATAGGACTGCAGAGAAGGCCACAATTACCGGCCGTCGTGGCCCAACACGATTGCGCCTGGGGGAAGGGGGTGCACACGCAGAGACAGGATACCCTAGCTTTGCTGCCCCAGGCTCCAGGTTGCTAATTCTAGTCGCAAATGCGACCTGGCGCCCGGGTTTGTCGAACCCTGATATTTTAGATGTTAGAAAATGCTGCTATGCACATACAGACTTGAAAGGGCACTGACTGGACAAGTGATAACGTTTCTTTAAATATTTCATCATTAACAACAAGTTAACAATAGCAGCATCCATGTTTCTACATGTCGGATACAACTTAAAATGACCCTGTTGCAGAAAATAGGCAAACTGCTACTTATTAAGGTACCTACTGTATACCTAACTACAGCTGCCTACCAAACATTCCTGACATGACCAAATCTCCAACAATTCTAACAGGAAAAGCTTTGGCGCTTCCTGTCTATTGAAAATACTTTATAATTGTGTTTGCTTTTAACTTTAAACGTTTAATTTGGCTATGGAATCAATGGAATTTCTGTTTAAAATGTGTACATTCAAGACATTTTTTCCATAAATAAGATCAAGCAAACCTCAACAATGGCTGGAATTTTTTCTCCCCTAGGTGGACTTCAAATGGTTAGAATTTATTGTATGCTGTTAGTCAGCTGTATCTAAAATATTTGAAAGTGGGTGTAATTAATATTTACACTGGGCTGCGGCAATCACGATTTCGGCCGCGATTACAGAGACATCTGTGCAGGTTTCTTCATTTCTTTCATTCCATCAATGTAAATCGCGGCCCAAAATCGCAAAAAGTAGTACAGAAACTACTTTTTGAAATGGGTGCAGCGCCGCGTCGCACCGATTGGGACGGTGCCATTGGCGACAATTCCTGGCAAATGCCGCCAATTTGAGATGCGATCTGACATGTCAAATCCCATCTCAAATCGTACCAATGTGAACCAGGGCAGAGAAGGATGGATATGTAAATGAAATACATTGGAATTGTTTGTTTTCATCTTCAGGTGAAATTGAAAGTGGATCAGTTGGGGAATTATGCTACAAAATAGTTTGCAGTGAAACATGTACCACAAAACCGCTGAGCTGGGTTTGTGAAACACCAACCACAACTCCAACATCTACTACAAGTACACCAGCAAGCTCAACTACCACCTCACAGAGCACAACTACTCCAGAAACAAACAGTACTACAAAACAATCAACACATCTCACCGTTACAAGTTCTACAGTCCTCACAACTACATCTGATTGTTTGCTTGTACCCCCTCGTAAGGTGAGTTATCCCTCCATATCTTATATTGTAATTGCAAACGCTAAAGTAAATCTATGTAAGGTTATATCATTTAAAGTGATTGTAAAGGAAAAAACCTCTGTGTAGACCCCCTAATACTTATATGTGTCCCCTCTCGAGCGAGCGCCGTGCATGGGAGCCTCGGCTCTCCCGCACTCACTGTCCTCATTGGCTGAGACACAGCCGTTGCCTCCCGCTGCTTTCAATCACAGCCAGTCAGGAGAAAGCATGGACGTGATTGAACTGGGTTCTGTAGCGAGCACATACCAGTGCCCCTGTAGCAAGTGACTTGATATGGGGGCACTGAGAGGAGGGGAGGGGCCAGGAACGCCTGTGGAGGACCCAAGAGAAGAAGGATCAAGGCTGCTCTGTGCAAAACCATTGCACAAAGCAGGTAAGTAGATCATATTTTTTTTTTTTTTTTTAATTCAGGCTTTTATTATCACTTTAAGCACCCGTTTAAGCTCTGCTGTTACAGGGCGGCCGCCCTGCGCAATATCATGATTCTGCTCTTCCAGGTAGGGGGAGCACGCGCGCCACTTCTGCTGTAATTAGTCACTGCAAAAGTCTATCAGCCAGTACCGGTCACTGGATGACTGCCAGAACCCACTGGTCAGCAATGAGACATATAGGATCGAGCTCTTCCTTTGAAAACAAGGCAGAGCTCTGTCCTGTCAGCAGGGATGTGCTGGATTTTGTTTTCCTACAAAGGGAATAAAACCAGCACATCCCTTAGTGAAAGCACCACATAGTACACACAAAAACAATGGTTAGGTACACATTTAACCCTTTGATCGCCCAAGATGTTTAACCCACTTTCCAGCCAGTGTCATTAGTACAGTGAATATTTTTAGTATCTAAGCTGCCCGGACCTCCCCTCCTAATTGGCTGAGATAGCAGTGCAGCGCGATTGGCCAATCAGGATAGAGATGGGGCGGGTCACGGCTCTGTGTCTGAATGGACACAGGGAGCTGTGACTAGGCTTGGGTGCCCCCATAACAAGCTGCTTTCTGTAGGGGCACTCAACAGAAGAGAGGGGCCAGGAGCACAGATGAGGGACCAGAGAAGAGGAGGATCTGGGCTGCTCTGTACAAAACCAACTGCACAGAGCAGGTAATTGTACAATTTTTGTTATTTATTTTTTTAGTTTTTTTTTTTACAAGACTTTACAATCACATTAAACAATAAATGCTACATTATTACTACAGTATTTGCAGACTGCATCATATATGTAATGTTATAATTTCACTATTGTTCTAGCTTAATTGTAATCCTTTTAACCACTTAAGACCCGGACCAATATGCTGCTAAATGCCCAGAGGCGTTTTTACAATTCGGCACTGCGTCGCTTTAGCAGACAATTGCGCGGTCGTGCGATGTGGCTCCCATACAAAATTTGCGTCCTTTTTTTCCCACAAATAGAGCTTTCTTTTGGTGGTATTTGATCGCCTCTGCGGTTTTTATTTTTTGCGCTATATACAAAAATATAGCGAAATTTTTGAAAAAAAAACAATATTTTTAACTTTTTGTTATTAGAAGAATCGAATAAACTAAATTTTAGTCAAACATTTAGGCCAAAATGTATTCAGCCACATGTCTTTAGTAAAAAAAAAAATAAAAAAAAATAATAGCTACCTAGCGGGAACAGCGACACTAATACAGCGATCAGAAAAATGATCGCTTTGTGACACTGGCAATAGGGAGTGAAAGGGTTAACTAGGGCGGTGATCAAGGGGTTAAAACTTTATTAGGGGGGTACGGGGGCTACCCTGAACCTAACACTAACTGCCTGTCACACTGCCTGTCACACTGACACTAAATGCAGTGATCAGTACATATATGATCACTGCATTCAGTGACACTATGACAGGGGGTGGGGGGATCGCAAGGGGTTAATGTGCCTACGTGTCCTAGTGTCAGTGTAGTGTTGTGCAGACCTACTGTGTGATGTGTTCTCTCCTCAGCCGTGGTTGAAAATACCGCCGAGGGGAGAGATTACATCACTTCCCCCTTCCTGTGTTTACACAGGAGGAGGAAGTGACACACAGGGGAGGACGTGGATTGGCATGGGAGCGATCCGGAGGGGGCGGACAAAAACGAACAGCCGCCCCCTCATTCCGGATCGCTCCTGAAGCCACGGGGACTGCTGCAGGTACCGGGGGGGGGGGGCGATCGGACCCCCGACCCGCGTCAAGGCAGGGACATATAGGTATGCCAATGTGCCTGTCTTTGCCATTCTGCCGACGTATATGTACATGCGGGAGTCCACAAGTGGTTAAAGTTATGTGTATTGTTACAATGTATGTTTTGACTATTTATAAATATAAAAACGTTCAATAAAGAATTTCAAAGTTGTTCTAGGCAAATAGCTAAACAAACAATTAAAATACACGCGTAAGTTTTTCGGTAAAATTATTTGTATTTCTCTCCATCTAGTCCTTAAGTATACACAGCCCTACCAGCCACTATAGCCAGGATGGTTACTTGGGTTTTCAACTGCAGTCTAACAATATAGCCTGGTCGCCTCCCTGTCCCCCTGCCTCATGTTTATCAACAAAGTCTTATGCCCTGTACACACGATCGGATATCTGATGGAATCTAATCTGATGGATTTTTTCGTCACTGACTTTCATCACTCTTTCTACACACCATCAGTCAGAATCCGACCATGTTCAACGCGGTGACGTAAAACACTACGACGTGCTGAGAAAAATTAAGTCCAATGCTTCCGAGCATGCGTCGATTAGATTCTGAGCATGCATGGATTTTTCTCCGATGAAGTTGCACACAGACGATCTGATTTTTCTAGCGTTTTTTTAACTATAGGAAAAATTTAAAACATGTTCTATTTTTTAACACCGGTGGAAAAAACTGATCGCGTGTACACGGCTTTAGTCTACTGACACACTGGGGTGCTTTGCAGGCGCTATAGCGCTAAAATAAGTGCCTGAAAAGTGCCCTGAAAGAGCTTCTTCTCTCACTCACTTCTCTCACTCCAATGTGAAAGCCCTCGGGAGCAGTGCGCTGGCAGGACGCTCAAAAAGGTCCTGCCAGACACATCTTTGAGGCGCTGTAGAAGCCCCTGCCCATTGAAATCAATAGGCAGCGCCACCGAACTGCTGGCAGAGTGGTTGGCTTTAACCCTTTTTCAGCCGCTAGTGGGGGCTAAAAATAGCGCCCCTTTACCACTGACGAAGCAACGCCACAATGTGAAAGTAGCCTTAAGCCTTGTACACATAATCAGATTTCCATCGGACAAAGCGTAGGACTTTTATCCGAAGGGCGTGGTTTTTCAGCTCTTTAGTGCCACCCTTTGGGGAACTTCAGCTAATGTTGTGTTATGGTGAGCATTGCTTCTGAGCATGCGTGTTTGTACTTTGGAGTTTGGAGTTTTGTCTGAAGGACTTGCGTACACACAATCGGATGATCAGACAATACACATTTGTTTGTGTGCTATCCAACATTTGTTGGCGGAAAATCAGACCAAAATTGTCCGATGGAGCGGACAAACAGTCAGATTTTCCGACAAAAGCCTGCCATCACATAATTCCTGTCGGAAAATCCGATCGTGTGTACGGTCTTATATGATCACCAGGTCATAGAGAACATGGTATTCACGTGTCTTTTTTGATACTAAAGGGTGATCACATGGCTTTGTTTATCCATTAAGGATTTCATTTCATGCATGCCAAAGGGTTCAGGCAAGCTGGCATTCATTGAATATTGAGATATTGATCTCTGTGAAGGATCCATGGACTCCATATGCTGGCTGCATGTCAAAATGTAAAATATTAATATGCAACATTTTCTATTTCCTGAGCATAACAGGAAAAAAAGAGGAAACATTTACAAATTCAGTAAATGTTTTAAAGGGTGTATAGATAAACACAATGGGCCAGATTCAGAGAGCCGTAACTCCTGTTTAACTGGTGTTAGACTGGAGTAATTTCAAATTACGCACGTTTTTTAGCTAGTCTGAAACCTCAAACCATGAATAGACGGCTGCGGGCTTCAATTCGACTGGATTACGTGTTCGTACGCCTTCGGATCTACGCTGCAATAAAATTGCGGCCACTGGGTGGACTTCCCGTCGTTTTCCGCATCGGGGTATGCTAATAAACTTTTGCCGGTGATCCCCGAAATTACGATCTTCAATCGCAATCTCTTACGGCATCTTTAGTCATCTTTTTTTTGCGTAACACTATACCAGCTTTTTGCTGCTCTAATATTAGACAGCCCATGTTAAGTATGGCCGTCGTTCCCGCGTCGTATTTCTACGTTTTCCGACGTCTTTTATTATTTTTGACGTAAAATGTCCGGGAATAGGAATGTACGTAAACTACGCTACTCAAACAAAAAATTACGTAACGACGTGATTTTGCGCAATGCACGGCGGGAAATTTCTGAACGGAGCATGCGCATTTCTATCGCCGCGGGAACGCGCCTAATTTAAATGCCTCACGCCCCCTAATCGCGTAGTTTGATTCCGCCGGGAGAAATACACTACGCCGCCGTACCTTACAGGCCAAAATCTCTCTGAATTCCTCGTAGAGCCAGGTAAAATACGGCGGCGTAGTGTATCTCTGATACTCTGCGGCAATCTAATTCTACGTGAATCTGCCCCAATGATTCTTATGAGTCCACACACAGATTCCACATTGTAGTTACATAAACTTCAAATATCTCAATTTAATTTACATGTAAAAGAAAATGTGTATGTAGTAGTACTTTCACGGAATGTATATAATTGACATTTTAGTTTTTTAGGTTTATTGATTTTCTTATCTAGACTGATATATTACCAATTCTGAACTCTTTTATTTCTTCAGTACAATGAAACCTGGAAAATAGACAACTGCACTATGGGTAGATGTTTAGGAGGCACCTCAGTTAGTATTACAAGCATTACGTGTAAACCTCAACCTCCAATTAAATGTGTTAATGGCTTCCCAGCAATAGCTGTAACCGATGATGACCAATGCTGCCCGCACTGGGAGTGTCAATGTAAGTATTTTATATCTGCATAATATCAGTAGCTTTTGCTATTTAACCTATTAAAGAAGTAAGAAAAATGCATGCATGTACGACATGACCAGCCATTTGTGTATGTCTGGAGTTCTGCCCAGGGTAATTCTTCCAGGCCATTTTCAGTTTAGAGTTAAATGTGGGATCTCTGGCATTAGAAATATTGCTTTCACTGTAACATTCATGGCAATATCTGACTTGTGGTGCAAATTACTGTTTACATAGGCTTGCAGGACCCACATGCGCGCAGCGCACTTGCATTTGCAAGTAAGCATAGGCATACTTGCCAACAGTCCAAGAATTTCCTGGGACATGTCCCAGAATCCCGAAAATCTGCCTCTGTCATGAACATTTAGGGGAATTATATTCTTTGGGTCCCATCTGTTCATTCACAGGAGCCCAAATGGCTGTAGCATAGAGGGACTTTTTTGGGGGGGAAATATTGGCAACTTTGCATGGGGGAAAGGCAGTGCTTTATTTTCATTCAACTTTATTGCTATCACAAGGGGTGAACACAACTCTTGGTGATAGCTTGGGCAGTGACAGGTACCCTTTAGGCCGCGTACACACGAGGGGATATGTCCGCTGAAAACAGTCCGATGGACCGTTTCAGCAGACATCTCCGCTCGTGTGTATGGGCTAGCGGACAGATTTCTCCACCCGACAGATTTCAAAGCATGCTTTGAAATCCATCCGGTGGGAATCTGTCCACCCGACATGTCTGCTGGTTAGTACACTTACCAGCAGACATGTCGTCCCCCACCGCCGCCGCGCCGCCGCCGGATGGATTCGGCGCATGCGCGGAAGTGTTTTACTTCCTGGTGCGGTGACGTAGCGGTGACGCGGCGGCGTCAACGTCACCGCCGCGTCACCGCCACGTCACCGCGCCCGCTGGCGGCGGGGAATTTGATCCGATGGTGTGTACACGCCATCGGATCAAACTCCCGATCGGACATATCCGATGGAAATGGTCCGCGGACCGTTTTCATTGGATATGTCCGATCGTGTGTACGAGGCCTTACTGGGAGACACAGATGCACCAAAGTGGCACATCTATGCATGCACCAAACTGCACTACCACACAGGACAAGAGGTTCCAGACCACCTTCATGGCACCCAGGAGGAAGGAGGTGAAGTCAAGGAAAGCAGCATATGCATAGATGTGCTGAAGGTCTCTGCTGAGCTTCAGGACATTCAGTACATCTTGACAGGTGAGAAACATTATGTTCATCTGGGTGAGGAAGCAGGAAATACTACTGCCCAGTAGTACCAAAAAAAAAAAAAAAGGAATCCAATTGTGGTAGAGGGTGGGGGTGGTAGCCAGGTACACTCACATTGTGTTCTGGGGTAAAGGTCTGCATTTAACAAGGAGGGTGGAATAAGGTAAGTAATATGTAGCTTGAAACTTCCCTTAGACTAGAAAAGCTGTCAAACCTTCCTTTGTCTGGGGGTGGGTTGGAGACATGTCATGGAGTCATGGAGACACACAACTTCTCAATAGCTTCTATGGCCAATCACAAAATCTTTGGGAAGCACTAAGACTGGAAGAGTGTTAGATAGATTGACTGCTAGAACACAGCTGCTAGCAGCCACAGAAGGAGCATGCATCCTTTGGTGACAACTTTACTCCTTAAACAAAGAGATGCTTAGGGAGCATTGCCATCCCAGGTAAGGAAGTTGCATAGAAGAGTCTTGCTTGCAAAAAAACCCAAATAAAATAAAATGCAAGAACACAAAGAACACCTGATATCAACCTACTATAATCCCCCCAGACAGCACAATTAAAGCTGGCCATACATGCTGCATGAATATTCATTCAATAAATCTTCTCAGTATATTTTTATTATTATACACGATTTAAATAGTGCCAACAGTTTACGCAGCGCTTCATAATGTAGAGGGGGACAGCACAATTACAGTACAGATCAATACAGGAGTGCCCTGCTCATATAGCTTACATTCTATAGGGAGAGGGGGGGAGGGGGTGGTACAAAAGGTAAAGCTGCAGAGAATGATTGGATGGGTAATAGCTGCAGAAAATGAATTGGATGGGGGTGGCTCTAGGACAGTTGTTAGGTGTTTGTGGGATAGGCTTCCCTTAATAAATTCGTTTTCAGGGATCTCCTAAAGATGGATCAGGTAGGGGCTGATTGGACATACCAGGGAAGGGAGTTACAGAAGATGGGAGAGGCTCTATAGAAGTCCTGAAGACGAGCATCGGAGGAGGTAACAAGGGAGCTAGAGGGGGGATGATTTGGGTGATATCTGCAGATGACGTTGGTGATGTAGATATGGCGATGTTGTGAATGGTCTTGTATGTTGTGGTTAGCATTTTGAATTGAAGGAATTATATTTTATGATGTCATCAGAGACCCGACAAATGTTGTTCGAAAGTACTGCGAAATTCCATTTGCTTTTAACACTCAATTTTAAAATGAATATAATTGTAAGAATTTCATGCTTTCAAGAAAAATAAAATAAAATCCATCCCAATCCTTTGATCTTTTCCTCATTAGGCTGAACACAATAGTCAATTTTACCCCATTAACTATTAGTAAATTGAACAAACATTCTGAAAACGAAAACTTTTAAAGAAATGGTTTATAGCCAGCCTAATGCCGCATACACACAACCTTTTTTCATGACGAGAAAAATTGCTTTTTTTTTATTGGTCATTAAAAACGACCATGTGTAGGCTCCAGAGAATTTTTCTCGACGTGTAAAATGGCCATTAAAAATTTAGAACATCTATTTTTTCTCGTAGTTTTTCCCATCGTCGTTTTTCACTTCAAGAAAAATGGTTGTGTGAAGGCTTTAACGACAGTGAAAAAAACGTGCATGCTCAGAAGCAGGTTTTGAGGAGGGAAATTAGAATAATCAGCCCAAATGGTGTCGCCAATCTAATAGAATTTCCCCTTTATACTGTCGTCGTACGTGTTGTAGGTCACTGCGCTGTGCTCGAGCATTTTTTTTTCATGATCGTGTGTATACAAGGCAGGCTTGACAAGAATCATGTCGATAAAAACTTTTTTTTCCATTACATTTAAAACGGTCGTGTGTAGGTGACATTAGACTCAAATGCCCTGTACACACGATCGGAATTTCCGATGGGGTAAAATACGATGGAATTTTCCGTCGGAATTCCATTCAAGCTGTCTTGCATACACACTGTCAGACCAAATTCCAACCGTCCAAAACGCAGTGACGTAAAACACTATGACGAGCCAAGAAAAATAAAGTTCAATGCCTCCGAGCATGCGTCGATTTGATTCTGAGCATGTGTGGGTTTTTTTCTCCATGGGAGTTCCACACAGACGATCAGAATTTCCGATAGGATTTTTTTTCTTCGGAAAAATATAAAACATGTTCAGAATATCCGATGAATAAATTCCTTCTGACTTTTTTCTTTGGAAATTCCGATCGTGTGTACAAGGCATAAGTAGTACTAGATGACTATCTTGTTATTCTACAGAGTATGTACATTACCAGGGAATATACCATTTGACTCCTGCACAGTATGTACATTACCAGGGAATATACCATTTGACTCCTGCAGAGTATGTACATTACCAGGGAATATGCTGATAGGAATACTGAATTATGAGCTATTGGTGCTTATTCTTTAATGCAAAATCAGTAGGCTGAGGTTGTATCATTGACCAAGTCAAGCAGCTATTGCAGTGTCTAGGGATGAGCCGAACACCCCCGCGTTCGCACCAGAACCGTCGAACGGACCGACCGTTCGTGCGAACATTTAGAACCCCATTGAAGTCTATGGGACTCGAACGTTCGAATTCAAAAACGATCATTTTAAAGCCCAATATTCAAGTTATTGTTGGAAAACGTCTTTGAGAACCCGGGTCTTGCCCCAGGGAACATGTATCAATGGAAAAAAGACCAGGACCAGGAGCAGGACTCCTGAAAAAAAAATTTAAAACTTTTTTCCATTGATACATGTTCCGTCGGGCAAGACCCGGGTTCTCAAAGACGTTTTCACAGGCAAACTATAGACACCCAGCAGGTACAATAGTTAAAGGAATTTTTTTTATTTAACCACTTGTCATCTGCCCACCGTCAAATGACGGCGGGCAGACGACTCCATTGTTCTGACATCACGTCATATGACGTGATGTCCCTTTAAAGCCGCGGGCGCGTGCGCGTCGCCGGCGGCGCGCGCGCGCACCCGCCGCTCCGCGGGGATCCCGTGCGAGTGCCCGGCGGCAACGATCGCCGCCAGGCACACGCGATTGCTCAGTAACTGAGCGGGGACGTGCAGCTCTGTATGTAAACACAGAGCTGCACGTCCTGTCAGGGAGAGAGGAGAGCGGTTGTGTCCCTTGTACATAGGGACACAATCGGTCACCTCCCCCAGTCACCCCCCCTCCCCCTACAGTTAGAACACTCATAGGACACACATTTAACCCCTTCCCCGCCCCCTAGTGGTTAACCCCTTCACTGCCAGTCACATTTATACAGTAATCAATGCATATTTATAGCATTTTTCACTGTATAAATGTAAATGGTCCCAAAAATGTCAGAAAAGTGTCCGAAATGTCCGCCATAACGTCGCAGTCCCAATAAAAAAATCGCAGATCGCCGCCATTAACAGTAAAAAAAAAAAAAAAAAATGCCATAAACTATCCCCTATTTTGTAAACGCTATAAATTTTGCGCAAACCAATCGATAAACGCTTATTGCATTTTTTTTTACCAAAAATATGTAGAAGAATACGTATCGGCCTAAACTGAGGGAAAAAATATTTTTTTTATATATTTTTTGGGGTTATTTATTATAGCAAAAAGGAAAAAATATTGCATTTTTTTAAAAATTGACGCTCTATTTTTGTTTATAGCGCAAAAAATAAAAACCGCAGAGGTGATCAAATACCACCAAAAGAAAGCTCTATTTGTGGGAAAAAAAGGACGCCAATTTTGTTTGGGAGCCACGTCGCACGACCGCGCAATTGTCAGTTAAAGTGACGCAGTGCCGGAAGCTTATATTTTGTCTGGGCAGGAAGGGGGTGTAGGGGCACAGTAGGTAAGTGGTTAAACATTATAAAAATCACTGCTCCAGGAGCAGTGATTTTAATGATGCTTAAATAAAAATAAAAATAAAAATTCCTTATAATGTTGTACCTGCTGGGTGTCTATACCTGTAATAACGTCTTTACAGTAAATAGCACAATCACCTGCCTGCCAGTAAATTAGGAAGGACTGATCTATCTAAGCTATACAGTGTATAAATATATGTACAACTCCTAGGGATGTATATATATCCTCTACACACTGTAAATTAAGCTAAACTGACTAGCCTGCCTGCCTGCTCTATCTAGCTTTATAAAAAGACTATCTCTCTGTCTCTCTGACTGCTCTCATTAACAACCGCAACACACTACACGAGGCCGCCCAGCAGACAGCCTTATATAGTGTGGGGCGTGTGCTAAAGCCCTGAGCCATAATTGGCCAGAGCCACCCAGGCTTTGGCCAATTATGGCTCTCCGTTTTTTGCGCTCTGTGATTGGCGAAGCATGCAGAGTCATAGTGCATGTTTGGCCAATCATCAGCGCGCAATGCCGCAGTGAATTATGGGCCATTGCGCGTCACTCGAATTTGGCGCAAACGACCTGTTTTGTTCGAATTTCGTCGAACGTACGAACAGACAATATTCGAGTCGAGCATACGTTTGTTTCGAACACGGAGCTCATCCCTAGCAGTGTCTAATAAAGTCAATTTACAACTCAGTGGTGGTCAAGGACTTGGTTTTGCAGTCTGTTAGGTGTTCCTGCATTGCAGGCTGAAGAAAATGACAAATGTATTTTAGCTGAGCATTTACCTGCTTGACTGGAGTTCAGCTTTAATTGAATTCATATGTTGGGGCATTATACAACAATGAATGGATTCCAGATACATAATAACATCTAAATTGGGTTTCCTTGTAATAACTACACATTTTTATTTTGTAGGTCCTTGCTTTGGTTGGGGTGACCCCCATTTTATAACATTTGATGGGACTGCCTATGACTTTCAAGGCACCTGCACTTATACTCTAGTTGAAGAAATTATAAAGAAGATTAGTACCTTTGGTGTATACATTGATAATTTTGACTGTGGAGCTAAAGACCGAGTATCATGTCCACGTGACATCATTGTGAAATATGAAAATCAGACAATACGCCTTAAAAAAACATTCCAACAAAAACCAACCGTACAGGTAGGATGGATCTTATTAATTGTATTACCCGAGTAACCAGCAATCCTATGCTTGACAACTAAAATATTATATTGGTTGATGTAAAGTGCTTTCATTTGTTATCAAAAAAGTGACTGAAATATATTTTTCATTATAATAAAAAAAAAATTCTAAGCTCTTTATTACATAACATACTCCTGCATCTTAAATGATCCTAACTGCTTACATTTATGATTGGTGGCATCTAGGGATGTTGACCAAACCCAGACGTAAACTGTCATTGCCGGGCCAAACAGCTACAGGCAGGAATTCCCCTTGCAGGAACAGGGATACTCATGACATGTACATACAAAAAGGGGTGGGGATGCTCATGACATCACTTATATTAAATCAGTGATGTCATGAGCATCCCCACCCCTTTTGTGTATGTACAGCTGTGAGAAGTCTGATTGGCCCAGAGCTGACAGCTGCCTCCCTGGTTCAGCCAAACATTGATTTAGACCAAACCTGGCGCCAAACCCAAGTTCAATCCTGGTGCCATCCCCGGCAGAGTCCCTATGCTAAGCAGTCCAGCATGCCAGAGTCCCTATACTAAGCAGTCCAGCATGCCAGAGACCCTATGCTAAGCAGTCCAGCATGCCAGAGTCCCTATGCTAAGCAGTCCAACATGCCAGAGTCCCTATGCTAAGCAGTCCAGCATGCCAGAGTTCTTATGCTAACCAGTCCAGCATGCCAGAGTCCCTATGCTAAGCAGCATGCCAGATGCAAGAAACTCCCTCTCTAAAGTTTTGTGTGCACATAAAACCATGCCAACTGCAGGAACTTTCTAATTGCTCAAACAGAAATGCGGACACTATGGGTATGGTAAATATCCACTTCAATACAGAGCACTTTGATTTTATATACTGTTACCAGTGCAGTACAGCGTCATCATATAACTGTTGTGGTGATGATCAGGGACACTGACTGGTGACAGTATGTAAAAATAATGGTATACATTTTTTCATTGTTTTATTGAATTTTTCATTTTTTTTTAACGTTTTTTTTACTGTGACGAGAGTACTACAGTGTTACTACTTGCAACTCTTATAACAAAACAAAAAAATAAAAACAATAAACTAGTAAACTTACTTCTACTTCTCCTCCTTATGTTAACCCTAGGTTACTGTAAATGATGCAATTGTAGGAATCCCTTATGCAAATAATGGAGTGAAAGTGTATATATCAGGACTCAATTATGTAGTGGAAATTCCAAGTATACAATCTTTCATCAAACACGATGGCTTTAGATTTGAAATATACCTGCCATATCATCTTTTTGGAAACAATACACAGGGACACTGTGGTAAGCTATTGTTTTTTTTTATATTTGCAGAAATAAATTATTGTAAATGTTCTATGGTATTATTTTAGATAATGAGAAATAAAGTCGCTGGAGGGAGGACCTCTGTAGCAACCTTTAATATAGGTGCTAGGTTAACTAAATCTAGTTCTTTAGCTCTTCTGTAATCTGTGGAACAGCTTGTGGTTGCTCAGTTTCACTGTTTGGGAGTTCGACTGCTGTCCCCTGCCTTCTGGATTATTCTGGAAAGTAGTGGGCTGGGTGAGTCAAATCTCCAGTCTGAATATTTTTGTGGTCTTAGCTAATCCCTGGGAGAGAGGCCTTGTAGGTGGCTGGGAACAGGGGCAGACTGACTACACATGTGGCCCCTGGGCAATAGAAGATTATGGGGCCCCTGGGCTTACTGATGGCCACCACGCCAGGAGGCAGTGCAGAGGCGAGGCAGCTAAAATCTCAGAATTTTCACATCAAAAGCATGTCATACTGTCCCTGGTTTTACTGAGCCTGGCAACCCTGATGGGACCCCCTAGTGGCATGGGGCCCTTGGGCAGTGCCCGAGTGACTCAATGGTCAGTCCGCCCCTGGCTGGGAAGCATAAATAACTGATTGCTTCTTGTCCAGGAGGAAAATATCCCAGTCTTAAGTGTTGCTGCTTGTTTTTGGCAGTCCAGCTGTGCTTCTTCATTTGCTCCTTGAGGTCCCAGCTGTGCTAGCTGGAGGGCCTATTCTACTGAACTTTGCTGAAGCTGATTGAGGGATTTCCTTTTGGGGATCTGGTCCGAAGAGTTTATGGGAGAAACATCTGGCTGATATTGGAAGTAAGCATAAAAACTATCCAGGGACATTTGTGACTACATACTGGTGTGTGAGATCCCAGTGAATGTGTGCTGATGTCATCCCTCTTACATCAGAGTATGCTTAAAAGTGCACATTGGTTATGGTACCCTTGTGT
Source organism: Rana kukunoris (assembly GCA_029574335.1). Classification (NCBI taxonomy): domain Eukaryota; kingdom Metazoa; phylum Chordata; class Amphibia; order Anura; family Ranidae; genus Rana; species Rana kukunoris. The sequence continues at coordinate 216,590,277 of CM056059.1, read as the reverse complement.
AGTTCAGTCAATTTTTTGCTGCAGCAAGGACTGTGGTAGGAATCTTTGAGAAGGAGACAGGTGTCTTCAAGTTACTACTTAACTCTACTGGAGTATCTCACTGTTACCCAGCACCCATCCAAGTTCAAGTTTTCAATAAAGCATCAAAAAAGACAAATTATTGAGCCAGAATAGTGCCCGGGACTGTGTGCCTGGCTGCTAGTCCACTTACTGTATTAGGAAAAGGGACAATTCAGCAGGCCCTTTAGATGGTTAGCATCACACATAAGACAGCTTTGATTTCAAACATTTACTTACTGCATGGAGGGGCAGTAAGGAATGCAGTGGTGTCCTCTCTCCATCCCCAGTGCTGCTAAATAGAGGGTTGAAATGCTAATGCCAAGTGAAATGTTAGTACTTACACTTAATGAATACATGTTTTAAATAATGGTGCATATATGTGCATTCCCGTTCGTACGAATGCAAATCTTTTGTTTATAGTATAAACAAAAGATTTGCATTCTGTATTCAAAGACAATACAGAATGCCAATCGTGTGTTTATACTATAAACAAAAGATTTGCATGCTGTATTTTGTTTGAATGCCTTTTCTGTAGTGAGTGTAGTTAGTAAAGCAGTACAGTGAGTAGTACAGTAAAGCCAAATAAACTTTTCTGTGGATTTTCATCTGAAGGTAGATCAGTTGGCCAGACTTTTGAACCCAAAATGGTTTTCTGATGGAGTTTAAAAACAAACAAATTTTCTAAGAACGATCGGAAAATGATCGTTTTTATGTTTGTTGTTAAAAAAGTCTGACCAAGTGTATGGGGCTTAACAATAGTTACTATGGATGAGCCGCATATTAAAAGTGCCGCGAATCCCGCAATATATTTACGAAAGTACAAAATGACGAAAATTATTGTCTAACAAGAAACGACAATAAATTAAACAGAATAACGAACCATCCCGCATGTACGAAAATAAAATAGTAACGAAAATACCAAACAATCGGAATACAAAAAAAATCACGTCGTACGACAAACGAACGGGAAAACGTGCACATGTCTATTTATTAATGAATACAGAGCTGCATAAATGTGTTTCTTTTATACTGTCCCTGCCTGGAGTTCAACCTTGAAAGTGAAATTTTGAACACAATATGCAGATGATGACAATGAGAACCCATACTGTGGGCCAAACAAATTACAACATGAAATAGCTACATGTTCAACACTCATTTTGTTGGTAAAAACATTTTAATTACAAGAGGAAACTTTAAAAAGAGATCGATAGATAGATAGATAGATAGATAGATAGATAGATAGATAGATAGATAGATAGATAGATAGATAGATAAAATCTTATTGTTCATTGTATATCTCAATATTCTCTCAATAAACCTTGTGGGGAAAAAAATACTTTCTAAAAGTAGTGCAAAAAGTATAGTATGGTAGTATATTTTTTGCTTTAGGTAGGACACCTGAAAATAGCCTTAGATGTCTGCTGAAATTAAAATAAAGCTCAAAGGGCAAACCATGGGTGGTAGAAGCTTTGAAGGTCTGTGGTTTCTTCTGTCTTCCTCTTCTATACTTGTAGCACCCTTCTAGATAGGTGCTAGGAATAGTTAGATGTAGTGCTGGCTCACTGTGTTCAATGGAGCTGTGTGTGCTTTGATTAGGCAAATTTAGCTTGCCTCACTGTATTTAGTGTGGATGCAATTGATTAGTTAGGTCAGTTTAATGTTCTCAGCTGCTGCCAGTCTGATAGTGCCCTCTGCTTTCCAGAATACAGTAGAACTTTCTGGATAATAGGTGTGGAGCTATGCAGATGGCAGAAATTTTTATACAGCCCTTGCCAATTTCAAGGAGCAGGGCCCTGAAGGCTGCTGGGAGACTGTATATATTCTCTGAGCACACTGGGCTTGGAGTCAGGTATAGACTTTACAGTATAGACTTTCTGTGAAAGATAATACTTTATAATTAGCTGTCCAGGTGGCAGTGACACCATGCCATACTTCACCGAGGAACAAGTTAATATAATTTTAGTATAAAAATGATACATGCATGAAAAAAATATATACTGTAAGGGTGGATACAAACACTGCAATGCCCGGAGGCATTCCTCCCTTGAACACACTTATCAGGGCTGTCTTAATGAGAGGGCACACCTGGGCACTGCCCAGGGGCCCCAGCTGCATGGGGGCCCCTGTCCTTTCCTCAAAGCAGCTGGTCCTTGTGCCCCCGGGCTGCCCCTTTACATCCCAGATATCCAGAGGCTCTAGGATTTGTGAGGCCTTAGGCAAAAAACTTGACATGGGCCCCCACTCACACCCATGATGGAAAAAAGAATTCAAGAACAAGAGCCTCTTCCGCACAACCCTGGCCGGTGGTTGTGGGGGTCTGTGGGCAGGGGGGCTTTTAGGTATCTGGAAGCCCCCTTTAACAAGGCGGCCCCAAGATCCTGCTTTTGATAACTAAGGGGCGGGGTGGCATCACCTGGTGAACATGCCCCCTTGTGACATAATTGACTAAGGGCATGCTGGGTCATTGACATCACAAGGGATGGTGTCACCGATATTAACTGGTTGTTAAGGGCACTGGCGGCCCCTCTTCTGAGTCAGGGCTCTTAACGCTGCCTGAGCACAGCAGCGTTAAGGTCCCCAGTCCCTCAAAACTGGGGTAACGCATTGGGAAAGTTAGGCGGCCGTGAGGCCCCTGTGAGTGCGAGGCCTTAGGTGCCTAATTTGCCTAATTAAGGATCCGCCTCTGCAGATATCCCCCCAGAACTCTGAACCCTCTACACCCTAGATATCCCCCACCTCCTACCTATGTGATTTCTGTTTACCTGCACTGTCTCCATTGTAGGGACCCCAGAGCATTACTTTGCCCACGGGCCCATGATGCCATTAAGATGGCCCTGCACCTCATTCATATAGAGCTTATTATGAGTGAAATGTGTTATGTCGCGTACACACAACCTTTTTTCGAGAAAACTGCAATTTTTTAAATTGGACATTAAAAACAACCATGTGTAAGCTCCAGAGCATTTTTCTCGACGTGAAAAATGGGCATTAAAAATGGGCTCTATTTTTTCTCGTCGTGTGTAGGCTTTAACGACGGGAAAAAAACGTGCATGCTCAGAAGCAAGTTATGAGAAGGGAAATTTTCATAATCAGCCCAAAGAGTGGCGCCAATCAAATTGAACTTCCCCTTTGTAGTTCCGTCATACGTGTTGTATGTCACCGCGCTTTGCTCAAGCATTTTTTTTTCCACAAACGCGTGTATGCAAGGCCGGCTTGACAAGAATCACGTCGAGAAAAACGTTGTTTTTTACCATGACATGAAAAATAGCCGCGTGTACGCGGCTTTAGAGAGAGGAGCCCAGACAAGTGTTCCAGTGTGTTTGAGTTCAAATAAACTTTTAAAGTAGATCTATTCAGAGTGTGGCTTTTGTTTTTTTCCAATATCACATGGAGAATAAGGCAAGTCGTAGGGCAACGTGCACACAATGTCATGTGTAAAAATAATATAAGCTTTGAGAGGGGAGTGGGAAACATTTCTGCAATTAGGTAAGTATAACATCTTTTACAATAGCTTTTCAGTTTTTAATTTTTATTTCAGCAAAAGGGTTACTTTATTAAAATGAATTAGGAAATAGGAAATATGCATTTTATTTTATTTTATGATATTGCAAATTAATATATCTATCTTATCTAGGCACTTGCACCAACAACAGATCAGATGACTGCTTGACAAAAAGTGGTAACTATGTATCAAAGTGTGAAAATATGGCATCTACATGGCTTTTTAATGATACAATGAAACCTAATTGTGTCCCTGCAACAACGACAGTCCCCCCCATAGTCAATGTTACAGGCAGCACTACAACTACAACTTGTTCACCATCCACAACCTGCCAAATCATCAATGACAAGTAAGAAAAAATTTCCATGAAACCTTGAAATAAAAAAAAAACAAGAGGGTAAAAATGCACTGGAACGCATTGAAAATGCATAAAAATGCTCTGGAGTGAGTTTTTGTGGTGTGAAATGTAAGCGAAAATGCATCTAAACGCATCTGGAGTGCATTTTTGTGGTGTGACTCGGACCTCAATGTGTAACAGTATCACCTTGGTAATTATATATATATATATATATATATATATATATATATATATAAACTTGGGTTTTTTATTTTTACAATTTGAACTTTTATTACAATTCCTTCTTTTATTATTATTATTATTATTATTATCATTATCATTTTGTCAGCCCTGTTGGGGGGGGGGGGGCTTTGGTGAGCTATACGGGGTATAAACATCTCTCCTTTGAGACAAAGAAAGGGACTGAGGACACAGATTCCCCAGTCACTTCTCTGCAGCCTCAGCTGCACTGAAGGTGAATGGACAGGAGGCAGCTGCTCTTGTTCATTCATAACCTGAAGCGTTGTAAACATAGTTTATGAATGGACAGACAGTGATCACTGACATTCAGAAAAGAAAGGATCTGTTACGGGGGAGGGGGTTGGAGGAGGAGCACACAGAGGGGGACTGGAGGAGCACAGAGGAACACACAGAGGGGGACTGGGGGAAGACACAGAGGGGGGTCAGATAAGCACACAGAGGGGACCAGAGGAGGAAACAGTGGACAGTCAGGGGGTGATCGGTGTGGGGGTGGGGGGAGTTTCAAGCACCGATCTTCCTGTATAGATTTCAATAAAGCAGCTAAAAGCCATGGGGGGGGGGGGATTGGCTCTCAGCTGCTTTACTGAAATCTATATCCACATCAATCACTCCTGGCTGCCCAAGTATTGGATCAAGCATCGGAACATTTGCACGAGTACAAGTACTACTATGGCTCGATTCACACCTATGCTTGCTGATTTTTTCGACACACGTTTTTACCGTGATTTAACCGTGATTTGCGATTTTTTATTATTATTTTTTTAGCCGGCAATTTAAATTTTTTTAAATTTCCTTTAAAAACCAGCTATAATCAGGTTAAAAAAAAAAAAGCAAACCGCAAATTGTGACAAAATCACAGCAAAATCGTGGAACTTACGTTTTGGACGTGGGTCCATTGAATTCTATTACATTTAAAATGCTGCTTTTTTGCGGGGAAAAAAAAGTCCCTGACTCTTTCCAAAAAAACACATTAGTGTGAATGGAGGCTAAGGCTGGATTCACACCTATGCATTTTTAGTGTTTTTTTGCATTTTGCAGATTTGCACTACAGTCCAGTTAACATGGTTTCCCATGGAACACGTTCTGTAGTGCAAATCTGCAAAATAAAAAAAAAGCACTAAAATTGTATAGGTGTTAATTAGGCCTAAGAACTACTTTCTACTTTAAATGTACACTGTGGAATTCAATAAAAATCTATGCTTAAAAAAAAGCAGGAACATCAGACACATGAATGTGAAGATTTACTGTACTATGTGCGTACATAGCAACACATAACTACATGATCATTACACATATTATGCAAATGAAAAGAACAAGGTGTAGCTAGGAATGTTTATAATGTCTTTAAAAGTTCTCTCATATATCATAATTATTCTTTAAACCCTTTTTCTGTTTTTATTTTTAAGAATCTTCGAGGAATGCCATAAATTTTATCCACCAGAATTATACTACAAGTCCTGTATTTTTGACAGTTGTCATGCATCCAACATGGAATGTTCCAGCTTAGAGCAATATGCTCAGCTCTGTGCAGGACAGGGAATCTGCATTCCATGGAGAGATAAAGCTTCAACATGTAGTAAGTTGTTTTAATCAGTTGTCTGTTTTGTGACTGCAGAAAGCTTTTATCCTGATTTGTACTTATAAACAGCATATCTACTAGGTGAAATATATAGCATTTTATTATTCCAGTTAAAGCTAAATTTGTCATTAAACAAGATAAATACATTCCAAGTGTGACAAATCAAAAAGTGTTTCGCATTTTAAAGTGGTAGTAAACCCGCTGTTGCTTTTTTTTCCCCCACACCTGAAAAGCAAAAGCCATAATGAGCTAGTATGCACTGCATACTAGCTCATTATGAAATACTTACTGTACCTTGGAACGAGGTGTGAGGAACTTATCTGGTCCACGCTGAGCGAGATGTCATCTTGCCTCAGCGTGTCTTCCGGGTATCGCCGCTCCAACGCTGTGATTGGCTAGAGCAGCGATTTCTTTCCAGGAAGGTCCGGCGGCTGCAGTCAGCGGCGCATTGTGAGGGAAATATCTCCTAAACCTTACAGGTTAAGGAGATATTCTTTATACCTACAGGTAAGCCTTATTATAGGCTTACCTGTAGGTTAAAGTGGTGGTACAGAATTTACTACCACTTTAAACTGCCCATAAAAGGTTCAAATTTCAGCTTATTCCTGTTAAATTCCTTGGGTGACCCTGTTGGAAAATTGTCAGTCTAGCAGTGGTTGCATTCCTTCAGATGCAGTTACTGCTCTGGTATTCAAGCAGCCACAAACGCAATGGCTGGCAGTGGAGATTTCTCCTCCCACACTGCAGTCTGAACAAGAAAACTGTAATGTTAGCCTTAGGCCTCGTACACACGGGCAAGAATCTCGTCAGGAAAAAAAAACGTTTTTCCCGACGAGATTCTTGGCAAGAATCTCTTGCCGCCCGATTGTACACACTGACCTTTCAAAAGAACCACGGTTCTCTTGAAAGGCAAGAACGCGGTAACATCATCCCATACGACGAGCATGCGCTCGTCACATTTGATGCCGTCGCAGCCATCTTACTTCACCCTACCTATGCCGTGGAAGCTACCGCGCATGTGTCTAAGTCATTTCGAGCATGCGTGGGTTTCCACGGCGACAGGTACATACACACACTCTCGGGTTTCTCGTCGGGAAACAGGCCGACAAGAATCTCGACGAGAAAAAAGAACGCGGGCTTGTCAAAATTCTGGTCGGATTTCCTGATGAGAAACCTAAAAGCCTCGTACACACGAGCAAGAAAGCTCTGCCAGCGGTTTTCTTGCTGATTTTGTGTACAAGGCTTTACAGTTTAAATTCAAAGCCACAGCCTGAGTAGAAAGAACTCTCCAGGCACCAAAGGCAATGACCCTTGCATCTGCAGTGAGAACATCACTTTTACCCAGTGAGCAAGGGTCCTTCTCAACAGTATGCTGGCAGAGGACAGGCATTTCTACTCTGGCTGTGGTTGCTTGATAACGAAAACAAACTGTAAAGCCTAGTACATACTAGCAGTATTTTTTGTTCAACACAGCGGGCTAAACAAATAAAAACTGAAGACCTTGGGAGGAGATGCTGTATTAACAATCTGAGGTTAGTACAGCGATCTCCCCCCTGAGCTATTGTGTTCCAACAGTGGTATACCCCCTCTACCAGAACACACCTGATCAGCAGACTTTTTTCGGTCACGCCCATTTGACAGAAGCTGGCTTCTGTCGGACCGGCTGCCATACACATGGGCCAAATGTTGGCGGGTTTCTATTGAACTGGCCAATAGCGCCCAATATTCAGCCCGTGTGTACTGGCCTTAAAACTATTTATTGATTTACTAAAGAAGTTGGTTTTTGCAACGTGTATGTGAATCTTTGTTAATTTTTAATACTCAGTCATGTGTGAAGGAATTTTAAAAATGTTTATTTAAATGAAGCACAGTGAAAAATTCATTCATCAATGTCTACTTTGCAAAGTGGACATACACTTTAAGTAAACAGTCTCTTCTCATTTAGTAATTCAACCCCAGTTTCTTACTTCAGTCAACATCATGCAGAAGGGAGTCACTGCTTCCTTAGGCCGATTGGCCAAACCGATGAGAACGGTCTGATGACCAAACCGATCGTGTGTGGGCGCCATTGGTTATTTATCCATCGGTTAAAAAATGTTAAACTTGTTTTAAATTTAACCGATAGAAAAGTAAACGATCGTTAGTAGGCACAACCATCGGTTAAAAATCCATGCATGCTCAGAATCAAGTCGACGCATGCTTGGAAGCATTGAACTTCCTTTTTTTCAGCACGTTGTTGTGTTTTACGTCACCGTGTTCTGACACGATCGTTTTTTTAACCGATGGTGTGTAGGCACGACTGACCATCAGTCAGCTTCATCAGTTAAACGATGGAAAAATCCATCAGACCGTTCTCATTGGTTTGACCGATCGTGTGTACAGGGCATTAGACCTACTTTTCTGTGTGAGAAAACATGCAAGTAAAGAAGTAAAAATTATAGACGTATTTCTTCTTGCTATTGGTTCACATGCACTCTTAAAACATTCAGTGGCTCTCAGCATACACCACTGAGAGGATACAGTGATTAGGCACAACCGTTCCTCGCCTTCCACCTGCCTCAACATCCATCTGCAGAGTAAACTGGCATTTTACATCACTGTCAATATCATTGTTTCAGGTAGTAGCTTAAAGAAGTAATGTATTCATTTTTTTAATGCTTCCAATACAATAAATATATATATATATATATATTTTTTTACTTTCAGAACTTACTTGCCCTTTAAACAAAGTCTATAATGCATGTGGCCCAGTTAATCAAAGAACATGCCAAACTACGTAAGTGTGTAAACATCAAGCATCAGACATTTTTATTACTGCATAGTTTGTATTGATTTGCTTGTCTCGCTACTGTAATTTCATAGTCATGGCATTGACACTTAAATGGGTTGTAAAGGTTTGTTTTTTGTTTACTAAATAGGTTACTTTAACCACTTGCCTACTGTGCACCTACACCCCCTTCCTGCCCAGACAAAATTTAAGCTTCAGGCACTGCGTCGCTTTAACTGACAATTGCGCGGTCGTGCGACGTGGCTCCCAAACATAATTGGCATCCTTTTTTCCCACAAATAGAGCTTTCTTTTGGTGGTATTTGATCACCTCTGCGGTTTTTATTTTTTGCGCTATAAACAAAAATAGAGCGTCAATTTTGAAAAAAAATCAATATTTTTAACTTTTTGCTATAATAAATAACCCAAAAAATATCTAAAAAACATTTTTTTTGTTTAGGCCGATACGTATTCTTCTACATATTTTTGGTAAAAAAAAAAATGCAATAAGCGTTTATCGATTGGTTTGCGCAAAATTTATAGTGTTTACAAAATAGGGGATAGTTTATGGCATTTATTTTTTATTTTTTTACTATTAATGGTGGCGATCTGCGATTTTTTTATTGGGACTGCGACGTTATGGCGGACACTTCTCTGACATTTTTGGGACCATTTACATTTATACAGTGAACAATGCTATAAATATGCATTGATTACTGTATAAATGTGACTGGCAGTGAAGGGGTTAACCACTAGGGGGCGGGGAAGGGGTTAAATGTGTGTCCTATGAGTGTTATAACTGTAGGGGGAGGGGGGGTGACTGGGGGAGGTGACCGATTGTGTCCCTATGTACAAGGGACACAGCAACGGTCTCCTCTCTCCCTGACAGGACGTGGAGCTCTGTGTTTACATACAGAGCTCCACATCCCCGCTCAGTTACTGGGCAATCGCGTGTGCCCGGCGGCGATCATTGCCGCCGGGCACTCGCACCGGGATCCCAGCAGAGCGGCGGGTGCGCGCGCGCCCGCCCGCGGCTTTAAAAGGACATCAGGACAATGGAGTCCTCCGCCCGCCGTCATTTGACGGTGGGCAGAGGACAAGTGGTTAAGTTAGTGCATTGTTGGTTCACTTACCTTTTCCTTCGATTTCCCTTCTGTTTTTTTTCTTTGTTTTCTTAGTCTGAATTTTTCACTTCCTGTTTTAGGGAGTGTTGGATGATTTCAGCACTTGGAAGATGAGGCTGCCCTTTCCCCCATCTTTGCATGATCTGAATATACAGCATGACTGCACAAAACCACTCATGGCCAAAGCTGGAACATTCAGTGTAGACCAACTAGTCTTTATCCCGCGTACACAGGGTCGTTTTTTGCGATGAAAAAAACCGTAGTTTTTTAAAACGTCATTTAAATTGATCGTGTGTGGACAAAACTTTGTTTTTTGTCTTAAAAAAAACGACCAAAAAAAAAATTCCAACATGCTTGAATTTTTTGTGTCGTTTTTCAAAACGTCGTTTTTTGTTTCACAAAAAGTCACAGTGTGTAGCAAAAACGTCGTTTAAAACAACGTTTTTCAACCCGCGCATGCCCAGAAGCTAGTTATGAAGTGAGCTTCAATGGAAAAGAGTGGTGAACGTAACTTCGCTTTTTGTGAAAAAAACGATGGTGTGTAGGCAACATCATCTTTGAAAAGTGACGTTTCAAAAACGTAGTTTTTTACTTCACAGAAAACGTCGTTTTTTTCATCACAAAAAATTATCGTGTGTACGCGGCATTAGACGTATTCACTGTGCTGAATTGTTTTCATTGCACATTCTAGCATCATCTGGCAATAGCTGTGTACAAACATGCTGCCTGTTCATTTTCCAGTAGCTGGTGACATAAAGGGGGAGCAGCTTGGCGGTAAGAAGCGAAAGCCTCCAACACTACTGAAACCAGGGATAGAAAATAGAAGTGCTTTGTTCATAAAAATGAAAGAACCAATTGGCAAGAGAATACCTGCTTTAGTAACTGCTCAGTACTTATAGTAACAGGGTATATATGTATAATGTATACTGAGTGACATCAGAATGTCATTTTAATTAACGGTCTTGAAAATGGAGATGAATTACGTTGTATGACTTCTTACAGGCCAGAACAATATGCTGCTATGCAGAATAATAGTCGTTTTATTGAAGGATGTTTTTGTCCAAAGGGTACAATGCGCCACAGTGAAGCTGTAGATATTTGTGTACCTAGCTGTGGTAAGGAGTGTGTTATTTTATACTTCTCTAATTAATGTTGTTTTGTACAAAAATAGGGAAAGCGGTATCCAACAACTTGTTACTGTTTTTAACACTCACTTTTTTACCCTGAAAATAGAGGGTAAACTGTGCATGCGTGTTATACGCAGGGGGCTGTGGAAAGTTTTTTTCCCTGAAACTTTCCTCTTAAAGTTAGGGTGCGTGTTATACGCCTGTACGTGTTATACGCCGATAAATACGGTAATTTGTAACTACAGTATTACAAGCTCAGAGGTGCCAAATACAGATGAACAGACCACTCTTTAGTTTCGAAAATCCAGTCTGAACATGGCTGGTTTAATAGACATGTAAACTGGTCTCTTGTATATACTTCAGCCTGTATATACTTCACTGAGCTAAGGGCAAAAAGAGATCGTTGTTTCAAAACAATAACCTGGTTTTGATGTGACCTCGACTTTTCATTATCTCCAAGAAGGATACAATATCTCATCAGCACAACAACAAGCTTGTTTAAAAGTGCAAAGCTCTTTATTCTTGTATGATCACATAGAAAAGCAATGTTTCAGGAGTACAATTATGAACAGAATATGTAGTCATGGACTTTGTGTCGACATATAGAAGAGAATCTGAGTACCATAAAAACAACTTTATTATGTACCATTAAAAATCGATTACACAACATAAAGCTTTGCTCTCCACATAGGGATTCACAACATTACAAGATTGTGATTAAATTTCACATGGGACATTTTGGCAATCCATCTTCAGTAGCACATGTGACAGAATCAGTACACTGGAACCCACTCCTAATCTTTAGTAGACTAATATCAGCCAGTAGCTTAGACTGGAATTCATAGCAAGTGTATGTTGCCCATGGAAGTGCAAATGAGTAAGCCAAGGTGAAGCCACTGCCTCTCGGGCAGTCACCATAAAGACAGCATGATAGTTAACCACTTCCCGCCCGGTCAATAGCAAATTGACGTCTGGGAAGTGGTTGCGTTATCCTGACTGGACGTCTATTGACATCCAGCCGGATAACAGCCGCCGTGCGCCCGGGGGGGGGGGGGGCGGGGGAGCGGCGCATTGCGGCAATCGCTGTAGCGGTGTGTCAGTCTGACACACCGATACACCGATCTCTGTAAAGAGCCTCCGACTGAGGCTCTTTACCATGTGATCAGTCATGTCCAATCCTGGCTGATCACAATGTTAACAGGAAGAGCCATTGATCGGCTCTTCCTCACTCTCGTCGGACAGACACATGTAGAGGAGAGCCGATCGGCGGCTCTTCTGACAGCAGGGTTTGCACTGATTGTTTATTTTTCGACTGTTTTTTTCGACCGCTAGCGTTGGTTAAAATAGCCCCCTACGTTAAAAAAACACAACAATGTGCCCCCTGCATCTTTCAATATCTCTTTGTCACTACTGTGTACCCCCTTGCCACACCTCTGGACCCTTTTACATTACACAGCACCCCACAGCTCTGGACTCATTTACATTACACAGCACCCCACAGCTCTGGACCCCTTTACATTACACAGCACCATGCATCACTGGACTCCTTTACATTACACAGCACCCTGCATCACTGGACCGCTTTACATTATACAGCCACCTGCATCACTGGACCCCTTTACATTACACAGCACCCTGCACCACTGGACCCCTTTACATGTTGGCACAAACCAAGCACAGGCCTGGTAAACAATATAAAACGGCGCTCCTCTCCCTCTGTCGTCTGACGCTTGTATCGTATGTCACGGAGCTGGGTCTGTGTGCAAGGTCCCGCCCCCCCAGTCCGGCTCGTGTGATAGGCAGAACACTAGAAGACTATCGGATGAGTCGAACTAGGGGGGCAGGACGTTGCACACAGATCAATCTCCATGACATATGATACGAGCCCTGGAGGACAGAAGAAGGGGTGCGCTTCAGTCTCCACTTAAAGCGGCCCCAGGGCCAGTTCGGCCCTGCTCCTGGCTCTCCCTGACAACTCCAGGGGGGGGCAAACGACCCCCCTTGCCCTATGGAGCGGACACCAATGGTAGCCACTCCTGCCACAATGAGCAGTTAAATTAATTACCATGATGTAAGCAAAGTGTAAACAACATTCAATTCTATGTATAGCCAATACATTTTTTTAGTTATGAGTGGAGTAGAAAAGGGTTCAAACCACTGTCATTTTATTTTAAGCTTTCTGTGTCCCATTGGTAAGATTTCCCTTCAATTCCTGTCCCACAGATCCAACAGGAAATAAAATAGAATCTCAACAAAGTGAAGGGAATCCCCTGTTAGACCACTTTGCTGTTTTTGTAATTGTACCACTATGATATTTAAGAATGATTCTGAAACTTTCCTTCCATCAGAACCGACTGAAGTTGACTGCATTGGAAGATCCTTGTGTGATGTCTATAGCTAGATTGGAATACTAGTTCTGAGTACTGTTATGATTTTAATTTATCCCTTCATTTATTTACATTATTTATTATAGAAAATATTCTTGCTATAGTGATTAATAAGTCTATGAAGTAAATACATATATAATGTATAAATGGTAAAGCACTTATATGCTGGGATCAAATATGATAGTACAGTGAAGTTATATACAGGTAATACTGGATATTGGGATATTTTGCTAAGAAGATTTTTTTGTGTCTTTCAGGATGTGTTGGGCCAGACAATGTGCCACGACAGGTATGTATTTTTTTTGTATAAACTTTCTCTATACCAGCCTTTCTCAACCTATTTACCGCTGGGAAACCCTAAAGATAATTTTCAGGTCTCGGAAACCCCCGATAAAACCCATTCATTGGGGGTCAGTGGGAACAATGCCCCTTACTTTGGTGGTCAGTGAGAAGAATGCCCTTTTTTACAGTAGTGGTAAGAATGCCCCCCCCCCCCCGTACAGAGAACTATGAAGATCATTGGTGTAATACCACTGGCTCCTCCAAGTAGGCACCATCAAACAGGAGGTAAATAAGCCACAGCTCAAGGAAACCCCTAGCCACCTCTGGAGGAACCTTAGTATCTATTGATCCTAGGCAGACATTTAGTTCAACTGGGAAGACGCTCAGCTTCAGCTGTAAATAAATCCATGGACGTCTACTGTGTAGACTCATGCATATAATATTGACCCTCTGTGGCTAGAGATGGCCAGACACAACTATAAAAAAATAATCATCTGAGTACTTATTTCAAAAATGTGCTTATGTCCTGAAGAATAGTTTTATTAAACTCCACTTTCCCCTGGGCAATATTCGAAGATGACAAATATTGCCCTCCCCTTACAGTTATTGCAAGCATACCTGATCTTACATCTAATAATACCTTTAAAAAAATGTAATAAATTATGAATTGGCAATGCAGTGCAGTGCAAGTTACCTGTGTGGGGGTTTCTCTGACTGGGTGAAGACAAAGATACAGTATATATTGAAATACAAATTATGGTATAGGGTTACAGCACTGCTTCATCTCCCACAATGACATGGCTGTAAATTGAATATTCCACTGTTAAAGCCCCCACCCCCAAAGTCAAATCACCTGCAAAGGTGACTTTAAAATAAAGTTGTTGCTAAAGAAAATGTATTAAAATATTTACTCCAGCTCCCAGCACTTCTGGGAGGCCCAGGTGATGACACAGTGCCTTACTGCTACTTCCTGTTATAGTCGGGCCCTCAAAATCCAATGAGAACATGCCTCTGCAATTTGCTGGATGGTATGTGGTTTAAAGCTCTCAGCTATCTCAGGAGGCAGCTGTAAAGCACAATGATGTCCCCTGAACCTCCTGGATGTGGTGGAAGCTATAGAGTTGAGGTTTTTTTTTTGTTTGTTTTCTTTGTCTTCTTTTGCAGGATTTGACTTTGGGGTGTGTGTGTGTGGGGGGGGGGGGGGGGGGGGGGGGTCAATGTAGTGGACCTTTTCATGGAATGCAGGCTTTGAAAAGAAACAATAGCAGCCATCAACAATTAGTACATTTTCCCCAGGAAAAAAATATTATCATAGTGTATGTGGACAGAGATATGCTTTAAACAGATTTAACGCTTCCCTCCCCCATCCACAAATACCCCGAGATACACATTATTTTGCTACCTATCAAACATTTATTAAGGGTTTATATTTACTTTAACAGACCTGCCAGTGCCTACAAGCCCTACACGTATCTGTCCCTGTAAGTTACGTTATGAGCAACACTCCCTATGCTTTCCCTATCACAGCTAAAACACATTGTCAATATGGCTATTAGGAACCCAGCCTTTAATAGCAAGGGGCTGGCTTATCAAAAAGACCCCGTTGGGCGCTTTTAGGCATGTGCAAAAGTGAAAAATTTGTTTCGTTTCGTTTCGTTTCAATTCGTCATTTAATAAATTTCGTTAAGTTAGGTTCGTTACATGTGTTGAATTCGTTTTCGGAATTCGTTCGTTTTCGACCGAATTTCGAAAAATACGGTCGAAATCGAAAATATTTCAACCAGATTAGAAAACAAATAGTCTCTTTTCTAATAGAATTTTTTTCGAATTAAATTCGAAAATATTTTTTTTTTTTTTTTTTTTTTTTTTTTTTTTCGAATTCCGATCGAATTTAGTCCGCGGGTATTCGATTCGGAATTCGAAAAAAAAAATCGATTTCGACCATTTTTTTTTTTCGAAATTCGGTCGAAAATGAACGAATTCCGAAAAACGGTCGAAATTTTTCGTTATTATAGCAATTCGGAAATTCGTATGCATCCGAATGTCCGAATAATGGAAAATTCGTCCGAATTTCGATTCGGAACGAAACGAAATGCACATGCCTAGGCGCTTTTACATCAGCTGACTTAAGTTCAAAGGCCAGGCATTGCATTATAGTTACTATGGCAAATTCCTACATAATTTGCAGGGTCCAAAAAAAACTTGATCATGCAAGATTTACTGCAAATCCACAATCGCAACACATCTGAACCTCATCCCTATTACCTATAATGGCAACCAAATGCTCCATTTTACCATATACTATGAAAGATGACACCTACAGGCAACATTTTTGCCACAAAGAAGATCTATTCCCTAATTCTGGTTATTGTGAATTAGCACTGATATGCAAGTAAAACATTTTAATAATTGTGCTCATTCTTCACTTTACAGTTTGGAGAAAAGTTCCAGTTAGGTTGCCTGGACTGTGTCTGCAGGGAAGGTGGCAGTGGTCTCTATTGCGATAAGCACGTGTGTCCCGTGACTAATGTCATATGTGAGCAGGCAAGTTTCATTCCTGTAACCCGGATCAACTCTAATGACCCCTGTTGTAATGAAACGGTTTGCGGTAAGTGGCACTTATTATTTTTGCACATTTTTTGGCCAGAAAATCATAGAAAGCTATGAGTATTGGCTCTTTTAGGTGTACTATCAAGAGACCCTTCCTACTTAGGAGGGTTCATTCCTCATTAACGTGACCAAGAAAATATGTGATTGGTCTGGCTGGCCACAAGCATCAGACATGTACGTTTCAAAACAGTTATGCAGACAGATGTGTTCCTTATTATAAATATTCTCAAAATATATGAAGTTAAGTATGTACAGTAATTAAATGGTATAAGTAAGCTTGACTAACTCTAAATATTGTATCTTTTCTTACAGTATGTGACCCTAATCAATGTCCAATTAAGCCTTCCTGTAGAATTGGCTATGAAGCTGTTGGTGTCATTTCAAATGGAAGCTGTTGTACTTCGTATAACTGTGGTACGTTGTGTCCTCTACAGGTGGATTTTTATTTTGTTTTACATTTCAGGGACTAAAATAGTTCACATACACATCTATAGTATTAAAGTACAGACAGATTTCTCACCGCTCCAGGTGAGCCCCGTGTGCAATCAAGGGTTGTTGAACCACCAAGGTGCTGGCAATGCTAATGATAGCAAATGGAAGGACGAAGACTGGACAGCCGCACTCCAACATTACTTAAAATAAGTTGTCTTTTATTTTCAACTGTACAACAGTCACTGCAATCAACAAAATACAGTATGGCCGACGCGTTTCGCACTTACAGTCAGTGCTTAGTCATGGCTTCGTCCTTCCATTTGCTATAGTATTAAAGTAGAATAGCATTATAATACATTATGCATATTATTATTAAACCATTTTCTTTCTGAGTCGCCAAGAGTGTAAATAGAGCTTATGCTGCAATCTGAAGAAAACTAAAAATGTGGCCTAAGAGTGAACACCACAAGACTATTACTTCCCTAGCTAGGACAATTTTCCCATATTAGATGTTTTACATTTGCTATGAACATTGGAATTCCTTGAGTTGTGTGCTAAGCCTTAACATCAGCATTATGTCCTGCCTACCCACTAGTCACCTATGTCACCTATCCACTTAGCACACTCTCATTGAACAGGGGATCAATGGATCAGAAAAACATTGGGGAATTTTTCTAAAACTTGTGCACACAGAATCTGGCGCAGCTGTGCATAGTGAACAATCAGCTTCTAGATTTTTCTGTCAAAGCTTTATTAAAGGGGTTGTAAAGCTTCCTTTTTTATTTTTTGTCATACTTGCCTCCACTGTGAAGCTCGTTTTGCGCAGAGTGAAGTCTCTCGGCGGCTGTCTCGGCTCCTCCCTGCATCAGCTAACCCCCATTCTGAGAAGCGCTATGCCAAGGGGGTTAGCTTGTGGGCACGCTCACATGATACAGTGATAGAGATGTATAAAATAGTTGGAGATTGCACATCTTACACATTGAGCTTTATCCCTATGGCCTAATTTGTGAAAAAATTTAGGGGTATGAAAAGATGGATCCCCTTATGGGTTGGAGACAATAAAAAGCAGCTGTACATTCTGCAATACTAGATCCCTTATATCTTCTAAGGTTACATCCATATCTATCTCCCATCTATGCCTGCAAGCTGTAGTAAATTTAGAATGGAATTTACTGTAAATGACAACCATGTATATACATAGACATGTGCAATTAGTCTTGGTCTGAATGTAAATTCAGACAAATGCTTGGTTATTTGGAGATTCCTTGAAACTTGTTCAATTTAGTATTGTTTATTCGTTTTCTAACGAATCACACAGAATTTAAATCAGTCGGCCATTTTTCAACTGATCCGAATTTTAATCGTTTCTTAAATTTGGAATTCATTAGTAAATGAATCAAAATGAAATGAAACAAAATAAGATTAACCTCCGCTGCGCTGGAAAAAAACTCCTAGCAGCTGTTTAAATGTAAAATATGGAAGTAGATATAGGTAAAGTCACTTAAAGTGTAGTGGGTACCTATAAACAGCGCTGTGAAATGTATACAAATCACAGATTTTTTTTTTATATAACAATGAACATAAACAGAAGTGTGAAATAAACTACCAACATAAATTAATAGTGTAGGCAATAAATTAAACAATGAACCCGTGCACAAAAAGAGTGAATATATGAAGAAAAAAAGTCCATATGTTTCAGATAATAAATCTTCAAAAATCTTCCATCACACCTCCAGTGTTCAGTGCATCCGTCACCCGTCAGAGTGCTCACTCACCAAATAAAGATGCCGCACACTCTCGTGTGCAGGCAAACCAGCTTGTAACAACAAGTCTCTTCAAATTCACGATCCAGGGATGATCCACACCATTCCACATAAAGTGAGATAAAAATGAAGCACAATAGTGTAGTACCGTACACCAATTTTAATACACTAAAAAAGCAAACAAAATTACACTCACAAACGCCCTTGTAAAAACGGCATGGTATCACATCACTTGTCCAAGTAGCACTTCCAAACGCACAGAGTGACAGGTCCTCTTTGGTTGGCAATTTGGTCACGACGGACCCCCACTAAACTATGTAAAGTCTCACCGCTTCGCAGCTTACATCTGGTGGAAAGGTTGCTGGGTAGATAAGTTGAAAGGTGGAAGCAAAACAAAAACTCCAAACGCCACTTAGGATGCTCAAAATTGTGTCACGTTAGTTCAAACACTCTCTCTTAGGCCACGCCCCGACATGTTTCGTCGATAGCGACTTATTCATGGGATTGATCAATGAGTGAGTGTGTCTCCCTAAAATAGGAGTATTCATCTAAATGGGCCCGCCCTATTGGTCAATCTCGGCCGTTCATTCCTATAACGCCAGGAGTCTCCTCCCATCGTCCCTCTGACAGGGTGGAAATTACGCCAATCGACGGCAGTCATTTACATCCAATCGCCAGCAGACACCGCCATAACTATGGGCAGGCATCTAGCAATGTGTGGTGAGGGCGGAAGTGACGGCAGCTCACGTATCACGCGTGAGTGAGTGATCCGGGCTTTCACCAAAAGCAAACGGAGATGACGTGCTGTCAGCAACTGACCAGCTGATTGGTCAACCCCGTTTGCCAATGTAGAGGTAAAAGTCTCAGCTGTTATTCAAAACACTGTAGTGTAAATACTGATTACACAGAGAGAATGATTGCGCTTAATGTGGGAATAACATTGACAGTGTAACGTTACATAGTTACATAGTTAGTCAGGTTGAAAAAAGACACAAGTCCATCCAGTTCAACCATAAAAAAATAAAAATAAACAAACAAAATAAAACACAGTACAATCCCATACACCCAACTCCATACCCACAGTTGATCTCTTAAAGCAATCTACTGAGCTGGCCAGAACCACCTCTGGAGGGAGTCTGTTCCACATTTTCACAGCTCTTACTGTGAAGAAACCTTTCCATATTTGGAGGTGAAATCTCTTTTCCTCCAGACATAAAAAGTGCCCTCTTGTCCTCAGTGTTGACCTTAAAGTGAATAACTCAACACCAAGTTCACTATATGGACCTCTTATATATTTGTACATGTTGATCATATCCCCCCTTATTCTCCTCTTCTCAAGAGTGAATAAATTCAGTTTTTCTAATCTTTCCTCATAGCTGAGCTCCTCCATGCCTCTTATCAGTTTGGTTGCCCTTCTCTGCACTTTCTCCAGTTCTCCGATATCCTTTTTGAGAACTGGTGCACAAAACTGGACTGCATATTCCAGATGAGGTCTTACTAATGATTTGTCCATACCTCTCTTAATACAAGAAAGGACTTTGCTCGCTTTGGAAAGCACAGCTTGGCATTGCATGCCATTATTGAGCTTATGATCAACTAAAACCCCCAGATCCTTCTCCACTACAGATACCCCCAGTTGAACTCCCCCTAGCATGTATGATGCATGCATATTCTTAGCCCCTAAGTGCATAACTTTACATTTATCAACATTAAACCTCATCTGCCACTTAGTCGCCCACTTAGGCCTCGTAAACACGATCAAATCTGTCTGCTGGAAATGGTCTGCTTGACCATTTCAGCAGACAGATTGGATCGTGTGTATGGGCGAGCCGACGGATTTGGCCACCCGACAGATTTCAAAGCATGCTTTGAAATCTGTCGGCTGGGAACCCGTCCGCCCGACATGTCTGCTGGTTAGTATGCTTACCAGCAGACATGTCTTCTCGCACCGGCGCCGAATGATTTCGGCGCATGCGCGGAAGTGTTTTACTTCCTGGTGCGGTGACGTGGCGGCGTCAACGTCACCGCCACGTCACCGACACGTCAGCGCGCTGTCTGCTGGCGGGGATTTTGGTTTGCTCGTGTGTACACGCGAGCAAACCAAAATGCCAGCAGACAGATTTGTTCAAATCGGTCGGACAGACCGTTTTGAACAAATCGATTGCCTCGTGTGTACGAGGCCTTAGACAGAGCATTGAGGTCAGCTTCAATAAACATCTATCAGGACGGGTGTCCCCGTAACCAAATTGCCCCCAACATACAATATACAACTACATTAAAAACAGGTCAATGCTACACATCCAAATATCTTTAAAATGTTGCACTATAGAAGACATACATATGTATATATCACTAGTACATAATACAATATATAAAGCAAGCATGGATGAATAGTGGAAACGATGAAAATATGTTTTTATTGGCTTTAACTATAGTATAGTTAGAAGTAGAAATTAGACGCTGATTGGTTAATATTCACAACTGCACCAGATTCCGCATGCACCAGTTTTAAGTAAACCTCCCCCACAAAAAAAAAGGGGGAGGGGGCACTTTTATAGAAAACTGACAGAATTATCAGATGCAGCTCTAGGGAGGCTTTGCTGAGCAAGGGAAGTAAAAGCGGAACCTTTCCAGTCCACATTTTGCCTTTGAAACACAATATTACTTTATCCAGTTACAGTATAATCAGCGCAAAAATCCAATAAATATGTGACAAAAAAACGTTCCCCTATTTATGCAAGCTAAACTCTGAAGGAAATTCACAAAATCCAATGAAATATGTAATATAAAGAAGAATAAGTGCAGGGCAAAAAAAAAAAAGCAAATTCAGATCATGCAACAAAACATGAAAAAAATTGAAAAAAAGGGAAAAAAACAGGAAACAAAAAACAAAAATGTCCACATAAACGTGAAATAAAGTCCAAAAATGTGTGTGACGAATATATTCCAAACTCCAAATAAACTTCCCCGGTGTTGTGAGCTCAAACAATAAGTAATTCCTCCACCACTATAGGAATGGTGAGAGTGGCCATTCCTTTAGTGGTTGAGGGATCACTTATTGTTTGAGCTCACAACACCGGGGAAGTTTATTTGGAGTTTGGAATTTGTTTGTCACACAAATGTTTGGACTTTATTTCACGTTTATGTGGACATTTTTGTTTTTTGTTTCTTATTTTTTTTTCAATTTTATTTATGTTTTGTTGCATGATCTGAATTTGCATTTTTTTGCGCTGCATTTATTCTTCTTTATATACAGTATAACATGGGATTGGAATTGTTGGACTTTAAGGAAATCTGTAGTGGGAGAAATATGAATGAACCCATTTGTGACCTTCTTAAAAAGGCTTTAACAAGATTCCTTGACACAGAAACCTCAGAAAAACTGTGGAGTCAGAACAAAGTCAGAATTCTTGATCCACAAACTGGTTCTAGGTCAGCAAAAAGTACTAAAGCCCCTGCGTTAGCATGAAAGCCAGGTCATTTACATCTCTGGAAAAAGAGGCCATCAATGGTAGCCTACATATTATCTTAGTACAGGATGTAAGTAGGTTGTGTGCAATATTTTTGGATACTAAATTAGAAGTTGATTATGTGTTAGCAAGTAGTTATTATAATTTCAATTGTATCTAAAACTGAACAAACAAAGAACACATGTTAAATAGCAGCCTTCTTTGCACATATAAACCAACCTGCTGTGCTCTTTTGCAGTTCCGAAGAATGTCTGTGTACACGAAAATGCAGAATATATGGTAAATCAAACACCTCTGTGATTTTTATCCTGTTCCTAAATGCGCTTATTTTTTTCCAGCATACTGCTGAATGTTACGTAAACATAGATCTAAATAATATTCTAAATAATATTTAGTGAATTAGACCATTTCTTTTGGTTTACCAGTTTTCTTTTGCTATCTGAGATGTATCTACAAAGTATTGTAAAAAACTGCATGGTTACCATTGTTTTATTGCCCAATTGGTCCTGGGTTTAAGGGGAAGTGCACATATATAGCACACCCTATAAATATATATACCTATTAGGCCCTGTAACCAGTATAAGTACATATACTGACCTTAAATGGTGTGGCTTCATGAGCACCACACAACTTCTTCTGAAAATTCCCATCCATCCATGTGCACTGCAGCTTCTATTTCAAGTCCAAGTGACTATGAATAGAGTATGCAATGTAAAGGAGGTGCACAAGTCAGCTTACAAAATGTTTAGGTTATGCAGCACCAGCCAAGTTGCATAGTGAAGATTTTGTTGGAGTGGGCTACAGATAGGTATGTGCTTGTATAAAAGGATCTGAAAACAGTATGGGTAAACCTTGTAACTTTCTAAGATGGAAAGAGGACCACTTTTTGTCACAAAGAATGCAAGGAAAGGAAAAATGTCTATGCCATGCTTTAGGCCGTGTACACACGGCAGAGAACCTCGACGGGCAGAACACATCGTTCCGCCCGTCGAGGTTCCCTGCCGGCCGTCGAAATCGGCGACCCGCCCGTCGGGAATGGCAACCAGCCATTCTTCCAGGCGGGCCGTCGAGCAAATAGAGAGCGTGCTCTCTATTTCTGCTCGACGGGCTTCCCGACAGGAAGCTCGCCGAGAGTGTACACACGGCCGAGGTCCTCGCTTCAATGCAGCTTCCAGCGAGGTTCTCGCTGGTTTCCAGCGAGAACCTCGGTCGTGTGTACGCGGCCTTACAGTTATGCAAGAAAACTGCTGGGAGAGATTTTTGCCGTGAAAACCGGGTATGTGTATGCTCCCTCGCAGGGGAAACTTCCGGGAATCCCGGTGGGAAAAATAGAGAACCTGCTCTTTATTTTCCCGCTGGGATTCCCAGCGTTTTTTTTTTCCACCAGTTCTACTACGCTTTCCAATGAAAAACACTGCGAGACAGTGCTGAGGGAGCATAAGGTCTGTACACACGGCTGGGATTCCCGGCCAAAGCTCTCCACACAGTTTTCCCATTGGGGTTTCGGGTGGACTTTATACAGAGCTTTAGAATAAGATTTCAAAAGAATGGCAGCTGGAAGCGATGTAATCCAGTGTACACACGATTGGATTTCTGATTAAATAAAATCAGATGTAATTTTTTTTGTCGGAATTCCGAAGAAGCTGACTTTTATCAGTCTTGCATACACACTATCAGACTAAATTCCGACCGTGCCAAAACGCAGTGACGTAAAACACTACGATGAGCCGAAAAAATTGAAGTTCAATGCTACTGAGCAGGCGTCGACTTGATTCTGAGCATGCGTGGATTTTTCTCCGATGGAGTTCCACACAGACAATCAGAATTTACTATAGTTTTTTTTTTTATCGGAAAAATGTAAAACATATTCTATTCTTTTACACCGATAGAAAAAAACCTAATGGGGCTCACACACTTCAGATTTTTGATGAAAAAAGTCCATCTGACTTTTTTCATCGGAAAAAACGATCATGTGTACAGAGCATAAGTGTACTATAGGTGCAATTACCCTTTTTTTGGAATTTGGAATATGGGTATGAAAACAAACTGCCTAAATTAGTCCTTCAATGTATGTAATTTTTTAATACAAAAAAGGCATTATATTGCACATTACTTGGGGAAGGGATTAATATGCATGATTTCACGTATTCAGGTTTTTGTATTACCAGAAGTGACATAAAGCCTGAATAATTGCATGTTCTGCAAAAAAAAATATTTGTGGATCACAAGTGTATATATACCATTATAGATGTGGCAGGGTAAACATTTTCTATGTTTGTGTTTAATTGGGGTGTTTTCCTGTTTGTCTTGACATTCTAATTTAAATTTCCTGTGTAAAGACATCTAAGTAATCATTCAATTGACAGCATCCAATTATGAATGTGATTTTTTTCTCTGTAGCCTGGAGCTAAAGTGTTCCTTGACAAGTGCAAAAATTGTGTGTGCTCAAACTCTAGAAGAGGTTCTGGCGCAGAGATAGAGTGCACAGATGTCCCTTGCAACAAACAGTGTCCACAGGTAAGTGTAGTATGTTTAACCCTTCACAATATTGCATACTTACCCTTGATAATCCAGTAAAAGCAATGACTTCTATAAACATGTTTGTAAATGTAACTGTTCTAATGAATATATGTTTAAAATGTGAACAAATACCCTGGCCTTCAACCGATTTGGCAAAAGGCTGCCTCTAGAGAAACCCAGATAATGGGCTCCCTTACCACTATGCCAATGTGCTCACTCTGTACCCATCTCCCAGAGGTCCCAGCCCTGACCCACAAATTAGCCCCTTTTCTGTGCCATTATCTGGGCTATTGCACTAAACTGGCACGCCCCTACAGTCGAGACCATGGACCCAGGTGCTCCAGAAAATGGAAGCCATGCAACTTATGAAGCGAGTACATCACACCATTTTTCATAAAATGCATATCTTTGACCGTAATTGGGCAAGCTTGGAGTCATATAGTAACTTTATTGGACAAGATTAAAAGCCTTACAATAATTCCCCTAGTGGTACAGGATACACTGTTCATTGCATATCTCTTGTTTTTTATTGTTTTTTCTACATTTTCTTCTCTATTCTTAGACTGATTTGTTAGGAAGCCTTCCAGGATTATTTCTAATTAATATTATTACTCTAATGCTTTAACCACAAAACAGTGATGTAACTATTTTTGGTACAGTTAACTCTTTGGAATAGGACTGAAGAATATTTCCTATATAAAGATACTTATGACTCTGGACTGATTCCATGCATACTCTATGGTCTCTAACGATTATCTACTTTGCCCATTGTGCCTTGGATATACTTACCGTATTTATTGGCCTATAACACGCACAGGCGTATAACACGCACCCTAACTTTAATAAGGAAGTTTCAGGGAAAAAACTTTCCATAGCCCCTGCGTATAACACGCAGGCACAGTTTACCCTCTATTTTCAGGGTAAAAAAAAAGTTAGTGTTATACGCCAATAAATACAGTATATGTTATTTTGTATGTACTATTTACATCCTGTGTACTGCTTTTCTTTGTTATTTATATTTAAAAAATGTGAACAAATATGTATTTTGCTTTTTGCAGGGCTATGAATTGGTAAACAGCACAAGTGATTGTTGTGGTGATTGTAAACAGACTCATTGTGTCATCAATGACAAAGCTGGATTAAGTTTGCTACAGGTATCTCACACCTAATATTTTTTAGAACTTGGTCTTCAAATTAATACATAAAACATTTAAAGGGTCACTAAAGGATTTTTTTTTTTTTAGCTAAATAGCTTCCTTTACCTTACTGCAGTCCTGTTTTCATGTCCTCATTGTTCATTTTTGCTATGATGTTGCTGTAATCCTTCTCTGTTCTGGACACTTCTTGGTTGTCTGTTTTCTGATGAAAAAAGTCATGGAAACTTTCTCTCTGTGGTCACTAATTAAGGAGGTGTGATTACTTTCCTTTTTACAAACCATCACTGCCCTCTATTGGCTCTGTGTCTCTGTACATCACAGAAGCATGAAAAAGCATGCAACAATGAAACTGAAACTGCAGGTACATTATATGATTAATTTTTATCTATTTTTAATCAATTTTCAAAAGGAATCAGTTAACTATTATGTCTCTATACCCTGTAAACAGTAATTTCAGCCAAAAAAAAAATGTTTTCTTTAAAACTCCTTTAAAACTCCTTTAAAACTGGCAAAGCCTATTCCGCTATTATTTCCCTGTAATAATGCCATTACTTTTATGCCAGTCACACTAGGTTGATACATTGGTCTACCAAATATCCTAAATAATTGAATCAGTTCCTTCTTATTTAAATCAGTGAATTGAGACATTTAGATACCTTTTGTTTCAGCTTCTTTTTTAGCCCATCTACTTGTAGTCGTGTTATGTTGATCCATAAGCCTTATCAAAGAAACCAAAATATCCATAGGTAACAAGCCTGATACAGCTCTTTGCAGTTTGGAATAAGTGGCTCTCTAATATTAGGCTGTATCTGCATTGCTTTATAAACCAACAGTCCTGGATGTATAGTTGACAACATGGGGCATAAAGGAATGATTTGCATTAAAGTTTTTATTGTTTTTTTTTTTGGATGGGGGGGGGGGGTTGTGTTGCAAGTGAGACTTGCATCTACCTTCTGTTTTAATGAACACTATTGTGTTTTACTAGAATGATATGTGACGGGAAAATGTTTCCATAATATTCAGCTGACTTTTACATAATTTTTAATAGACGTTCAGAAAGCCATATCAACCAATCAGATTTCAGCATCTGGTAGTTTGCAGTAGGTAGAGTAATGGTTATGAATCCTGATTATATGGTGACAATTACTTCTCAGTGCACACTGTTCTATGCCACCCTATGGATAATGCAATTCTTATATGTCAGGTTTCTGCCTACCACTGGGGAGATTTTCAGCCACTTCATGTACAATAGATAAATCAGGAAGTGACAGGAAATCACTCTAAAGTGAGTGGAAGTCCAACTTTTGCTGTAGTCACCAGGACAGATATTGTAAGATTTCCTCTAGTCTCATGATATAATGACAATTGTAAAATTTTCCTTGGATTTATCCTTGGTCTTGTTTATATCATATGTTGCCTTCATATGCTACTTGCTGCAAAGGCCAGTTATAGGTGGGGGTGGTGGACACCATTTGTTGTTGTAATATTACTGTTATATTGGTCAGACAATGCACTGACACCTTTGCAGCCATTGTGCGATTTGCTGGGTGTTCAGTGTGCTCCTGTACCTTTAAGACGGAGTGGGCTCCCTTCAGTCCACCTGACCTGCACCTATTTTTTTGAATGCATGTGCTTCCAATTGTGGAGTCTCTCATAAGCTAGAGATAGGACCACAGATATCACGGTGCAGTGACGCGGTCTGTGGCTTACACATGTATTTGCAAATGTGTGCAGACTAAACCCCTGTTTTAACGCATACTGTTAGATAGGTTGATTCAGTTCTCATCGGGCTGGCCGGTGAGTAAAGCTTTTGCCCGGCCAAATCACATCGGAATTCCGACTGAATTTCATCTAAGAAAAATAGAACATGTTCTATATCTAAATTCTGATGGGATTCATTGGAATTTCCGATGAAAAAACTCTGATGGGGCTGCACATGATCGTAATATCCGATGGAAAAAGTCTGTCTTAATTTTTCCAGAGGAAATTCCGATCCTGTGTACAAGGTCATAGAGATGGTAAGACTGTAAATAATTGGAGGCAGATGGCCAAAGACTGCAAACATATTTTAGGAGTTGCTAAAGTCTGGGAATGTGCTTCAGGGGACAGTCATCTACTGGTGACACATTACATGAGACTGCTAGAGATCATCGCTATTACAGCCCCTTTACAAAACAATGCTTCCAACTTTGTGCTCCTCAAAGCGTCCTTAAAAATTATTTGTACCACATTTGATATTTATCTGTGCACTCTCACCAATATCCATTATAAAAGATAAAATAAAAAAAACATAAAAAGAGATGGACAACATAGAAAACATAAAGAAAGAAATAAACCAAATCTTTTAACTACCTAAAAAATTAACTCCACTTTTGATTTTGAAAACATTTTTTTTCCCTTCTGGGTGATCTATGTTGACTGCAGGGATTTTAACCACTTAAGACCCGGACCAAAATGCAAGTAAAGGACCAGGCCCCTTTTTGCGATTCGGCACTGCGTCGCTTTAACTGACAATTGCGCGGTCGTGCGAAGTGGCTCCCAAACAAAATTTGCGTCCTTTTCTTCCCACAAATAGAGCTTTCTTTTGGTGGTATTTGATCGCCTCTGCGATTTAAATTTTTTGTGCTATATACAAATATAGAGCGAAATTTTTGAAAAAAAAAACAATATTTTTTACTTTTTGTTATAAGAAAAATCAAATAAACTAAATTTTAGTCAAACATTTAGGCCAAAATGTATTTAGCCACATGTCTTTAGTAAAAACAAATCGCAATAAAAAAAATAGCTATAGCGGGAACAGCGACATTAATACAGCGATCAGAAAAATGATCGCTTAGTGACGCTGGCAATAGGGAGTGAAAGGGTTAAATAGGGTGGTGATCAAGGGGTTAAAACTTTACTAGGGGGGGCTACCCTGAACCTAACACTAACTGACTGTCACACTGACACTAAATACAGTAATCATACATATATGATTACTGCATTCAGTGACACTGTGATGGGGGGAGGGGGGGGGTAATCGCAAGGGGTTAATGTGCCTGCGTGTCCTGGTGTCAGTGTAGTGTTGTGCAGACTTACTATGTGATGTGATCTCCCCTCAGCGGCGGTTGAAAATACCGCCGAGAGCAGAGATCACATCACTTCCCTCTTCCTGTGTTTACACAGGAGGAGGAAGTGACACGGCGGGGAGCGTGCGGATTGGCTGGGAGCGATCCGGAGGGGGCGGACAAAAATGAATAGCCGCACCCTCATCCCGGTTCGCTCGTACAGCAAACCGGACCGCCGCATGTACCGGGGGGTCCCGATCGGACCCCGACCCACGTCAAGGCAGCAACTTATATATACGTTGATGTGCCTGCCTGTGCCATTTTGCCAACGTAAATGTACATGCGGCGGTCCTTAAGGGGTTAACAAACTTGATGAAGAGTCCTACCTTTTGTTATTCTGAAGAAATAGCTGTTTGTCTGTGTCCATGTGAAAAGTGAACCTATATGGGAATGATTTTGTAATTATTAGCCGTTGCACCTTCTCTAATGAGGAAGTTGGCAGGGTCTGCATCCCTTTAGACATGATTTCCCTTTCTGAGTATCTCACCAAAAAGTATTTTTTTTGTTGCAGGGGATGCCCAAAATCTAATTTGTATCTTAGTTCAGACTTTTGGGAAAATCAGTAAGCCAATCACAAAACAGCAATTTAAATATCTGGGAGGCGTTCTGTACATCATTTGTGTACAAAATGCCTCCAGGTAGCCATATTTCATTGCATTTTACAGAAAATGACAGAGCTGCAGATTAAAAAAAAAAGGTACTTTATAATAACATTCAATTGCAATATGACTTGTGTCGCAATTGTATACGCTATATTATTTTTTTCTCCATGAAAGTGGAAATACCCTTAAATCCAGTCTAATTTTTATTTTTTTTCCCCACTGGGTTAAGCAAGCGCCACAGAATACTGTCTGCTGGGGCCCCAGAGTTCCTCACAATATAGTGCCAAATGGTTAGGAAAGGATGTTAAATACAAATCATTTATATGGGATTTGTTTAGAGTAAAACAGTTAATAGGAAGAATGTACATCAAAACACAAGCATTTTTTAGGTTCTATACAGTATGTTGTAATTATAGATGTTTTAAATAAACACGACCAGTCTTTATGTTTACTGGTCCCTTACACTGTGTTGCATGACATAACACTTATTTATAGGCTTGTTTATAAAGGTTATTGATGCCAAGAAATCATCGTTTTTCAATCCCTTTTTTTTGTAGCCTGGAAAGTCGAGGAAGTCAAAGAATGATTCTTGTACAGTGTACGACTGTACTGTGATCAAAGGTCAGTTCAGCACATCAGTCTCACAAACCCCGTGCCCGTACTTCAATGAAGATAACTGCATACCTGTAAGTAAAATATTACTCATTGCTTTAAAAAGGAAACAAAACTTTTTTTTTTAATGTTAATTGTATCTATTTTGTTAAGCTTATACTTTTAGAAACTGTTTTTATATCATTTTGAAAAATCATACTGTATATACAATATTTGTAAAAACAGAAATCATTTAATATATGACAAAGGATTACCAGAGCACTCTGGGTTATCTAAAGACTTAAAAAACCTACCTGTTTTGAGGCTCTGATAAGGGTTAATTACTGAAATGACTCATTGTTATGATTTATTCACCTCTGTTTAAAAAGCAGCATGAGCTCTTGAATCTGATCAACAATAGTTTATAATGGAGGGACTAGGCAATCTCTCAACAAATGTGAAAAAGTGACACTAGCTTCACCCGCCTACCCAAAAGAATACCAAATGTTAAAGGCGCCCCTATATTAGATATGTTTTCATGCTAAGGTCTCTAACATCCACCAGTTCCATTATGTCAACATGGGGGTGTGGAAGAGGACTCCAGTGGCAACCTGCGAAGCTCTGAACTTCATGAAAATAATGGTGGCCACACAAAATATTGACACTTTTTGTCCAATTTGGACATTTTCACTTAGGGGTGTACTCACTTTCGTTGCCAGCAGTTTAGACATGGCTGTGTGTTAAATTATTTTGAGGGGACAGCACTGTTATACAAGCTGTACACTCACTACTTTACATTGTTGTAAAGTGTAATTTCTTCAGCGTTTTTACATGAAAAGATATAATAAAATATTTATAAAAACGTGAGGGGTGTACTCACTTTTGTGAGATATTGTGTGTGTGTGTATATATATATATATATATATATATATATATATATATATCTTGCAGACTTCAATAATTATTAGTCTGGTGTCCAATGGCTATTACAATGTTCCTTTTTTGTATCCTACTAGTATATTCAGAATATATATATTTTTAAATATAACTTGTTTATATTTTCAGGGAACCATTAAACTGTCACCTAATGGCTGTTGTAAGAAATGTAAGTACTTATTTACTGAAATGTACTATTTTGTCAGTTGTCCATCCTGCATTAGCTTGATTTACTTTGGATTTAATTGCCTAGTAAATTATCAACTATAGAAAAACTAGATACTCTATTCTGTAAGGGCTCTTTTATCACACGGGGCGGATGAGTGATGATCCGCCCCGTGAACCTCCGCTTGCTCAGCTGGGATCGTTCCCCTGGATGACAGGTCAGTCCCTGCACACTGTTTATTTACAGGTCCTTGCCCTGTCTTTTCTCTGCTCTCCTCTATGGGGGGATCGGATGAACACAGACTGTTTTTCCGTGTTCACACGATCCGATCCGCAGACGGATGGAAAAATAGGGTTTTCCTCCATCTGCAGAATTGGAGGATTGCGGAACCCAGGTGAGATCGGGTGTCAGTGGATGTTCATCCACTGACACCCGCAATCTGATAGGGACCAATGTATGTCCCTTTTTCATCCGTACACGGATAGATGAAAAAGCTGACATACGGTCCGCTCGTGTGAAAGAGCCCTTAGTATTTTAGCCTTATTACGTTGTCCAGCATTCACTTGACATTCCCTAGTCACAGTCACCATATATCTAATAGAATTAGTAATCTTTAGACAAATGTAACCAGTAAACGCCACATTTTTTTAATTATTGAAAAGAGAGACAAACCATCTACAGTGCAACAAGCACCATATTTGAGACACAAATGGTGATCCTTTCATACAAAGTAAAGATGTTATAATTAACAGCACATGTGATACAAAAAAACACAAATAGTGAATAATGTCAGCGATAAATGGATAATCATCGATAGCACCTATTGATGTATATGATGTGCAGACCGTTGGGTAGCTAAGGCTACATAAACACGGGACGTTTTTACAACTGCTCCTAAATTATTAAACTTGACAGATAGTAACCCACGTTTAAAACATCCGTTTGCCGCGTTTACATGTCACGTTTTGCCACATTTTGCTGCATTTGCATTTAAAAGCATTTTTTATTTAAATGGCCAAAAACTTTAAAAAAGCCTATAAACAAAGCAATGTTACCGCGTTTAGCCACGTTTAGTCACGTTAGTTGAGTTTGACATCTGAAACGTGGAAATCTTCTGCGTCTGAATCCATTTTTATGCTTTCAAAGAAACGCTGTTAAACGCAACTGCCTAAAAACGGCAATAAACAAAGCTGTGTACATGGTCACACAGGATAACATTGAATGAGTTCAGGGGCAGTTGACAAAAGCGCCCAACTGCCTCTGAATGTACGTTTAGCAGCGTCCCGTGTACATGGGGCCTAAATGGACGATATACAATGAATAGTGCATTGTACCCATAATACTTATTCAGGCACCCTCTATGAAAATATAGGACTTTTTTGTAGGATAACGTAGCGTTAATGGCCGCGATCCAATACTGGACAGACGGAGGTGACTCCCTCAGGCCTAACCCTTGCAATTAACACTTTGGCCATAAAGAGTGTTTTTTGTAGAAAAATATGAAGGTAATTATCTTCCTCCGAGGTGAAAAGAAGGTCCAATAAGCATTGCTTAGGCAAAGGGTTAGTGGGGAGTCTATTTGGTCATGTAGGAATTGGACAATTTATGTCCAGTACCCTTGGATAACAGGACAAGACCACATTAAATGGTAGAAGGTGCCACTGGTCTTACCACATCTGGGGAATGCTGGGTTGTAATTTGGTTCATATTTAGATAAACGGATAGGCCATAGATAGGACCTATGTATAATGTAAAGGTGAGTGAGGAGGTCAGAAAGCTTGAGAGATACTAATTTACAGGTTTCTAGAACCTCATCCCAGTCTTCATCTGCCATTTCCCCAACATCTGCCACCCAGAATGCTTCTCTATTTCATGCCCACATGCCCCTTTGGAGTAACCTGCGTTCACCTGAATTATTATCGGTGCCCAATCAAAGGCTATGGTTTGACAGGGAGGTTATATATCTCTCACACGTTATCTCCAATAGCGGGGTTAAATAATTTCAGGAACTTAAGACTTTGTTTTGATTACCCAACCACGTTTTTTTGTTATCTCCAACTCTGTCATGCTATCCATACCCAATTTGGGGACTCCATCCCCAGTTTTGATTCCCTGTACCTGGTGGAGGTACTTATGGGCCCAAACCCTAAAAATATAATTTTTATGTTTTATAACTATCTCCTACTGCCGACTGCTACTAACTTGGTAAGCCAAGTTAGTTGGTAAGGCAAGTTAGTGTTTTTAAAACCTACCTGGTCCGGATGAATTAGGCTAAGTATAACTTTAATATAAGGTGCAATGCTAACATTTTGGCTAGGATTTTTACACCAGAAAATTTCATATTTAGGCCAGCTATACAAGAGTAAATTTCTCTCATTTATTCCCCCATCATGCTAACAGCATTGATGGAAGACTCTCTACTGCTGGTTATTGTATTCAAGCAACCGCAGCACCCGTAACTGCCTGAATACCCAAACGGTAACTGCATCTCATTGGGTGCAGTCACTATTTAGCCAGTAATCCCCCCAGTTCAGTCGATGTTTAGATTTTATTTTATTGAGCTGGGCTGTACTGACCGGCAACCGACAATACCATCTGCAACTGAATCGGCCAAAATTTGAGCCGTGTATTGCTACATTTATAGCAAAATCTATTTCAGTTCAGCGAGTCCCCAGTTCAGACTCCATAGCGCTGAAACAATGGGCCAGATTCAGAGAGAATTAGATTAGCGTAGAGTAACAGAAATACTCTACGCCGCCGTTTTTTTACCTGGCTCTACATGGAATCCAGGTAGATTTTGTCCAGTAAACGACGGCGGCGTAGAGTATTTCTCCCGGCGCAAGCCATCTACGCGAGTAGGGGGCGTGAAGCATTTAAAATAGGCGCGTTCCCACGGCGATCGAACTGCGCATGCTCCGTTCAGAAATTTCCCGCCGTGCATTGCGCAAAATCACGTCGTTACTTCATTCGTTGTTTGAGTAGCGTAGTTTACGGACATTTCTATTCCCGAACGACTTACGTAAAAAAAATAATAATAATTTAATTCGACGCTGGAACGACGGCCATACTTAACATGGGCTACGCACCGTTAGACCTGGTCTAACAGTACGTAGAAAAAAATAGACGAAAGCGATTGCGAAGACCGCTCGTATCTTCGTGGATCGCCGTAAAAACTCATTTGCATATCCCGACGCATGAAAACGACGCGAACTCCTCCCAGCGGCCGCAAAAATATCGCAGCGTAGATCCGAAGGCTTACGAAGACGTAAGCCTCTCGGATCGAAGCCGAAGCCGCCGTATCATGGTTTGAGGATTCAAACTAGTGATACGGCACGCAAAATTTGAAATTACTCCTGTCTAACACCAGTTAGACAGGCGTAATTGCTCTGTGAATCTGGGCCAATGTTTTTACATATGTAGACATTTTTTGTCTATTAAACTGTATCCTATAACAAAGTGTTCAACCTTCACCTTTAATGTACAGAATGAGCACTCCCCTTAGACAGTTATTGCCTTTCCATTATAAAATTCTACGATCTGGCTTCTCAAGCCAGGAAAATTTTGTTTTCAAATGTGTCCAGTGAATTACCAGCAAATCTGCAGTGGTTGTAAAATCCATCCATTTATAAATGGAGTGAATGTTAATGAAAACACCTTTTTTTTCCATTGAACAACAAATGTTGTCAAAAGTCAGAGAATACATTTTTCCACCAGGTGAATGTTTGGCCAATGTACAGTGACTGTCAGGGGCGGACAGACCATTCGGGCACTCTGGCACTGCCCAAGGGCCCCATTCCACTAGGGGGCCCCATAAGGGTTGCCAGCCTCAGTAAAACCAGGGACATTATGTAAAAATCATTATTATTTTTTTATAGCTGCCCCGCCTCTCCAGTACCTTTTCAGTGTGTGTATTCTGTGTGTATACTGTGTGGCCCCATAATCTATTGCCTAAGTGCCCCATAATCTCCTATTGCCTGGGGGGGGGGGGGCATAATCTCCTATTTCCCGGGGGACCCATAATCTCCTATTGCCCCGGGGCCCCATGAGTTATCAGTCCGCCCCTGGTGACTGTAGAGGTTTGAATACTGAATAGTGAATTTCGGGCAAATGTCTGTGCAGGCAAATCCTTTATACATATGTGTCTATACTAATTTTAGACAACATATCATTTGATAACTCTGAGCTGTTTTTGATGTGATATTATTAACCCTGTAGGTATTGAAACCAGCCCGTCCTGCAAGTTGCATCAAAAATTGGAATACCTATCTCACAATAACTGCCAATCAGAAGATATGGTGAATATAACTTATTGTGAAGGACCTTGCAATACCCTTTCCATGTAAGATCATTATTCTATTAAATAAGCAAATTGTACAAATTTATGCTAAGGAACTTATCAATTTTGTATTGCAAACACTCTAAAGTTAGTCAAATATTATGCATGTATGCGTATTTACAAATCTGTGATACCTTTTGCATTGGCCATATTTCATATTATCTATCGCCTATAATGCGTAGTTCCTTTGACTTTAGTAGGGGGTAATGAAGAGATGCTATCATCTGAGAGAAGTGGTATAATCATATTGCACCAAAGAATCCATGTTCATTCTTGGCCAGGGAGCAGGCAGTTCTGTCCCCACCCCAATCTTCCTTCTCTTCTGCTAATTTATCATCCATTTGTTGATACTTTATTTTCCAAAATACAGCTGTCAATCAAATCAAATGATAGAATACAGGACAGGACTGGAGGAACCATGTTGTTATTGGCACTAATGGTCTCTGTTCCTCATGTAGTACGAGTGGAGCAGTGATCTCCAAACTGCGGCTTGGCTGCCAGATGTGGCTTTGAGTACTATTCCAACCAATGACACCAACAATGGGGCTTAAATCCTTTCACTGACAACAACAATGGGACACTATAAGAAGGTCATCTGTAAGGTCAAGCACTGATTTGGATGAGAAGGCCTGGCATGCAGTCTCCACTCTAGATCATCCCAAAGGTGTTCTATCAAGTTGAGGTCAGTGCAGGCTAGTCAAGTTCCTCTACCCCAAACTTACTCATCCATGTATTTATGAACCTTGCTTTGTGCACTGGTGTGCAGTCATGTTGGAACAGGAAGGGCCACCCCTAAACTGTTCCCACAAAGTTTGGAGCATGAAATCATTCAAAATGTCTTGGTATGCTGACGCCTTAAGAGTTCCCTGAAAAGCCCAACCACTGAAAAACAACCCCACACCATAACTCCCCCTTCACCAAATGATTTGGACCAGTGCATACAGCAAGGTCCATAAAGACACGGATGAGAAAGTTTGGGGTGGAGGGAATTGACTGGCCTGCACAGAGTCTTGACCTCAACCCGATAGAACAGTGTTTTTCAACTCCAGTCCTCAAGGCACACCAACAGGTCATGTTTTCAGGCTTTCCATTATTTTGCACAGGTGATTTGATCAGTTTCACTGCCTTAGTAATTCCCACAGCCATTTCATCTGAGGGAAATCTTGAAAACTTGACCTGTTGGTGTGCCTTGAGGACTGGAGTTGAAAAACACTGCGATAGAACATCTTTGGGAAGAATCAGAGCAGAAACTGCAAGCCAGGCCTTCTCATCCACATCAGTGCCTGACCTCACAAATGCTCTTCTAGAAGAATGGTTAAACATCCCCATAGACACACTCCTAAACCTTGTGGACAGCCTTCCCAGAAGAGCTGTTATGGCTGCAAAGGGTGGGCCAACTAAATATTCATGAAAAAAGGAGCCTACGGCTAGGGTTGGGACTTTGAATAGAGGCAATCACTATATATGCCTCCATCCCGATAAGTTGAATGAAGAGACTAAAAGGTGGGACTTTGATTGAAGCAGTCTACTGAATTATATGAACCAAAATATACAAAAAATTGTTTTATTAAAACAAAGAGGCCATGACATATACATAATAAGAGGGTGTGGTAATACTCATGGGTTTCAATGATAACAATCTAGATATTACATAATAGTACATGATAAGTCCAACATAACACACATGGTAATGTATAGTGATTGTGAGTCTCAGTACATAAAATCTAGAGAGTACATGATAGTACATATTTATCTCAGGGTAGCAACCATAGTAATAAATCTTAGATATGTGAACCGACTTAGTAGTGGTAACATATACTGTACTGTAGACAAGAAGGTAATAATATATTGCTTCATTAAAGTAGAATATTGAAATGCAGATATTGAACATATACACTGTGACAGATCATCATATAACGGCTTTACACGTTTCGTGTTCACTTTAATACTCATCAGGAACAGATACACAGTATGAAGGTATCTATAATAGAAAAATAAAACAATTTTTACTGTATTTTGGTTCATAAAATTCAGTAGTGCGCTTCAATCAAAGTCCCAACTTTTAGTCTCTTCATTCAACTAAATATTGAACCCTACGGACTAAAACTGGGATGCCATCAAAGTTCATGTGTGTGTAAAGGCAGGCGTCACAATATTTTGGGTAATCTAGTGTATGAATATATACAGTATATATATATATATATATATATATATATATACACACACTACTCTGGGGAAGTGATCAGGATTTTTTTTTACACATGATTGCTAATACCAATGAATTTCATTGGTATAAGCAACCATTTCTACTAAATTAAACTGATTAATTTTGTGTATTTTGTTGTGATTAACCGTGATTGGCCAAAGCTAATCACATGGTACAGATGGGCTGTGATTGGCCCCAGCAGGCCAGTATAGCAATAGGAGGACATCATGTGACTTCCAGTCCAAAGAAGGAAAGTCTCACCCTGCTGTCAACACTTTTTGTTTATGAGTTTCGCAGCCATCTTCACCACAGCATCTTTACTAAACTGCAGGGTCAGCTGGCTTGCCAGACAGACTAGTCACATGACACTCTCAGACACAACCAATTACTACTCCTCCCGCCCTCACTGTTTCCAGAAAAAATATAAAATTGCAGAGACTTTTGTAAAAAAAAACAGTATTTCATAATTTTCTGTGTACCTCCTCTTTGTATACCTTATGACGTTTATAATACAATATAAAATAAAATACAAATACAAAGTTAATAAAATGTATTTTTCCTAAATCAGCTATCCACTGTGTAAAGCCTCGTACACACGATCGGACTTCCAGTGGAATTTTCTGTGGATTTTGGTTCAAAGGGTGTTGGCCATGAACTTGTACACACACGGCATAACATTTTCAGGCAACATTCACTAAATCACATGGTTTTTCAGCTCTTGACCGCCAGCCTTTGGGCAAC
Organism: Rana kukunoris; assembly: GCA_029574335.1. NCBI lineage: Eukaryota > Metazoa > Chordata > Amphibia > Anura > Ranidae > Rana > Rana kukunoris. The sequence goes on along the minus strand of CM056059.1, from coordinate 216,552,215 downwards.
TTCTGCTATTGTTGTCTGATGTTAAGCATTGGTTCCGAGCATGCCTGTTTGTACTTTGGATTTTAGTTGTATGGACTTGCGTACACACGATCGGATAAATCGACGTAACAGATTTTTTACCAGAGAGTTGGTGAGCATGAACAGCCAACATTTGTTGTTGTTAAATCAGCCAACAATAGTCTGATGGAGCATACACACGGTCGGATTATCAGACATACCACGTCCATCAGACAATTATGGCCATAAAATTGGATCATGTGTACTGGCCTTAAGAGTGATAACATATTTTTGTAGAACCACTGTAATCCATATAATTGATGTTCTTACATCTTCTATGTAGGTACTCGGCTGCTGCCAGTAAAATGTCCCACAATTGCACCTGTTGCCAGGAGGTGAAGACCAGAGAAAGACTAGTGCCGATGAAATGCAGCCATGGACGTCATGAAGAACTTGTTTATGTTATGGTGGAGGAGTGTAACTGTATCAGCACTGACTGTGAATCGTCGCAGCCACAGAAGGCATTTACAACTGCCCGAGCTCGGCCCACCACTCGAGGCAGGAAACGAGGCAGTTCAGAGGAAGCCATAAACTAAGTACATGGCTATTTCTATAAAGTATATGTAAACTCCTGTTAATTATTTTACAGTCTGTTTAAAAATTAAAATAATTATAGCATATAATAGTTTACTGTATTATTTTAATGATTAATTGTAAATATATTTTATTGTTGTAACAGCCATTAAACCTAAAGACATTTTCTAATTTTACACCCATACATAAGTCTGTTTTCGCCTGCAAGGGATGGACAAGTGTTTTATGCAGACCTATTCAAATCAATGAAAGACATCCACCTGTATAGATCTCCAAGCTCATCCCTGACGGTAGATTCATGTGGGTCGGATGCATGGATCAGACCATGGTTTTTCTGCATCCTAATCCTTGGATCTGACCCAAAAGATGTACACCTCGGGGTGCATGCAGCAGGCTACCTGCATGAGTCTGCACAGAACATCTGTGAATACATGTGGGTGAAAGGGGTACTTTGTATGGACGCCATTGTGAACGAAGCCTTATTGTGCTACAGTTTGCAACATCTTCTCAAACTTTTTACGTTAAAGGAAACCTTGAAAACATTTTTTGGTCTTGGGGGAACTGCTAAAACCAATTAATTAGGGGTCAGCGGGAAAAAATGCCTCAACATCAGCAGACATTAGAAAAAAATTTTTTTTTACAGTGATGGTCACAATGCTACCCTTACAGATAAAAATATCATTGGTGTCATGAAGCAGGCTATGCCATGTAGGTGTTGGTCCTGAAACTGTGCAGGCACATCAAATAGGAGGTCAATTAACTGTAGCTCAAGGAACCCCTAGCAATCCACAGAAGTGGCTCAGAATAGCTGGTCTAAAACTATATCGTAAAGGTGACAGGTGTTTGGAAAAACTAGGTCTCTCATTCTTTCAATGGGCATAATGGCAGCCAAGACATCTTACCTCAGGCAAACTCTCCCCTAATCCTCACACACACACACAATTTGTACTACATGGCAGAATGACGTTGAAATTAGAAAGAAACACACAAATTCTTTTTTTTTTTTTTTAACCCCCCTGCCGGTAAACCCGAGCGCGACTCGGGTTGGATTTTTCTTTCAAATGATTTTTATTAAAGTTTTCTTCAGATAACATATATAAGCCGAAGTACAATAACGGCACATACCGCACCGACAACATGTCTGTACAGAGTAGGGCAATTAACAGAGATGAAAAGTAAAAACACAAATGATGAACAAATAACTAAAGCAAAAAAAAAAAAAAAAAAAACATATCTTTAGGGCTATGTCTGTAAATCCGATATAGTAGAACGGGCCTAGCATCCTACGTCTACCTGTGGATGCGTCGGCCCTAGGAGCCGGTGAGATACAGACAACATTATATCAATCTCCACTTATATCCAGAAACACTGGGCTTGCAACAAATAAAGTAGAGCAGCGCAAGATAAACACAAAGGGGAGGGGAAGGAAAACAAATAAACTAAAAAAAAAAAAAAAACGTCATAACATGAGATAAGTCCCAAATCAGTACAAGTGGGAGAAGGCGCATGTACAACCGGGAGATTGAGAGTATCAAATCACAGTATATACCAATATGTCCTATTGTTCAAGATGTCAGGCAGTTCATGGGGTGGCACCTAACCCGAGGGATTAAATTTGGATAGCCATGGCAGCCACCAGGTATTAAATATTTGTAGTTTTTGGGATTGAATGGCAAAATGTTTCTCATACGAATGCTGGATATTGACCCTGCAGATGACCTCAGATACCTCAGGGGCCAGATTGGATTTCCACTTAGAGGTGATCGTCAGTCTTGCGGCTATCAAAACATGAGTTACTATACTTCTAAATTGCTTAGGGACCCTGTTGATCGACAGGGAAAGGAGAGCGAGTTGAGGGGAGGGCGCCACTAAGGTGCCAGTAACGGAGGACAATAATTTGAAAACATCGCACCAAAAGTTGCGCACTACTGAGCATTCCCAAAGAATGTGGTATAAGTTTCCCCTTGAACCACATTGTCGCCAGCATAAACTGGAGTCCAGTCTAAAGATCATAGAAAGTCTTACTGGAGTAAGATATGATCTGTGAAGTATTTTTAGTGCAAGATCCCAATGGTTAGTGCAGTGGGAGTACTTGAAGCAAGAGCCTATGGCTGCTTTCCATTCCGCTGGGGAGAATGTAGAACCTAAATCCTTTTCCCAGTTAGACATGTTAGAAATTTTGAAAAATGTATCACGTTGCTGGAGTAGAGCGTAAAACCATGACAGCCCATTAGGCCTATCATGTTTAGACAACAGATAACTCCATGCGCTGCTATGGACATCGTACGAGCAGCTAGGGTGCTTAGATCTAAAATGAAGTATTTGCGCTTTAGCATATGCATGTGAAGAGGGGTTTCTGAGGAGCAGGTCTCCCCATGACTGAATACCCTCTTCCAGCCACAAATGAATATTGAGGTGCGGAATCAGAAACTCATAAATTTTGATATTAGTGACTTCCTGATGCAATCTAGAGGCAGAGTCCGATATCCTATGCAGCGACTCCCAGACCGAGAGAGTCGCCACAATGGAGGGCAGTGAGGGGGAGATAAACGCTATACCGGTCAGTTTGGCAAGTAATAATGAGGGAAGGTCCCTGTTTTGCACTATGGCCTTTTCGATCTGAACCCAGAGCTTCTCAGACTCCGGCTCAAACCATGCTTTCATTTGGTCCAGAACAGCGGCTTTGTAATAAGCGCTAATGTTTGGAAAACCCACACCCCCATTGGATCTATGTCTTTGGATAGAGGAGAAGGTAACTCTGGGTAGACTGCCTTTCCAAATGAACTGCCTGAACAGCTTGTCAATTGAATTGAAAAAAGCGCCTGGTAAGCATATGGGTATAGTCCTGAAATAATAAATTAGCTTAGGCAATAACAACATTTTCAGAGCCGCTATCCTCCCTAACCAGGATAGCTCATATGATGAGATATGTTGCAAATCAGCTTTAACAATAGCAGTCAGAGCAGTAAAATTAGTATCATACATGGAAGATACCGGCGATGTCAATCTAATACCAAGGTAGGGGATGGACTTAGACACCCATTGGAATGGGAATTTTTCCTTTAGTAAAGAAATGTGAAGTTTGTTAATATTGATAGGCAGTACGCATGACTTAGTGATATTGAGTTTATAGTAGGACACTGCGCTATATTCCTGGAGGATCTCAGTAAGTCTATTTAGGGATGAGGTCGGGTTGGATAAAGTAAGCACCACATCGTCGGCAAATAGCCCTATCTTGTGGGAGTGATGAGCCACTTCTATTCCAGTAATAGCAACGTCTGCTCTAATTGCCTCCGCTAGAGGTTCCATTAATAAGGTGAATATTATGGGCGATAAAGGGCACCCCTGGCGCGTGCCATTAGTAATAAGGAATTTGTCAGATAGAGCGTTAGAGGTGAACACCCTTGCTGACGGAGATGAGTATAAGGCTAAGACCGCTGAAAGGATCATCCCATTGAGACCAAACTTCTGAAGAGTCGCACTGAGATAACCCCAATGGACCCTATCAAAAGCCTTCTCGGCGTCAAGGGCTAGCACCACAGTGGGTATCTTCTTGGTTTCAACTATGTGGAAAAGGTTAATTAGTCTCCTAGTGCCATCAGGGGCCTGCCTGCCTTGTACAAACCCAACTTGATCTGCCTTAACCAATCCAGGAGTAAACTTGGCCAACCTATTGGCCAATATTTTAGCATAGATCTTCAGGTCCGTATTCAATAGAGATACGGGCCTGAAGTTCTGAGGTGAGTCCGGTTGTTTACCCGGTTTAGGCAAGGTAATGATTGTGGCCTGCAGCATTTCCTCGGGAAACGCAGCTGCGGTAGCAGCGTTGTTAAACAGCAGACATAGGTAAGGGACCAGGGTATTGGAAAATGTCTTGTAATATTCCGATGAAAAGCCATCGGACCCAGGGGACTTATTATTAGGCAGGGCCTGGATTGTGTCAGTAATTTCTTTGGCCAGTATGGGAGCATTAAGTAGGAGTAGGTCCTCCTCTGACAAAGATGGGAGGGAGACCGAGTCCAAAAACGCAGCGATAGAGTGTGCCGTAGGCTGGGGCGTGGAGCAATCAGCTTTTAAATTATATAAGTCATTATAATACTTCATGAATGCATTCGCTATCTTAACCGGGTGATGTTCTGCTATCCCTGTATGAGGGTCTTTAATGGAAGGAAGGTTGGACCTTCTCTGTCTTTTAGATAAATAGTTGGCCAACATCTTGCCTGCCTTGTTACTCTGAGCATAAAATTTAGCTTTGGAACGCCGAAGCAAATTCTGATGGTCAGAGAGCAATAGTAAACGCACCTTCTGCCTACAGTCAAACAAGTCCTGTTCGAGAGTACGGGAAGGGTTCTGTTTGTGAGAATTTTCCAAGTTTGCCAGTTCCGTAAGTACATTTTGCAACGTTACCCCCCTACTTCTCTTCTTTCTGGCTGCTGCCTGAATAAGTAGACCTCTGCAAAAAGCCTTATGAGAGCACCACAACATATTGATATTGACATCACCGGTATCATTTAGAACAAAGAATTCGAGAAGCTTCTCATTAATTGTTGAGGAACTGACTGGGTCTGCCAGGATCCCTAGGTTGTTCCTCCACAGGTATGCCTGCGGAACGGAACCCTGACCTCTAATCTGAATGGAGATCGGAGCGTGGTCCGACCACGTGATAGAGTGGATCTCAGCAGACTCAGTCCTTTGGAGCAAATTAAGATCAGTCAAAAAAAAATCTATTCTAGAATATACCCTGTGGGGAGATGAATAGTAAGTAAAGTCTCTTTCTGAAGAGTGTAGACACCTCCACGGATCGTATAGGCCTCTGTCCAGTAGGATAGACTGAAGTTCCTGCCTGTTAGCAGGATTGGTTCCCGTACAGTCCATGTGTCTGTTGACCACAGAGTTGAAGTCCCCACACAGAATAAGAGATCCTTTTTTAACCTTGTCCACCTTTTTAAGTAGAGATTTCAAAAAAGAGCTTTGCCCCTTGTTAGGAGAATATAGGTTCACCAGGGTGTAAGTGCTTCCGTTTAGGTCACAAATCAGAATGATATACCTGCCATTCGTGTCCTTGATACATTCATGTAGTTGAAAAGCAATGGAATGTCTAATGGCAATGAACACACCTCTCTTTTTCACCGGGGCAGGGGCATTGAAAACATGGGGGAAGGCTCTATGTGAGCACTTTGGTAGGTTAGTAGCCATAAAATGAGTTTCCTGCGCACACAGAACTTCCCCTTTAAGCTTGTTAACCTCTCTCCACATTGCGGACCTTTTAAAAGGGCTGTTCAAGCCATGGACATTCATAGAAATTATAGACAACGCCATCATCCTGGAGTGAAGGGAAATGCTGAGACTAGCAATGGACTGATGTGATAATTATGTAATACTGATTTGTTACCTTTAGGTGGCGGCAGAGGATCAAAAACGGGCCACCAAGTCGATGTTGAGTTGAATGCCAAATGAGAAGTAGACTGACTGACTTTAAGCATAGATGCATGACTCCGGAGATCCTCAGGAATGACGTGGAAAAAAAGGAAAAGCAAAAAAAAACAACAAAAAGTAAAAAAGATAAAACCAGGACATAAAAACAAAACGTTAGAACCAGTCACAAAGTGCGAATAAATTTCGCATAGGAACACCATAGGGGGTAATGAACTCCACGTGAGCCTCACTGAGCTTTTCTCATAACCCAAAAGAGTAGGACTCATAAATAGCCAGTGCTCTTTGCCCGTAGAACAATTTAGGAAGTAGACCACTCAGGGGATAGCCTAGCAGGCGCTTGTTTAGGTCTGGGGTCAGGATCATCTTCTGGCAGCAGGTCCCACCTTTTAGCTAGAGTAAGGCCCTCCTCCAGACTCTTGATAACAAAGGTGCGATTCTCCTTGACGATCAGTAGTTTAGTAGGGAACCCCCACGAGTACGGAATCTTATGATTTTGAAGAAGCTTAGTGATGGAGGACAGCTTCCTTCGGGCCTGCATAGTATGCTGGGATAGGTCTGCATAAACCGAGATATCTGAGTAGGGAGCTGGCAGGGGGTGGTTTTTCCTTGCAAACCTCATTAGATCGTCTTTGATGTGGAAGAAGTGAATACGAGCAATCACGTCTCTGGGTACAGCGTCAGGAAGGAACTTGGGTTTGGGAAGGCGGTGTGCCCTGTCTACAATAACTTCTCGCTCAGGGGCCTCAGGCAACATGGCGGCTATGAAACGCTGCACATAACGTCTCAGTTCCTCTGGGGGAACAGATTCTTCCACCCCACGCATCTTAATGTTATTGCGCCTAGATCTATCTTCGAGGTCCGCGATCTTGTCCCTCATATCTTGCATATCCCCCTCCGTGTCATTATAAGCATCAACTAGCTCGTTGTGAGCAATAGCAAAGTCCCCCATTTTCTCCTCCACATGGCAGACTCTTTCCCCAATAGAAGTGACATCAGACCTGATCTGCGCTATACAATGCATCATGTCCCTATGCAGGGACCCCCTCAGCGTCACTAGCATGTCCTTCATCACAGTATCACTTAATGGCAGTCCAGAGGTAGGGAATTCATTGATTTGTTCAACAAAGACCCTCGTGCTGTCCTGCGAATCATTGTGGTCATCTTGCTCACCTGCGTATGTATGGTTGGTGGAGCGCTTCTGCGAGGATTTCTGCGGGCTGGATATGGGAGAGGAATCTGGGGTAGAGCCTCCGCTGCCCGTACGGGATGTTGCCGCCGCCTGTACACCTTTCGTTGCTGCTGCGGGCTTTCCGTTCCGCGGCGAGTCACGCCGCGAGGCTGAGGCTCCGGCGCCATCTTGAGGCCCAGGCGTGCTTGTCGGCGGGTAGAAGTCCGTGAGTTTACGAGGCTTCTGCTCGTTTTTCCTCTTCCCCATCGTGTCACCGTGCGAGTGGGGCTCTCTGGTTGTCTGATGTGGGTCACCAGGGTTAGAGATGTCGCTATTAGCCGCAGGTTTCTGGCTCACTGAGCGGAGCTCTCTCCTCACACGACCGTCCTCATCGGATGCCGGCCACGCCCCCCCGGGTTGGATTTTTCATGTAAATAGCGATATCCACGAGTCGCGCTCGGGGTCAATATGCAGAGCCTGCAGCGCGCGCTGGCTTACCTTGGATCCAGGCGGGGTACTGTACTTACCTTGTCCCTGGATCCAGCGATGCATCCCCGCTGTGTGAGCGAGTGGCGTCCTCCATTCGACTCACACAGTGCCCGCGCGCCGCCGATCTCCGTTTCCTGCGACGTAACGGCGCACGGGGGCGGAGACCGGCGGCAAATTCAAAAATGTAAACAAACACATTACATACAGAATACTGTAATCTTATAGATTACAGTACTGTATGTAAAAAATACAAACCCCCCCTGTCCCTAGTGGTCTGCCCAGTGCCCTGCATGTACTTTTATATAATAAAAACATTTTTTTTCTCCCTGCAAACTGTAGATTGTCCATAGCAACCAAAAGTGTCCCTTTATGTCAAAAGTGATTTTAGATTAGCTAGAAAACAGCGATAATAAATTATAATCACTTGCAGAATTGAGCGATAGCGATTTGTGGGAAAATTCGTCATAAAAAAATAAAAGTAATGACAGCGACAATTCTGCAACTGAGCAAATTTCAGTGATTTTGATTTGATTACATTAGTGAATAATTTTTATTATAATTACATTATTATTTGTTATAATTATTTATAGTTATTTATTATATTATAATTTTATGATTTTGTGTTTCAAACTTTATCATACCCGGGATGTCTACTAGACTCTGGTTTGGACATATTTAAGCAAGTTATTCCTAAAAATTGCAGGCCTACAGTATAAAACGCAGAATTTCCATGCAAAATAATTGTACCGCTTTTGGTACGTAATTCCAGACAGAATCATACTGCCAGGGAGGTTAAACTTTTTGTCTTTACTGAAGGGAAACATTCAAATAGAATTGATAACAAAAGAAACCATGTCATCAGACAATTGATTCCAACAAAAATATTTCTAGATGAGATAATATATTCGTTTGACATACTTTAACCACTAGGGTACCGCACGCTGTCAAATGATGGCAGGCGGGATACCCTATTGTTCTGACACGACGTCATATGACGTGATGTCATTTAAAGCCGCTATATATAGGGACACAATCGGTCACCTCCCCCAGTCACCCCCCTCCCCCTACAGTTAGAACACTGGCTAGGACATACATTTAACCCCTTCCCTGCCAGTTACATGTATACAGTTATCAATGCATATTTATAGCATTTAAAGAAAAGAAAAAAGGTGCGCTATAGAGATCAAAAATTGCAGAGTAAAAGGTTCATAATAATCATTAATCACCACAAAACAAGCAATAGTATAACAGCTAATGAAACTATATAAAAAAGTCCTTAAACACACAGGGGCAGATTCACATAGATGTAATCTTCCGCTGCGTAATCGAAATACGCTACGCTGCCGTCTATCACCAGACTCTACGCCGAATTCAGGTAGTTTTTTTGCGCGTACGCTATTGTATCGTATTTTTTTTCCGCCGCGCAATCGAAATACGTGAGTAGGGGGCGTGAAGCATTTAAATTAAGCGCGTCCCCGCGACGATCGAACTGCGCATGCTCTGTTCAGGAATTTCCCGCCGTGCATTGCGCGAAATCACGTCGTGACGTCATTCGTTGTTTGAGTAGCGGCGTTTACGAACATTCCTATTCCCGGACGACTTACGTTAAAAATAATAAAAGAAATCGAAAAACGTTGAAATTCGACGCGGGAACGACGGCCATACTTAACATGGGCTGTCTAATATTAGACCAGCAAAAAGCTGGTATAGTGAAACGGAAAAAAAAGATGACTAAAGGTGCCGTAAGAGATTGCGTTTGAAGAGCGAAATTTTGTGGATTCCAGGCAAAAGCTCATTAGCATACCATGAAGGTGAAAAACAACAGGAAGTCCGCCCAGTGGCCGCAATTTTCAGGCAGCGTAGATCTGAAGGCGTACTAACACGTAATAAAGTCGAAATTTAGCACGCAGGTGTCTTTTCATGGTTTGAGGATTTCGACTAGCGTAAAAACGCTCGTAAATCGAAATTACTCCTGTCTAACAACATTTACACAGGCGTAATCGCTTTGTGAATCTAGGCCCACAATGGTTACTTCCACCGGTGAATAAAACAAACAGTCCACATAAACTCAAAAGCTGTGATGGCAAACTGATAGAAGATATCCTCCACCGATAGTGTAATGAATTTCTGCTTACCAGATTTACCGTGGTCTCTTAATCAAAAGAAGACCTAAAACAGCATGTGGGTGTCACAGCAGGATTTGGAAGCGTGGTGTTCCAGATGCACTAACGATCACAGCTTCAATCCGGTAGATAGAAAACCTTGAGGGCCATAGGCCATAGAAGACATATACAGGACCGCAATAGTGTGAAATCGTAAAACATTTATTTAAAAACAAAAGACAAAAAACGCACTTACATGGTGACAGTGCTAAATGGCATGGTAATCTGTGGCTCCGGCCGGAAGCATAAACAGATCACTGTCCAAAAGTATGGAGAATGTAACTCAGCAGGGGGTGATTCCGGTGCAGTACACGTTCCGCCCGACCGGTTTCGCGAAAATTCGCTTCCTCATGGGGCACGGAAGCGAATTTTCACCTCCTTAAATAATATGTGTAACTAACGATCAATGGAAATGACGTCATTAACGCGCATGCGCGGATGTGGGCATAACCAGGCCTCGATCCAGCCAAACCCACACCGCGCATTCGCACAGAAGCACCGAATGTTGTGCCTTCAAACAAGCAATAAGAGCCGACGTTCAAATATAACGTCCGCATATATCGCTGCGCCGGGAGACTCAATCAATGGTTGCTGAAGATAACCAGGATCTGTCTTCAACAAGCGGATCCGTATCACTCGAAAAACAGCGCGAATTTCCGCATCACGTGACCAAAACGTCACTCGTTGCTAGGCTATAGCGCGGATATGACGTCACCCCGGCGGGGCTGGAAATTGCAACGGACGCCAGAGAGGGACAAAAATAGGCGCACTAATGAAATGAGGATCAAACCTCAATATGAGTGTATCAAATTTGCACCGCACAACCAGATCTACCTCTGGGTATCGGTTAAAGGCCAATATAGGATCGTGCCCACATATTAACCTAAATGCAACTATTTCTATTCACAAATCAAAACAATATATAAAAAACAATATATAAAAATCTTTTTGAAAAGACTTATGTCCACAAATCAAAAACAGCAAGTAGCATATAAATAAAAATAAAAATATCAATAAAAATATTAATAAAAATATCAATATAAATGGGCCACAGCCGGACTAACACCCACTACCATGCTGATGGAAAGACGGAGCACACACGACAGGTGCATCCCGTCACTCAAAACATGCCAGGGGGTACAGGCCGGGAATGGAACAAAGTGCTGGTGCAACACTTGATATACTGGTACTTTGAACAAAATAATGGGTAAAAAGAGTATTATATTATCTACCTTATATTGTTAAGGGTTGATAAAGATACCTCAGGTGTTGTAGACACTCAATATGCAAAAATAAAAACTACGAGTTATTTATAAAAGCGTTTATGTCGGTGTCTATATTCAACCCAAACGCCATGTAGGTTTTGACACGATAAAACCACGCCATTTCTTGTTTAGAAATCTCACGAACGAGATTGCTTCCTCTCCAGTGAGGGCGATATTTATCGATCCCGATAAATAGAGTATTTGAGGGGTCTTGATTGTGTTTCAAAGCATAATGCCTAGAAACAGAGTGTTTGTCGTATCCACCTCTAATTTTGGCGATGTGTTCATTTAGTCTCACCGACAGAGCCCTCTTGGTGCGACCAATGTACTGAAGCTTACAGGGGCACTGAATAAGATAAATTACCCCTTTGGTAGCACAGGTTATGAATGGTTCTACCTCAAACCTTTTTTGGGTTGCCGTGGACTGAAATGAGCAAATCTTCCTGTCTCTACATCTGTTCAATGTGCACACTTGGCAGTGTTTACATCTAAAATACCCAGTCAGATGTTCCAAAAAAGTCCTCATTGCCTTAGGAGGATCTTGTACACTGGGGGCTACACGACTACCAATCGTGGAAGCACCCCTAAAGACCACACTAGCTTTTTCGGGGAAGATTGGAGCCAGGACTTGGTCAGTTGTAAGAATATGCCAATGTTTTTGGATAAGGTTCTTGACACTAAAGTGCTGCGCAGAAAATGTCGTAACAAAAGGTAGAGAAAATCTCTCATCTCGATTGCCCTTAATCCTGTCCGCCAATAGAGTATCTCTATCTGTGTTCCTAGCCTTCTCTAGTGATTGGAGTAAGTTAGATCTATCATAACCTTTCTCCTCTAATTTTTTAGAGAGGGTCAAGGCCTGACTTTCAAAAGTCTGGAGGTCTGTACAGTTGCGTCTTAAACGCATGAACTGTCCAAAAGGGGCAGATTTTAACCAGGCTGGCAAATGACAACTGTCTAGTGGTATATATGAGTTGCGATCAGTTGGTTTAAAAAAGGTTGAAGTGATGAACTTATCACCTTCTAAATTAATCTGGAGGTCCAAGAAATGAATAGAGTCCTGACTGGACTCAAAATTTAATTTAATACCCCTAGTGTTCTGATTTAAATCGATCATGAAATCAGAAAGATCCTTCTCGCTGCCATCCCATAGGAGGAGGACGTCATCGATATACCGCGACCAGAGTATTATCTCTGGTCGACGAGAGCAATCAATGACGTCCTCCTCCCACTTGGCCATAAAGAGGTTGGCCAGGCTGGGGGCATATTTAGTCCCCATGGCCACACCTCTATCTTGTCTGTAAAAAATGTTATCAAACAGAAAATAGTTGTGGCTGGCCGCGTACTTCAACAGAATCATAAGGAACTCTATTTGGGCCTCAACAAGACCAGATTGTCTGGTTTGATATTGAAGGACTGCCTCAAAACCCAGATGATGTGGTATAATAGTATACAAGGAGGTCACATCTGCTGTGACCATCCAGATACCTGGTTTGGGGGAGATGCTGGCAAGAGTGTTAATGACCTGTTTAGTGTCCTTAACATATGAAGGGACCCTCTGAACAAGAGGCTGAAGATAAAAGTCAATATACTTGCCCACCCGGGATGTTATGGAATCAATGCCACTAACAATAGGGCGTCCCGGGGGTCAAGTCTGACTCTTATGAATCTTTGGTAGGTAGTATATAATGGGGGTCCGGGGCGCACTGGGTACCAAAAAAAGGGCCTCTTTGTTATTGAGAATGCCCTTCTGGAGCCCCCGTTTAACTAACACCTCAAGTTCCTTCTCATAACCAATTACGGGGTCGCGTCTGAGGGGAGTGTAGGTATCAGTATCGTCGACGATTCGGTGCAATTCTTTCAAATAGTCACACTGATCGAGGACGACTATACCACCCCCCTTATCGGCCGGACGAATCACCAGGGACTTATTGTCACATAGTGATTCCAGGCCTTTAGCCAAATCCCTATCTAAATTATTTTTTATTACCTTAAGTCGGTCAAGATCATTAAGGACTACATCTCTAAACACCCTAATACTAGGGGCCATTGATCCTGCTGGATTAAAAAGGGAAGCATTAGTCAAAGATGAATGTTTAAATTCATTACTTGTCTGATGTCCAGAGATGGGATTAGAAAGAAAATGTCTCTTGATACTGAGCCGTCTGGTGAATTTATGGACATCCATGTAAGTTTGAAACTTACTCAGGTTTCTAGGGGGGGCGTATTTAAGCCCTTTGTCCAGAAGCTTCTTTTCGGAATCGGTCAGTATCTGTTGACTGAGGTTGTAAATACCAACTACTATGTTCTCTTTCTTTTTGGCCGACTTGGCCCTCCTCCCCCCTCTGGTCCCTCTCTTCGTTCTAAATGTTTTCCTTGAGATGGAGGGCCCTGCGAAAATCCCAATTCTGGTTAAACGGATTGATGGAGGGAATGGTGGGGCAATTAAGCCTATACTGGTTACCAGACATGTCTGGGTAACCAAAGGAGTAAATTGGTGGATTCCCCCAGCCTGGCCAACCTCTTTATGGCCAAGTGGGAGGAGGACGTCATTGATTGCTCTCGTCGACCGAAGATAATACTCTGGTCGCGGTATATCAATGACGTCCTCCTCCTATGGGATGGCAGCGAGAAGGATCTTTCTGATTTCATGATCGATTTAAATCAGAACACTAGGGGTATTAAATTTAATTTTTAGTCCAGTCAGGACTCTATTCATGTCTTGGACCTCCAGATTAATATAGAAGGTGATAAGTTCATCACTTCAACCTTTTTTAAACCAACTGATCGCAACTCATATATACCACTAGACAGTTGTCATTTGCCAGCCTGGTTAAAATCTGCCCCTTTTGGACAGTTCATGCGTTTAAGACGCAACTGTACAGACCTCCAGACTTTTGAAAGTCAGGCCTTGACCCTCTCTAAAAAATTAGAGGAGAAAGGTTATGATAGATCTAACTTACTCCAATCACTAGAGAAGGCTAGGAACACAGATAGAGATACTCTATTGGCGGACAGGATTAAGGGCAATCGAGATGAGAGATTTTCTCTACCTTTTGTTACAACATTTTCTGCGCAACACTTTAGTGTCAAGAAGCTGATCCAAAAACATTGGCATATTCTTACAACTGACCAAGTCCTGGCTCCAATCCTCCCCGAAAAAGCTAGTGTGGTCTTTAGGGGTGCTTCCACGATTGGTAGTCGTGTAGCCCCCAGTGTACAAGATCCTCCTAAGGCAATGAGGACTTTTTTGGAACATCTGACTGGGTATTTTAGATGTAAACACTGCCAAGTGTGCACATTGAACAGATGTAGAGACAGGAAGATTTGCTCATTTCAGTCCACGGCAACCCAAAAAAAGGTTTGAGGTAGAACCATTCATAACCTGTGCTACCAAAGGGGTAATTTATCTTATTCAGTGCCCCTGTAAGCTTCAGTACATTGGTCGCACCAAGAGGGTTCTGTCGGTGAGACTAAATGAACACATCGCCAAAATTAGAGGTGGATACGACAAACACTCTGTTTCTAGGCATTATGCTTTGAAACACAATCAAGACCCCTCAAATACTCTATTTATCGGGATCGATAAATATCGCCCTCACTGGAGAGGAAGCAATCTCGTTCGTGAGATTTCTAAACAAGAAATGCTTTGGATTTATCGTGTCAAAACCTACATGGCGTTTGGGTTGAATATAGACACCGACATAAACGCTTTTATAAATAACTCGTAGTTTTTATTTTTGCATATTGAGTGTCTACAACACCTGAGGTATCTTTATCAACCCTTAACAATATAAGGTAGATAATATAATACTCTTTTTACCCATTATTTTGTTCAAAGTACCAGTATATCAAGTGTTGCACCAGCACTTTGTTCCATTCCCGGCCTGTACCCCCTGGCATGTTTTGAGTGACGGGATGCACCTGTCGTGTGTGCTCCGTCTTTCCATCAGCATGGTAGTGGGTGTTAGTCCGGCTGTGGCCCATTTATATTGATATTTTTATTAATATTTTTATTGATATTTTTATTTATATGCTGCTTGCTGTTTTTGATTTGTGGACATTTGTATAAGTCTTTTCAAAAAGATTTTTATATATTGTTTTTTATATATTGTTTTGATTTGTGAATAGAAATAGTTGCATTTAGGTTAATATGTGGGCACGATCCTATATTGGCCGTTAACCGATACCCAGAGGTAGATCTGGTTGTGCGGTGCAAATTTGATACACTCATATTGAGGTTTGATCCTCATTTCATTCGTGCGCCTATTTTTGTCCCTCTCTGGCGTCCGTTGCGATTTCCAGCGCCGCCGGGGTGACGTCATATCCGCGCTATAGCCTAGCAACGAGTGACGTTTTGGTCACGTGATGCGGAAATTCGCGCTGTTTTTCGAGTGATACGGATCCGCTTGTTGAAGACAGATCCTGGTTATCTTCAGCAACCATTGATTGAGTCTCCCGGCGCAGCGATATATGCAGACGTTATATTTGAACGTCGGCTCTTATTGCTTGTTTGAAGGCACAACATTCGGTGCTTCTGTGCGAATGCGCGGTGTGGGTTTGGCTGGATCGAGGCCTGGTTATGCCCACATCCGCGCATGCGCGTTAATGACGTCATTTCCATTGATCGTTAGTTACACATATTATTTAAGGGGGTGATCTGATGTGCTACCCGTGCCCCATGAGGAAGCGAATTTTCGCGAAACCGGTCGGGCGGAACGTGTACTGCACCGGAATCACCCCCTGCTGAGTTACATTCTCCATACTTTTGGACGGGGATCTGTTTATGCTTCCGGCCGGAGCCACAGATTACCATGCCATTTAGCACTGTCACCATGTAAGTGCGTTTTTTGTCTTTTGTTTTTAAATAAATGTTTTACGATTTCACACTATTGCAGTCCTGTATATGTCTTCTATGGCCTATGGCCCTCAAGGTTTTCTATCTACCGGATTGAAGCTGTGATCGTTAGTGCATCTGGAACACCACGCTTCCAAATCCTGCTGTGACACCCACATGCTGTTTTAGGTCTTCTTTTGATTAAGAGACCACGGTAAATCTGGTAAGCAGAAATTCATTACACTATCGGTGGAGGATATCTTCTATAAGTTTGCCATCACAGCTTTTGAGTTTATGTGGACTGTTTGTTTTATTCACCGGTGGAAGTAACCATTGTGTGTTTAAGGACTTTTTTATATAGTTTCATTAGCTGTTATACTATTGCTTGTTTTGTGGTGATTAATGATTATTATGAACCTTTTACTCTGCAATTTTTGATCTCTAAAGCGCACCTTTTTTCTTTTCTTTACATGCTGATACTGTTTTTATGTTCCACAGTAAGGTGCAGCTTGTTTTTTCGTGTACTTGAGCAATTTTGTTTATTGCCATTACGATTAGCGCAGTTGTTCTTCCAATTTGTTTCTATATTTATAGCATTGTTCACTGTATAAATGTAAATGGTCCCAAAAATGTATCAAAAGTGTCTGATGTGTCCGCTAAAATGTCCCAGGCCCGAAAAAAAAAAATCGCAGATCGCCGCCTTTTCTAGTAATACAGATTCACATACACTTAATATTGCGCTGCGTAATCGAAATACTCTACGCTGCCGTATTTCACCAGGCTCTACACCGAATCCTGGTAGAATTTTGCCCGTACGCTACGGCGGCGTAGTCTATTTCTCGCCGCGTAATCGAAATACGCGTTTAGGGGGCGTGAAGCATTTAAATTAAGCGCGTCCCCGCGGCGATCGAACTGCGCATGCTCCGTTCAGAAATTTCCCGCTGTGCATTGCGCGAAATCACGTCGTTACGTCATTCGTTGTTTAAATAGTGTCGTTTATGAACATTCCTATTCCCGGACGACTTACGTAAAAAAAAAAAGACGTCGGAAAACTTAGAAATACGACGCGGGAACGACGGCCAAACTTAACATGGGCTGTCTAATATTAGAGCAGCAAAAAGCTGGTATAGTGTTACGCAAATAAAAGATGACTAAAGGTGCCGTAAGAGATTGCGATTGAAGATCGTCATTTCGGGGATCGCCGGCAAATGCTCATTTGCATTACCCGACGCTGAAAACGACGGGAAGTCCACCCAGTGGCCGCAATTTTATTGCAGCGTAGATCCGAAGGCGTATGAACACGTAATCCAGTCGAATTGAAGCCCGCAGCCGTCTATTTGAGGTTTTCGACTAGCTAGAAAACGCACGTAATTTGAAATGACTCCAGTCTAACACCAGTTAGACAGGCATAATGGCTCTCTGAATCTGGGCCAATATTTTTTACTTTTTGATTTAATAAATACCACAAATAAAAAAATAAAAATATGTTTTTTTCCTCAGTTTAGGCCGATATGTATATTTCTACATATTTTTGGTAATCAAAATCGCAATAAGCGTATATTGATTGGTTTGTGCAAACGTTATAGGGCCAGATTCACAGAGCGATTACGCCTGCGCAACAGGAGATGCGCATGCGTAAGTCTAAATGTGCGCGTGCGTTTCGATGCACGGCATCCCCAAAACGAGATATGCAAGAAATCTACTTTTTTTTGTCCAGCGTAATTTCGTTAGACAGGCGCATCCGTCCGCGCAAAACTGTGCTAGACAGACCATTGATTTGCTAGTCAAATATGGTAATGAGGTTCTTACGGGGATCCACAAAAGAACGTTGGGGCAGCGCAGGCTACGCAGTGTGCGCAACAGCAAAATGTCCTGTCTAAAATTAGACCATATAAAAGCTGGTCTAAAAAGAGAAAAATCGTCTACATGTCAGATAAAGCAACACTGTTAGTGAGGAGCTCAGCAGTCACACGTGTTGCCCAACAAACTGTATGCTAACATGCCAGTGGCATCCATGCTCATAGCTATACTACTGACTTTAGATGAGCAAAGAAGGAGGAGGGCACTGAGGAGGGCACTGAGGAGGACACTGAGGAGGGCACGGGAGATGTTTTTTTTTTTTTTTTTTTACTTTTTATTTGCTTATATAAACTTTACAATCTAATCTAATACAATATTCTTATCTGATACAAGCCCCTCACTCTTCACTCTTCACGGGAGAGGATATATCACACACGCATAGACATCTATGGCATGAGTGATTCTGAGGTGTCTCGCATCTTCAGATTCACCCCTCATGCCATCATGGAATTAACCACAACCTTGCAGGAGGACATCAGCAGCCCAACACATGGCACTACCCATGACACCCATGACAGCTACATATACAATCAGAGCCCCATCCCCACAGATTGCGAACAGAACATGTATGGGGACAGCTGGCTGGTTGGTGAGTGACATGGGTGGCAGGCATGACTGCCCCCCCCCCCATGATGCACACATCACAAGGGGCACATGCACGACTAACATCCTCCTGTCTTTTCCCTTTAAGGTGACTCTGCATATGCACTGGGACCCCATCTCATGACCCCATCTCATGCCAGCTCACATTATGCATCTTTGCACGTTAAACACACACATTAATCATGGCACAATGAGAATGCATGCATGCACACCACTGTGGTCCCTAGCACACACACACCACATCGTCATCACATTGGATTGGCACCAGTCCACCATGCAGGACTTGTGAGCAGCAACACTATGCCACGGCTCCAATTATGTCACTGTACATTCATACACCATTCACACAGACCTGGGTTTCACTTCTCCACCACAAATGAGGCTGACACCCCTTTTCCCGCAGGAATATCACCCCCACATTCCAAAATCATACACAAACAGAACCAAAAAAATAAAATAAATGACGAGCAAAAATAAAAAATGCCCAGCAAAAATATAATTTAAACAAAATAACAACAAAGAAAACACATAAAAGACAAAAATCACTCTGCAAAACAGTCCCCAAATATCTCAAAGAAACGTCACAAACAAACAAACAAACGCTAATAAACAAAAGCACCTTGCTGTATAGGGAGGGATACAAAGGGATGTACTTTTGCAATGGAAGTGCGTTTGTGTCTGTCTATTTATGCTGTCTGCGTAGTCCTTAGTCCATTTCCAATTTCACTGATTGCGCCGTTCCCGAGTTGTGAGCATGCAAAGAGAGGTGCTGACCATGGTCTCCTTCAAGCGCGCATGCGCGAGCCGGCCGGCCCTTCATTTGCATGGGGTCACGGCTCATTTCAATTTAACACGCCCACGTCCTTCCCAATTTGTATTACTCCGCCTTACGCCTCTGAAATAACGTTACGCATGCGCAATTTTCTGCGCAAAAGCTACGAGAATAGGGTGATTACGCGGCTACATTGCGCAAGTCTAACGTAAAGGCGGTGCGCTACGCCGGTCCAATAATGCGCAGATGTACCTGAATCTGGCCCATAGTGTCTACAAAATAGGGAATATTTGTATTGCATTTTAATTTTTTTACTAGTAATAGCGGCAAGCTGTGATTTTTATTGTGACCGTGACATTGCGACGGACATATCAGACACTTTTGACAATTTTTTTGGACCATTCACAATTATACAGCGATTAGTGCTATAAAACTGCACTGATTACTGTGTAAATGTGACTGGCAGGGAAGGGGTTAACACTAGGGGGCGCTGAAGGGGTCTTTAGTAAGTGATTGAATGATGTAGGGGGAGGGGACTCACAAGGGGAGTTGACCGATCTGTACTGGGAACACACATCGGCCTCCTCTCCTCTGACACGACATGGATCTGTGTGTTTACACACATAGATCCATGGTCCTGCCGTGATCACGGGCAATGGGAGATCCCACGTGTGGATGTCATATGACTATGGGCGGGTAGGGAAGTGGTTTAAGAAATTGCTCCTATCCCCCCGTGCTTGCAAGCAAAGGAAAAAGTGGTTCTGCGCTCATTCAAACAGCAATCGTTCCACACATATGAGGTATCACCACGAACGTCAGATCATGGGTGGTAATTTTAGCACCTGTTAGACCTCTACTGTAAATCTAAAGTGGTAACCTGTAAAGGCTTTTAAAGCATGGCCTATGGATAGTAAAATTTAAGTTGTTTGTCGCCATTGCACAGACAATTTAAAACATGTTTGGCACCTATTTACTGAAGCACGATGGGAAAACCCTAGAACAGGGGTGCCCAACCTTTTGTGGGCCGAGGGCCACTTAAGCGACTTAGTAACCAGTAGCGGGCCACAATGAGCGGAGTGGGCAGATGACAGGTCTATGAGCCCTCTGATCCAATCAGATGGAAAGGGAGGGATCCACGTCTGTTTTTTTAGCAGATCGGATTGGAGGTAGGCAGGTGTAAATGGACAAAAGTGTTTACATCTGCCGCTCCATAGAGGTTAATGGAGGGTCCGATTGGGTCAGACCTATCGTGTGAAAGGGGTCAAAGGCTGCTTTCACACTGATGGTCTGCGGTCTACCCACACCGTGGGTGCGGCGCAACTTTTCCCGTCGGTTATCTGCACTTTGCCATTGACGTCTATTATATCCTGCAGGTGTGGTACACATTCTGAAAAGCTGCTTGCTTCCTCTACCACTGGCCATTCGCAACTCTGAAGCTCTGGGATGGCCATCCCAGAACAGGAGGTCGCGGGCCACATCAGAGGGCTCCTCGGGCCACATGTGGCCCCCGGGCCACTGGTTGGGCACCCCTGCCCTAGAACCTGCTCTGTAAGTTTCCCTGTGTACACACGGCCGTGTTTCCAGCTTTGGCCAGAAATCCCATAGGAAAACTGCCGGGTATAAAACCGCTGGGAATTCCGGTGGGAAAAGAGAGAGCAGGTTCTCTATTTTCCCGCTGCGATTCTCGTCAGTTTTCCAAAAAAATTGGTTATGTAATGTGTTTTTTTGCATTAAAGTTTTAAAAAGTGTATTTTAACCCCAAAAATTGCCTTTTAAAAACCACTGCGCAAATACCATGTGACATAAAAAAAAAAAGGCAAAATCCACCATTTTATTTTCTTTGAAAATATATATATAATTTTTTGGGGTTCTAACTAATTTTTTAACAAAATATACAGACTTTTACATGTAAACAAAAGTGTCAGAAACAGGCCTGGAGGTCAAGTGGTTGATACTTTTATATCGCTATCAAGGAGTGAAATTGGACGAAAATTGACAGGTGTGATAGGGAATTTTTTGGCTTGGTAGCGTCACATTAGCAGTCTCATTTCTCTCCAGAAAAATCTCCTATGTGTGACGGCAATGGTGGTGTTTATCCAGCATGTCTACAACGTTGTTCTAATTCCCACCGACCACTAGATGTCCCTCCTGCACTCCCCTTAGAAATGTAATAAGCTTATGAAGTAAAAGTGTCTGCTTTATGGTTGGGGTGTATTTACTAAAGTTTAAAACAAGCTATTGATTTTATCCACCATTATAAAAAAAAATATATCTATTATCTAATAGGATCAGCTATTAGGAAGTGTCCTCAGAGATTTTCTAATTGCAGTCACTACACCTTATTAATCACTTCCTTACTAGGCACTAAAACCCCCCTCCTGCCCAGACCAATTTCCAGCTTTCAGTGCTGACGCACTTTGAATGACAATTGCGCGGTCATACAACACTGTACCCAAGTGAAATTTTTATCATTTATTTTCACACAAATAGAGCTTTCTTTTGGTGGTATTGAATCACCGCTGGGGTTTTTATTTTTTGCTAAACAAACAAATAAACATGAAAAAATAAAATAAAAATAAAATCATGTTTCATAGTTTGTTATAAAAATGTTCTCCATTATTGATATGTGCTGTGAGGCGGCACTGGTGGGCACTGATAGGCACAGATAAGGCGGCACTGATAGGCACAGATAAGGTGGCACTGATGGGCACTGATGGGTGGCACAGATGGGGGACACTGATGGGTGGCACTGATGAGGGGCACTGATGGACAATGGTAGGTGACACTGATGGGCACTGGTAAGTGACACTGATGAGCACTGGAATTAGACACTGATGGGCGGCACTGGTAGGTGACACTGATAGGTGGCACTGTGGGCTCTGATGGGTGGCACTGTGGGCACTGATGGGTGGCACTGTGGGTACTGATGGGTGGCACTGTGGGCACTGATAGGTGGCGTTGGTGGTCACTGGCAGGTGGCTCTCTTCATCGGGACCCTCTGACAGCCGCTGGTAATCAGCTATTTTTTTCTCCTCATGCTATCAGCATGAGGAGAAAAAATTGCTGATTACCGGCTCTGTTTACATCACATGATCAGCTGTCATTGGCTGACAGCTGATCACGTGGTGAGGGGTTAGGGTTGACCCCTTACTTTGATCTGTAATCAGCTGAGTCTCATAGACTCGCTGATCGTAGAGCTCACCTTGCAGGGGGCGTACAGGACGTTTGAGCATGGGAGGATGTCCAAGAATGCCCTCCCGGCAATTCAGGTCCACACTGTAGCCGTCTTTTGGCTATAGCGTGGATCTGTAGTGGTTAATGCTGTTCTTCAAAGCTAGAGAATATAGTAGGAATTTTGGAATATACCCATAGCTCCAAACTGTCCTTGATTCCGAGGGACTGTCCCTGATTTGGAACAATGTCCCTGATTCCTCCTCATTTGTCCATCATTTTGGCCTGATCAATATAGGTATATATAAAAAGTGTTTTCCACCTTATATCTGATTTCTAAATTGCTGCATTTGTAACTTCCAAAGGCCAATCAATATAAAGGAATAGTAGTGGTAAAAAAAGCACTTGTGGGTTTGACCAATCCTGTTTTTTTGTACAATTCTCCTTTAAGGGGGCATGGCATAGAGTGTGTTCTGCCCCTGCATACTTTTGCTGATAGGTGTCCCTCATTCCCATCTCAAGTTGGGAGGTATGTATGCCTATTTAGAAGGTTCCAACAAAAATGTATTTCTTAATACAAAGGATATCATGCTGTTAGCGTATGCATTGCTTAATGGTAGTTGTTTCTATGGACTATCAGGTCCTATAATATTATTAAGGTAGATAAGACACTTTATTGTCATTGCAACCAGGGCCGCTGTTAGAAATCATGGGGCCCCGTACAGTCTACCTGATGGGGCCCCCATTGACCCCGCCCTCGACCCCACCTCTTACCCAGTCTCAAAAGTTGCAGGGGGGACATATGGTTCAATAAATGTGGAAATAATCAGGTGGTTTCAGAGCTACTTGTATTACTTCCACATGAAATCTGTCAGCTGCCTTTACAAGTATACACACACTCCTGGCTGCTGTCCCCAGCCAGAAATGTGCGTATGTATTAAAAAAGACTTGCTTGCAGCATAGCTTTAACTCAGTTTTAAAACGGGAGCATTGTTTTGGCTGAAAAAATGTTCGACGTGTTTAAATGTGTTTTAACACTAGGCGCGTTTAGCAATTAATTTCATTGGCCAGAAAAATTATTGTTCTGGCCAATGAAATGAACGCCCAATTGCTAGACGCCTGTAAATAATCTTAAACGCTTGCACATGCGTTAGACATTTTTACAAGCTTCAATTTTTTTTCTGACAAAAGGCTGCCGCCAAGAGAAAGGGCGTTCTTTGTGTGTGCATGAGGCTTTATAGCATTAGGATAATCATTCACACAGCACACAAGGTGCTCCAAGGCCCTCACAGTGTACCACATGCTGTTGTCTGCTGACTTTTCTGTTGCTGTACTGTGATACAATTTGTAACACACAGTACACCCATAAAGTAACAAAGTCAGCAGAAAACAGCATGTGACAAACTGTGATAGAGCTTTGGCGCACCTTGTGTGCTGTGTGAATGATAATCATAAAGCACCATGAGTCTTTGGACATGGGCGTCTGCAGAACTTTTTTCAGAGGGGGGCAGCATTTTAAGGTCTGGTCGTGTGATCTTACCTTTGTCAGTCAACAGCGGCTGCAGGGGAGAAAGCGCTTGGTAATGGCTGATAAAGCCTGATGAGCAGATGTCACCCATAGGTTCCCATGTCACAGTTGTTATTGGTGCTCGCTCCTCTCCCCTGCATATGCTGCTGGATCACAAAGGTGAGATAACATGGCCAGATTGAAACAGTCTGAAAATAGGTTAGTCCACATAGGTGTTAGGGGTAAGGGGGTGGGGGAAGTTTTTAAGACTAGCGCAAGTTGGAATTCTACTTTCAATCTACCCTCACTATTGGTGGCTTGTGGCAGTTTTAAAGCAGAGCTCCACCCAAAAGGGGAAGCTCCACTTGTTTGCAGAGCTCCACCCAAAAGGGAAGCTCCCATGTTTGCACTGCCACATTTGGCACTTTTTGGGGGAGAGAGTGTACCTGGATTTGCCGTGGCGATCTGAGCCACATGCAAAACCATGAAAAATATGCTGCGAGTGACCACAGCAAGTAAAGGTATAAATAAACATACAATTAGGCAATCAAGCTATTACAAAACAAAAATACACCTGCATGGTGCAGCATTGGCTCAAGCCAGTGGAGATTTTAAAATCTATATGCACACAATAGCATCTTTATGATGTTATGCCCATATAGCTGATTTTGTGCCCATCCAGATGCTGGTGGGCCTCTATATGGGTGCAACAGCATCAATATAGACACAATAGCAGTTATATGGGCACAATGGCACAAAGGTGATATTCTGTCCATATAACTCCTATTGTGGCCATACAAATGCTACTGTCTCCTATTTGCTAAATTTTGGGTGTCTTCAGTTAGCCTAAAATACAGATTTCTTGTAAAAAATTAACAGCTACATACAGAATGCCCAAAATGATTTATAATGAGCGAGAGAGAGATTTGTAACTGACCTTATATAATATGTAACTGATCACATGCTCGGTAAGAAATTATTGTTTGCAGATGCTCACCTGCTTTCAAATCAAAACATGTAGCCTTAAAAATGTTCATTACAGATTTGTAATGAGCCTGGGAAGTAGTAGAATTGTCCTGGTCTGGGGTCTTATCAGAGTAGGGTTGCCACCTTTTCTTCAAGCCAAACCCGAACACTTTAGCAGCGCATGGCAAAAAAATAATATTTTGTAGTACGTTAAATTCATTACCTCTGTACAATGCAATTAACGGCAATTTTTTATGTCGTATACACTATGCATATAGCTTTGTGATTAAATACAATTTCTGGAGGGTATGATGGGGGGCAGTATGTATGGGAGAGGAGTGCAGAGGGTATGATGGGGGGCAGTATGTATGGGAGAGGAGTGCAGAGGGTATGATGGGGGGCAGTATGTATGGGAGAGGAGTGCAGAGGGTATGATGGGGAGCAGTATGTATGGGAGAGGAGTGCAGAGGGTATGATGGGGGCAGTATGTATGGGAGAGGAATGCAGAGGGTATGATGGGGGCAGTATGTATGGGAGAGGAGTGCATAGGGTATGATGGGGGGCAGTATGTATGGGAGAGGAGTGCAGAGGGTATGATGGGGGGCAGTATGTATGGGAGAGGAGTGCAGAGGGTATGATGGGGGGCAGTATGTATGGGAGAGGAGTGCAGAGGGTATGATGGGGGGCAGTATGTATGGGAGAGGAGTGCAGAGGGTATGATGGGGGCAGTATGTATGGGAGAGGAGTGCAGAGGGTATGATGGGGGGCAGTATGTATGGGAGAGGAGTGCAGAGGGTATGATGGGGGGCAGTATGTATGGGAGAGGAGTGCAGAGGGTATGATGGGGGGCAGTATGTATGGGAGAGGAGTGCAGAGGGTATGATGGGGGGCAGTATGTATGGGAGAGGAGTGCAGAGGGTATGATGGGGGGCAGTATGTATGGGAGAGGAGTGCAGAGGGTATGATGGGGGCAGTATGTATGGGAGAGGAGTGCAGAGGGTATGATGGGGGGCAGTATGTATGGGAGAGGAATGCAGAGGGTATGATGGGGGGCAGTATGTATGGGAGAGGAGTGCAGAGGGTATGATAAGGGGCAGTATGTATGGGAGAGGAGTGCAGAGGGTATGATGGGGAGCAGTATGCATGGGAGAGGAGTGCAGAGGGTATGATGGGGGCAGTATGTATGGGAGAGGAATGCAGAGGGTATGATGGGGGCAGTATGTATGGGAGAGGAGTGCAGAGGGTATGATGGGGGCAGTATGTATGGGAGAGGAGTGCAGAGGGTATGATGGGGGGCAGTATGTATGGGAGAGGAGTGCGGAGGGTATGATGGGGGGCAGTATGTATGGGAGAGGAGTGCAGAGGGTATGATGGGGGGCAGTATGTATGGGAGAGGAGTGCAGAGGGTATGATGGGGGCAGTATGTATGGGAGAGGAGTGCAGAGGGTATGATGGGGGGCAGTATGTATGGGAGAGGAGTGCAGAGGGTATGATGGGGGGCAGTATGTATGGGAGAGGAATGCAGAGGGTATGATGGGGGCAGTATGTATGGGAGAGGAGTGCAGAGGGTATGATGGGGGGCAGTATGTATGGGAGAGGAGTGCAGAGGGTATGATGGGGGGCAGTATGTATGGGAGAGGAGTGCAG
The DNA here is from genome assembly GCA_029574335.1 of Rana kukunoris. NCBI lineage: Eukaryota > Metazoa > Chordata > Amphibia > Anura > Ranidae > Rana > Rana kukunoris. The sequence continues at coordinate 216,525,744 of CM056059.1, read as the reverse complement.
AGGGTATGATGGGGGGCAGTATGTATGGGAGAGGAGTGCAGAGGGTATGATGGGGGCAGTATGTATGGGAGAGGAGTGCAGAGGGTATGATGGGGGCAGTATGTATGGGAGAGGAATGCAGAGGGTATGATGGGGGCAGTATGGGGAGGGATTACTTGCAGTGTCTGTGGGGTGACCAGGGAGTGATGTTGGGAAGATAAGGGAAGGAAAGTGACCATGGAATGATGCCCCTCAGCTGGGGGGGGGGAGGGGGGGTAGGAAGCAGCAGAGAAATGTCTGTATGAAGTGGTCTGGGGTGGTGTAAGATGGGGGGAAGTGGGGGGCTGAGAAGTGGTCAGGTAGTAATGTCTATAATAAAAAAATGCAATTTTGGTCATCCTCTAAAATATACAACAATACAACTCCATGAAAACAATCTGTTAAGCTGCCAGCACTCTGTATACTGGGATGATGTGAAGGTAATTAATGACCATTCATGTAACTCCGTGTTCTCCAGGGTCTGAGGCTGGACAATCAGAGGTGTGAACTCATCATCACATACATACAGGGTTAAGTAAAAGGTTATAAATGACTTCACATAATCTGGATGGGGATGGGGGAAGTTTGTAGACATAGATAAGTGCTGCTTGGGAGATACTGTGAGTTGGCTGGGCTCTGATCATCGGCTGCAGACCCCCCCTCCCCCCACACACACTGGCTTGCTGATTCTGCTTATCTGAATGCTTCGATGCCAAATAAATCTTCCTGGAACTTTGCAACCTACAAAAATTTCCTTAGTAAAAAAAAGTCGTCTCATCTACCTCCTAGTGACAGGGCAGCCCTACACACTACACAGCAGCTACAGTCACGATCTCCTCCTCAGCTCCGCGGCACCTCCCCCTTCTCTCGGGAACAAACCACTAGTGAACTTGGAGAGGGGGGTCTAAGATAAGAGAGACTGCAGGAGCATAGGTGGGGACAGAAAGGAGCCAAGCATCAGATACATAACACACACATCACCACAGTGTGTGTGTGAAATGATATTGCTGCTGTGACTGTCTCCACAGTGACAAGTATGTTAATGAAGCTCCCCTCTGCTAGAATGGTTTTGTCTGGGTTTGTGACAGTCTGAAAACCGGACAGATGATCCTAATCCCGTACTGTACGGGTCAATCCCGTACAGGTGGCAACCCTATATCAGAGTTGCTGGATACTGATAATTAAACAGTAATCTGCAAACATTGAATACAGACAGACCATGGCACAGAAACAAGCTGACACTAACCCAACTTGTTCTACAGATATAAGTTGGCATTTCCCCTGGCAGCTTCCATGGCTTGATTCAGGAACTTCTTAGCTGGCCTGGGGTGAGCTCTGGTGACTTCTGGGCTAGTGATGTCCAGTTCATGAACGAATCGTTCTTTTGAATCGGTTCTTTTTAGTGAACTGAGTGAATCGATTCATCTGAGTGAGTGAACCATCTGGAATGGCACTCAATACAAAGCATAGGAGAGCAGGCTGGTAATATGATCCTAGAGTGAGAGAGCTCGGCCCCTCCCTACAACCAATCAGAGTGCTCAAGGCACAGAGACACTCAGGGACTGCATACATGAGTCATCATCAGTACACAGTACACCGAGGAAAAGAATCGAACGAGTTATTGAGTTAAAGAACTATAGGAGTTACTGAGTTGAAGAATCATATGAGCTGTTAGAATCCAGTACATTGTAATAACCCCGAGTCACCACCAGGAGAACAATACTCAATGATCAGGGAGCAGAAATACACTGTACAGACTGACTCTTATTCTGACAGAGAGGACAAAGAGTCAGAATAAGAAAATATACTCATTCAGGTTAATTCTTTAACCCTTTAGTATTTAGTTCGCTTATCCTAAGGGAGATATGTATGTTAAATAGGACAACCCTCCCTTCTGGGACATGTGTCTAATTTAGTAGCTGTTTAACTGAATGATAGAGCGGTCTTGTTTTTATAACATAAAAATACATTTTATCCTGCTTTACAGTATAGTAATATTTTTCTGCATTCTGGTCATGTGATTTCTATGCCTTTCTGTAGTCTTTACAGTGCATAATGAGGCACCTTTCATACTTGTGCGACTTGTCCTGCGACTTGGGACTACAAAGTCGCATGACAAGTGGTACGCCATGATTTCCATCCATATCTGTGTGTCTTCAAGTAGCAGCAACTTTAAAGTAGTCGCTGCACTACTTTGGTCAGATTTTGATGCGACTTGAGGCAGAAACCTCAAGATTACATAGGTATAGCTTCAAGTCGCATCAAAGTCACGGTAAAAATCGTGGCAAAAATGACACGACTTTCAAGTCGCACAAGTGTGAAAGGAGCCTAACGATTGGATTTTACTACCGTGGGTACTTTGCCCGCCCGCGCTAGTAAAATCCGATAATTTTTCCCTGTGCAATGTGCATGCGCTGTTAAGACTACAAAAAAATACAATGGCTAGCAATGTTAACTGAAGTTGGCCCATCAGAATGAGATTCACACGCAGAAAACCCTGCTTTTCATTTACACAGATTTTTGTGCATCACCAAAAATGATGACGCTGTCTAATCTGACAAATTGTGGTCTGACACAATAGGATTGTGCTTGTGCTCTGAGCAAGGAACTAAATACATGTAAATGTCCCCAGGACCTGCAAACCTTCTGTGAAGAATCGTTCTTCTGATTCAAATCACTTAAGAAGGTTGAGTGAGAGCTTTGGTTCACTTGCTTGTCAGTAGACTCAGCAAGTGAACTGAGGAACCGAAGAATCGATTCATTGAATCGGTTCATTTCAGTGAGTGACTCGAAATGAACCGATTCAGTTAAAAGAGTCGAACTTCCCATCACTATTCTGGGCTGGACAGTGGCTGCTGAGTGAATGTTATTTTCCTGCTCCGCCCACTCTCCCCCACTGCTGCTCTGACTGTGATCTGTGATCACTCTGACTGGGACAGCAGCCAAACCTGGGAAGAGGATCGTCCTTCTCCTGTCTGGTACGGCTGCAGCTACAGAGAAGGAGGCACTCAGTTCACAGTGTGCGGGCTGTATAAAAGTTCATAACACGGGGTAGTGTGACAGCTGAGCAAGATAAGATGCTGAAGAGCTTCTCCTGAGTGTTCTGACCATAGAGCAGCTTGCAATCTGGTGCCCCCTCTACTCCCCGCTGTGCCTGCAAGGACTGCTCACGAACATCACTGTCTGTGTGCAGACACCTTGCCGATCCCAGGGGGAATCACTTGACCCCCCCTTGCCTATACCAGTGGACGCCCATGGCTATGAATGATTCTGTCAAGATTACACAAACACTTCACTCATTGTGCTGCCCATTGCGCGCCACGCCACCCTCCGCTGCTGCCAAGATTCAATTTGTTGTTCCCTCCCTGTCAGCTGGCTCATTTCCATCCTTGAAAGAGCAGAGCAGGTACATCACTGTACGGATCACTCCGCCAACCACCAGGGAAGAGCGGCCGGAACTCTAGAGCCAGCTGACAGGGAGGGAACAACAAATTGAATCTTGGCAGCAGCGGAGGGTGGCGTGGCGCGCAATGGGCAGCACAATGAGTGAAGTGTTTGTGTAATCTTGACAGAATCATTCATAGCCATGGGCGTCCGCTGGTATAGGCAAGGGGGAGTCTAGAGCATGCAGCTGGGCGCAGGTTTGTGTACCTCCGCCCGAAAATGGAAAAGTAGTCCCTCCTCAGCGCCCACTTCCTGAGCCCCTCTGATCACATTATGGGGCCCAGAAACATACCCATACGGAAGAAAAATATATTTCCAATATATTTATTTAAAAAAATTATATATTTTAAATATATTTACAATATATTGGCCTACGCGAATATATTTTTACATCTATTCCAAAAATGTAAATTCAAATATATTTTCCAAAGGCATATATTTTAAAATATATTTTTTTCAATATATTTGACAGATATTTTTGAGCATCTAAAAAAATGCATTTAAAAATATATTTTTAAATATACTTGTAAAGGCATTCCAAAATATAATTTAAATGCATTTTCCAAAGACATATATTGGAAAATATATTTTTTAAATATATTCTTCAGATTTTTTTCAACATATATTTGTACATATATTTGTAAATGCGTTCCAAAAATATAATTTTAATATATTTTCCAAAGGCATATATGTGAAAATATATGTTTGTAAATATATTGTCCAGATATTTTTGAACATATAAAAAAAATACATTTAAACATATATCTTTAAATATACTTGTAAATGCATTCCAAAAATATAATTTAAATGTATTTTACAAAGATATATATTAGAAAATATATTTTTTAAATATGTTTTTCTGAAAATATTTAATGTCTAATAAAGACATTTCAACATATATTTTGTCTAATATTTTTGTAACTATGTCATAGATAACATTCTGAATACATTTATAAGAGACCCACTCCCATTTTGTTTTGTATTTTACTCTTTTAAAATAAAAAAAATAAAATAAAAACCAAAAGATTTAAATAAAATATAATTTTTTTTAATAAGATTTTAAGCACATAATCCATTTAATACAAAGCAGATAAACCTCTCGCATCCACTTTCCATTCCCAAAGAATTTTTGTATAAGTCATTCTGAATTGAGAACGCTTGTCGGCTGACCAGCAAAACGTCTTAAGATACAGCAAGTCCAGTTATATTGATTGACCTGAATGAATGAGAACATTCACAGACATCCACCTCCACAGTCCAAGGGTCGTGTCTGCTTACACGGTACCAAGAGAAACTCTGGATATAAATATTCAATGTTCTGTTTAATCCATGAATCAGAAGTTGCACTATTATTACCAAACTCGCTCATCAGTGTCTTTATGGACCTTGCTTTGTGCACTGGTGATCAGTCATGTTGGAACAGGAAGGGGCCATCCCCAAACTGTTCGCACAAAGTTGGGGGCATGACATTTTCCCAAAATGTCTTGGTATGCTGAGGCCTTAAGAATTCTCTTCACTGGAACTAAGGAGCCAAACCCAACCCCTGAAAAACAACCCCACACCATAATCCCCCCCCCCCCCCCACACACCATAATCCACCAAATGATTTGGACCAGTGCACAAAGCAAGGTCCATAAAGACATGGATGAGTGGGTTGGGGTGGAGAAACTTGACTGGCCTGCACAGAGTCCTGACCTCAACCTGATAGAACACCTTTGGGATGAATTTGTGTGGAGACTGTGAGCCAGGTCTTCTCATCCAACATCAGTGCCTGAACTGACAAATGTGCTTCTGGAAGAATGGTCAAACATTCCCATAGGACAGCCTTCTCAGAGGAATTGAAGCTGTTATAGACTGGCATGCTATTAAAACTCATGTGCGTGTAAAGGCAGGCGTCCCAAAACTTTTGGCAATATAATATATATAGTATATATACTGTATATTCTTTTTATACTAAGTCCAGTCCATTGTTTGGACTTAGTACCTGCCGAAGGGTAATTCAAGCAGCCAATTAAAAGGAATTGGCATATTACAGTTCTCCCCAGCACAAAATTAAAACTCAGCAGCTACACAAAGGGGGTTATTTACTAAAGGCAAATCCACTTTGCACTACAAGTGCAAACTACAAATGCAAAGTGCACTTGAAATTGCAAGGAAAGTGCACTTGGAAGTGCAGGCGCTGTAGATCTGAGTGGGCAAGGAAAATAAAAAAAAAACAGCATTTTAGCTTACACATGATTGGATGATAAAATCAGCAGAGTTTCCCCTCATTTCAGATCTACCCCTCAGATTTACAGCGACTGCACTTACTGTACAAGTGCACTTTCAGTGCAATTTCAAGTGTACTTTGCACTTGTAGTTTGCGCTTGTAGTGCAAAGTGGATTTGCCTTTAGTAAATAACCCCCCATACTGTACACATACTGCAGCTACTGACTTTTAATATTAGGACACTTACCTGTCCTGGAATCCGGCGATGTTGGTATCCCAGCCAATGTTTCCATTGGCTCTCGGGCGCTGCTGCCTCCATTGCCTATATATAGGGACAATTCACACCACATGCAGCCCAGTGCGTTTATTATTTTTTTGCATGGAAAGTAAGTTATATGGTTTTCAATGGCATATTCAGAGGCGATTTAGTTTGCATGTGCCGCGCTATATAAGTTTTTCATTCATTCATTCATTCATAATTCACACCAGTGCTTGCAGTTCCAGATAAAAAGTAGAGCATGCTGCATTTTTCCTGCACTGGACTGTAATGGAACACTGTAAAGCACATCAAAAACGCACTAGAATGCACCTGAACGCACTGCAACACACATGTCCTTATTTAAGGTTGAGGAAAAAAGAGAGGAAAATGCACTGGAATGCTTTAAAAACACACCAAACATGCCCTGGAATGCATCAAAAACACGCATGCAGAAAATCATCGGGAACGCATCCGCGGCAGCGAGATCTCTCGGAAGGGGGGAAGGGTACCTGTCAAAAACAGGAACCTGCTCCCCTCCCCCGAAAGGTGGCAAATGTGGCAAAGTAGGGGGAGGGGGGAGAGGCAAATACGTGGAGCTTCCACTTTTGGGTGGAACTCCGCTTTAACCACTTCCCTACGGCCGTACGACTATATGCGGCCGCAGGGTGGTTCTAATTCTCCGGGCTGCTGCGTTTTCACGGCAGCCCCTTTCTTTGTTCCCAGCGCGCGCTCCAGAGCGTGCAGCGGGGAACTTGTGTGCTGGCCATGTCCCTTGGACACGGCCAATCAGAGTGGCCGTTTGCGATGCGATCTGTGGGCGAATGAAAGATGATCTCATATGTAAACATATGAGATCATCTCTCATTGCCGTTTTACACAGAGACAGCGTCCTGTCTCTGGAGAGGAGGAGATCGATCTGTGTGCCTTGTACATAGGGACACAGATCGGTCACCCCCCAGTCACCCCCCTCCCCCCACAGTTAGAACACTATGCAGGGAATACATTTAACCCCTTCCTCACCCCCTAGTGTTAACCCCTTCCCTGCCAGTCACATTTATACAGTAATTAGTGCATATTTATAGCACTGATCGCTGTATAAATGTGAATGGCGCCAAAAATGTGTCAAAAGTGTCCGATGTGTCCGCCATGATGTCGCAGTCGCAATAAAAATCGCAGATCGCCGCCATTACTAGTAAAAAATAAATAATAAAAAATAATAATTCTGTCCCTTATTTTGTAGGCGCTATAACTTTTGCGCAAACCAGTCGCTTATTGCGATTTTTTTTTTACCAAAAATATGTAGAAGAATACGTATCAGCCTAAACTGAATTTTTTTTTTAAATTGGGCTATTTTTTATAGCAACAAGTAAAAAATATTGTATTTTTTTTTTCAAAATTGTCGTCCTTTTTTGTTTATAGCGCAAAAAATAAAAACCGCAGAGGTGACCAAATACCACCAAAAGAAAGCTCTATTTGTGGGGAAAAAAGGACGCCAATTTTGTTTGGGAGCCACGTCGCACGACCGCGCAATTGTCAGTTAAATCGACGCAGTGCCGCAAGCTGAAATTTCACCTGGTCAGGAAGGGGGTATACATGCCCAGTAAGGAAGTGGTTAAATGTCATATCCTTGCCCAAGCTGCACTGTTGTCATGTGCCAATACTTGGCTGGGCTGGAAGATAAATATGTAAGTGATGAGAGCTGCATTCTTGTGTGTGTGTGTATATACAGTATATATATATGTGTGTGTGTATATACTGTGTGTATATATATATATATATATATATATATATATATATATACACACATATATATATATACATATAGAGTATATCTGATATATACACACACACATATATACCAGAATGAAGATACAAAATATATCTATAGAATGCATCTTCCATAACTTACTTACATGTATAAATATTTTTCTAATTTCTTTTATCTCATTCTTTTTTATTGGGATATGGGTCTGATTTCTGTGCCTTCGATCTTCTAATATGTAAATCCAGCCCTGGGGAAAACTCTTTAAACAGAGAGACTGCAATCATAATACAGGAGGTCTGTTACAGGAAGTGAGCTGTGGGAACCAGAGGGGTGAACTTTCACCTCTCACTTCCTGTTCCTGGTAAGGCCTCTGAAAAGGAAAGCATGGCATGGTGGAGAAGTTCTCTGTAATGTCTTGGATGTATTCTCCTGGATGAAAGGTAAGCCTTCTATCAAATAATATTAGAATTGTGAAAGTTTGGTGTATGAGTTAAAGTTGTATTTGTCTATTTCCTGCTGAAAAGTTCTCATTCTGTGTACATTTACCTTCCCAGTTACCATACAGCATGTGCACAGTAATGTAATATTATAGAGCGCCTCTTGCACAGCATGTCACCCTGCTGCATATAATATGTATGTCTTCCATGTTATATCCAGTAACTGTGTAGCATACTTCAGTGCACATTGCTGCATATAATATACGGCTTCCATTCTATATCCACTCACCATGCAGCATAGGGGTTGATTTACTAAAGGAAAATCTATTTTGCACTACAAGTGCACTTGGACATGCAGTCACTGTAGATCTGAGAGAGAGATCTGAAATGAGGGGAAGCTCTGCTGATTTTATCATCCAATCATGTACAGGAAAAAATGTTTTTTTTTTTTTTTTGTCCCCTTCAGATCTATAGTGACTGCACTTCCAAGTGCACTTGTACTGCAAAGTGGATTTGCCTTTAGTAAATATACCCCATAATGTCAGGGCACGGTGCTACCAATGTTTTATGTCTCCCTCCCCTTTTGCATATTATTATCTGCCCTGCTACTAGGTGCCATTAGATATGGATTTTTCCATACAGATACCAATTATGGGCCACCTTTCAGGCCGATAACAATATGAGGTACTAATATTACATCCAGCTGCCCCAGAAGTAGCCTGATATCAGTTGACATCTAGGCCTTTTTTTGTATTCTAACAGCCACTGGCCACTGGCAGAATACAGGAAAAAAGAGCAGATAGCAGGGGAATCAATAGCTAGGTTGCTATTGACTATTTTAATTTGCAGTAGCCAATAGTGGGCTATTGCACCCGCCCACTGCCTGTTGTCAATCAGCAAAGGAGAGGATTTGAAGGAGAACATTCTTCTTCAGGTCTTCCTCTGCTGATTGACAGCAGGGAGTGGGAAGGGGGCGCAATAGTCAGCCTAATTTTAAAATTGAAACAGCCAATGGCAGTCTGGCTATGGTTCCCCCACTCCCTGCTGTTTACATTCAGCTGCCATCAAATAAATTGTGCAGAAGGAGGTTAGCAGTGTCTGGGGTGTGTGTGTGTGTGTGTTGTGTGGAGATGGAAAGCTAATTTTTTTTTTTTTGGCGGATTCTGACAGATGGGGCGCCAGCCGCTGTCAAAGCACCTGACCAAGACTGACTGACAACTGGTGAATATAAAACCGGAATAAGCACTTGGAAGAAGAAAACCAACAACTGAGACAACTTGCCTTTGGTAAGCGGACAACTTAATTATGGTGGTGGGCACCTTCCCTTTTTTTTTATATCGCCACATTCAACCGGCACTGTATCTGATCATCATATTTGCATCATCCTTCATTATTCATTTGGTCATCGGTGTTTGAGTTTTGTGGTGATATCATTAAGAATTTTAGAGGTTTGGTTTGCCAATTGTGTGCTGTTGGCATACAATTTTTGGGATCACCGATTTGACGTATTAACCTCTCATTGTTTTTACATATAATTTGACATTAATTTTGTGAATTTATATACAAATTTTTCCTTGATTTTTTTGTATTAGTTAATTATTGTGCACCGTTTTTGGCATATCAGTCCCTGGATGCCAGTCTTTCAATGTGAATTGGTATTGGTGAAATTTTCAATTTTAATTTTCATAGAATGTTTTATATTGGTGCAGTCTTTTCATTTTTTATCTATTTATTGTCTATCATTCCACCAGTTCTGCTGCCTTTGTTATTTTTATCTTTATTTTCTGTTTGACCAATCATTTGCCTTTTCATTCTACAGTGTTTTAGGGCAGAGGTAGGCAACCTTCGAGAGGTGGAGATCTACCCGAACAACATGGGAGAAGTCAAAGATCACAGGTAGGGTTGTCCCGATACCACTTTTTTAGGACCGAGTACAAGTACCGATATGTTTTTTCAAGTAGTCGTCGATACCGAATACCGATACTTTTTTTAAATATGTCCCCAAATGCAGCCATGTCCCCCACATATTGCAGCCATGTATGTCCCCCACATATTGCAGCCATGTCCTGTCCCCCACATATTGCAGCCATGTCCTGTCCCCCACATATTGCAGCCATGTATGTCCCCCACATATTGCAAGCCATGTATGTCCCCCACATATTGCAAGCCATGTATGTCCCCCACATATTGCAAGCCATGTTTGTCCCCCATATTGCAAGCCATGTATGTCCCCCATACCCGTAGCTATGATGCCGCTGCCGCATACCGCCGTTAATCCCCCTGCATTATAGCGTAGCGTGCATTACAAGCTTTTGTTTTGAATACTTGTAAATGCCCGCGCCGCCATGTATAGACACTCCCCTTCTCGGGGATCTGTCCAATACCGAGCAAGGGGGAGTGTCCCACGCCCGTAACATCACCACTCCCCCTTGCTCGGTATTGGACGGATCCCCGAGAAGGGGAGTGTCTATACATGGCGGCGCGGGCATTTACAAGTATTCAAAACGAAAGCTTGTAATGCACGCTACGCTATAATGCAGGGGGATTAACGGCGGTATGCAGCGGCGGCGGCATACGTGGGGGACATATCATAGCTACAGGTATGAGGGACAGGACATGGCTGCAATATGAATTATTCTATTTTGGTATCGGGGGTATTTGCGGGAGTACAAGTACTCCCGCAAATACTCGGCATCGGTCCCGATACCGATACTAGTATCGGTATCGGGACAACCCTAATCACAGGGCAAAGTGTCCTCCAATGTTGCCTCATCACACCTGACTAAAACCTATAATTGCCGTACTACCGCACTGCAATCCTGTGCCTTTCACTGCAATTATTGGTGTTAACATTTTGCCTCCTGACCACCTTGTATAATTTCTCAGAGGCCCATTGGAGCATTGCATAACGCATTATGAATGAGCCCCTAGTTGCATTTGGCAATAGCACTTTTTAGGCTCATCGCATGTGAATTTGGGGGTGGTAAAACAATGCCCCCAATCCCTACCCCCTTTAGCTGCTAAGTGGGAGGGGGTAGGGTGCCATGGGAGGTGGATGCTTGAGAGTTACTATTAGATCTCAAGCAACCAGAAATAACAGTAACTGGGAGCTTACTGTACTACATTCATTATAGTATCAGTGAGTGCACTGAGGTAACTACATACTATATGCACAAGTAAGATTTTTGTTTTCTGGAACATCTTTACTTATACCTTGGGAGAAACCCTCCTGGAATATTTTTGATCTGGTGGAGGGGATGGGTCAGCAGCAGACTGGAGGAAACCCTCTAATCATGTAAAAGTACATTTTTCCACAAGTCATCAATTTCTAACAAATGAAATTAATGGATATGGTGAGAAAATAGGCCATTATGTTACTTAAAATGTTTTTATGCATTTCCATAGAGTTACCTGGCGTAATGGATACTTTGAAAACAACAAGAGCGCAGCTAATAGCACTGAAGAATGATGGTGGAAGTTCATCCTGTGTGGGTGTATCGTGTGCATCACCTTCTGTGATAGACTGTAAAGACTTGAGCTCATCTCCTTGTCAAGTGTTGTACTCAAGGCCTAAACAGGTAGGATTTCTTTTGGTACCGAAACATTAAAACGTTGTCTTTTTTGTAAATATCAAATATGACATATTTTACCTGCTCTGTGTAAGGGTTTTTGTACAGAGCAGCCCAGATCCTTCTCTTCTCAGGTCCCATGCCAGTGCTCCTAAACCACAGCTCTGTTTTTTCAACACACACACACTGAGCTGCTCCTTGGCCCCATCTCCTAATTAGCTCACTGACTGTGATTGATGGCATCGGGAGCCAATAGCTCCCACCACTACAGAAAGCCAATCAGCAGTGCAAGTCCCTGGAGAGACAAGGCACTCGTGGTCATCGCTGGATCGAGAGGGGGCTCATGTAAGTATAGGGGGGCTGCTGCACACAGAAGTTTTTTTTTTTTACCTTAATGCATAAAATACATGAAGGTAAAAACCTTTGTACCTTTTCAACCACTTCAATAAAAAGTAACTTTCAAGGCGGTGCCTCCAAGCGGCTGACAGATGGAGAGAAGCGGGTACAGTTAGACCCTATGTAAACATCAGCTTTGACATGTAGACTGTAAGCCAATTTGACTTTTGTTTCAAAATAAGATATCTTGCTCAGTCTGGTAGTAGTCTGAACTAATAAGACAAGTTGTAGGCAAGATGTTGATTATTATACAGATTTTTGAAAAGTCTACAATATTTTGATGTTTTTATACATGCTTAATTTGGTTAGTTTTATTTACTCAGCTGCATCTGTTAGACCCCTTTCACACTGAGGCAGTTTTCAGGCGTTTTAGCACTAGAAATAGCCTCTAAAAAGCTCATGAAACTGCATCCCTTTCAGTGCAATGAGTACTTTCACACTGGGGCGATGCGCTTGCGGAACATTAGAAAGAGTCCTGCAAGCAGCATCTGGGACGGGTTGGGAGCGCTATAAATAGCGCTCCTAAAACACACCTGCCTATTGAAATTAATGGGCAGCGCTTCCAAAGCACTTTAAAAGTGCATTAAAACTGTACTTTTTCCCTTTAAAAAAAAACGCCTAAAAAGTGTTGCAAAAACCACCGGAGCTTTAGCAGCGCTACAGTGTGAAAAGGGTCTTATATGGCTTTTGATTCACAGGGAAAATCTAATAAGTCTAATATTTTCCATTTACTTTTTAAAGCTGCCACTTTGGCAAAGTTTCCTGGGACTTCAAATGGTGTGATCAGTGACGCTGTTACAAGAAAAATTGCGGTGTTGAAATATCACCTGAAGGGAAACATGGGGAACCATCAGAATACCACAAATAAACTTTTATGTCATTAATGTTATTTTCCACAGTTAACACCACTTTCTATTCTCTGTGTTGTAGTTTTTGTATATTTACATGCTAATAAAGTTGTGTGTATTAATTGTACTGTGTTATTGTTTTTATTTCCAAATATTTGCTGGTTTTATAGGCCTACAATATATAAAATACAATATATAAATGCACAGCCTTTCAAAATGTAATAGGAATGTATTTTTTTTTATTTTACATTCAGTACATTTATATTTAAAATATATTTTAAAAAACATTCTTAATATATTTTTTCCCAAATATATTGCCATATATTTGAAATGCTACAATTTTGGCCAGATTCAATATATTTCAAAAATATATTTCAATATATTTGTGAATATATTGGGTAATGCATTGTGAAATATGTTGCAAATATATTCATAAATATATGTTAAATGCACTTCTAAATGCATTTAGCAATATATTTTTGCAGCCATAAATATATTGCAAAGTGCATTTTGGAATGCATTGTGAATGTATTCAGAAATATATGTTAAATGTACTTCTGAATGCATTTAGCAATATATGTCTGAATATATTCACAATGCATTCCAAAATGCATGTTGCAATATATTTATGGCTGCATAAATATATTGCTAAATGCATTCAGAAGTACATTTAACATATATTTATGAGTATATTTGCAACATATTTCACAATGCATTTCCCAATATATTCAATAATATATTCACAAATATATTGAAATATATTTTTGAAATATATTGAATCTGGCCAAAATTGTAGCATTTCAAATATATTGCAATATATTTGGGAAAAATATATTAGGAATGTTTTTTTTAAATATATTTAAAATATATTTTTCTTCCACATGGGTATATTTATACACCCCCAAAGCCAGTAGGAGCGAGGCTATAATTTATTCAGCCTTTTTTTTTTGGTTTTAATAAAATACACTTTAAAGCTGTCCGGGCCCCCCCGATGAGCTGATGGGGCCCGGGCCCGGTACAACAGGGCTGGTTGTACTGCCCTATCAGCGGCCCTGATTGCAACAAGTCATAATGAAATTACTCCATTAAACTACTCACGTTTAAAAAGAATATAGTAATTAACAGTAACACTGCACAGAAAATTAGTCTTGTACCCCCTCCTTCCTAAAAGAAACAGTAGGAAAAGTGTCACAGTAGGTGCCTAATCACCATTTCTGACTATCTATCTCCCTTTCCCTAAAAACGTAATTTACAGATTTGATTGCTCTTGGGAAAAAGGTTTCCCTAAAGTGATTTGTCCTCACCTTGATATTTGTGAAACGTCTGCCAGATGGCAGCAGTTCAAAAAGATGATATTCAGGATGGGATAAACTGCTTACTAACCTTATGCCGCGTACACACCATCATTTTTCCTGACGTTCAAAAACCTGTGATTCCCCCCCAGCCTGACTTGCATACGCACGTTCATGCAAAAAAACCTCAGACTAAGCGCGTACGACGGGACTATAAAAAGGGAGTTCCATTAAATGGCGCCACCCTTTGGGCTGCTTTTGGGCTGCATACTTGATTCTGAGAATGCACTTTTTTCCCCCTTGGAAAAGCATACACACGACCGTTTTCGTGACGAGAAAAAGACTGGCGTGAAACACGACGAGAAAAAAGAGAGGTGGTTTCAATTTTCGAGAAAAAAGCTAGGTTGCACACACACAACCGGTTTTCTCGACCGATATAAAAAATGCCAGTTTTCTCGTTGTGAAAACCGGTTGTGTGTATGAGGCATTACAGCTCCCCTGGTACAGCGGGACTGATATATTTTATCTACAGGAACAAACTTAGGGCCCTTTCACACGGGGCAGATCAGTTTTGATCCGCCTCCGTGTGTCCGTTTGCTCAGCAGGGATCGCTCCGTAAATCCCTGCTGAGCTGTCGGCACTGTGCAGGGACTGCCCTGTTTTTTCTCTACTCTCCTCTATGGGGAATCAGATGAACACGGACCGTGTGTCCATGTTCATCCGATCCGATGCGCAGACGGAAGAAAAATAGGCTTTTCTTCCGTCCGCAAAAGCGGATGTTTGCGGAGGCGGACAATTACGGGTGTCAGTGGATGTTCATGCGCTGACACCCGCTATCCCATAGGGATACATGTATGTCTGTATTTCATCCAAAAACGGATGGATGAAATACGGACATACGGTCCGTACGTGTGAAAGGGCCCTTACAGCCCACTATTCTCTGCTCAATATTTACAATTCTCAAAGAGCAGCCTTTTCTGCTATGGTACAGTTTGAATACCAGGCCAGAATGCAGTAAGGTAACACACAATGGAGGACTGGTAAAAGGACTGTAGGCAGGCCTGGATTTACTCGCTTTGCCGCCGTCCTTCAATACTGCCAACCCCCCACACATCACATAGGGGGCCTTCAGCCAGACCGGCCCAGGGCACAACACATCAGGGTACAGTGCACATCAGGGCACATTACAGAGCTAAGCACATCAGGGCACCGCATATCAGGGTACAGGACACAGCACAGAATGGTACAGAGCCCAGCACATCAGGGTATGGGGCACATCAGGGCACAACACGTACAGGGTACATCACATCAGGGTATAGGGCATAGCGCATCAGGGCCCATCACAGCACACCACATTGAGGCACAGCACATCGGGCTATGAGGCACATCAGGGCACAGGGCACATCATGGCACGGGGCACATCAGGACACGAGGCACATAGCACATCAGGACACTGGCACAGGGCACATCAGGGCACATAGCACATCAGGGTACAGGACACATCAGGGTGCATAGCACATCAGGGTACAGGACACATCAGGGTGCATATCACATCAGGGTACAGGACACATCAGGGTGCATAGCACATCAGGGCATGGGGCACATCAGAACACGGGGCACATAGCACATCAGGGCACATAGCACATCAGGACACGGACACAGGGCACATCAGGACACATAGGGGCACAGAACACATAGCCCATCAGAGCACTTGGCACATCAGGGCACATTGCACATTATGGGGCACATCATTTTCCAGCCAGCATGCAGAGTAGCACAGGAAGCGTGTGTAATAAGTTCTCTCTCATGTCACTATGCTCCCCGGTGGCCTCTCCTCTCTTCTCGTCCATCCCAGATGATGTTACAAGCAAATGGGGATGGACAAGACATGAAATAGAACTTATTACACACGCTTCCTGCGCTACTCTGCATGCTGGCTAAATCTTGATCTATTCGTCAAGCGCCAGCTGTCGTCAATTGATGGGTAGATCGCCGCAGACCGATGTAGATTAGGCGCCATCAGCCCACCGGGAAACTCCCGGTAGTCCCAATGGCCAGTTCATCCCTGCCCCCTGTTGCTGCAGCGCCCCTGCACCCACTGCTGCCCCGAGGCCTGGCCTCGGTGGCTTTGTCTGGAATCTGGCCCTGACTGTAGGATGTTTTTACCTAGGCTGTTAAGAGTCACAAAAAATTCAAGCGTTGCTATAACTTTTTAGTAACAGCTTCTTTGTTTTCTGACGAATATAAGTTCTTGGTGATATGGACACCTGAGAATTTAAAAATAGGAACTCACTCTACCAATTCTTCCTTAACATAAAGTGGTGCCAAATCATGTTATCCCTTCCTAAAATCTAGTATCTATTCCTTGGTCTTTCCTGTATTGAAGGACAGGTTGTTATCCTCACACCACTCTGCCATTCTTCCAACCTCCTTCCTGTAATACTCCTCATCCCTGCCCTTAATCCAAAAAACAGGTAATGTCATCTCCAAATTTGATGACGCTATTTGTTAGAAAAAAGCCAGCACCATCATGCTTATATAACGAACAGAGAAGAGGACTCTATACACAACCTTGTGACTTGCCTATGCTAATAATACACTGGGAGGAGACATGTTTACCCAATCTGACCACTTGTGGACGATTCCCCAGGAAATCCCTTGTCCACGAACAAAGGGACTCTGCAAATTTAGCTTCAGCATTTTAGCAATATCAAATCTGGAATTACAGTATTATTACTAATATAGCTGCAATTTGAGCAGCGCTGTACAAATATATTGTATACTGACATAAGTCCCTACCCTCGAGGAGCTTACAACCTAATGCCCTGTACACACGATCGGTTCGTCTGATGAAAACGGACAGATGGATCGTTTTTTATCGGACGAACCGATCGTGTGTGGGCCCCATCAGTTTTTTTCACATTGGTGAAAAAAAATAGAACCTGTTTTAAAATTTTCGTATGGTTAACAAACCGATAGAAAAAAAACGATTGTCTGTGGGGAAATCTATCGGTCAAAAATACATGCATACTCAGAATCAAGTCGACGCATGCCCTGAAGCATTGGACTTAATTTTTCTCAGCAAGTCGTCATGTTTTACGTCACTGCGTTGGACACAATCAGATTTTTAACCAATGGTGTGTAGGCAAGACTGATGAAAGTCAGCTTCATCAGATATCTGATGAATAAAAAATCCATTAGTTCGTTTTCATCAGACAAACCAATCGTGTGTACAGGGCATAAGGTCCGTAACAAACATTTATACATACACATAGAAAGGAGACAATTGTCATATCAGAATGTCTTTTAAGTGTTGGAGAAAACTGAAGTACCCAGAGGAAACCCACGCAGGCACAGGGAGAACATGCAAACTCAAGGCCGGTAGTTCATTGGTTGGGACTCCAATGAGCAACCCTAGTGCCGCAGGGACATGCAGTGAGATCAGTGGCTGGTGAGGCACTGGCTAGAGTCAGATACACACAGGTTACATACGCTGCAAATGTTAGAGTAAGAGCAATAATTCTAGCACTAGACCTACTCTGTGATTCTAAACTTGTAATCCGTAAAAAATTTGAAGTGGAGAAAATGGAGATTTTAAAGTACTGAAGTTTAGCGCCATTACACGAGTGTGCACAATTTTAAAGTGTGACATGTTAAAGCGGATCTCCACCCTAAAGTGAAGATCCGCTGATCGGAACCCTCCCCCCTCCGGTGTCACATTTGACACCTTTCAGGGGGAGGGGGGTGCAGATACCTGTCTAAAGACAGGTATCTTCACCCACTTCCGGCCCGCAGTCTCGGGCAAAAGACGGGTTTTTCCCGTTGTGTGCTGGGAACTCTCGGCTCCCAGCACACAGCGGGAGCCAATCGGCGGGCGCAGCGCGACTCGCGCATGCGCCGTAGGGAACCGGGCAGTGAAGCCGCAGCGCTTCACTTCCTGGTTCCCTCACCGTGGATGGAGGGGGGAGCAGCAGGGTGACGAGCGATCGCTCGTCCTCTGCTGGTAAGTGTCCTATTTTTAAAAGTCAGCAGCTGCAGTATTTGTAGCTGCTGGCTTTTAAAAAAAAAATTTTATGGGCCATCCGCTTTAAGGTATCTATTTACTTGGCGTAACATCATCTTTCATATTACACAAAAAAAACTGGTTATCTTTAGTGGGTTTTTTTTATATACATGACACAGTTTTCCCCCCCAAAAATGTGAAAAATTACTGCGCAAATACTGTGTAACATAAAAAGACCATGCAATGATGACCACCATTTTATTCCCTAGGGTGTCTGCTAAAACAATATATATATATATAATGTTTGGGGTTCTCAAAAAACTGTTCCTCCACAGAGCACGCAAAGAAAAGAAAAAATAGAGGCTTCGATGGTGCAGGTCAGCAAAAAAAAAGGTTTTAATGGTAAAAACCAGCATACAATTAAAAAAAGTAATCACAGTTTAAAGATTCATAAAAGCAATATGGGAGTAGGTGTTGCTAGCCCGATGTGTTTCGTTTGTTTCATGCCCCAGTAGAAGTCCTTCTTGGAACAAAACGCGTCGGGTGGCAACTCCTATTCCCATATTACTTTTATGAATCTTTAAACTGTGATTACTTTTTTAACCTGTATGCTGATTTATACCATAAAACCTTTTTTTTCTGACCTGCACCATCGGAGCCCTATTTTTTATTTTCTTTGCATGCTCTGTGGAGGAAAAGTTTTTTGAGTGTCTCCAGCTGGTCCCTATTACCATATTAAGGGTTGCTCGTGTGTATGGGGCCTAATATGTAGCGATACACATTCACCCACATTGATTATAACAGTACCTTTTCAACAGCAGCAGATTCTCATTCTCCCTCTTAACTGTGTGAGAAAAACATGGGATTGTGGGTAAATCTTACACACATAAACACATGTTTTTTCATTGTAGTTAGGAAGGCTGGGCTGGAAGGGAGCATTTGTCTTTTAGATAAATGCCCTTTCTATGACACTGCAGTGAGAGGCATTTTTATTGTAATTTTTATTGGGCAGCTGGGCTAACGGTCATTTACTATTGGTCCAAGACTCCAAGATGTCCATTGGGCTCAGTGCCTCTGACAAGGAGTGAGGAGAGGCACTGTGAGCTCATCCTCTTAGTCTGCTTAAAACAGCGTGCCATATTCTATTTAAACTGGAAGTTCTGTATGTAGTGTAGGATTGGGGGGGATCAGACTCCAATGGTAGGTGAGTTTTTTAGTGAGTACGCCAGTCCGGAACTGAGTTTTTAAGGGCCTGGTAACCCACTTTTATTTAAAAGCACAAAAGTTCACAAATACATTAGCAGCCCTCGCAGGGTTTTCCACCATTCCTGCATCTTGCAAAGTCAACAGATTAGCTTCCTAGCTTTCATTCTTGCCATCCGGCTGTTTTCTAGAGATAAGCTCAAAGCTCGCTTTCTCCTGATTAGCATCTCTGACTCCTCTTAGAGATTAGGAGTCCACCTGACTCCTAGCACAGACCTCCTGTCTGTTGCATGGGGCTCTGAGCCATAGTCAGGTCAGAACTAAATAGCTGAACACACAGCTGTGCAATTAGTGTGTCTTTATCCACAAACAGCGACCTATCCGCACACAGCTACTTATCCGCACACAGTGATTGAGCTACTTGGACGCACCCAGCATCTTTTCTCACACAGAGAGAGCTTCATGGACGCACACAGCATCAATTTTCTTGAAGCACACAGCTTCATTTGCGCACACATCGTTTGAGCTTCTTGGACGCACACAGCATCAATTTTCTTGAAGCACACAGCTTCTTTTCCACACCCAGGGTTTGCGCTTCTTGGACGCACACAGCATACATTTTCTTGAAGCACACAGCTTCTTTTCCGCACACAGCGTTTGAGCTTCTTGGACGCACACAGCATCAATTTTCTTGAAGCACACAGCTTCTTTTCCGCACACAGGGTTTGCGCTTCTTGGACGCACACAGCATACATTTTCTTGAAGCACACAGCTTCTTTTCCGCACACAGCGTTTGAGCTTCTTGGACGCACACAGCATCAATTTTCTTGAAGCACACAGCTTCTTTTCCGCACACAGTGTTTGAGCTTCTTGGATGCACACAGCATCAATTTTCTTGAAGCACACAGCTTCTTTTCCGCACACAGCGTTTGAGCTTCTTGGACGCACACAGCATCAATTTTCTTGAAGCACACAGCTTCATTTGCTCACACAGCGTTTAAGCTACTTGGATGCACACATCATCAATCTTCTTGAAGCACACAGCTTCTTTTCTCACACAGAGACACCATCTGTATGCAACACAGTCCCTCAATTGAACTCCTGTGCAATGCAGTTCGCCTGGCTGCCACACTGCTAACAGCAGTTCCCCGCCGAAAACTTTGACTTTCAGTTCACATTGGCTGCTCATCACAGCATTGCTGCAAAACACACAGTTTTTCTACTCATGGTTTTTGGTATGCAAGGATCTGGAGCTCTTCCAAACTGCCCGACACAATACCTCCACCATATGTAGGATTGGGGGATCAGACTCCAATGGTAGGTGAGTTTTTCAGTGAGTACGCCAGTCCTGAACTGATTTTTTAAGGGCCTGGTAGCCCACTTTTATTTAAACGCACAAAAGTTCACAAATACATTAGCAGCCTTCGCAGGGGGTTCCACCATTACTGCATCTTGCAAAGTCAACAGATTAGCTTCCTAGCTTTCATTCTTACCATCCGGCTGTTTCCTAGAGATAAGGTACTTGCCGTTGCTTCAGTTGTACTTTGTTGTTCCTGCGTGCATGCGCAGGTGTGGCGTCATCACGGCTCGGGACAATCACAGCGCTTGAGCTGCTATACCCAGAAGTCACTCCGGGACAACATATCGGCGGCCGGCACGGGAGATGTGGAACAATGTGGGGGGCTTCAATCTGAGGTAAGTAATACATAATCATCTAGTATGCTATGCCTACTAGCTGAGTGATTATGCCTTTGTCTTGCAGGGTATATTTTTTATTTTTTGTTTGCTTTCTGAGGGTTTACTTCCTCTTTAACATGTTAATTACATTACCTGGTGACCCTGTCATGAAGGTCTATGTTCAGTGGCTTTCTGTTATGAAATTACATTTATCTTCCAAATGTGTTTTTGCCCCCATTAACCTTCACACATGCCGTGGTTGGGACCATGGGTATGTGTAACAGGGTTACATATATTCAGCTTAAGATTTCTGATTCTTGTGACATCATTGGTGTGCAGCTCATTGTTTGAAGTTGAGTGTACACAGGGGTGGGTTGCTGGTCTTGCACCCAGCCAACCACAGAGTGAAGGAACAAGAGGGCAGCTTAGATGCAGTCAGATATTGAGAGATCATCCAACTGTAATTGTGCCATATATAATGCAGATATGGTGCACTATTGTTACTATCAGGAAGCAACATTATGTAGACAATGTTGGAGTGAATGCATATAGACAGGAAGAGTCTGAAATCGGCTGGAGGAGGTCAATAGCACTAAGATGAAAGAAAAAAAAAGATGAAGAACAAAGTAAAAACAGATATTTAAAAAACAAACAAAAACAATGGTATCAATGGTATATTATATACAGTATTTGATAAATCAAATAAATCTCCACTTCAGCTCATGAAGGTTTACCCCCCTTTCTGACCAGGCCATTTTTTTGTGATATGACACTGCAATGCTTTAACTGACAATTGCGCAGTCGTGCGACACTGTACCCAAATAAAATGTATGTCATTTTTTCCCACAAATAGAGATTTCTTTTGGTGGTCTTTGATCACATCTGTGGTTTTTATTTTTTACACTAGAAACAAAGAACGACTAATTTTGAATAAAATTAAAAATATATATGTATATATATTTCTTACCTTCTGCTCTAAAACCCATCCAATAAAAAAAATGTAAAAAATCGAATTTCTTCATTAATTTAGGTCAAGATGCTACATATTTTTAGAAGAAACAAATCCCAATAAGCGTATATTGATTTTTGCGCAAAAGTTAGAGGGCCAGATTCTCTAAGAAACTCGCCGGCGTAGCGTAAGCCATTTACACTACACCGCCGCATCGTACTAGAGCAAGTGCCGTATTCTCCAAGCATTTGCTCCGTAGTTTGCGTTGGCGTAGCGAAAATGACCCAGCGTAAGCCCACGTAATTCAAATGGGGCGGCTTGTATTTAAATTAATTGCCCCCCGCGTCGATCGAACTGCGCATGCGCCGGCCGGGGGAAAAAGCCCAGTGCGCATGCTCCAGCTCACGTCGGAAAGAGTTGTTGAAACCGACGTCAAAACAACGTGATCGTCACTACGCAATGCCCTATTCGCGAACAAGTTAGTAAAACAACGTAACCGACGGAAAAAGCCGACGCTGACCCGACGCCATACTTAACATGGCATCCGACGGCACCCGACAGCATCCGACGGGACTTCGTAAGGTTACTCCTCATAGAAGCAGGGGTAACCTTACGAGTTCGTAAACGACGTACGCGACGACGGGGCGGCGTAAAATCGATCGGGAATCGGCGTAGTAGCCTCATTTGCATAGGCAAATGAGAAAACAACGTAAAGGCCACCTAGTGGCCGGAGTTGTCATTACAACTACGATCCGCAAGTGTAATGGTATTACACTTGTCGGATGTTGAAGCGTATCTATGCCAAAGTGATGCTAAGCATCACTCGCATAGATACGAGCCAAAAAAAACGGCGATACGACGGGGTATCTGAGATACTCCGTCGTAGCGCCGCTGAGAATCTGGCCCACAGTGTTTACAAATTATAGGATCATTTTATTTATTTATTTTTACTAGTAATGGCAAAAAGCAACTTATAGCGGGACTGGGATATTGTGGCAGAAAAATCGGACACCTAATTTACAGCTTTTTTTTGGGGGGGGGGACCAGTTACACTAAGACAGTAATAAGTGCTAAAAATATTCACTGTACTGATGACACTGACAGGGAAAGGGTAAACTTAAGGGGCGATCAAAGGGTTAAATGTGTGCCTAGGGGGTGCTTTCTAACCCTGGGGGAGGTGCTTTTACTACTGGAAGACATGGATCTGTGTTTTTTGAAACTCAGGTTCCAAGTCTTCTGTACTCACAGAATGACAGTCTGCCTATGTAAACAACAATTGGCGAGTACCGCAGGACCTCGGGTTTACGGGACCCGTTGACCAGTTCTTGCTGTGTAAAATCACAGTGGAAGCGACCCGCCGACGTGCACAAAACCCAGAATTGCAGAACCATGTATACATGATTTTGCACTGGAGTGGCTGCTCTGTAGCAGTAATTTTGCTTTGGGGCGGCGGTGAAGCAGTTAGTTAAAAAATGCGGGCTGTTTATTAAATCGGAAGTTTCGCTTTAAGCATTCCTCGCCCCCATTTGTCATGTCATTTTTTTTTGGGGGGGGGGGGGTTGGATACCTAGTTTTGACAGGTACCCACATCCCACTTCCGCTCGGACCACCTAGGTGATTCCAGCAGAAGTTCTCCTCTCCTTCTTACAATTCTGAGACACGTCACACGTCCCAGAAGATTGCTCAGCCATTGAGGAATGCGCACCCGCAAGGTGTCGCAACGTGGAGCCCACACTTGTGATGCCCGGCGCTGAGGAGAGAACCAAGGGTTCGGGCGGCCGCATCGCTGGATCGTAGGACAGGTAAGTGCGTGTTTATCAGAAGTCAGCAGCTACTTTTTTTTAGTTGCTGACGTTGAATAAAAAAAAAAAAAAAAAATGAAACTCCAGTTTTAAGAAGTTTGCTATGCGTGCCAGTTTAATTACATTTGTTAGAATTTATATTATCAGAAGAAAAGCTTTAATGTTGACAGAACAAGGTCTATAAATGATTCATTATGAATTGCAGACTAATGAAGGTATCATGCCAATGTGATAATGAATTCAAGTCAAGAAGAGGTAACATATCATGCATGAATGACTCATATGCCATTGTTCTTCATGAAAGCTGACATGGCATGAGGAAGAAAAAGGCTGTGGTGACAGTTAGTGGAAATATATTCATATGAAATGAGTCATGTTTTATCATTTAAGCATCAAAGTTATTAATAACAGGAAAGTGACATTGGTAACTCCTATCCATCAGAGTGACTAGGCAGGGCATAAAACCACATAGCTCATCTTTATTGCCGCGTACACACGATTGGAAATTCCGACAAGAAAACCATGGATTTTTTCTTGTGTTGCATACACACAGTCACACAAAATTCTGTCGGTCAAGAAGACAGTGACGTACAAAAATACAACGACTCGAGAAAAATTAAGTTCAATGATTCCGAGCATGCATGTTTTTTTGCGCGTCGGAAATGCATACAGGTGATTTCCGAAGCGGAAAACTAGTTGAGAACCATCGCTCACATTTTTGCTGTCAGAAATTCTGACAGAAAAAGTCGGATGGGGCCTACACATGGTCGGAATTTGTGAAAAAAAGCTCACATCAATCTTTTCTTGTTGGAAAATCCGACCGTGTGTACGTGGCATAAAAATAATCAATATTTGTCCATAGACATTGCCTGGAAGTCAGTTATGGCCACTTTAGCTAGTATACTTGTTTGACAGGACCACCCCCCCCCCGAATCCCTGTTTTACTTACCTTACCGATCGAAACTCCCGGGCGCGTCCACATCATCCTCTTCGGTTCCCAGCCTGGCCGTTGATTGGCTAGGCTGGGCGGATTGATAGCAGCGCAGCCATTGGCTGGCGCTGCTGTCAATCACAGCGGATGACGCGGCGCGCCAGGGGGCGGGGCCGAGTGATACAGTCGGCGGCTATGGCCGCCGCTGTATCACGGGAGCACGCTCGCAAAAGCTTTCCACCGTGCGAGCGCCCTCGCATGAAGATGGAAAGCTTTTGCGAGGAGGAGCCAAGACAGCCGCCGAGGGACCCCAGAAGACAGCTTTCCGGGCCACTCTGTGCAAAACGAACTGCACAGTGGAGGTAAGTATAACATGTTTGTTATTAAAAAAAAAACTGACTTTAGTGTCCCTTTAAGCATCACCAGTAGTGTATTTAGGTTTTGTGCTGCCCTAGGTCTGACTAAACTCGTGCACCCCCTAACACTTTCTGTTTAAGACCCGCCCTGAAATTTTCTAGTCAGGACACTAGTTCTGAGGCCCTGGGGGGGAGGGCAATGGATTTGCTTAATTTGCATAGATTTTCTCTCACTTCCTGTTTTGCTATGGGGCAAGAAGTGAAGGGAAATCTCTGAAACGGGACAGGGATAGAAAAAATAAACTGACAGGGGCTATATCCCTCCCTTACTCTATCCAAAACGAAAAAAAAGTGTTGTTAATAGTTCTACTTAAACGTTAAACTTTAGCCCCAGAAGAATTTACCCCCTTCCTGATCAGAGCACTTTTTGCGATACGGCACTGCGTCACTTTAACTGATAATTGCACGGTCATGCAACAGTGCACCCAAACAAAATGTAAGTCCTTTTTTTCCCACAAATATAGCTTTCTTTTGGTGGTATTTGATCACCTCTGCATTTTTTATTTTTTTGCGCTATCAACAAAAGAAGAGCGACAATTTTGAAATATTTTTTACTTTTTGATTTAATGAATATCACAATTTTCTTAAAAAAACATTCCCTTCAGTTTAGGCCGATACGTATTCTTCTACATATTTTTGGTAAAAAAAAAACACAATAAGCGTTTATTGATTGGTTTGTGCAAAAGTTATAGCGTCTACAAAATAGGGGATAGATTTCTTTCATTTTTTTTACTAGTAATGGCGGCGATCAGCGATTTTTATTGTGACTGTGACATTGCAATGGACAGATCGGACACTTTTGACACATTTTTGGGATCATTCACATTTATACAGCGATTTGTGCTATAAAACTGCACTGATTTCTGTGTAAATGTGACTGGCAGGGAAGGCAAGGGGTTAACACTAGGGGGCGCTGAAGGGGTTAAATATGTTCCCTGGGAGTGATTCTAACTGTAGGGGGAGGGGACTTACAAGGGGAGGGGACCGATCTGTGTTCCTCTGTATTGGGAACACACATTGGTCTCCTAACCTCTGACAGGACATGGATCTGTGGGCAATCGTGGATGCCAGGTGGACATCGCGGCCGCAGGGCACATGCATCGGGTCTCCATCGCGGCCGCAGGTGCACGTGCGCCTCCTAGAGGGCCAGGAAGCCAGGACGTTATATGACGTCCACCCAGGATGGGAGATCCCATCTGTGGACATCATATTACTATGGACTAGATGTGAGGTGGTTAAACACAAATTTCTGTTATGGAGAGGACTAAGAAGATATAATCACAACAATTGTGCAGCAGAAACATATATCACAGTGAGGAAGGTTTGTGGTCCAGGATGATAGGACAGTCAAAATTAGAAGCATTGGCCCGGATCCACAAAGCCTTTTTGGCCGGCGTATCTCCAGATACTCTGCCGTAATTTCAAATGAGTGCCGTCGCATCTTTACGCCGACCCACAAAGCAAGATACGCTGAAAAACATGGCTTCAGTTGTCCAACGTAACTTGCCTACGCTGGTGTATCGTTCCCAATATAAATATGCAAATGAGCAAGATACGCCGATTTACGAATGTAGATGCGTCCGTCGCTGTAAGCTACGCCGTTTACGGTAAGTTACGCTCACGTCGTATGCAGTGTTCGACGTATCTTAGGTATTCTAGCCAGCGTAATTCTGAGCATGCGCACAGGGATACGTTCACGGACGGCACATGCGCTGTTCGTTTGGCCCCTCATTTGCATGGGGTCACGGTTCATTATATTACAACACGCCCACTACCTGCCTACTTTGAATTACGCGGGCTTATGCCAGCCCATTTACGCTACGCCGCCGTAACTTAGGACGCAAGTGCTTGTGAATACCGCAATTGCCTCCCAAAGTTGCGGCGGCGTAGCGTAAAGAAGATACACTACGCCCGCACAAAGATGCGCCCAGGTACGTGAATCTGGGACATAGTGTGTAAAAATAAAAAAATGTAATCTGATCACTACCACTGAGTAGTACAATGTTACAATCATAAAAATAAAAAAAATAATAAAAAAAAGTGAAAAATAAAAATTACCAGTATATGATGCACTGCACTGCTGACAGTATGTAAAAAAACAAATTGTGAAAAAACTTTTTTTTTAAATGTCTTAATTTTTTACAAAATTGTGACAAAAAATGACAACTTCAAAATACTTGCCATGCTTCTTACTAAATACCTTGGACTGTCTACTTCCTAAAAAAAAAGATAATTTGAGGGTATTTGTACTGTCCTGTCATTTTTGTGCCTCAAAAAATTATATAGCCGTCAGCACATCAGGATTCATCGATTTTCAGGTATACTGTATACATATACCATGATTAGTAACTTTCCTACAGAATAAATAATTAACACAGTTTTGGGTTATTTTCACCAAAGAAATGTAGCAGAATACAGTTTGGCCTAAATATATGTAGAAAGATTTTTTATTTGCAAAATTGTATAACAGAAACAAAGAAAAGTTATTTTTTTCATTTTTTTGTTTATTTAGCAAAAAAAATGAAAAACCCAGCAGTGATTAAATACCACCAAAAGAGCACTACGTTTAGATAAAAAAGATAAAAATGTAATATGGGTACAGTGATGCATGACCGCGCAATTGTCAGTCAAACTGCGACAGCACTGAAAGATGAAAATAGGCATGGGCAGGAAGGGAATGAAAGTGGATTGTATTGAAGTGGTTAACCAGACCAGTTCCTCTGCCTCCTCTGTCTCCAGAGATCCTGAAAATGAACCATCATTACTAAAACCAATACGATCCCAATTTGTTATTGTTAGTGCAATTTCTGAAAAGACTGAACAGAAGTATTTGTTTAAATAGTTTGTAACACTCAGGTTACCCTCAGCATACAGTAAGTTCACACTACTGTGACTTGGGATACGACCTGTGTCGTCCCAAGTCTCGCGAAATGAGCACTACTGAAGTCGCTCCGACTTCAGAAAAGATTCCTGTACTACTTCAAGGCGACTTCTAGGCAACTTGTACCCATAGATTTCAATGGAAGTTGCCTCCAAAGTCGATCTCCATCTTAACTATAGCAATTTTACAGGAAGAGAAAATCATTTTCTCAGGCAAACCCCTCCCTCCCACAGAGCCGATTATTGTTTGATTGGTCACTGGCAAAGTTGCCTGCCCCGGAGGCGACTTGAAGTTGCCTCGAAGTTGCCTCAAAGTTGCCTCAAAGTTGCCTGGCAAAGTCATGCCGACTTTCATGTCGCTGTAGTTTGAATTGGCACTTAGTGTTGTGTATAGTTTTTATTTTAGTGATCCCACTGTATATTTTCCTTCCATTACTGATGTATCTGCCAGACCCACAAACAGAGATACGCCTAAAACCAGGCTACACCCCACCGACGTAACTTGCTTACACCGGCATAGGGGGCGTACATTTAGGCTGGGTGCATGGTGCCGCTCCCATTGATTAGCCATTCAAACATGCAAATGAGGTAAATACGGTGATTCACGAACGTACATGCGCCCGACGTTAACGGCATACACAGTGATCCGGCGTATATTAGGCAGTTGTTTCGACGTGGTTGTAAGCATGCACGGCGCATGCACAGTTCGTTATACGTACTTGTCTGGCGCTCGGCCCATCATTTTCATGGGGTCATGCCTTATTTGCATGGATCACTTCCACTTACACTGGCCTACGCCTTCGAAAATATGCTACATTGGCGCATCTTGGTGAGCAATGGCTTGCTGAATGCAGTGCTTTCCTCTCCGCCCTGCGCCGGCGTAGTGTACTGTGTGGCTACACCGGCGTAAATGTGCGCCCACTCTTTGTGAATCTGGGCCAATATCTTTCAGCTACACTTCCTGTTTCCTTAAATTCCTTTATGCTGTTTTTTTTTTCTTCTTTACTATTCTACTTACCTCTTTAATGAACCATGTTGTTTTTTTCTTCTGTTTACTCTTACGAATTTTCCTGACCTATAATATACCGTAGTTGCTTCCAGGATGGTATACAACTGCCAACCCAGCAAAATCCTGTCATTGCGAAACACACAAATATTTGTTAGAAAAGATACCAATAGAAAATATAATGAAGATGGGAATTTCCAGGCATTGTATACCATTGGAGCAAATATGCCTATTTGGTTTTGCTAGGAGTGCTGTTGGAAGAAAGAAAATGTATAGATTATACAACTATACTAATTGGGGCAGTAATTTTTTTTTTTTTTTTTTTTTTTTTAACAAATTATATCAATTTTTCCTTACCAAGACAGAGTAAATCATTTTAGGGCCCAAAGTTAGATGACTTTTTTTACAATATTTGGTCATATACAGCATGTCCTTCTATACTTAATCTGGCCATACACTAGCAGATATTTACTGTAAATGAATGTTCTTACGAATATTCATACAAACATACATTTATGAAAATGTTCAGTACATTAGATGACTTGAATGTCATAAAAGAATACTTCAGATTAGTATTATTTTTTTTGCTTGCAACATTTAATTTAGAAAGAACAAACAAACACATTTACTGTTATGCCTCGTACACACGCCATGAGTCCGTCGGAAGTCCAACGGAAAGAAAGAGAACAGGTTCTCTATCTTAGGTCTGTCGGACTTCTGAGAAAAAAAGTCAGATGGAGGCTACACACAGCCGGACTTTCCAAAAAAAATAAAAAATATTTGACTTTTTTCTCAGAAAGTCCGACCATGTGTACGAGGCATTAGAAACATTTTTCTAATTTTCCATCCCACTCCTTAAAATCGTCTCATCGCTATATTCAAAAACAAACACTGATTTGGGGTAACTACTGACTTAACTCTACAAAACTACTTTTGGCAGATGCATGGAAACCAATAGTGTTGGATACCTTTCCTCTCACCATTTGAGCCACAGTCTCCTCAAGACATGCAAAGACACCAGATACGCATCCCTATCAAAACCCTGGGACATCTTATACCTTGATAGAAGCTTGCTGTAGGTAAATTTACTTTTTAATGTCAAATATAGTCAAATACTGCAGCTGCTAACTTTTAACATAAGGACACTTACCTGTCCAGAGCCCCAGCGATGTCCTCACCCAAAGATGGCCTGCCCGTTGGCTCCGGGTGGAGGCGCTGGCATCTCAAGTAAGGGAATTAGGAAGTGAAGCCTGCTTTCCTACTATGCAAGTGCAAGTGGCGCTGAACTTTCTGGCTGGTCCCTGCTGTCTTCTGAGACCTGTGTGTCTCCCAGAAGACAGCAGGGGGGGCGGAGGAGGTGCCGGACATGGCGTAGATCGCCACAAATTCTGCAGCGATCTTTTGTCGGAAGTGGTAGCAAATACCTGTATTAGACAGGTGTCTGCTCCCCCTCCCCCTGAAAGGTGCCAAATATGACACTGAAAGGGGGGGGGGGGGGACCGGATAAGCGGAAGTTCCATTTTTTGGGTAGAACTCCGCTTTAAGACAAAATTATGGATTTACTACTCCTGACAAATTCACGTTTATTCTTATAGGGAAATTAATGTCTGAACACCCTCTTACACAGTTTCAGTCGATTCATCAATTTGGTCCTTTCTTACCTCGCTCCATAGTAATACCATAAGAATTTTGCTGTTCTATAACTTTCTCAAACAAAAGTACATTTCTATCATACTGTGACCACTCACATCGTTGTAGCCATGAGAATAGTAATAGCTAGACACTAGACACTGGAAGGCTTTTCAGGCACCCAACAAAACGAAAGTCTTATTTTTAATCCAGCTGAACCATGAAAAATCCCTATCTATCAGAACAGCTAAAATACAACTTTTTGATGGACTATGGAAACCGTGTGAAGACTGATGTAAACATCAACATCAGTACCACTCCTACGTATTACTGTTTCGCTATCTACAGTATGACTATTTGAAAACACAAGATTTTTTTGTATGGATCTTCCCGACATGATATGTTATGTTTTAAAAAGATTTTTTATCTCTACATTCTCTGTAACTCTGTACACATGCTAGATACTCAATAAAAATGTATTGTTATAAAACAAAACAAAAACAAACAAAAAAAAAAAGTTGATTTGACTATGCTAAAAATTAAGAGGTTAAACAAACCCCACAATTGCTTTAAAAGAGAAATATGGCCAAAACCAAAGCCCACTGTCAGCTGATGTCAATCAGCCACTCTAGACTCTGGAGAGATGCCAACAATATTGTTGAGATCCACCCAGATTCTTGATCAGCAGCTGGCTCAGCCTTGCTGTGAGCCACTAAGAGCCTGAGCCAGCTGCTCCTGCCCCCTTCACAGCCCAGTGCTTCAGCCAGTACTGGATGGGCAGAGCAGAGAGCGGTGACTGTCAATAAAAAACAGGGAAATTAATGATCAGTGGTTATGCAATCGCTCAGTTCTTGGGCTTAAGGGCAGTGGGAGACAGCTGCAGCATCAGATGAACGAGTTTACATCCCGCACTTCTCCTTTAACTATGAGACCACTATTCTATAAGGCCATACTGTAAATAAAGCATTTGCTGAAAGTACTTCCTATGGAAGATCAAAATTGAATAAAAACGTTATTGTCAAAAAAGCAAACAATAAAAAAATAAAGGGGCAGATGCTATGTTCATCAATAAACTTAGAGGAAAAAAAAAACTTTCTTAGAAATTTTTTAAATAAATTCTACTAGTCTATTGCCAGCTTTTTTTCTTGCTAGTTGACTGTCTATTTCTGGATTCATTCTATAGGAGTACAGAAATAAAACAATTGAACACAAACACATAAGTAATGATGAATAAACTAGATGTAAATGATTGTCTTATATTCAAAATTAGAAGCCATCACATATCAGGAGTTACAAATCTCTACTTCACGGCCTAGATATTGCAGAGAACAGCTGCTGCAGTCTTGACTTCTGCATGTCTGCATTTCTTTAATTAAAATAAGATAAACATGAATATCAGCAAACCAGTGTGTGATGTCTATTATGATATGTAGTGGTGCTTAACCACTTCCCTACGGCAGTACGAGTATATACGGCCGCAGGATGGTTCTAAATCTCTGGGCTGCCGTGTTATCACGGCAGCCCCTTTCCTCGTTCCCAGCGCGCGCTCCAGAGCGCGCAGCGGGGAACTTGTGTACTGGCCGTGTCCCTTGGACACAGCCAATCACAGATCACCGCGAACGGCCAATCAGAGTGGCCGTTTGCGATGCGATCTGATGGGCCAATGAGAGATGATCTCATATGTAAACATATGAGATCATCTCTCATTGCCGGCTCTCACAATGACAGCGTCCTGTCATAGAGAGAGCATACCGATCTGTGTTCCTAGTACATAGGGACACAGATCGGTCACCCCCCCTCCCCCCACAGTTAGAACACAATGCAGGAAACACATTAACCCCTTCCTCACCCCCTAGTGTTAACCCCTTCCCTGCCAGTCACATTTATACAGTAATTAGTGCATTTGTATAGCACTGATTGCAGTATAAATGTGAATGGTGCCAAAAATGTGTCAAATGTGTCCGCCATAACGTCGCTGTCACAATAAAAATCGCAGATCGCCGCCATTACTAGTAAAAAAATAAAAATAATAAAAAATAACAATTCTGTCCCTTATTTTGTAGGCGCTATAACTTTTGCGCAAACCAGTCGATTATTGCGATTTTTTTATTTTATTTTTTTATTTTATTTTTTTAACCAAAAATATGTAAAAGAATACGTATCGCCCTAAACTGAATTTTTTTTTAAAATTGGGCTATTTTTTATAGCAACAAGTAAAAAATATTGTATTTTTTTTCAAAATTGTCATCCTTTTTTGTTTATAGCGCAAAAAATAAAAATCGCAGAGGTGACCAAATACCACCAAAAGAAAGCTCTACTTGTGGGGAAAAAAGGACGCCAATTTTGTTTGGGAGCCACGTCGCACGACCGCGCAATTGTCAGTTAAAGCGACGCAGTGCCGCAAGCTGAAATTTCACCTGGTCAGGAAGGGGGTTTACAGTAAGGAAGTGGTTAAAGTGTCCCTAAACCCACATCATTAAAACTATCAATAAATGGTGTATTACATGCTGTTTATACTCACTATAAGAATTGTTTTCTGTAATATCTAGAGCCTCCATAGTAGGAGCACATATAAGAATAAACAGATTAAGGGCACGTATGCCTGGAGGGAGCCCACCTCTCCTAACCCTAAGCTTAACACAATGGAGGGTGGGATATTACACCATGATTGATAGAGGCTTCACCTCCCTCTTTTTCTAAGACACAGGCTGGAGGGGTGTGACAGAAATCTGCCTACACCATGTTATTGCCAAAAAATAATAAAGATTTAATATCATTTTTATTTTTATTTTTTAACATATGACAAGCAGAAGAGAGTTAGAAGCTCCTCCTGCCATTGTTTCCCTGCAGACTGGGAAAGAACTGAGCCATGTGACAGCTGTATAGAAAAGAAGGTACTTCAATTTTTTTACAGTGTCATCATCCTTATATAGAAAGAGAAGGAATGATGTAAATAAAACCGTGTGTGTTTAGTATCACTTTAAAATGTGGGAATTTGTAATCACCAGTAAGTCTGCTAGTTTTTATTAACCACTTATGGATAGAGATGTAGAGAACAGTTCGCCCGCGAACTATTTGCGGCGATTTCGGCATGTTCGCGTTCGCCGCCGCGGGCGAACATATGCGATGTTCGATCCGCCCCCTATTAATTAACATTGAGCAAACTTTGACCCTCTACCTCACAGTCAGCAGACACATTTCAGCCAATCAGCAGCATACCCTCCCTAGTAGACCCTCCCACCTGTAGGGCAGCATCCATTTTACGTCCATTCTGCTGCTGGATTCTTAGTGAGAGGAGGGATAGTTTCTCTGCTGCCGATTGCATAGGGACAGTGTTAGCTAGGGCTCCTGAAATCCATTCCTGGAAGATTTATCTGATCTCTGCTGTTATAACAGCACTCCCAAGTCTCAAACAGCCCTTATTAGGGCTAATGAATCAGCAATCATTTTTTTTTTTAAATCAGTGCTGCGAGACTGTAATATCTTTTAGTCAGATAGATAGAGCAGCCAGCTTAGTTAGTTAATCTTACAGTGTGTAGAGAATATATATACATCTTAGCAGTTGTACATATATTTATACACTGTATAGTTTAGTTAGATTAGAGGTGTGGGTTGCTGTGCTATGTAAAGGGGTACAGTGTTGCAAGCTGCTGTGTAATATACAGGGATCCAGTGGTGCAGGGTGCTGTGTAATATAAAGGGATCCAGTGGTGCAAGGTGCTGTGTAATATAAAGGGATCCAGTGGTGCAGGGTGCTGTGTAATATACAGGGATCCAGTGGTGCAGGGTGCTATTTAAAGGGACCCAGAGCTGTGATGTGCTGTGCTAGTTAAAGGGGTACAGTGTTGCAAGCTGCTCTGTCTTCCAGTACTCCAGTTCTGAAAGAATCATCTGATCTCTGCTCCTTGTTAGGGCTAATGAATCAGCAATCATTTTTTTTTTTAAATCAGTGCTGCGAGACTGTAATATCTTTTAGTCAGATAGATAGAGCAGCCAGCTTAGGTAGTTAATCTTACAGTGTGTAGAGAATATATATACATCTTAACAGTTGTACATATATTTATACACTGTATAGTTTAGTTAGATTAGAGGTGTGGGTTGCTGTGCTATGTAAAGGGGTACAGTGTTGCAAGCTGCTGTGTAATATACAGGGATCCAGTGGTGCAGGGTGCTGTGTAATATAAAGGGATCCAGTGGTGCAGGGTGCTATTAAAAGGGGCCCAGAGCTGTGGGGTGCTGTGCTAGTTAAAGGGGTACAGTGTTGCAAGCTGCTCTGTCTTCAGGTACTCCAGTTCTGAAAGAATCATCTGATCTCTGCTCCTTGTTAGGGCTAATGAATCAGCAATCATTTTTTTTTAACTGCAATAGAGAATAGCAGTTAGTTTTCTGCAGGTATTTTTTTGTCAGGCCTATAGCTTCTTCTCTGCCAGCCTCTGCCAGTGTCACCAGTGCCACTCAGATCTGGTGGCACAGTACATTACATTTAAATAAAAAACACAATTTTAACTGCAATATAGAATAGCAGTTCGTTTTCTGCAAGTATTTTTTTGTCAGGCCTATAGCTTCTACTCTGCCAGCCTCTGCCAGTGTCACCAGTGCCACTCAGATCTGGTGGCACAGTACATTACATTTAAATGAAAACACACAATTTTGAATGCAATAGAGAATAACAGTTAGTTGTCTGTGAGTGTTTTTTTTGTCAGACCTATAGCGTCTACTCTGCCAGCCTCTGCCAGTGTCACCAGTGCCACTCAGATCTGGTGTCAATTGTCATAGTACAACTAAACTAATATAAAAAAAATGACAGGCAGAGGCAGGCCACCCCGCAGGGGCCGTCGTGGTCGTGGTGCGGGGATTCCCTTTGGCCCTAGAATATTACCTAGTGTTCAGAGGCCACGTACCCTGAACTCGAAAAGTTCTGAGGACATAGTTGACTGGCTAACACAGGACACCCAATCTACTACAGCTTACGCTGGGAACCTTGACACACCATCCTCCTCCAGCTCAGCTTCGGGCACCTCTCAAGTTACCACTCGCCCGCCTGCCGCCACCATCCACACTAGCATCTCAGCTGCTTTACTTGATCTGTCAGAGGAGTTATTTACACATGATTTGGAAGAAATGAGTGATGCGCAACAATTATTGCCAAGGGATGTAGATAAATGGGATATGTCTCAGTCAGGCAGCATTACAAACATGGACGTATGGTGTGATGATGATGATGTTGTACCCGCTGCTGCTTCCTTTGCTGAGTTGTCAGATACAAGTGAATCAGTTGATGATGATGGACTGTTTGCGGTTGTTGGCGCTGCGTTAAACGGGGAGTTTGGTCTGTCAAAGTTTGGTCTGTCACTGTGAACCCTAACCTTGTCTGTAACCCTAACCCTAACCCTATCTGTAACCCTAACCCTAACCCTAACCCTATCTGTAACCCTAACTCTAACCCTAACCCTATCTGTAACCCTAACCCTAACTCTAACCCTAACCCTAACTCTAACCCTAACCCTAACCCTTACAGTGCCTGATAGATACAACATCAAACGTGATGTTTTAAAGAACGTTATTCCAAACAATTTAGGGATGTTAGGTGATTTATGCCCTTTATGGATTAAAAACGGACTCTGCGACAACTACGTAATTTTCTATGGGAGTTTTGCCATGGATCCCCCTCCGGCATGCCACAGTCCAGGTGTTAGTCCCCTTGAAACAACTTTTCCATCACTTCGGTGGCCAGAAAGAGTCCCTGTGTGTTTTAAAATTCGCCTGCCCATTGAAGTCTATGGCGGTTCGCGCGGTTCGCCGGTTCGCGAACATTTGCGGAAGTTCGCGTTCGCAGTTCGCGAACGGGAAAATTTAGGTTTGCGACATCACTACTTACGGACCGCCCGCTGCAGAAGTATGTTGGCTGTTAGAAGAGGAATACCATTGTTATGGTAATAGCTAGCTACCAAAAACACCCGGTATCCTCTTCTTCAGAAGGTGGTCCACTACAAGATAAAAGTAGTCACTTTTATCGGCGTTGAGAGAGGGCCCCCCGCCGCTCTCCGATGCCTCCTCCGCTTACTGGAGCAATCAGTTCTGCTTCCTTGCTGTGTATAGAGACGAGTGAGTGGAAGATGGCCCCCACCCATCTCCATATCACTGCAGGGCGGAAGCAACGTCAAAACGTCACTTCCACCCAATGCTCTTAAAGGGACATTATTATTATTATTTTTTTTTAGAATGTGATTATTGTTCGGTGGCAGCCTGGAAGCCTCCCTCATCACATCTACGTCAGATCCAGCTAGACGGTAGCGTGGTGTAGTGCAGGGTCGAGCACCGCCCCATGAGTCTGATTCTGTGGAGCCCTCAGGCCACTCTTCAACCCAGAAGGTCACTGGGATTGGTGAGCGGGCACATGCCCATTCATTCTATACCAAAGCACACTGCCTGCAGACACTGTTGCCTTATTCATTCTGCCAAGCTGGCAAGGGGACCCATGATACACTTTAATCCTTACTGAGAGAATCTAGTGTACATCTTGTTTGCCAGGACACATTGGCTCAGGTTCACAAAGCACTTAAGCCGACATAAGTGCAAATTTGCACCGGCGTATCTATGCGCCAGACCCACAAACCAACATACGCCTAAAAACTGGCCACCCAACGCCGACGTAGCTTACATACCCTGGCGTAGCGTGGGCGCACTTTTCGTCTGGACGCATGTTGCTGCTCCCATTGATTAGGCATTGAAACATGCAAATTAGGGAAATACAGCGATTCATAAACGTACGTGCATCTGCCGCATGCTACGCGAGGAGCGCGTAAGTTGTACGTCCGGCGTAAAGTTATTCCCCATAGATGAGGCGCAAACTCGGCAACAGACATGCAAAGGTCTGCACCAGAGAACACAGGCTGGCGTATTGGGCATACGTTACGTTCACGGCGTACATGCTGCTCCAGCGTAGCTTAGGCATTTGTGCCTGCGTGGTTGGGAGCATGCGCATAAGGGTGCTGTTTCATGTGTCCACATCACGGCAACGTCACAGCGCATGCGCAGTTTGTGATACGCTGGGTGTAAAACACTGCACCATGCTCGGACCATCATTTGCATGGGGTCACTCCCACTTCCACCTACACAGGCCTGCGCCTTCGAAAAATACGCCACGCCGACGCAGCGTTGGGAGCAATATCTTGCTGAATGCAGTGCTTGCCTCTCCGCGCTGCGTCGGCGTGGCATACGGCGTTTGTGCTACGGCGGCATAATGTGCGCCCAACTCTCTGTGAATCTGGCCCATTGTGCACATCTTAAAGAGCTAGCTGTAGACTTAAACCTTCCTCTACAAAGAAGTACAGAATATCCCCCACCCCCACCACAAGGGATAAGAACATTTGGTGCCTACCTAAGCCCATACAGTAACCAAAGACTTCATTTGCTAGAGAATAGGGAGTAGGACTTTTTATAGAGTGTGTGCTTAGTGTAAATTTGGAGTTTACACATCACTGGGACTTTGGTGTCAAGGGATTAAAGGAATTTATTTTTTAAATCAGCGTGGGGTCCTCACCAATATCCATACCAGACCCTTATCTGAGCATGCAGCCTGCATAGCATACTAGCTTATTATGATATACTTACCTTAGATGGAAGCCCCCACAGCAGTCTCCACACATCAATTTGGTATCCCGGGCTCTGGAGCCACGATGACGTC
Source organism: Rana kukunoris (assembly GCA_029574335.1). Taxonomy (NCBI): domain Eukaryota; kingdom Metazoa; phylum Chordata; class Amphibia; order Anura; family Ranidae; genus Rana; species Rana kukunoris. The sequence continues at coordinate 216,487,324 of CM056059.1, read as the reverse complement.
ACTCCCACACATGTGCGTGGGAGCTGCGGGTAACAGCACATCACCTGAAGCAATGATGTCCTTGCTTCAGTGCACATTTGCCAATGATGTTGGCACATGCTGATACAGGGGATATCTCTGAAACCGAGCAGGTCAAATGGACGCCACACTTTTCAGATATTTATTTAAAAAAATATTGGAAAATAATTTATCATTTCCCTTCCACTTCACAATTATCTGACACTTTGTGTTGGTCAATCAAATAAAATTCCACTAAAACACATTTACGTTTTTGGTTGTAACATGGCAAAATGTGGAATTTTTCAAGGGGTATGAATACTTTTTTAAGGCACTGTAGGTATTGTATCTATAGAATTTTTAAACTTTGCAAAATAAAATGTTTTTTGGTTTTTATGTACAATATCTTTCTGAAAAAAACAACAACATCCTTCTCTACTTGGTTTCTTAAATATTAGTTTGGGATGTGGTGCAGTTATAACTGTATACCCTCAGCAATACAGATTTTTCTTTCTTGTCAAACACAGTTAAGCAATTTCAAATGAAAAAAATTGGCCAGATTCAAAAAGAGTTACGACGGCGTATCAGTAGATACACTCGTAACTCAGAATCTGCACCGTCGTATTTTTAAGCGTATTCCCAAAGTGAGATACGCCTAAATGTAGCTAAGATACGACCGGTGTAAGTCTCCTACGTCGTTGTATCTTAGCTGCCTATTTACGCTGGCCGCTAGGGGCGTGTACGCTGATTTACGCCTAGAATATGTAAATCAACGAGATACGCCTATTCACGAACGTACACGCGGCCATCGCAGTAAAGATACACCGTTTACGTAAGGCGTTTTCAGGCGTAAAGATAAACCACCAAAAAGATGGCGCAGCCAATGTTAAGTATGAATGTCGGGACCGCGTCAAATTTTTCAAATTTTACGTTGTTTGCGTAACTCGTCCATGAATGGGGCTGGACGTAAATTACATTCATGTCGAAACCAATGAGTCTTAGCGGCGTAATTTGGAGCATGCACACTGGGATACGTCCATGGACGGCGCATGCGCTGTTGGTAAAAAATTTCATTTATGTGGGGTCACACTTAATGTAGATAAAACACGCCCATATCAAACACATTTGAATTCGGCGGGCTTACGCCGGCCCATTTACGCTACGCCGCCCTAACTTAGCTTGGTGAATACAGCACTTGCCTCTCTATTTTACGGCGGCGTAGCGTATCTCAGATACGCTACGTCCGCACAAAATTACGCCGCTCTACGTGAATCTAGCCACATGTGTTTTTAAAAGGATATTTGTGTTGCAATAGAAATTTTTCTTCAAAGAGATAGTTCTTTGAACTTGGTAGATAACCCATGTTTCCTTGGATTTGTCATGCCTGTTGCTAAAAACATAAGTAGCCAACACCTTGACTGGAAGGTTGCCAAACCTAATATTGGTATGAGATTATCATTGCAAGGGTCAATAGTATGTTCTAAGGAATTGAACAACATCTACACCCTTTTGGACCTGGCCTTAAACCATATAATAAATCTAATCTATAATATATATGTAGCCCTACCCCCGTAGGAGCTGCTGGTTAGTTTTTGGGTCGGCCGTTACCCCACTGTTCACTGTCAGCGCTAGGGGTTACACTGGAGAGTTATCCACAAATGTCTGCACCAAACACTCTCTTTTTTTCAATGCTTTTATTAACAACTTCAAGTAGAGGGATGGAGGGTTAGGGGAGATTCAGATACCTTGCTTTGCGGATCACAGGTACTCTCCAGGGCCATCTTAATAGCATCTTGGGCCCCTGGGCAAAGTAATGCTCTAGAACCCTACAATGATGACAGTGCAGGTAAACAGACATCAAGTAGGTAGGAGGAAGACCTCCCCTGTGCATCTATCACTCTCAGTGCCATTACGGGGCCTGCAATTTTGGGGCAGCGTGGGTTCAAGGAACAGCTGCTTTGGGCAAAGTGCAGGGGCCCCCATGCAGCTGGGTCCCCTGGGCAGTGCCCAGGTGTGCCCTGTCATTAAGACAGCCCTGGTACTCTCTTGAATCCAGAGGACAAACAGTCTCCACACTGGATCTTGCAACCACTGGATACGTCTCTCTCACTGACCTAGCATCCGATGCGTCGTCCAGTCAAAGTCTCAGCGACAGACTTGATGATTATGGTAAAGTCGTACAATCCTCTGCCACAGAACTGTCCAACAGAATAATCCCTTTTAAAGTCAAACAATAGCTACACAGTATCCGTTTCTTTCAGCCATCCGGTGATACTGTGTAGCGGGATGCATCCTCCAATTGAGGTTCCAGGCTCTTCCTGAGATACCAGCCTTTTTGCTAGGTCCTCTCTGGGAAAAGTCCTTCCCTGGTTCCTCCAATTGCTTGGCTTCTCCCCCGCAGGCAAGACAGCACAGGACCATCCCTGGATCAGTAGGCCCTAGAACTTCCAGGCCTACTTTCAGTAACGAAGCCTCATGCCAGCAGGCCCTAAGGCAGAAGAACTGCCATGACATACCTTAGGCCAGGAGGGCCATCAGGTCAAAAGGCTCCCAATAATCCAGTGTCTGTACCTTAAGTACCCTCTCCCAGAATGCCCAGCGACTGGAACACTCCCACTGGGTTGTCTCTGGGGAGAAAGCACTCAACACATCCAGCATGCTGTATTTCCAACCTTGACCCAAAATGACAGCGACACCCAGGGTCAAGTGGAAAAATTACACAGAACAGCAGTTCTGACACCGAAACCAACAATTCACATAATTATTCTGAGCTAACTACAGCTCAGATAACACTAAATTTAAATATAGCACCTACTCAATAGGAGCAGGCCACTACACACACATATATATATATATTTTATTGGAAACTATCATGCATTTTCCAAGAACGACATCCTATCAGCTTCATGCTTTGTTGGTTTTTGAGGTTGTGTGATACAGATTCACACAAACAATAAGCAGCAGTAGCATAGAAAAATCAACAGAGGTTGCAGTGGTGTTAAGCAAAAACTATAACAATTGGCCTATTAGTATTTACTTAATAATTCTGAGGGCGCGTACAAACGGCAGGGAATCTCGACGGGCAGAACACATCGTTCCGCCCGTCGAGGTTCCCTGCCGGCCGTCAAAATCGGCGACCCGCCCGTCGGGAATGGCAACCAGCCATTCTTCCAGGCGGGCTGTCGAGGAAATAGAGAGCGTGCTCTCTATTTCTGCTCGACGGGCTTCCCGACGGGAAGCTCGCCGAGACCGTACACACGGCCGAGGTCCTCGCTGGAATGCACATTCCAGCGAGGTTCTCGCTGGTTTTCAGCGAGAACCTCGGCCGTGTGTACGCCGCCTGAGATTTAAAGTCAGAATTCTGAATTTTAAAGTGAGAATCCTAACATTTTAAGTCGGAATTCTGAGTTTCAAATTCCTCTTCTGGGGTCACCTGCTGGTGATCCTGGCTCCTCCTCTTCTCTATGTGCCCCATAGTAAGCCACTTGTGTGTTTTTGTTTTTTAAACTATCCTCCAGCTCTTTTGTTTACATGGCCAGGGATTCTCTTTATCTATAGAAGACACTTATCCTAGATGAGGGTCGAATATAGATAGACAAAAAACGGTCGTGAGGGTTCCTCCATAATTCATACCAGAACCTTCACATCTAGTCTGATATTTAGGTGGGACCTCACCAAAAAAAAAAAAGCGTGAAGGACCCCCAAAAATGTGTACAAGACACTTCTGGTCTGGAATGGATTTTAAATGAGAACCCAATTAAAAAATCAAGCACAAAAAATATGCTGTCTCCCCAAAATTCCACACCAGATTCTTATCCAAGCATGCAACCTGTCAGGCTAGGAAAGGAGAGAGACGGATGTGCAGCTCCTTCCCCCCTACTACACCTTGTCACAAACCCTCAACATGGGGGGACCTTGCTAGGGGAGACCTACATACTATCCACTTTCCACTGCCCTGTCCTGCCACTGCATAACATGCTAACCTGCCCCAACATAATGCCCACTGCTCTGCCTTTTTACTACACAATGGCCTTGCAACTACATACTGCTCACTGTACTGCTCTGCCACTGCATACTGCCTTGTGACTACATACTGGCCACATACCATTTCCAAAAGGCATGTATTGATACTGAGGTTTACAGTTACTAAAAGACTCAGCTTCCCATCAAAATCAAATATACCACAGTACCCTTCCAGCCTGGGAAAATAATATACAGCTTTTAATCCACTATCTCCACCAGTACACAAAAATCTCCCCTTTCCTCCTAAAACTAAACCCACATTGCCCCAATAAATCTAAGTGCTCATAAGGAAAAAATAAGAAAAATATTGAACCCCCCCCCCCCACACAAAAATCACCTTTTTATGTAGGGACAGCCTCCTTAAATTGGAAACTGTCCCTAAGGAACTGAAAACTGAAGTCTAAACACTCTAAGGCTAGGTTCACACTGCTGCAAATTCTTTTGAGAATTTGAGCCGTTGCGATCGCTCCAATTCGCAAGTCATTTAAATAACATTGTTTTACATTAGTGCCGTTCACATCAGTGCGGTGTGAATGGCACATCACTAAACAACGTTATTTCCACAAAACTCCTGAAAGAATGTACCGGAATCATGGCACCCACCCAACACATCTCATAAATCAATCGTTCGAAAAAGGTATTGTTCCAACTTCTCTCAAGCAAGGCATAATCAAACCCGTCCTAAACCCAATCTCGACCCCAAAGAGCCAAACTAACTCATACCGGTAAATAGCCTCAGCACCATCTCCAAGATCATTGAGAAAGCAGTAGTACAACAGCTACAACTCCATTTGGACACCCATAAACTTCTGGACCCCTTACAATCGGGTTTCCGCTCAGGCCTCGGGACAGAACCAGCACTTCTCAAAATATGGGACGATGCCCTCCAAGCAGCAGACGAAGGAGAATCGTGTTTCCTGGTGCTGCTGGACCTTAGTGCAGCTTTCGACACAGTAGACCACAAAATTCTTCTCACTCATCTCACAGAAGTAGCTGGAGTCACAGACTCAGATCTAGCATGGTTTGCATCATTCCTAAAAAATTGATCCCAGACAGTGAAACTAGGAGCCTTCACTTTAGACTGCGGAGTCCTTCAAGGATCACCCCTGTCGCCTGTGCTCTTCGAACATCTACCTCCACCCACTCCTCAAAATCATCAGCAAACAGGACCTGCTCTCCCACTCCTACGCTGATGACACTTAATTGTATTTTCGCTTCACCAACAAAAAGACCAATATCACGACTAGAAAAATTTGTCTGATAGATAATTGGATGACGGAGAGCTCCCTCAAACTCAATGGACCCAAAACAGAACTTCTCTTTCTCCACGCAAACCGAAAGACAAACTCTAGGACGACATGGACACCACCCACCATCCTTGAACAAACCATCACCCCAAGCACTAAAGTCAAAAGCCTTGGAGTCATCTTTGTCTCAGACATGACTATGGACACACAAATAGGATCAGTAGTCAGCAGGTCTCACTATCTCACTATCTTCTCTGCTTGCTGGGTAGACTCATGCCGTAGACACAGCAGTACACTCATCAATTCCAGATTCGACCACGCATACTCCCTCTACTTAGGACTACCCAAATACCAGATTTCTTGTCTACAAGTCGTCCAGAACACAGCAGCCAGACTGGTAACAGAAAAAAAAAATGTGAATCAATCACCCTGGCCATGAGAACTCTCCATTGGCTAGCCGTAAAGTATCGGGTTACATTCAAGACCCTCTGCCTCACCCATAAATGCACACAAGAAAACGCCCCTCAATACTTATGCAAGAAAATAAAACACTACACCCCTAATCAGGCCTTTCAATCAACTAACCAAAACCTCCTCCACATCCCCAAGTCCGGCTACAAAAATGACCATGGCTATGGAACGCTCTACCCACGAACATCTGTATGGAAGTAAACCATCAGGCCTTCAGAAAAAAATAAAATAAAGACCCACCTCTTCTGAAGGATACAAAGTGCCTTCAGGCAATTCAGTTTGCATTTGTATCGCTATACAAGTTACTCACTCACTTACTTGCAGACGCAGCTAGTATTAAGCATGGATGACCTCAGTTCCAGCCTGACTGTCTGCTTTAATTTCAGACCAGTATAAGTAGTGTGTATGGCAGTGTGCAGAGGTAAATAGTATGTAGGGCAGCGTACAGAGGTCAGAGGTCCGTAAAATGTATGGCCAATAGGACCAAGGACAGGGGGTCAGTAGGGCAGAGGACAGGGGGTCAGTAGGGCAGAGGAAAGGGGGTTAGTAGGGTAGAGGACTGGTGTCAGCAGGGGAAGGGACAAGGGGTCAGTAGGGAAGTGTAAAGGGGGTCAGGTGGGCAGAGGTCAACAGTATGTAGGGCAGTGCAAAGTGGTTTCTGGAGGAGAGGAAATCCCCATTGAAGCTTGTTTGATTTATGACAGCAAATCTTGTAACCTAAAAAAGCTTCCTGAGGACGAGATAGTATCAGGAGGTGTAGATTCCTCCGATTTATTGAATATGTGGGAGAGCGCATCAGGTTTTGTGTTCTTTGACCCAGTCCTGTAAGTAATATGGAAATAAAATCTTGAAATAATATAATAGCGCCCATCTGGTTTGACATGGCTTCAACCTTTTTTTCAACCTTTTTGCAGCTCTTAGGTATTCCAGATTTTTATGGTCTGTATAAATCAAGATTGGATGTGCTGCTCCTTCCAAGAGCTATCGCCATTCTTCTAGTGCCTCCTTGATTGCTATATGTTCTCTATTCCCAACATTGTAGTTTCTTTCTGCTGCTGACAATTTATGGGAAAAGAATGTGGGTGTAACAGAGACTTGGACACTTGTCTTTGAGAAAGTACTACCCCGACTGCTGTTTCAGATACATCTATTTTCAAAATGTATGGCAGGGCTGAATCGGGATGCCTTAAAACAGATCCAGAGGTCAGTCTGAGCTTAAGGGGACCTGTGGGACCTGTGAAATCGGATGCCTTCCTCGGTTAACTGCGTGATGTGGGAGATGAAAACCCCCTGAAAAATTTCCAATGAAAATTGGTGAATCCCACGAAACGTTGGATGCCTTGTTTTTACTGCAGAAAATGGCCAATACAGAATAACAGTAGCCTTTTGCGGATCCTTCTTTATACATTTAACCACTTGCCTACTGTGCACCTACACCCCCTTTCTGCCCAGACCAAATTTTAGCTTCCAGCACTGCGTTGCTTTAACTGACAATTGCGCAGTCGTACGATCTGGCTCCCAAACAAAATTGACATGCTTTTTTCCCCACAAATAGAGCTTTCTTTTGGTGGTATTTGATCGCCTGTGCGGTTTTTATTTTTTGCGCTATAAACAAAAAAGAGCGACAATTTTGAAAAAAGACACAATATTTTTTGCTTTTTGCTATAATAAATATCCCATTTAAAAAAAAAAAAAAAACATTTTTTATCTCAGTTTAGGCCGATACGTATTCTTCTACATATTTTTGGTAAAAAAAATTAAAAAACAAAATCGCAATAAGCGTATAGTGACTGGTTTGCGCAAAAGTTATATTGCCTACAAAATAGGGGACATAATTATGATTTTTTATTTTATTTATTTTTTTACTAGGAATGGCGGCGATCTGCGATTTTTTTTTCGGAACTGGGACATTATAGCGTACACATTGGACACTTTTGACACATTTTTAGGACCATTTACATTTATACAGTGAACAATGCTATAAATATGCCTTGATTACTGTATAAATGTAACTGGCAGGGAAGGGGTTAACCACTAGGGGGCGGGGGAAGGGGTTAAATGTTTCTCCTAGTTTGTGTTCTAACTGTAGGGGGAGGGGGGTGACTGGGGGAGGTGACCGATTGTGTCCCTATGTACAAGGGACACAGATCGGTCTCCTCTCTCCCTGACAGGGACGTGGAGCTCTGTGTTTACACACAGAGCTCCATGTCCCAGCTCAATTGTCAGCAATCGCGTGTGCCCAGCAGCCACCGTGGCCGCTGGGCACACGCACGGTGTTCTCAGTGACGCGACGTGACATGCCCCTAGCAGCTTTAAATGACAGGACGTCATATGACGTCCTGTCAGGACAATAGAGTATCCCCCCCGCCTCATTTGACAGCGGGCAGGTATTAAGTGGTTAACAGAGATGATCAGTCCCAAGAATTGAATGGTTTAACGTTCGAATTCGCATTTTTCAGGCTTGGAGTATAGGCCATGTTGCTGAAGCCGATCCAGCACACTCCTGACATGTCTGCCATGTCTGACATGTCTGCGGCGATTGCGCATGGATGAAGAGAACATTGGATTGGATTATTGTCCAGGTATACTATGACGAACAAATCCAGGTAGTCTCGGAAAATATATGACGAAAGCTGGAACGTGGCAGGGGCATTACACAGTCCATAAGGCATTACTAAATATTAAACATTTTATTTAATTTTCCAGCTGTCTATTTTTATTTAATTATTTTACATTTTTATTTAATTATTTCTTTTTTTTATGCAAGGTAATGGGTTTGTGTTATATTACTAATTTATTTTAGATTTAATGTGTATGATGTGTTGTCATGTCTTGTTAGTTTTTCCAAAAAAAAATAAAAAAAAATATTTAACAATAATAAAATGCCAGAATCATGAGTGAAAGGCCATCTTCCATTCCTTTCCCCCCTCGGATACTGACCAGATTGTAGGCCCTTTGACGATCCTCTGAAAAATATCGGGTACAAGGGAAGGGGGTGGCGATTCTTGACCATAATCTTGTTAAGTTCACGATAATCTACACAGGGCCATAGGCCGTGTACACACGATCATTTTTCGGCATGAAAAAAACGTCGTTTTTGAAAAACGTAATTTAAAATGATCGTTTGTGGGCTACACATCATTTTTTCAGGTTCTGAAGAACGACAAAAAAAAAATTTGAACATGCTGCATTTTTTATACGTCGTTTTAAACAATGACGTTTTTCGGGTTGTAAAAAATGATCGTGTGTGGGCTAAAACAACGTTTTAAACCCGCGCATTCTCAGAAGCAAGTTATGAGACGGGAGTGCTCGTTTTGGTAAAACTACCATTCGTAATGGAGTAAGCACATTCATCACGCTGTAACAGACAGAAAAGCGCGAATCGTCTTTTACTAACAAGTAATCAGCTAAAGCAGCCCAAAGGCGAATAGAACTTCCCCTTTAGAGTGCTTTTGTACGTGTTGTACGTCAACGCGCTTTGTTCATCATTTTTTTTAAACAATGGTGTGTGGGCAACGTCATTTTAATGATGAAGTTGGAAAAACTTCGTTTTTTGGACATGCTGAAAACCAAAGTTTTTTTTCATGCTGAAAAATTATCTTGTGTACGCGAGTGTGAAACTTTTTTTCTACAAAGAAAATGCCTGCTCCTGCTGGGGAAGTGGATGGGTGGATGAACCCCTTCTTTAGATGATCATCAATGTATTACTTTAATGTGCCCAGCTTGAGTTCAGTTAGGGGAAATATTCATCCAAAACGAACTTCGGCCCCCAGAAGAAGCTCAATCTATAATCATAGTGTCTGTGGGAGGGAGAGTCTCTGCCCCCCCCATCCTGGAAATCATGATACACTGCTGGAACTGATTGGCAAATTTCAGAGTCAGAGTCCAGACATAGCAGGGACGGTGGATCACATGCGATTTCCTGAAAGCAGTGCTGGTGGTGGTAAGAAGAAAGAAACTTGATTTCCCCTTTCGTCCAATTGATGTGTGGGTTGTGGGCCTGTAGCCAGGGAATGCCAATGATGATAGGAAACAGGGGTGACGCAATGGTATCCAGGCATAACAGTTCTTGGTGGTTATTGGCAATGGTGGCAGACAATGGAATGATTTATTGCGTGACTAGTCCCGATTTAAAAGCAGACCCATCGGCTAGTTGTACAGAGAGTCCCTGAGCCTTGGGTTGTAGCAAGATCTGATAATTTGCAGCAAAAGACAAGTCCATGAACAGCTGCAGGCTCCAGAATCAATTATGGCCTGGGCATTCCCTCCTGGAAGCTGTAATAGAATGGAAAAAGTGGGATGAGAAGAGTTGCTTAGCCAGGCTGCTGTAAGGGCAGGAGAGATTGTTAGACACAGTGTCCAGGCTCCCCATAATACAGGCAGAGATTGTCCTGGCGCCAAAGTTGACGCTCTTCAATGGTGAGTGAGGGGCGGAGCAAGCCCAGCTGCATTGGTTCAGGAATATCAGGGGTGGATGCTGCAGAGAAAAGGAGAAAAGTCCTTGTAGTGTAGATGTTCTGAATCTTCAGCTAGCTTCACAAGGGCCCAGGAGATTGCTGTGCAATTGCGACTGGCAATAGTGCATAGCATATGAAAAAGGTTTCCTGTTAGAAGCTTTTGTGTAAAGGGATGGGTAAAGGTGTCTGCATGTAAGATGTACAGGGTGGGCCTCTGCCTGTTCACCAATTCTGATGACACCAAGACTCAAAATTATAGGGTGTCTCAGAACAGGCACTTGAAGAATATGCAACCAGTGAATGGTGCCTGGTCATGTACCTAGTGATGATGGGATTCATCTGGGTCTGTAACAGTCATGATAAGAGTGACCCCGACAGTCATTCAGCCTACAGGGAGCTGGTGATGGTGGATCCACCTGCCAGGCTGCAGCATGTGCTTGCATTCCCAAGAACGGTCAGGTCCCTGCTCTTATCTGAAGGTCGCAGTCTGAAGTGGAAGATGGAGAGCTTTACCCTGGACCAGCATCCTTCTCTCTTCAGCTGGCTGGAACTTGTAGTCCCCGATCTCTGGACCACATGTCTCACAATCCCCTGCTTCAGTAGTGGTCTCTCGCTCTCTACCTCTATGAAATGATGACACAATCTCCAGACTGAGCACTAGAGGAAAACAAACTCAAGGCAGCCCTTATTAAGGAATGTCTCACTATATCACAGGCAGACTAGATAGTGCCTCACTACATGTATTTTATATAAACCGTTATATATAACTGCCATTTTTAAAACTTGTTTTGCATTGATACATGACCCCTTGGGCAGGACCCAGGTCTCCAAACACTTTTTATGACAATAACTTGCATGTTAACCTTTAAAATTAGCACTTTTGATTTTTCATGTTCGTGTCCCATAGACTTTAACGGATGTTCGAACAAATTTTTTGCCTGTACTGGTTGGGGTTTCAGCCCATTCCTACACGTGAAACACACTACATGCATCGCCGAGGATGGTTTAGACATGTAAAAAAAGGCTCCACATAGCGTTATATCATTTTAAACATTTATTCAAGATGACCACCCCCTTAAAACCACACTTACACAACATAAATTGTAACAGGCATTTGGTTGCATAATCAAACTTTGTGTTGTCACCAATCAGAATGGAATGCTGCCTGCCATCCACTGCATCTAGATACTCTCTGTTGAAGTTGTAATGACGAAACGTGACAGTTTATGACCTTACAGCGACCGGTAACTTATCCGTACCACTACCAGGAAGGAACAGCCAGATACTTTCAAAGCAGTGGATGCGGTGGATTGCAGGGGGCATTCCATACTGATTGGTGATAACACACAGTTTGATTATTCAACCAAATGCCTGTTACAATTAATGTTGTTTAAGTGTGGTTTTAAGGGGGTGGTCATCTTGAATAAACTTCTAAAACAGTATCACGTTATGTGGAGTCTTTTTTTCACATGTCTAAACCATCCTGGGCGATGAGCTGTTTGAGCAACCGGACCAAACAGGAGACACCTGGCGTGTTCAAGTCTTTTGAACTACATCACCTTCAAAGAGTGTAAACCCCTACGGGAGTGTATGGTGAATAGTATATATGCCTATATCATTAAGTAGAATCCTTCACCTATAAATTGAACTTTCACATCACCTATCAACATACTACCGATTTGTCATATGTTTTTTACTTGTACAGTATATGCTGGTCATAATTACAGTAATTTATTTGATTGGAGCGCTGTGTTAAGTATTGGAACGTTGTCTTTATCGACTAAGTACTTTTTTTTTACTTGCGTGTATGGTATATTTCTGTTTTATTTAGCAGCTGCTTTTATGTACACAGACTTGTGTCATATACATTATGGGCCAGATTCAGGTAGGATAGCGGATCTTTATTCTAGCGTAACGTTCGTCATTTACGTTACTCCGTCGAAACTTTAGGAGCAAGTATTGTATTCACAAAGAACTTGCTCCTAAAGTTGCAACGGCATAGCAAAAATGAGCCGGCGGAATTCAAATTGGGCGGGTAGGGGGCGTGTAGTATTTAAACTAGGCGCGATCCCGCGGCGAACATACTGCGCATGCGCCGGCTGTCAATGTATCCCAGTGCGCATGCTCCAAATTCTGTCGGTGTTTTCGTTGTCAACGTCAATTACGTCAATCCCCATTCACGGACTAATTACGCAACCTAATTACGCTACCTTGGGCTGAACCTATGTATGTCCCTACCACAGGAGCCTGCTACAGTACTACCTAAGGAGGTAAGATAGCATTTGCATAGAGAGGGTGGTTGGTAGGCTGTGTATGTTTAGGCGGCTTGGGGGGTGCTGGGAGCTGGATTTTTAAAGAAAATAAAAAATTCGCCTTTTAACCAGTTAACGCCTACTGCATGTATATGTACGTCCACAGAATGGCACATACAGGCAGATGGGCATACATGTACGTCCCTGCATTCTTGCAGGTTGGGGGTCTGATCGGGAACCCCCCTGCTACACGCGGCGGGCGTCTTACCTCTGGGAGTGACCAGGGATGAGGGGGCGGCTGTTCGTTTTTGTCCGCCCCCTCGCGATCGCTCCCAGTGAATCAGCAGAGCCCCCGCCCTGCACTTCCTCTGCCTGTGTAATGTAAACACTGGCAGAGGAAGTGATGTCAGCTCTCCTCTCGGCGCTTTTTTCAATCCGACGAGAGGAGAGAAGACATCACAGTAAGTCGCACCAACACTACATTGACACCAGTACACATAGGCACACTTAACCCCTTCCGATCACCCAGCCCCCTGTCACAGTGTCACTGATTGCAGTGATCAAATATTTACTGATCACTGCATTTAGTGTCAGTGTGACAGTTACTGTGACAGGCAGTTAGTGTTAGGTCCAGGGTAGCCCCCGTACCCCCCCTAATAAAGGTTTAACCCCTTGATCAACGCCCTAGTTAAACCTTTCACCCCCTATTGCCAGTGTCACTAAGCAATCGTTTTTTTGATTGCTGTATTAGTGTCACTGTTGCCGCTAGGTAGCTAATTTTTTTTTTTATATTGCGATTAATTTTTTCACTAAAGACATGTGGCTGAATACATTTTGGCCTAAATGTTTGACTAAAATTTAGTTTATTCGATTTTTCCTATAACAAAAAGTAAAAAATATTGTTTTTTTTTTTTTTTAAATGAGGCTCTATTTTTGTTTATAGCGCTAAAAAATAAAAATTGCAAAGGCAATCAAATACCATCAAAAGAAAGCTCTATTTTTGGGAAGAAAAGGACGTCAATTTTGTTTAGGAGCCATGTCGCATGACCGCGCAATTGTCTGTTAAAACGACACAGTGCCGAATTGTAAAAACGCCTTTGGCCATTTAGTAGATATGTGCATTCCCGTTCGTACGAATGTTATTTTCGTACGAAAATGTTCATTTTCGTACCCGCAGGATAATGTGTACATACGAAAACGGTAAAGCACCAAAATACGAAAACAACGGGATAACGGATGAGCCGCATAACGAACGACCGCAAATACGAACGAACGATCCGACGGGAAAAAACGACAAAACGAAAATGGCAAAATAACGAAAATTAAATCTGTATCAAGAGGTTTGCATTGTGTATTTTGTTTGAATCTGTTTTGTGTTCGTTTTCAGTTGTATGTTCATTGTTCAATGACATATATAACAAAAGAATTTCATTATGTATATTGAATGAATTCTTTTTTCTTTTTTCTGTGTATTCAAAATACTGAAGGCAAATGTTTTGTTATAGGTGTCATATCAACATACGAAAATAACAAAAGAAACGTGTTCAAATGCAAATCTTTTGTTTATGGGTTTTTTAATGGCCAGAGAGTTAGGCTGGCCATACATGATTTTCTGTGCAATTTTCTTTAGATTTACCTTCAACTATGTAGTGCAAGGGCCTGCCTGATTGCGTACAATTAAACGTGTTGTTTAGTTTGACCTCATATATGGTTTTTGGTAAATCTAAAAGAAAATTGTACAAGAAAATTGAACATGTATGGCCAGCCTCAGTGACTGAAAGCAGCTTCTCTTTTGTGCTGAGTACTAGAGTAGTGAGTACACTTGTACAGTAAAGCCTAATAAACTTTTCTGTGGACTTTCATCTGAAGGGACATTAGTTGGCCAGACTTCTGAACCCAAAAATGGTTTTCTGATGCAGTTTAAAAACGAACGAATTTTCTGAGAACGATCGGAAAACGATCGTTTTTATGTGTGTTGTTAAAATAGTCTGACCAAGTGTCTGGGGCTTAAAAATAGTATTGTTAAGCCCCATACACTTGGTCAGACTATTTTAACAACACACATAAAAACGATTGTTTTCCGATCGTTCTCAGAAAATTCGTTCGTTTTTAAACTGCATCAGAAAACCATTTTTGGGTTCAAAAGTCTGGCCAACTGATCTCCCTTCAGATGAAAATCCACAGAAAAGTTTATTAGGCTTTACTATACAAGTGTACTCACTATTCTGCACAAAAGAGAAGCTGCTTTCAGTCACTGAGGCTGGCCATACATGTTCAATTTTCTTGTACAATTTTCTTTTAGATTTACCAAAAACCATATATGAGGTCAAACTAAGCAACACTTTCAATTGTATGCAATCAGGCAAGCCCTTGCACTACATAGTTGAAGGTAAATCTAAAGAAAATTGCACAGAAAATCATGTATGGCCAGCCTAACTCTCTGGCCATTCAAAAAAAACATAAACAAAAGATTTGCATTTGAACCTGTTTCTTTTGTTATTTTCGTATGTTGATATGACACCTATAACAAAACAAGGAATTCATTCAATATACATAATGAAATTCTTTTGTTATAGATGTCATTGAACAATGAACATACAACTGACACTAACAAAAGAAAAGCATTCAAGATACACAGAATGCAAATTGATGAAAATTCACGATAATTATTGTCTAACAAGAAACGAACATGAATTAAACAGAATAACGAATCATCCCGCATGTACGAAAATAAAACGGTAACGGAAATCCGAAACGATCGGAATACGAAAAAATCGCGTCGTACGACAAACGAACGGGAACGAACGGGAAAACGGGCGTCTTACGAAAAACGAACGGAAACGAACAGACGGGACCATACGAAACGGAACAAAAAAATACGAAATTTTTTTCTGTGCACATGTCTACCATTTAGCAGCATATTGGTCCGGGGCTTAAGTGGTTAAATCAGTTTAAAGTTGTTATTTTGTGTACAGATTATCAGAAAGAACTGTAAAATTGTAAATTCCATAGAGAATTTAGGGAAGATGAGGGTGTATGTTGACTCTAAATGAAGGGTGGAATAATGTACTCTACTTTTTCTAGTGTAAGCTCAAAGTAAAGAGACACAGCTCAGTGAGTGGAAAGATGGTTATTTGCCAGAAGTAAGAGGTAAGATCCATTAATCTGTATAAACAGAAAAAAGTGAGCACAAAGAAAACTATCAGCATGGGGTCATTTGTCTTGCAGTCATAGTAAATACAGGGAACAGGTAAACTGAATAATTCAGCCCTACTAAAAACAATAGACAAATATTTTTCTATTGTGGAATGATTGGAACATGACTTCCAGTCTTCTAGTTAAAGTTGAATTACAGGTACAGTAGATAAATAAAGACACAAGCTTTATTTTTGTGGTATTTTATTACCAATGCGATTTAAATTTTCTGCGCTATGATCAAAAAAAGACAGACAATTTTGAATAAAAAAAATATATTTTTTACTTTCTGCTATAAAACATATCCAATAAAAACATTTAAAAAATTGAATTTCTTCACCAATTTAGGCCAATATGTATTCTGGTACATGTTTTTTAGGCGTATATTGATTGGGTTGCGCAAAAGTAATCACAACTACAAACTGTGGGATATTTTTCCAAAGCAGTGTTTATTGTATGCAAAAAGTGATATACTGTACATGAGCATCGCAGGAATGAGATATACATAAAATTTTTTAAAAAACAGTACAATGTATGATCATAAGAAAACCAACTGCTTAGAAGGGTTTATACATTCAACTTAAGTGAGGTGTAACAGGGGATAAAAAAAAGTTGTGGGTGGGTGGGGCGCCACATATACCATTAGTTATATCATCTTCATAAGTCATGTATATCCATAACGTGCTGCAGTATCTCTAACATTACATTTTAGTGAATTCTCTTATTAGAGAGGTGTTGAGGTGAGGTCTTGAGACCCAAGAAGAACTTTTGCTATATTAGTAGAGGTCAAGAGTAGGGGTCTCAAGGAGTGTTGGTGTCTTTAGTATTAGTCATGTGAGGGCACCTTTTATGGGGTGTCTGTCCACTGAAGGACATTTAATACTGTCCGTTAGCGGTTGCATGGGTTTCTCTAGGGTCAGTGGTCCGCTCTTTCTAGATAGGTCAATGGTCCATGGGATTGCGGTCATCGGAACCTCTAGCAACCCCCAGGGAAAAAGTGAGACCAACAGGTTTGGTCAATGACTATGACCCTTCAGGGAGGGTGGTATAGAGAGTCAGTCAGGAAAAATGATTGGGTGGGGGGTGTCATCTTCTGAGCGGTTACCTCGTGGAAAGGAAATAGGTAAAACTGAGAGACAGCAGGGAGAGGTATAAAACTTAGGAGATGGGGAGTAAAATAGGGCATTTGTCCCCATAGGGAGTCAGTGTTCAGTACTAGACATGTGCAGACTGGAATATTTCGTTTAGTTTTTTCATTTTCGTTTGGAAAATAAATTTATTTAGTTACTCCCGAAAATCGTTTTGATTTATTTCGTTTTTCGTTGGGGAATAGCTTTCGTCCGAAAATCCAATAATACTTGGTTTCTGTCGAATGGTCAAAAGAATATTCGACGGAACGTTGAATCTTTACGTCGAATCGTACATTTCCGTTCGAATATTCCGCCTACAAGAATTCTAATGTTGTATGACTAGTAATAATATCAAATCTATTTTCTCATAAATTGAAATCTATTCTCTGTAATGTTGAATCTATTATTTCTATAGTGTCGAATATTTTCTCTATAATGTCAAATCTTTTCCCTAGAATGTCGAATCTCTCTATATCGAATTTTTACCGCAACAAAAATGAAAATAAAGCATTTTTTATGTTGGATCTTTCGGTTTTCATTTCTTGCGCTTTCGTTATCGTTTGTTAATAGTTGGGAGTATTCTGCAGTCGTTTGGAAGTGCTGCCCGCAAGCCCAATTTCTTTGGTATTTGGTGGATGTATCTTTGGATTGATGTACCAGATCCTCTATTTTCACTACTCTGTTTACGTGTCTAATCCACTCCACAATGATAGGAGGATTGGGTGATTTCCAGTGTACTGGTATATGTATTTTTGCAGCGTTTAGGAGGTGTAGTGTTAGGGAGCTGTGGTAGTCTTTTTTTGGGATGGAGGAATGATGTAGGAGCTATTGGGCTGGGGAAAATTATATCTGGAATGAGTTGATTTGAACAGTAAGAAGGTGGATCTCTTTCCAGAAGTTTTGGATATATAATACTAGTATAATATATAACACCATATATAAAGAAGTGAGCAGTCCTTGGCAGAGCATCTCCAACAATTGGGGGGTATTGCGGGGGGGGAAATGTTATGTAGTCTAAGGGGAGTCTTGTACCATCTAGAGAATACTTTAACCACTTGTCCACCGCCCACCGTCAAATGACGGCGGGTGGAGGACTCCATTGTTCTGGCATCACGTCATATGACGTGATGTCTTTAAATAGGGAATGCACGCGATCGCGTTTGCGCATCCCTGTACTGACGGTGGTGGCGTGTCACCGAGACACCGCTCGTCACCGACAGGGGTGAACAGCGGCGCGGATGCGCTGCTCACCACATTATCGGCCGTGTTGAATTCACGGCTAATCACGAATTGAATTCACGGCTGTGCACGGCGTTTGCGCGCGATCGTGAGCGCACCGCGCGTGCCCGTCGGCGGCAGGGTGTTCCCGGGAACACTGCTCGTCGCCGACAATGGTACACAGCCATTGGTCAGGGCTGTGTACCACGTGATCAGTTGTGATCCATTCACAGCCTGATCTCTAAGTGTAAACACAGAGCTGTAACTCACTGTTACCAGCTCTTCTCTCCTCACACATTGTTTCCAGTGTGAGGAGAGAAGAGCTACTATCAGTGAGTTACAGTTCTGTGTTTCTGTAGTGTCTGCACAAACACCACACCACCCTTTGCCCCCCCCCCCCAATTGTTAACAGTCACCCAACAGTCACCCATAAAGTGCACCTGTCACACAAAGAGACTGCCATCAGCGGTGCAACCGTCATCCATCAGTGACCGTGCCCTGTCACCGTCACCCATCAGTGACCTGCCCTGTGACCCGTCACCCATCAGTGACCTGCCCTGTGACCCGTCACCCATCAGTGACCTGCCCTGTGACCCATCACCCATCAGTGACCTGCACTTTCACCCATCACCCATCAGTGACCTGCACTTTCACCCGTCACCCATCAGTGACCTGTCCTGTCACCCGTCACCCATCAGTGACCTGCCCTGTCACCCATCTGTGACCATCAGCAGTGCATCTGTCACCCATCACCCGTCACCCATCAGTGACCGTGCTCTATCTCCCATCACCCGTCACCCATCAGCGGTGCACCCGTCAAACATCAGTGACCTGCCTTATCACCCGTCACCCATCAGTGACCATCGTCCATCACACCATCACCCATCAGTGAACGTCACCTGCCACCCATTGCACAACCCATCAGTAAACATCACCTGCCACCCATCTGTCACCCATCGTATACAGCTACCCGCCACACAGCCAAAATGTCCAAAAGATCGTATAGTACCCAAGAGGCCTTTCAGATCCTCTCAATGACCGATGAAGAATGCAACGATTCGGATGAAGAATGGGTCCCTCCTAAAAGGGCACGGCACTCTGAAAACCAGGCAGCCACCAGCAACCAGGAAGATATTCCTAGGCCCAGTACCAGCGCCACCAGCAATAGGCCCAGTACCAGCGCTGACGCCAGCAAAAGGCCCCGGGAACAAAGACCCAGTACCAGCGCCACCAGCAACTGGCCCAGTACCAGCGCTGATGCCAGCAAAAGGCCCCGGGAACAAAGGCCCAGTACCAGCGATGCCGCCAGCGAAACCCCTCATGAACAAATGCCCAGGCCCAGTGCTGCCAGATCACTCCTAAGTACCAGCACAAGAAATTCAACCCCCCCAACTACTGGAGTGTCACGTCCCCCAGGAGCCAGGACCACTACATTCATGTCAGATGGTCTTGCCAACCCAAAATGGCTGCCTTCCGACTCTGGATCACCCATTATTCCCCCTTTCACAGCACAGCCAGGTGTGCAGGCCAACACCCAAAATTTCTCAGAAGTTGATTACCTTCATCTCTTTTTGGCCGACACTTTTTTGCAGTTAATTATCGACCAGACAAATTTGTATGCCCAGCAGTATATTGCCAACAACCCCCAATCATCTTTGCCCGTCCATTTGAGTGGAGAGATGTAAATTTGGAGGAGTTCAAATTGTTTATTGGCCTCACCATAAACATGGGGCTTAACCTCCCTGGCGTTATGATTCTGTCTGGAATTTTGTACCAAAAGCGTTGCAATTGTTTTGCAAGGAAATGTGGTGTTATGTATTATAGGCCTGCAATTCTTAGTAAGTACTTACTTAAATCTATCTAAACAAGAGTCTAATAGGCATCCCGGGTATGATTTTTTTTTTTTTTTTTATTAAAAATTATAATATAATAAATAATTATAAAAAATTATAACAAATAATAATATAATTATAGTAAAAATTATTCAATAATGTAATCAAATCAAAATCACTGAAATTTGCTCAGTTGCAGAATTTTTGCTGTCATTATTTTTTTTTTTATGACGAATTTCCCCACAAATCGCTATCGCTAAATTCTGCAAGTGATTATAATTTATTATCGCTGTTTTTTAGCTGCTCTAAAACAATTTTTGCCATAAAGGGACACTTTTGGTTGCTATGGGCAATCTACAGTTTGCAGGGAGAAAGAAAAGTTTTTATTATATAAAAGGACATGTAGTGTACAGGGCAGACCACTAGGGACATGGGGGGTGTGTATTTTTTACATACAGTACTGTAATCTATAAGATTACAGTGTACTGTATGTAATGTGTTTGTTTACATTTTTGAATTTGGCGCCGTTCTCCGTCCCCGTGCGTCGTAACGTCGCAGGGAACGGAGCTCGGCGGCACACAGGGACGCTGTGTGAATCGAGCGAGCACTCGCTCGCTCACACAGCGGGGATGCATCGCTGGATCCACGGAGAAGGTAAGTAAACTGTCTCTGTAGATGCTGCGAGGCGAGCCCGTGTCTGACACGGGATCAACGATAGTAGCAGGAAATTTTTACCCCGTGTCAGACACGGGAAAAACGCCAGGGAGGTTAACAAAAAAAATCAAGGACATTCTTATTGGTCCACCAAACCCATCTACCATCAGCCCATGTATTCTGCCAAAATGTCCAGGTCCCGATATGAAATGATAATGCGATTCTTTCATTTCAATGACAATACCCAGTGCCCTCCCCATAATCATCCAGATTACGATAAATTGTACAAGATTCGCCCTTTGATCAATTTCCTTTCCCATCAATTTGCAGAAATCTATGTCCCCGAGAAACATATATGTGTGGATGAGTCCCTGGTACCCTTTTGTGGCCGTCTAGGAATAAAGCAGTACATTCCTAGTAAAAAGGCTAAATATGGTGTAAAATTTTACAAACTTTGTGAGAGAGCCACGGGATATCTGTATGCTTTTCGCATTTATGAAGGAAGAGATTCCCAGCTCCAGCCCCCTGAGTGCCCGGCCTACATAGGCACAGCTGGAAAAATTGTATGGGACCTGGCTTACCCACTCCTGAGAAAAGGATATCATCTTTACCTTGATAATTTTTACACCAGTCTGCCCCTTTTCCGACACTTATATGTTGAAAAAACCCTGGCCTGTGGAACCTCCAGAAAAAATAGGAACTCCTAGGTCTCACGGATATCGTGAGACCTAGAAGCACTGTTTCCAGCCAACAACTAGCGCGGAAAGGCGCCAAAATCAGAGACTTTTACACAGGATCTACATACTGGACTTCCAATCTTTTAAATGTAAGTGGATGCTGCTGTCTATAACGAATTACAGCTACCTGTCGATTAATCCATTGGTGCCCTCTTCTTTTTCTTTCTATATATGTTGGAGTCTGGGCTTTCTGTCTCCCCCACTTTTGAAGGCTTTCCTTGGAACAACGACCGGAACCAACAGTTTTAACCACTTGACCACTGGGCACTTAAACCCCCTTCCTAACCAGACCAATTTTCAGCTTTCGGTGCTCTCACAATTTGAATGACAATTACTCAGTCATACAACATTGTACGCATTTGAAATTTTTGTCCTTTTTTTCACACAAATAGAGCTTTCTTTTGGTGGTATTTAATCACCTCTGGGTTTTTTATTTTTTGCGCTATAAAAGAAAAACGACAGAAAATTCTGTAAAAAAAAAAAAAAAAAAACTTGTTTCTTTTATTTTAGCAGGTTATTTCTCACACACAGCATTTGCATACCACAAATTACACCCCAAAACACATTCTGCTATTCCTCCCGAGTATTGCGATACCCCATGTGTGGGACTTTTACACAGCGTGGCCACATACAGAGGCCCAACATGCAGGGAACGCCATCAGGCGTTCTGGAACACCCAGACCAATTCTGACATTTCTCTCCTACATGGAAAAATCATAATTTATTTGCTAGAAAATTACATAGAACCCCAAAACATTATATATGCTTTTTTAGCAAAGACCCTAGAGAATACAATGGCGGCCGTTACAACTTTTTATCTCGCATGGTATTTTCGCAGAAATTTATTGAACGCGTGTTTTTAAAAAAAAACTGTTTTGTGCTTAAAACAAAACAAAACAGTAAAGTTAATCCAATTTTTTTTCATAATGTGAAAGATGAAGTTACGCCGAGTAAATAGATACCCAACATGTCACAATTCAAAATTGCGCACACTCGTGGAATGGCGCCAAACTTCGCTACTTAAAAATCCCCATAGGCGGTATTGCAGAGTATCGCGCAGGGTATTGCAGAGTATTGGGGTATTGCAAAGTATCATGCAGGGTATTGGGGTATTGCCGAGTACTGGGGTATTGCCGAGTACTGGGGTATTGCCGAGTATTGGGGTATTGCCGAGTATTGGGGTATTGCCGAGTACTGGGGTATTGCCGAGTATTGGGGTATTGCCAAGTATTAGGGTATTGCCGAGTACTGGGGTATAGCCGAGTATTGGGGTATTGCCGAGTACTGGGGTATTGCTGAGTATTGGGGTATTGCCGAGTA
This sequence comes from Rana kukunoris, assembly GCA_029574335.1. Taxonomy (NCBI): domain Eukaryota; kingdom Metazoa; phylum Chordata; class Amphibia; order Anura; family Ranidae; genus Rana; species Rana kukunoris. The sequence continues at coordinate 216,464,791 of CM056059.1, read as the reverse complement.
TTGGGGTATTGCCGAGTACTGGGGTATTGTTGAGTACTGGGGTATTGTTGAGTACTGGGGTATTGCTGAGTACTGGGGTATTGCTGAGTACTGGGGTATTGTTGAGTACTGGGGTATTGCTGAGTACTGGGGTATTGCTGAGTACTGGGGTATTGTTGAGTACTGGGGTATTGCTGAGTACTGGGGTATTGCTGAGTACTGGGGTATTGCTGGGTATTGTTGGGTACTGGGGGATTGTTGGGTACTGGGGGATTGTTGGGTACTGGGGGGATTGCAGAGCTGGGATGGATTGAGGGATGGCTGGATCTGTGACTGCATTTGTCACAGATCCAGCCACAGCTCAGCTGCTGACACCCCGCTCCCCCCCCTCTCCTCGCACACTGTACAGAGAGGAGAGGGAGGAGAGGTAGGAGAGGGAGGAACCGGCGTCATCAAATGACGCCGGTTTGTTTACAAGTGATCGCGCCGTCATTCGACGGCGCGATCACGTGGTAAACGGCCGCGATCAGCGGCAATTTACCGTGATCCATGATGCGCCGGGTCTCCTAGACCCGACGAGCACGAACACTTTCGCGAGCGCGTCCCAGGGGACGCACAATCGCGAAAGTGAAGGACGACGTCCCAGGGACGTCGTGTCAAGATAACCCCGCCGCGCCGTAGCAGTAAAATGCTTATGGCGCGGTGGGAAAGTGGTTAAACAGACCAGCTTTTCCCTCATGTCTTCTTCCCTCATCTCCAGGTCAATCTTATCCTTATATATGTAACTTTTTAAAAAATTTGTCCCATGAAGGACTTTTTAAAACAGCGGACTCTGGAGCTGCTCTATACTACCAATTGTTCTGCGCCACTATTTGTATTTTTTGCTTTTTCACTATGCCTCTGCCTACTGTTTCGACTGCTTCCACGTAAACTGACCCTGGCCTGTGTTTTGACTATGCCTCTGCCTACCGTTTTGGACTGCTTCCATGTAAATCGACCCTGGCCTGTTTTATGGACTATGCTTTTTCCTACTGCTTGGACTGCTTCCACGTAAACTGACCCTGGCCTGTTTTATGGACTATGCCTCTGCCTACCGTTTGGACTGCTTCCACGTGAACTAACCCTGGCCTGTTTTATGGACTATGCTTTTGCCTACCACTTGGACTGATCTGTTGCCCTGCTATTGTAGTACACAGGGGTCTCACATATGTGAGGTGCTCCAGAATAGTTTTCCCGGATGGAGAAAAATTTTTTTTTGTTTTCTCCGGGTTTTGTAATTTCCGGATTAGGGTCTGGAGTCCGGAGGCTTCATAGAGATTTGGGTGGGTCGAAGCCTCTACCCTTGTGCCCCTGTGCACAGGTCTTACCCGATTGCAGCCCTCAGCCTGCTGCTGATTTACTGCCATCATGCCTGCCATCATCTTTGCCTGCGGCATGAATGAGCCACACCACTGCTACCTGGACTATTCAAATATGCTGCCTGGAGAATTACTATAGCTGTCGCTAAGCACATCCCTGACTGCTGCCTGGACCAGTGCTCTCTTCTGTGGACACTACTAAAAGCACAGGTAATACTTTTTTTTACCCTTTCCGCAATAGAATTTATTTTGGATTGTAATTCTTGGTATGTACATGCTATGTGTTAGAAATATGAAGAGCCTTCAAAAATGATAGGTTGCCAGGAAATTATATATGTAATGTATGCTCCTAGAACGCCTGATGGTGCTACTTGGATGTTGGGCATCTGTATGTGGCCAAGCTGTGTAAAAGTCCCACACATTTAGTATCCCCATACTCAGAACAAGTAGCAGAATGTATTTTGGGTTGTAATTTTTGCTATGTACATGCTATGTGTTGGAAATATCTTATAAATGGACAACTTTGTGAAAATAAAATGCATTTTATTTTTTTTTCCACATTTTTCAAAAACTTCTGGAAAAAAAAAAATGCTCAAAAGACTCATTATGCCTCATAGATTATACGTTGGGGTGTCTGCTTTCCAAAATGGGGTCATTTTGTGGGCAATTCCATTGTCTTGGTGCTCCAGGGCCTTCAAAAGTGTAATAGGTGGTTGAGAAATGAGATGTGCAATTTATGCTCGTAGATCGCCTGATAGTGCTACTTCAATGTTGGGCCTATTTATGTGGCCAGGCTGTGTAAAAGTCCCACACATTTGGTATCCCCATACTCAGGAGGAGTAGCAGAATGTTTTTTGGGGTGTAATTTTTGCTATGCATTTGCTATGTGTTTGAAATATTTTATAAATGGACAACTTTGTGCAAATAAAATGCGTTTTAATTTTTTTCCACATATACCCAAAACTTCTGGAAAAAAAATAACCGCTCAAAAGACTCATTATGCCTCATAGATTATACGTTGGGGTGTCTGCTACGTTGGGGTGTCTGCTTTCCAAAATGGGGTCATTTTGTGGGCAATTTCATTGTCTTGGTGCTCCAGGGCCTTCAAAAATGTAATAGGTGGTTGAGAAATGAGATGTGCAATTTATGCTCGTAGTTCGCCTGATGGTGCTACTTCAATTTTGGGCCTATTTATGTGGCCAGGCTGTGTAAAAGTCCCACACATTTGGTATCCCCATACTCAGGAGGAGTAGCAGAATGTTTTTTGGGGTGTAATTTTTTCTATGCATTCGCTATGTGTTCGAAATATCTTATAAATGGACAACTTTGTGCAAATAAAATGCGTTTTAATTTTTTTTCCACATTTGCCCCAAACTTCTGGAAAAAAAATAACCGCTCAAAAGACTCATTATGCCTCATAGATTATACGTTGGAGTGTCTGCTTTCCAAAATGGGGTCATTTGGGGGGTATTTTTACTTTTCTGACTTAGTATCTCAAGAAATTAGATAGACCGTCAGTACTTTAAGTGTGATGAGATTGATCAATTTTCAGGGATTGGCACCATAGTTTGTAGACTCTATAATTTTCACAAAGACCAAATAATACACATCAATTTGGATTATTTTTACCAAAGACACGTAGCAGTATAAATTTTGGCCAAAATTTATGAAGAAAAATTACTAATTTGCTAAATTTTATGACAGAAACAAAGAAAACAGCAATTTTTCAAGAACTTTTTCGCCTTTTTTTATTCATAGCGCAAAAAATAAAAATCCCACAAGTGATTAAATACCACCAAAAGAAAGCTCTATTTGTGTGAAAAAAAGGACGTGAATTTTATTTGGGTACAGTGTTGCATGACTGAGTAATTGTAATTCAAAGTGTGAGAGCACCAAAAGCTGAAAATTGGTCTGGGTAAGAAGGGGGTTTAAGTGCACTGTATTGAAGTGGTTAAAGCCATTTCCCGTCCAAATGCATTGATTGTAACCTTGTGGATATAAGAATATATTTTTTCTCAATCATCTTCGGCGAGATTAATTCATAGTTCTTTCTCCCATTTCTTGCTTGCTATATTGGATTTTGGGTTGTGGTCTGAGAAGCGTTATGGAGTACATGGCTGGGATCAGATGACGTTGAGGTTCTGTGTTGGTGCAAAGCATTTCAAACTGTGTGCATTGTATCAAAAATTCTGAACGTGATTGGGGGTCATTAAGAAAGTGTCACAGTTGAACATTTGCGTGAATAATGTGGATAGGGGCAGAAAAGTGTCTCCGGTGAAAAAAAATTCTGCCCTCATATTGGTATGGGGCCATATTTTGAAAAGGAAAGTGTCATCTTTACTCAGAGGGAATTTCGGGCTCTTACAGATTGGAGTCAGTGGTCCCGGTGAAGAGAAGATTTTAAATTGGTGAAATTTTTTTTGAAGATTTGTAATGTGTTGCTTATTAAAGGTTGTTTGCACTCTAGAGGAACATGTATTGAGGCTGTCCAGGGAAGTTCCTGTCCACCTCTGTATTAATGTCTATTTAACATTATCTGTTCCCACTAAATACACAGTCAATAAGGATCTGTACATACGATCAGTCCAAACTGATGAAAACGGACTGAAAAAATTAATTTTGAAAAAACAAGGATAATGTCAAGAACAATGACAAAAACTTTTCAAGAAAATACTGTAAGTCACCGCATGCCCAATAACAGCGAGCTGTGAGCGTGCAGGACAAATTTTCAACTTGTTTCAAATGATATATATATATATTTATTCAGCTTTTTCTATTGTAGAAATTGATACTGTACAACTTTCACTGAGGAAGAATGTATATAATTTGAAACACGTTGGAAATTTGTCCTGCACGCTCACAGCTCGTTGTTATTGGGCATACAGTGACTTACAGTATTTTCTGGAAAAGTTTTTATCATTGTTCTTGACATTATCCTTGTTTTTATAAAATGTATTTTTCTGATATATATTTATATATTGTAATAAATTTATAACCTTTTATGACCTGGTTGTCGCACATATTTTGTTGCCTTAAAAATCCCTTTCCCATTGAGGTTCTTTAAATTTTTCAATTCCTCCAAGTACTTGTATAAATATGGTCATACAATATACAATTTGATTGTACAATCTCTTTACAACTTCCTTTAGATTTACCAAAACTATGAAATAGGAGGACCCCCCTGAACAATTTATTTAATTTGTATTAATTCAGGCAAGCACTTGCACTGCATAGCTGATGGTAGATCTAAAGGAGATTGTACAACCAGATTGTAAAGAAAGTGGGTGAAAATAAAACAAAAGTAAGGTGTGATCCAGACAGGTAAGCATGCCCTATTCTATTATGCAGGAAGGCAGTGCATACTGGGATATCATCTACAGGAAGTGAGAGAATCAGAAAGCATTTTTAAAACTTCAAACAGTAGAGTGGAAATTCAAAGTTTCCATGGATGAGGTAAGTTAGAGATAAGAACATTGGGATGGCTGGGGCAAAAAGGGCATCGGTAAAGGTTTTTTTATTATTATTATTAAGTGTAATTCTATTCAAATCTAGTAAAATGTTTATTTTTATGAATACAGGAGCAAATGCAGCAAGTCATTTGCTCATGTGCCTCTATCCAACTACCCAAAGGGAACTGCTGTTTCCCTCTCTATCAAAATTGCAGCCAAATTTTGAGAACACTATGCCAAGTTGTATGACCTTCATCCTGATAATCTGTCAACCCAATCAGAGGGCTGCTTCCTTACGATCAGGGACTAAGTTATTAAATATTTTCTTCCTTTAGATAGTCGCACAGACAGCCCAATCCTTAGAGGCCCCAATCAATCCTTTTGAATTCCCAGCTATTGTTAAATCTACCAAGCCAGGTAAGGTCACAGGACCTCATGGTTTGACTTTGCTTTACTTCAAGAAAGTTTTGAGCCCTTTTAGCAATACGCTTTAAATGCTGCCATTGCCATAGTACCTAAAGAAAGTTAAGATATCCAGCATTGTTTGATTTATAGGCCAGTCTCACTCCGAAGTTGTTTGCAAAGATCCTGGCTAACAGATTGATTCTGCAGCTCCAATGGATTATACACTGGGATCAGATGGGCTTTATGTGCACTCTTATGTGCATGCTTTGAAATCTGACGGCTTGGAACCCGTCCGCCCGACATGTCTGCTGGTTAGTGAATCAGCAGACAGATTCAATCGTGTGTACGGGCGAGCCGATGGATTTGGCCACCCGACAGATTTCAAAGCATGCTTTGGAATCTGTCGGCTGGGAACCCGTCCGCCCGACATGTCTGCTGGTTACTCACCACAAGTTGCCCCACCTAATTCATACACTGCCCTGCTCCTAATTGCACCCGTAAACATGCCCTTTGTAGATTATCTCATGGAATGACACTGTTAAATGTTTTATGCAGAATCAAGTTACAAAATTAAATATTACCAACAACAACTTTAACAAAATGGAACAGGGCACTGGGGGCAGACCAGAGGGACAGGGCACTAGAACTGGGTCTCTTCCCCATTCTCTTGCTGTCATCTCTGCAACTCCCATCCATCCATCCTCTCTCTCTCCCTCTCCTATTCATCTCATCATCAGGAGCCCCTGTGTGTGGCTCCACGCTTGCATGTCCCCACTTCCCCCTTTTATTCAGGCTGCCAGTGAGGAGAGGAGCTGCAGCACAGTGGGAGGGTGTACAATCCAGCGCTGAGAACCACACAACTGCACAGCCATTGACACAATAGCACAGTGCACACTGACACCGCACAGCACACATTGAGACCAATCTGTTCACAGTGCTCAGGCTGAACTGTTGGACACTTACATAGAGCACAAGGAGAAGAAAACTGCACAAACTGGAAGGCTGCCGCTCTCACGTCAGGGCAACTTTCAGTGAGCGCTGCACCGGAGTGGTACTGTAATTTTCGCAATCCTCCACCTCACTCATTACTTTCTGCTCTCCAGCTACATTGGTCGGGGGAGGGGGAAGGCTCAGGGAGGTCATACTGTTAGGTCCCCTGGCTCAATGAGAATTGTAAGGAGAGCACCTGTGTACTGCTCTGCCTGTGCGTGGCTCACCATACTACTTTTCCTGAGCATGCACCTTTCCTGCGCATGAAGATGCGCAGCGTTTTGAAGGCTCCGATGATGGAACACAGATAGAAGAAGGCAGTAATGTTAGCCCAGAGAGAGGGGGTGCCAGAGAGGGACAGCAATCTGGCAGTCATATTCCCCCAGCTGCAGCATACTGCCAGGTTTTCGACAGTGATGAGGAGGGAGGGAATGATGAGGTCACTGACTCTACGTGGGTGCCTGTTAGGAGAGAGGAGGAGGAGGAGGCACCAGCACATCTCCAAAGAGGCAGGCTGCCCTCCAGGGGCCAGCTTAAGGGCAGCACACCAACTGCATTAGATCGCAGAGCTACGCCTGTGCAGGGCGCTGCTGTGTCTCAGCGTTACTGCAAAAGTTCTTTGGTGTGGGCCTTTTTTGAGACATGTGCATCAGATCCCACCATTGCTATTTGCAACATATGTCTCAAGCGTATCTCGCATGGCCAAAACATCACCTGCTTTGGCACCACATGCTTGACCAGACATATGTCGACCTGCTATGCAGTTTGTTGGCAAGCATACCTGAAAGACCCACACCAAAGAACAATGCAGACCTCCCCTTGCCCCTCATCACCTGGGATCTCCAACCCCACTATACCCTCAGTCCTCTCTGAAGCCTGCACTGATAGGACTAAAGGTGTAGAATTAGGTGTGTCACAACCTAATAGTACATGCGGGCAATCTACTATCGGTACACCGATGTCAGATTGTACTGTACCAGACAAATTTCCCTGCCCCAGCTGCTGCATCGCCCAAAGAAGTACTCTCCCAGCCATCCACATACCCAGCGGTTGAATGCTAGCTTAGCGAAGGGGATCTCCCCACGCATCTACCTATTCTGCTGGGGCAGGATCAACACCAACGGTGGTGATGCTTCCTCCGGAACCAAGGGTCCCTACACCTGAAAATTTCTCTGGAAATCGAAGTAGCTTCAGGGCCTTTCGCAATTCCTGTGAGCTGTATTTCGCCCTTCAGCCACAAACCTTTTCTCTGGAAGTCACCAAGGTGGGCTTTGTGATCTCCTTACTTACTGGAGAACCCCAAACCTGGGCACAGCTTTACGAGGACCCCCAGCTCTCAGCAACTGCAGAAGCTGCCTTACGTACCCTTCAGCATGATATTACATGTTACCATTTTTCTTTTTCTGTGATCTTTTATTGTCAATTGTATCTACTGTTTTCTCTTTACTTTAAACCCAATAAACAAATTTGAAAAGAAAAAAAGATAATCACCATCCATACACTTCTCTCAGTGCTCACTGTTTATCAATAAAATGTATTCATGTGTTTACACACAAGCTACTTACATAGGAAGCTAAAATATCAGCATAAAAACAATATACATTCAGCAGTAGTTCCGTAGGGCAGCAGCGGGTGACATCATAGGCAGTTCCTCCCCCATATGCCTTACGTTCACTCAAAACTTCCTCAGTGTCCAGCTTGCATATGGGGGTTTGCTTATTTTTTTTTCCAGGCCCATGGAACACATCTTGGCTGAGGGGATAGCTTGTGGCGTGGATAATCCTATGCGGACCAAAGGAACTGAATATGCTGGAGTTCTTGACTTGGCTTGGCATGTGAGTGTATATATACACCACTTTGTAAGCTTGTTTTTTAATAAGTAATATCATACTATAGGGTGGGTATTACTAAAGGCAAATAGATTGTGCACTTTCAAAAGTGCAGTTGCACTCTGCAAGAGCAGTTGTTTCAGAGCTTAGTAAGTGAGCAGAAACTCTGCTGACTTCCATCATCCAATTATGTGCAAGCACATTTTTTTTTTTTGCACGTGATTGGGTATTCTTTGTAAAATGAAGCCTTACCTCATCTACTAAGCTCTGGAGCAACTGCACTTGGAGAGTGCAACTGCAAATTTGGGCAAGTGCCTCTTTCCCTTTTTTTATACAGTTTTCAATTGGGCCATCAGGCATTTACTGGGGCAGCTGCCCGCCCATCACATATTTGTTTTAGGAGTGAAGTATCTGCTCACATATTATTATTATACTGTATGATCATTTTTTTTTTCATTATATTCTGGCAGCCAGCCAGTTCTAGAAGGATGTCATATGACGTGTGATCGCTGTGTCCTTAGGACACAGCTAATCATAATGTAAACACAAGTCAGTCATAGTAAGTCAGGTTGAAAAAAGACACAAGTTCATCCAGTTCAACCATAAAAAAATAAAAATTAAAAAATATCGTACAATCCCATATACCCAATTCTATACCCACAGTTGATCCAGAGGAAGGCAAAAAACCCCAGCAGAGCCTGATCTAATTTTCTACAGCAGGGGAAAAAAATCCTTCCTGATCCCCTAAGAGGCAATCAGATTTTCCCTGTATCAACTTACCTATAAATGTTAGTACCCAGTTATATATTTTGTACACATTTAGGAAAGTATCCAGGCCTTTCTCAGAGCAATCTACTGAGCTGTCCGGAACCACCTCTCGAGGGAGTCTGTTCACATTTTCACAGCTCTTACTGTGAAGAAACCTTTCCGTATTTGGAGATGAAATCTCTTTTGAATGAATGAATGAATGAATGAAAAACTTATATAGCGCGGCACATGCGAACTGAATCGCTTCTGGGCGCTTGTTGTTCCTGTCTCCTTTGATATCAAAAGAGATGAGTCTTGATCTTTCTCCTGAAGGCTAAGTGATTCGCCTCCAACCGAATGCTGGTTGGTAAAGCGTTCCATAGTCTGGGGCTTTGGACGGCGAATCTTCTTTCTCCTTTGGACTTGTAGTTGACTTTTGGGATCTGTAGTAGGTTCTGATTGGTGGATCGTAGGACCAAAGACGTAAAGAGTGCCCCCTTGTCTTTTGCATTGACCGTAAAGTGAACTCAACCCCAAGTTCACTAAATGGACCCCTATATATTTGAACATGTTGATCATATCCCCCCTTGCTGACAGCCTGAGGAGAGAAGAGCCAATGACCGGCTTGTGTGAAAGACATCTACAGTGATAATCAGGGCACTTATTATAAGTGTCCTGATTATCAGTGCAGTCCCTTCAGTGCCCACCAGTGCTGCCCATCACTGCCCACCAATGCTGCATATCAGTGCTCATCAGTGCCTGCTCATCAGTGTCACCTCCCCATCAGCACCACCTATCATTGCCACCTATCAGTGCCCATCAGTGTCAACTATCAGTACCCATCAGTGCTTCCTCATCAGTTCCTCCTCATCAGTGCACACTAGTGGCGCCTCATCAGTGCCCATCAGTTCCGCCTCATCAGTGCCGTTTGATCAGTTTCGGCTCAATAGTGGCCATCATTGGAGCCCATCAGCACACATCAGTGAAAGAGAAAAATCACCTGTTTGCAAAATTGTATAACAAAAAGGTATTTTTTATGTCAAAATTGTCGGTCTCTTTTTGAAAATTGGCCTGGGCAAGAAGGAACATCTAATTTGCTACAGAAGGTGCTAGAGAAGGTGCAAAATCATCACATCCAACTAGACATGTTTCAGGGTTAAAATAATATAGAAAAGATCATTTGTTTCAAACACTTCCTTTTCTATGACTGTTTATATGGTGAAAATGCTTGTTGCATGTACTACATACAACTGTCATTCACTTCACTGAAATCAATGAATGCATTATCATTCACTGTGCACATGAAGTGTGGGAATTACCCTGCTTCTTTCTTGGCTTCTCTCGGAACATTTAACATTACGCCACAAACAGACAGGAGGGAGTGACCACATAGTGGCTTAATCCCTCAGAAATCAGATCTTTTGTATTTGTATTTATTTACTCTTCCCAGCTGTACATGTTTCATCTAATGACTAACATGGGCTGCAAGGGTCATTTCACATTCCGGCGCTGCACAGAAAGCTAGCAAGGGACCAGAACAAATACAATCTTGGGCATTTACTGTGCTGGAAAGGTGTGAGAACAGTCAAGAAAAACCATTAGGGCAAACACAATATAGCTGTTTATGAATGCTTAGCCCCAAACTGTCCCTCATTTGGAGGGACTGTAACTTTTTTTGGAACCAAATCCAAATTCCTCTTCATCCTTCCCTCTTCCATATAACACCAAAAGCATTGCACTCAACCTTTCATCCAACCTCTAAATAAATGCATTTGTTAAGTTAAAACTCCAATATAAAGGAAAGGTAAAGGCAAAAAGGGCACTTTTAGGTTTACCAGTCTTTTTAAGTATTCATTTTTGGTGGTCATCTAAAGGTGGCATTTAGGTGTTTCCTTTGCACCAACATTTTGTCCCGTTTTTTCATCTTAGAAAGTAGGGTGGTATGTACACACAGTGTACACAATATGTACTTTAATAAAATAACCTAATCAAAGTTAGCAAAATCATAATAATTAGTGTCAGTAACATTTAGGGGGTGTAATAATAAACAAATTACATTGCTAATGTCTCCTCATTTGTGTAAACATAACAAATAATACCCACAATGTGTGTTATAAACATTTCTTTGTTACCCTTTACTGAGTGAATGTAACATTCCCGAACATTAAAAAATGGAGGGGTAGTGCTGCGCTGTAGGGAAGGGAGTGGGGATGGGATAATGTGGAGAGGAAGTGTGGCAAAAAAACTACAGTAGATATGTGGAAAAAAGAAGAAAGGAATAACCTAACTATTATAATACATGGCAATGTCAGAAATTGACAGTGATATAATAAAATATTAAACGTGCAAAATGCAGCCTAAGCCGGCTGCCAAACCAATGACAGTGCAAAATGACATGTGTAACTTCCTTATACACAATCCGGTGCACAGAGTGCCAGAAATAGCACACAACAGTGTAAATCAGGGTGAATGTTCATACAGCAGGTAACCATAGATAAATGCAATATAGAAATGCAATATAGAAATAAAGTAAAAAAAAAAAATTGCTGATGTGAAAGCCAAAATGGCGTGATGACAAGTTGCAGGTACTAACTCCAAAATAAGTAAAGATGTCCCCTTACCTTACTGCTGTAAGTTAACAGCAAAAAACAAAGTCCAGGAGCACTTTTCAGGTTGAGTCCACTTGTGGTGTCATCCAAATAGATAAAAGTGGTGAGAATGGATCCTTTCTGGTAATCACCTCCAAACGATAATAATCGCTCACATCCAGGAAAACAAAAAATGGCAATAGTGTAGTACCATTAAAACAGGGGGGGGGGTTATTAAAACAATAAACTGGGTACTCACAATGTTGAAATAAAAAACAGGCATAAAAAACACAGGGCATCCGCCAACGTCACCTCTGGTACCTCATACGCGCATTCGTCACTCCACGTGACTTCCTCAGGAGTAGTTAAGGTGACATAAGGGTACTGTTATATAGGGTAGCTTGTTAGTGCAACTGGAAGTGGGGCACTGGGCTACTTTCATAAACAGGAAGTGTGATAACCGCCATTTTGTTGTGGCCTCATAGGAATAAACATTATTCTCTTGTTCCACCTCTAGATCCAAAAATACGATCTTTTTTTTACTAACTTCCCAAGACATGTTGATGTTTCTATCATTGATGTTCAGATCTTGAAGGAAATCAAGTAGTGTTTCTTCCTCTCCTTTCCACAAAATGAAGACATCATCAATATACCTTCTGTATGTGCAAAGCTCTTCAGGTGGTTGGGAGAATATTTTTCCCTCTTCCCATTGGGCCATAAACAGCCCTGCCACACTGGGGGCAAATTTGGCCCCCATGGCAACTCCGGTCTTCTGGAAGAAGTAGTTGCTGCCATACCAGAAATAGGTATTTTTGAGACAGAAGTCCAGGCATTTTACCAAAAATTTACGTTGACTGCAGGGCAACTGGGAGTACTTCCTAAGCCCCCATTTGACCACTTTGCATGCTTGATGATGTAATATAATCGTGTAAAGCGAAGATATATCCTCTGTTGCTAACCAGAAAGGGCCATCTTCATTAGGTTTATTTTCTAGACACTGTAACATCTGTTTCGTGTCTCTTACATACGCTCTTGTACTTTGAACTGCTGGCTGTAGAAAGAAATCAATGTATTGACCCATCCTTGCTGTTAGGGATCGATGGCGTTTACTATCGGTCTAGGTGGTGGATTCACACTATCTTTATGTATCTTGGGGAGTGAGTACAGGATAGGTATGGCATGAGAGCTTCTAGAGCAGGGGTGGGCAATTATTTTTTCGATGGGGCCACATGAGAAACTAAAAATATTTTGGAGGGCCGGGCCAAAAGGCTAAACTCAATACTGCATAAAAAAAAAATCAATTGTATTTCTTTATAAAAAGCAGTAAATATCATTGTTGGACAACTGGTACGAGTACTTGTTATATAGTTAAACAATGAAAAAGTGAGGTTGCCTTACAAGAAAAAAAAAATAAGTTTTGGACATCGCTCCTGCAGACTGAGTAGTACAGAGTGGGATGAGCACAGGGTGGGATGAGTAGCACAGGGTGGGATGAGTAGCACAGGGTGGGATGAGGAGGACAGGGTGGGATGAGGAGGACAGGGTGGGAATCTGGGATGAGTGGAACAGGGTGGGATGAGGAGCACAGGGTGGGATGAGGAGCACAGGGTGGGAATCTGGGATGAGGAGTACAGGGTGGGATGAGGAGTACAGGGTGGGATGAGGAGGACAGGGTGGGAATCTGGGATGAGTAGAACAGGGTGGGATGAGGAGCACAGGGTGGGATGATGAGCACGGCTTGGGAATCTGGGATGAGGAGTACAGGGTGGGATGAGGAGTACAGGGTGGGATGAGGAGTACAGGGTGGGAATCTGGGATGAGTAGTACAGGGTGGGATGAGATGAGTACAGGGTGGGATGAGATGAGTACAGGGTGGGATGAGATGAGTACAGGGTGGGATGAGTAGTACAGGGTGGCATGAGATGAGTACAGGGTGGGATGAGATGAGTACAGGGTGGGATGAGATGAGTACAGGGTGGGATGAGTAGTACAGGGTGGGATGGGATGAGTACAGGGTGGGATGAGTAGTACAGGGTGGCATGAGATGAGTACAGGGTGGGATGAGATGAGTACAGGGTGGGATGAGATGAGTACAGGGTGGGATGAGATGAGTACAGGGTGGGATGGGATGAGTACAGGGTGGGATGGGATGAGTACAGGGTGGGATGAGATGAGTACAGGGTGGGATGAGTAGTACAGGGTGGGATGGGATGAGTACAGGGTGGGATGAGTAGTACAGGGTGGGATGAGATGAGTACAGGGTGGGATGAGATGAGTACAGGGTGGGATGAGTAGTACAGGGTGGGATGAGTAGTACAGGGTGGGATGAGATGAGTACAGGGTGGGATGAGATGAGTACAGGGTGGGATGGGATGAGTACAGGGTGGGATGGGATGAGTACAGGGTGGGATGAGATGAGTACAGGGTGGGATGAGATGAGTACAGGGTGGGATGAGTAGTACAGGGTGGGATGGGATGAGTACAGGGTGGGATGAGTAGTACACGGTGGGATGAGATGAGTACAGGGTGGGATGAGATGAGTACAGGGTGGGATGAGTAGTACAGGGTGGGATGAGTAGTACAGGGTGGGATGAGGAGTACAGGGGGACAGAGCATCTTTTGGGGGGAGAGGGTGGTATGTGGATATGGGCTGGGGAGTGATTTGAGAGGGAAGATGATATGTGCTAGTGGGGGGGGGACCCCCCCACTAGCACATATCATCTTCCCTCTCAAATCACTCCCCAGCCCATATCCACATACCACCCTCTCCTCTCCTATCACTTCATATGTTCACCTCGTATCTGCCCCCCCCTTACCCCCTGGTTACTGTGCAGCATGGCTCTCTCAGTAGTGTCTCTTCTCGGCTCCTCCTCCTGTACACATTGAGCCAAGAGGGGGGGAGGAGTCGGCATGTGACTGTGTGTTGCAGTCAGTGGAGAGAGAGGGACGGCTGCTCTGTAGCCGAATGACACTGCAGGACCCCGGACGGCAGATGTCCCGGGTAACCCCCCCCCCCCCTGCGAACACCCCTCCTCCCCCCGCCGGCCCACGGGGGGAGGAGGGAGGCCTGTGAACATAGCAACAGGCAGACAAACGAGCCAGCTTGGGGGCCCCTTTCTGGTCTGGTTTGCCTGTCCTGTTGCGACGGGCCGCAGCTATCCGGGGGCCGGATTAAAAGGTCCGCCGGGCCATTTACAGCCCGCGGGCCGTACTTTGCCCACCTCTGTTCTAGAGCTTTTCTGCATTTAAACATAGGATTGCCTAATAGTCGATTATAAGTATTGGTATCTCCTAGCATCTGGTCCATGCTTATTTTGTACTGTTCCTTGGAGAGTACCACAATACCTCCGCCTTTATCGGCTGGTCGGACTACTAGATCTTTCCTCTTCATAAGTTTGCGTATCCCACTTCTGATGTGTTTCGGTTCCTCCTGTTTTTTAAATTTTAGGTCTTTTAGTTATCCTATGACTAATCTTTTAACCACTTTAGCCCCGGACCATATTGCTGTCCAAAGACCAGAGCACTTTTTGTGATTCGGCACTGCGTCGCTTTAACTGACAATTGCGCGGTCGTGCGGCGTGGCTCCCAAACAAAATTGGCGTCCTTTTTTTCCCACAAATAGAGCTTTCTTTTGGCGATATTTGATCATCTCTGCGGTTTTTATTTTTTGCGCTATAAACAAAAATAGAGCGACTATTTTGAAAAAAAATTCAATATTTTTTACATTTTGCTATAATAAATATCCCCAAAAAAGATATAAAAAAACATTTTTTTTCCTCAGTTTAGGCCGATACGTATTCTTCTACATATTTTTCGTAAAAAAAAATCGGAATTAGCGTTTATTGATTGGTTAGCGCAAAATTTATAGCGTTTACAAAAAAGGGGGTAGTTTTATGGCATTTTTATTAATATTTTTTTTTTACTAGTAATGGCGGCGATCAGCGTTTTTTTTCGGTACTGCGATATTATGGCGGACACATCGGACACTTTTGACACATTTTTGGGACCATTGGCATTTTTATAGCGATCAATGCTATAAAAATGCATTGGATTACTATAAAAATGCCATTGGCAGTGAAGGGGTTAACACTAGGGGGCAGGGAAGGGGTTAAGTGTGTTCCTATTTGTGTTCTAACTGTATGGGGGGGTGGACTCACTAGTGGAAATCACTGATCTTCTGTTCATACATTGTATAAACAGAAAATCAGTGTTTCCCCCGCTGACAGGAACGGGAGGTATGTGTTTACACACATACCTCCCGTTCCCCGCTCTGTAACGAGCAATCGCGGGTGCCCGGCGGCTATCGTACCCGCCGGGCACCAAGTTGCCAAAAAGGATAGGACGTAGAGCTACGTGCTCCCGCGAGACCGCGCCACCGTCCCGCAGTAATATGACGGTGGGCGGTCGGGAACAAGTTAAACACCTCGATACATTTATTGTCTTTTACAGCGGGATTGAATGTCGATTTGTTCCTTAGGGTACTGTGTTTAATATCTTCATCTGGATCGGCAGCCCTGGTCTTATAATGGTTACTAAGCATATACTTTCTTATATTTAAAGGGGTGTTCCAGCCAAAAAATGTGTTTATTAAAAGTCAGCAGCTACAAAAAGTGTAGCTGCTGGCTTTTAATAAACACTCACTTACCTGCTCCTGCGTTACAGCGACGCGCCGACCGGGGCTCCGCTCCTCTCCCCCCCTCCCCGGCCGGCATCTCCATCTCGACTGTGGGCACCCAGCCGTGACAGCCTTCGGCTTAATGGCCGGGCACCCACTGCGCATGCGCGAGCCGCACTGCGCATGCGCGCGTGGCGCGGCTCGCGGCTGATTGGAGAGGCGATCGCATGGGACCTATCAGTGTCCCATGTGATCGCCTACAGGGAGGGGCTGGTGTAGGCGATTAAGGCTTAATCGCCTAACCAGCCCCTCGGCGGAAGCAGGAAGCCCCCACTCCCCCCCCCCAAAAAAATTACATGCCAAATGCGGCATGTAAGGGGGTGAGGAGTGGAACAAGAGGAAGTTCCAAATTTGGGTGGAACTCCTCTTTAATTTCCGAACATATTTTTGGATTCCTATATACGTCTGAAATTTGTCCAGATTTTTTACTGGTGCATATTTTAGGCCCTTATCCAGGACGCCGATTTCTTCATGGGTCAGTGGAAGTCCACTTATATTGAAGATTCCCTCGCCCTTTCTGTTCTTTCTTTTGCGCTCTCCTTCCTCCTCGCTGTCCCCTTTTCTTTCTGGGCTCCGTCTGTCGGGGTGGATGGTATTCTCGACCTCTCTCTAAAAAAGATTTCTCATACTCGGAATTAAGGTATTGCTGTCTCCCTGTTCTATCTTCCGCAGTTCTCTGTTCTAAAGGTGCATAATAGTTCCGTGTGGGAATAGGGCTCCTTTCATGTGGGTGATGAGTGCAGTAGCCACCATCTCCCTCCCTCCGGTCGTCGTAGCGACCAGGGCTTCTCCTTCTTTGCTCTTATGTATTCTGTATATATCCTCTGTTATCATGGTATTCATATGGGCGTCCCTGATTATAACTGGTTTCATCTGTGCGACCTTTGTTCTCATATGCTCAACCTCTATTATCTCGTTGATTCTGAGGTTGTGGTCTGTTATCCCTCTGGTCTTGTGTCGGTCTTGGTCCATAATTATGGCCATTGTTGTTGTTCTTCCGTTTTTTCCAGAAAGGTTTCTTCCAACCATTTTGGGGTGTCCGTTCATTTTGTGGTGGTCTTCTCTCAGTTTGGTGAGGGGTATATTGGCTGTAATTGCCTTGTTTCTCTTCGTATCTGTACCGTCGGGGCGATTCCTGCCTATTCCTTTCATATGTTTCCTGGGTGGGTGCAATGTAGTTAATTATCCTTTGGGGTGAATGTACTCTCACACTTCTCTCTGGTGTGGAGTAAGTTGAAATGGGATCTGGTCGTCCCAATTGGCTCTGCCATTTGAACGTGTGGTCAGTTTTTAAATCGTTCATGTCGCGACTATATTTTTTACTTTTCCTATGTTGTACTTCCTTATCTTTCTTTATCAGATCCGTATTCAATTGTGTTGTGTATTTTAGGAAATCTGCTGAATCTTTATAGACATCAAGTTCTTCTTTAACCTCTGAGATAGTCTGTTCAATTAATTCCCTAACATTCAATCCTAAGATTGTCTGTAACATTTAGGGGTGTAACAATAAAAAATGTGCTTTGCTAATGTCTCATCGGTTAGAGTTGAGGGAACACCTGGATGTTCGGGTTCGGAAAAAAAGTCCAGGTTCGGGACCCGAACCCGAATCGGAACCCCATTGAAGTCAATGGGGACCCAAATATTTGACTACTAAAATGTCTCTAAAAAACTAAGGGAAAGGGCTAGAGGGCTGCAAATGGCAGCAGCATGTTGGTAAGAACATGGCAAGTACTCTGCAATCAAATAGGGAAATAACTTAAAATAACATAAAATACATTTAAAAAAAAATCTTAACAAGCAGGAACCTTCCGCAATGATGGGACACTATTCCTCCCACTGATACCAATGATGGGGCACTATTTCTCCCACTGACACAAATGATGGGGCACTATTTATCCCAATGATACAAATGATGGGGCACTATTTCTCCCACTGACACAAATGATGGGGCACTATTCCTCCCAATGATACCAATGATGGGGCACTATTTCTCCCACTGACACAAATGATGGGGCACTATTTCTCCCAATGATACAAATGATGGGGCACTATTTCTCCCACTGACACAAATGATGGGGCACGATTTCTACCACTGACACTAATGATGGGACACTATTCCAGCCAATGATACCAATGATGGGGCACTATTTCTCCCACTGACACAAATTATGGGACATAATTCCTGCCAATGATACCAATGATGGGACACTATTCCTCCCACTGATACCAATGATAAGGCACTATTTCTCCCACTGACACTAATGATGGGACACTATTCCTGCCAATGATACCAATGATGGTGGGACACTATTCCTCCTACTGATACCAATGATGCAGCACTATTTCTACCACTGACACTAATGATGGGACACTATTCCTTCCAATGATACCAATGATGGGGCACTATTTCTCCCACTGACACAAATGATGGGACACTATTCCTACCAATGATACCAATATTGGGACACTATTCCCCCCACTGATACCAATGATGCAGCACTATTTATCCCACTGACACTAATGATGGGACACTATTTCTCCCACTGATACCGTACCAATGATGGGGCAATATTCCTCCCAATGATACCAATGATGGGACACTATTCCTCCCAATGATACCAATGATGGGGCACTATTTCTCCCACTGACACACATGATGGGACACTATTCCTCCCAATGATACCAATGATGGGACACTATTCTGGTGCAGTTAGATTTGTGAAGTAGAACTGAGTCCTAACTAATTCTCTCCCTATATGCACAATCAGGAACCTTTCCCTACAGTAGCGAATGCAGAGTATGTTACAGGAACATATGCAGTGCTGTGCAATATGCAGAGTATCTGACAGGAACATATGCAGTACTGGTGTAATATGCAGAGTATCTGACAGGAACATATGCATTGCTGGTGTAATATGCAGAGTATATGACAGGAACATATGCAGTGCTGCTGCTATTAGATTTGTGAAGTAGGACTGACTCCTAACTAATTCTCTCCCTATAAGCACAATCAGGAACCTTTCCCTAATGTAGTTAATGCAATGTAGGTCTATTGCTGAGTATTGTAATTCGATTTCTGAAGCAGGACAATCTTATCTAAATCTGTCCCTGAGAGCAGCAGCAGCCTTTCCCTACCCTAGCTAAAGCAGAGTGACGAGCTGTGTTGTGTGCCTCTAGCTTATATAGAGGCTGGGTCACATGCTCGGTCACATGCTGCACTGGCCAATCACAGCCATGCCATTAGTAGGCTTCCAAGTCACACAAGTAAAAGAAATGCTGATTGGCTGCCCTGCAGCACCGTTACATAGCCGAACACCGAACCCGAATTTTCAGAAAAGTGTTCAAGTTCGGGTCCGGGTCAAAAAAAAAGTTTGCTACGAACCCGAACTTTACAGTTTGGGTTCGCTCAACCCTACTCATCATTCTTGTAAGGTAAACATAACAAATAATACCCTTAACAGGTTGCAAAGGTTTGTTTTTATTTTCTAAAGATTCCTTTAAGCTAGTGTAGCGCTTATCCCCGAAGGAGCCGCTGGTTTGATGATGGGATCGGCAAATTAAGTCACTCTCACTTTTTGTCTAGGGATGCACCAGAAATACCAGATAATGATTGAGTGTCCACACAGTGCATAAAGGTTTTCTCAATGCTTTAATTCCAGGCCAACATTGCCGAACATCAACTCGATGCAGGAAGAACAGGTTGATGAGAAGAAAAGAACTCTAGATGTCAGGCCTGGATATAGGTGTAGCAGAGATTAGCTCTTGAAAAAGAACACGGAGCCCACACGGAGCCAATCAGCGCCCTGGGGTGGGCGAGGTGTCTCCCGGGCCGGTCTCTCTCTCTCAGACAGCAGCCGGGACGTCACCTTAAATTCTAGCTGAGAGGAACGAGTTTCACTGACTCGACTCTAAGCTCTAAGACTCTAAGGCCTCGTACACCCGAGGCAATCTATTTGTTCAAATCGGTCGGACCGACCGATTTGAACAAATCTGTCTGCATGGATTTTGGTTTGCTTGCGTGTACACACGAGCAAACCAAAATCCCCGCCAGCAGACGTCACCGCACCAGGAAGTAAAACACTTCCGCGCATGCGTCGAAATCATTCGGCGCGTGTGCGAGAAGACATGTCTGCTGGTTAGCGTACTAACCAGCAGACATGTCGGGCGGACGGGTTCCCAGCCGACAGATTGGTAAGCATGCTTTCAAATCTGTCGGCTGGCCAAATCCGTCTGCTCGCCCGTACACATGATCGAATCTGTCTGCTGGGACGGTCTAGCAGACCGTTTCCAGCAGACAGATTTGGTCGTGTGTACGGGGCCTAAAATGTAAAAGATTCAGAACGACCGAACAGAGCGAATCCTCCCAGTAACTTTCTCCTTAGAAATGATCTCCGGGTGACAGCAAAGCATACCTGTCCATTGCCCGGAAGCCGGATCTTCTCCACGGCAACGGGAGCCACTGGGGTCCCCTCAGTTTTGTCTCCGGTTGAGACTCGATAAGGCCTGAAGCCCGGCCAGGTAGGCCACGCCGGCAGGGTCCCTGGATGCGCACACCATGAAGGTGGGTGCCGCACCCCGACTCCGGGACCCCATGCCGCAAAACGCCCCCGAACACCTGATCTCTGTCCCAGATATATCCCTCCCGAGCATGCCCAGCGAGAGAAAACCCTCTCTAATTGGCTGCTGGGGAAGATTCCATCTGCCAGAAATCCCTCTAGCTCCCACTGCCAGCCAAGGATGAACTCACATCCTCAGAATGCATTCCGAGCCAGTGGTCCTTTCCAGAATAACACAGGTCATTAACCCTGACAAATCACGACTAGGAGCAATGTAACTCTCCCAGTCAAACTAGCTCTTGGAAAAATGCCCATGCGAAAAGCAAGGGGGCGCTACACTAGTAAAAATATATAGTAACTATATTGCGCTTCTCCTAAATATCCAGAAAGAGTAGGCATTCAACACCACAAAAGGATATAATGTGATGAAATGTGTAAATAAAGTGCAGCTCCAAATGTGGAGCCCACAACAAAGTGGGTTCCAAATACTGTGCAAAAAGGGAATGACACCCTTAAAATAGCATACTGCATACCTAATCAATGTGACAACACACTGTGAGGCGATATTAAGAGTGTCTGTACAGCAACTCCCATATAAGTGAGTTCAAAATTAGATGTGTGAATGAATAAATATCGTTATTCATGGGTAATCAAAAACAGTGAACATACACCAATGTAATAGTGAATAACCCTATTGTGTTCAAGGGTTTAACCTTGAACAATAAATACACTTCAAAGTGATAATAGGTGTCCATAAACATACAATTATGTGGAAAGGATCTCCGTGAGGTCAACATGGAAGGTTCCCCTCAAAGATGCAATTTCATGAACTCAGGAAAAAAGGATGAAATACCCTTATTATCCAGATGGAGTAGACCCACAACACACCATACGTCGATAGGTCACCAATGCATAATAGGCCGATTGCCCAATCTGGTCTCTGTCACGGTCCAACTTCCTGCTTCCGCTAGGCGTTAATCACTTTAATAAACATCTGGATATGGACACCACCAAATACGCAACTCCAATCAAAATTCCAATAGACGGATTCAACTGTGATTCAGGCAGATAAACTCCAAATGGAGAAAGAAAGGAAAAAATGGGGAGGACAACTCCTCATAGTTTAAAAATACTTAAAATGTAATAATACAAATTCAAAAATTCCAACACTGAAATCCAAAACAATCACATCCAAATCTTTAAGCTAGTGTATTGTTGTTTTTTTTCCTCACTTCCTGTTTCTCCTCAGTAAGCTTGCCCCCATCATCCATGGGTGTTAGTCAGCCACGACAGTTTACTGAGGAGGAACAGGAAGTGAGAAATTCAGACAAAGAAAATCATTTAGAAGGGAAATCGAAGGAAAAGGTAAGTGAACCAACAATGCACTAATATAAAGGAACCTATTTAGAAAATAAAAAACTAACCTTTACAACCCCGTTAATGTGTGTTATGTGTATAATAGTTTCTTTGTTACCCTTCGCTAGGAAAATGTAACTTTCCCTAACAATCAATCCTAAGAAAAAATAGCCCTAGGATCATTCAACCATGAGAGTTAACATTCACCAATAGAGAAAATAGCCTAACACTATACACTGAGAACATTCGACTATCGGAGAAAATATGAGCGAGACCTCTGCACTGTGTCCAGTGCACCGGATTTTGCACCCTCCAGTTTTAATAAAAGTTTTTTTCTGTACCTCTGGGAAAAAAATAAAAAATAAAACACATCCTTTTTTCCCACAAATAGAGCTTTCTTTTGGTGGTATTTTATTACCTCCGCTGTCTTAATTTTTTTTGCGCTATAAACAAACACAAATGACAATTTTGAAAAGAAAAAAAATATATATTTTTTTATTTTTGCTATAATAAATATCCACAATTAAAAAAATAATAATTATCAGTTTAGGTCAATATTTATTCTTCTACAATATTCTGGTCAAAAAATTGCATAAACGTATAATGATTGATTTACGCAAAAGTTATTGCGTCTACAAAATAGGGAATAGATTTATGACATGTAGCTCTCACCCCCGAAGGGGCCGCTGGTTGATTTCGGGGTCGGAGTATCAAGTTACCAATTACACTTGTCTAGGGGTGAATACTTGTGGGTTTTCAAAGTTTTATTCCAAGGCCCAACATGGCCCAGCATGCTTTAAAATCTGTCTGCTGGAAAAATCTGTCTGTCCCCCCGTACACACGATTGAATTTGCCTGCTGAAACGGTCCGTTTCCAGCAGATGAATTTGATCGTGTGTACATGGCCTAACAGACTAGAGAAGTGAAAGTTCTGGGAAGAAAATATGGGGAAGCAGAAGCTTGTTTGCCTCTCAATCTGAGAACAGCTATCCTTTTCCTTTGCACACCAAGGAGCGTGTATTGCTAAATCTATACCTTTTGTGATCAGTTGTCATGCTTTATTGCAGACAAATCCTTTGAGTCACTTACTACTCTTAGTAACTAGATGCTCACTTTGGGTTAAATCACTTTAAATATTATCAGTCTTTAATCTCAACATCTACCACAGATTAATTCTCTGTTCTATACTTCAACACAATGAAAGGTCGATAATCCTTATGGTGAAATAATGGCTTTTTATATTCTAATATTTGCACTACATTAACCTCTAAATGTTATTTCTAGGTTTATTCATTAACCACAATACAGAATAAACAGAAATACGCTTACTCAAGGAACTTGGTAAATATATTAAGACAATTAGGGAAATTATGGTATTAAAAGGGCAAGTGAATAACAGGAATAACCATTAAAAATTCCAAAGACAGTATTAAGTAGACAAACAAAAGCATGTATTCAACATAACAGATGGCTTCAGATCTATTTAGAAAATAAGTTGCATTTTATTCATTGCATAAGATCATGAACTCATTGAACTGTGATCCCAGTAAAGTTACAAGATAAAATATTTCTTTAAAGCATATGTGCAGCCAAAATAAAAACACAAATATCAGCACAAGGGACATAACTTACAGAATGTGTCCCTTGGACTGATGCCTCTTCTATTAAATGCAATCCTCCACCATCCATGTTCCCTCCCTACACCCACAGCTGCAGTCTTCTGGAGCAACAGGGGTTCATAAAATTAAGGGCTGTCACAGGCTTTCATCAAGAACGCCTTACTATGCTAACCCTTTCTGCTGAGCTCCTCCATTCATGGAAGTTGTAGTACAGCTTCTATGAATTAAACATGATCTGTGAATAAAGGGAGGGGAGTCATCAGCCTGTCCTCCACTCATAGATTGTTTTCTATTCATAGAAGCTCTAGTAACAAACTTTTATGAGGAGGAGTTAAGCAGAAAGTGTAGGGGGGCATAGTTGGGAACTTGCAGCAGTTGTAGGGGTGGGGGCATAGACAAAGGAGGAGTTCACCCCATGGAAGAGGCATGAGCACAAAGGACGCATCCTGGTGTGTATTTTATGTTTTGGCTGCACTTTAACCACTTCCCTCCCGTAGGACGTCCATGGATGTTCCCGGGTTTCAGTGGTTATACCGGGATGATGCTTGCACCTACAGGCATCATCTCAGTATCAATCTTTTCAGCCTAATTAGCCACTAGACCACTTCTGCGGGTGACAGAAGGCGGTCCCACCCCAGATGGCTCACTGCTCAGGGGTAAATAGTATAACATACAACCCATACATGCCCTTCTTCTTCACTAGGAAACCACTGAGGAGATATATTGATGATCTTCTGATCGTAAACCAGTTTTAAAGGATTTTATATAAAGGATATTTATATATACAGTATACATACATACATACATACAGTACATATATACACATATATACCCGGTGTTTAATGACCTTTGGTTAAAGAAAAATTGGTCAGAGGAAATTCTAGAAACTGAGAATTCATAGCTCAACGGATTTAAGGCTCTTAATATATGCAAGTTATACAGTTAATTTTTATCACTTGAATTATATTTCCCATTATGGGTGTGAGTGGGGCCTCATGTAAAAGTTTTGCCTCCTCTGTCAACATAGAATCATGCCCACCAGTACTAGATTAAACTCTGTGGAGGCCCCTAGCATGTCAAAACCTTGGGGTCCCTCTTGCTGATTTCTGAAGGATTTGTGTGTGCATTCTATAGTGGCATAACATTGAACTAAGTAGTGTGCATGCCAGCTGCTAGATGGGGAGAACCATCACTACCGTACATTACACATACGTAAGTTTTATCAAAATGTTTTTACAAACTGACAGCTAAAAAAAGATGCATGTTTAAGAGACAAACTGCAATCTGAACCTAATTTCTATGGTTTATGTACTTTAGGTTGTTATTCAGTACCTCAATATTCAGAAGGGAAGGCACACCATGTTACAGTAACAACATCCATAAAACATTTTTAGTATCTTGTACATAGTGTTGTAGTATATCAGAATACAAACAATAAAATTGACTTGAAACCAGATAGTGCAACTGTATCATGGGATAATGATTTCTTAAAGCGGATGTCCCCCTGAATTTTTTTTTTATTAAAAGCCAGCAGCTACAAATACTGCAGCTGCTGACTTTTAATATTAGGACATTTACCTGTCCTGGAGTCCAGCTGCGTCCGCAGCAGAGAACGAGCAATCGCTCGTCACCCTGCTGCTCCCCCCTCCATCCACGGTGAGGGAACCAGGAAGTGAAGCGCTTCGGCTTCACTGCCCGGTTCGCTTCACGGCGCATGCGCAAGTTGCACTGCGCCCGCTGATTGGCTCCCGCTGTGTGATGGGAGCCGAGTGTTTCCAGCACACAACGGGGGACGGACAGGATGTGAAGAAATACTTGTTTTTTACCCGAGACTGTGTGGCCGGAAGTGGGAGCAAATACCTGTCTTTAGACAGGTATCTGCACCCCCCTCCCCACTGAAAGGTGTCAAATGTGAGGGGGGGAGGGTTCCGATCAGCGGGAGTTCCACTTTAGGGTGGAGCTCCGCTTTAAACAGAAAACAAATCAGCGCAATAAAACAACCCTGATGAAAGCAGCTGAACACTAGGGGTCAAAATTTAAAAAATCCCTAAAGTAAATATAAATGAGACAGTGCAGCGCTAATAAAAGTCCATAAATCAATAAACCATCCAAGTGATCTTCAAAAGTGACTTATAGCTGTAACATGCAGGTGGTGACGTGGAAAAACAGTGAGGGACCTTCACTAGGCCGCTCACCTCACGAAATGGACCCTCAGATGATAAAGGGTTATATGCACCTTCCCATATGGAAATACAATCCAGGCTTGTGTTCCAATGTTGAAATGTCAGGGGATGACAATAATAAAACTGGCAAGCTCACAGGCAGATCCGATATGATATGAATCATGAAAATATAAAAAAAACAACAAACCATAGTGCACTTACAAACAAAGGCACTTAGTCCAATGCCAGGTAACACAGCGTTAATGGTAACAGTAAGTGGATGGCTGCGCGTGATGTCACGTCCTTCCCATCCGAACGTTGCGTCCCAATGGGCGGGACTTCATCAGAGGATTGGATACTGATTTCTTGTCCGATGCGTTCCATGGACATTTTTTAGGATCCAGCAATATTTGATATTGTTCATAAAATCATCTAAACAAAAACATAATATTAAGTACATAGTCATACGGTGTCGCATTTGGTGAAGAAGGAACTTAGTAGAGGATCCCCGGGCAAAAACCAATAGAGGGGCCAAACTAGTGGCAGAACTCCAACCTCCCAATAACTTTGCCCAGACAAATGCCTTTATTAGGAAAATGTCTAAATAATCAACTTCACAAAATTAATCAAAAGGCAGTAGCTTAATTGTATCTTTACAGATTTAGTTTATGTTTAAAAAACAATCCACTGTAAAGCAGAACTCACTGATATAAAGTATAGATATTCATAGTGCACTTATATACTGTATGTGCCTTGGACAGACAACCCAAACAAAAATATTACAATGTCGCAAAAACTGAACTCCGAAAGGGGTAGAAGATTCATGGACATCCAACAACAAAGGGCATGTTCCTATCCCACACACAGACATCATCCTATAATAACAAATCACTAATAAGAACACAAAACTCAAAGCACAAAACTGGACATAGACCATGATTAACTCCTACCTCTGCTATAATAGGGGCTGTAATGGCAGTGCTGTAATTAGCCATAATGAATATATATAACAGTATAATCCACTCAAAAAGTCACCAAGAGCTGCTCTATTTGCTCTTCCCCAGGACCATGTCCAATCCCCTGAAATAATAGAGTCAAATTTAAGAAAAGCCCATTATAAAAAAAAGAACAAGTAGCAAAGCACTTGTAGCACTCTGAACTCAGTAAGTGCATACCTTCAAATGAAGATCAGTGTCTAGCATGCATCCAACAGTTTGCAGGGAGTCTCAAATGTTGGTCAGGTCACGCGCCTTATAAAGCCCCCGCAATAATTGGCCACAGATGCCTGGTAATCACTTGGAATGCCAGCCGGCCTCCAGGTGTTTCCAAGATGGCTGATTCCACCTCACAGAGCATTCGCACGTGCATGCCCAGTAAGTCCTGGCCAGGCCCAAGGAGGATGGCAACAAGCAGCCACTGTGACCTCTAGGTGCTGGAGGTGTGCATAGTGTCGCAGAAAGCATGCACATAAAACCCTTCTGGAGGAAGAGACAGTGGTGTCCTACTTCCAGAAACACTGAGTTTGGCTCCGACGCTACACATTCGTCATTCTAGGAAACCACCCAACCATCCAAGCTACAGCCAAAGTGCACCTTCTGGGAACTAGAGGATATTGTACATAAATCATAGTTATGTGATAAAAAAGAAAGAAAAACGAAATAAATATATTAAAAACATATTATATTGCAGCACCTAAACCAATTATCCTCAAACTATAAGGATAAAATAATTCCTAAAGTGTACCCAAAGATACTGGTGAGGCTAGCTGCTAGAAAGGGGAAAAAACACCTTATATATGTAAATGCCTGTGCCACCATAAAGTATAAAGACTTGCGTGTGGCATATAGAAGGTTGTCCAAATACAGCCCATATACTACAAAGAGGAAAAAATAACCAAGAAGGAATGCTGAAACAGGCAATGGAAACATATAATCAAATCTACTTCTGAATAATTTTTAAAAAAATAAGAAAAACTAATCACATTAAGACCTGGTGGAGTAGTGGCTTTTAAGCGGCATATCCACGTAATCTCCCACAGTACCACTTGTCTGTCAAAGTCCCTCTCTGGGGTTCTTCATAACCCTGTCCAATGCCATGAATTTCACCCCACTTACATCATATTTATGTGTTAGGCCCACAAATGTCGGCCAAACAGAGTATTGATCCTAGGTGTATAGTAAATGTGGTCATGTATGCTTTTTATGGAAGGGCGCTTAGTCTCACCCACATGGAGTGCGCCACAGATGCAGGTCATCAAGTAGATAACGCCTATCATTGTCTAATTTACGTTGAAGTGCGGCTCAAACATGAGCCATCAGTGAGAGTGCAACCTGCACTCTCTCTGATGAATGGACTATCAGGGCAAGAACCACACCTAAATGTTCCCCAGGGCTTGTCTGCCACCTATTTTCAATCAGAGTTGTGTACCAAACTATCCTGTAGATATGTATTGCGTCTCAGGCTAGGACCTAACATACAGTATTTGCTCTTGAATTAATCAGTACTTAACCACTTGATACCCGCACGCCGTAATATGACGTCCAAAATGGGGACCTGTTATCCCGGGTGGACTTCATATGACGTTCTGGGATTTGCGAGGGGATATCTCAATGATGCCTGCACCCAGAGGTATCATTGAGATATTATTTTTTAGCGGCGGCGATCCTGCACACCGTAAGAACAATCGTAGTGGTGGTTCTCGCCGCTAGATCGTTTTTACAGACGGCGGGAGGGGACATCCCCCCTCCCGCCACCATCCACTGCTTCTCCGGGCTCTCCCGTCCAATCGGGGGCCCGGAGAGATGATCGCCATCCGCCGGATGTTTGCCATAGAGATGACTGGTGACCAGATGGTCACCAGTCATCTCTACGACAGTCGGAGGCCCGGTTGACGTCACGCCTGGGTCCCCGTAAGTAAAGAAACCGCAATTGCGGCTAGTTTGAATGAGATCTGTGAATTTTTTTTCACAATCTTATTCTTTCCAGCCTGGAGGAGAGATGTGGGGTATTATTGACCCCGCATCTCTCCATAAAGAGGACCTGTCACACACATTTCCTATTACAAGGGATGTTTACATTCCTTGTAATAGGAATAAAAGCGATGGAAAAAAAAATATGTAAAAAAAAGTGTAAAAAATAAATAAATAAGTAAAATAAAAAATAAATAATAATAATAAAAAAATTCAAATGCCCCTGTCCCCGGTAGCTCGCTCTCAGAAGCGTACGCACACGTAAGTCCCGCCCACGTATGTAAACGTCATTCAAACCACACATGTGAGGTGTCTCCACGTGCGTTAGAGCATGTACAACAATTCTAGCACTAGACCTCCTCTGTAACTCTAAACTGGTAACCTGTAAAAAATAGTCGCCTATGGAGATTTTTAAGTAACGAAGTTTGGTGCCATTCCATGAGTGTACGCAATTTTAAAGCATGACATGTTAGGTATCTATTTACTCAGCATAACCTCATCTTTCATATTTTACCAAAAAATTGGGCTAACGTTACTGTTTTGTTATTTTTAAATTTATGAACCCATTTTTTTTACAAAAAAAAGCCGTTTGAAAAATGATTGCACAAATACGGTGCAAGATAAAAAGTTGCAATGACCGCCATTTTATTCTCTAGGGTATCTGCTAAAAAAACATATATAATGTTTGGGGGTTCTGAGTAATTTTCTAGCAAAAGAATGATGATTTGTACATGTAGGAAAGAAGTGCCAGAATAGGCCCGGGAAGGAGGTGGGTTTTAAAGCCCGGTATTGAAGTGGTTAATAAGCACCAGAATTTGAAAAGAGTTTTCTTGACTTGATGGTGATGGTAAGCATAAGTAGTAACAAACTTGATGGTATCTCTGCCTTGTTCATTTGCACATTTATATCTCAGCAGGAGTTCAGATTGTGGGTGTGTACAAGCACTTTGATAGCTTTTCTTAGACAATTTTGTACTATAACCTTTTAATAATAGTCAATGCCTTAATGCAGAGGCTTCCCTAACAAAATCTTGTTCAATCGTTTTATCCAAAGACATTGCCATAAGGAATGCTTTGTACAAGTGTCTTTGGATGGGCACTATTGGCCCTCTAAATGGTGTTCCCTGCTGTTAATTTTCTAAATAGGGAGGTGGATAAACTCCCATCCTCCTCTAAGAAGAGGTTTTGATTATATTGCCTCAATTTTCTTCTACATACAGGCAGTTCCACCTTCCAGCGTTATTTTCTTGAATCCGCTTTAAAAATTACATCTGCTCTCATCTTAATTTAACTCACATTATTTGCTAAACGTTGTTGGTTGATTTTCAGCCATTAATTCTATCTCTTATCTGTCAATAATTGCTTTTTAACGATTAATTTTATGTAATGCGGTAAACAACAATGAATTTAATGTTTCTTTTATTTAACTTCACTATCTGGAATATTTGAAAACGGACTGTAACTATTAATCTGTATTTTAATTATCTTGCTGACTTTTCTGTAACTCTTGTATTTATCTGAATAAAAACTTTTACAAAAAAAAAAAAAAAAAAAAAAATTTCCCTTCTGAATATTGAAATTAAATACAGTGCCTTGAGAAAGTATTCATACCCCTTGAAATTTTCCACATTTTGTCACGTTACAACCAAAAACATAAATGTATTTTATTGGGATTTTATGTGATAGACCAACAAAAAGCGGCACATAATTGTGAAGTGGAAGGAAAATGATAAATGTTTTTTCACATTTGTTACAAATAAATATGTGAAAAGTTTTGGGTGCATTTGTATTTAGCCCCCTTTACTCTCATACCCCTAACTAAAATCTAGTGGAACCAAATGCATTCAAAAGTCACCTATTTAGTAAATAGAGTCCACCTGTGTGTAATTTAATCTCAGTATGAATACATCTGTTCTGTGAAGCCCTCAGAGGTTTTTTTAGAGAACCTGGGTGAAAAAACTGCATCGTGAAGGCCGAAAAACATACCAGAGAGGACAGGGATAAAGTTGTGGAGAAGTTTAAAGCAGGGTTAGGTTATAAAAAAAATATCCCAAGCTTTAAACATCTCACAGTGCTCTGTTTAATCCAGCATCCAAAAATGGAAAAAATATGACACAACTGTAAACCTACCAAAACATGGCCATTCACCTAAACTGACAGGCCAGGCAAGGAGAGCATTAATCAGAAAAGCAGGCAAGAGGCCCATAGTAACTCTGGAGAAGATGCAGAGATCCACAGCTCAGGTGGGAGAATCTGTCCACAGGACAATTATAAGTTGTGCACTCCACAAATATGGCCTTAATGGAAGAGTGGCAAGAAGATAGCCATCGTTGAAAGAAAGCCATGTTTGCAAACACAACGACGTGCTGAAAAAAATGAAGTTCAATGCTTCCAAGCATACATCGACTTGATTCTGAGCATGCGTGGATTTTTAACCGATGGTCGTGCTTACAAGGTATCCATCGGTTAAATTTAAAACAAGTTTGCTTTTTTTTAACCGATGGATAAATGACAGATGGCGCCCACACACGATTGGTTTGGTCTAATGAAAACGGTCCATCAGACCGTTCTCATCGGTTTGACCGATCATGTGTATGCGGCTTTAGAGTCTGAAAAAGACTTACAACTGGGGTGGAGGTTTACTTTTCAACAGGATAACGACCCTAAACATACAGCCTCGTTCAAAAAACTTTCTCGAATAGGGCTTTGCGTAAGTGACGTTCACGTCGTTTTCATTGCATATTGGCGTTGTGATTTGGAGCATGCGCAGTACATTCTGCATTTAAATAATACACGCCCCCTACCCGCCGAATTTGAATTCCGCCGGGTCATTTACGCTACGCCGCCTCAACTTTACAGGCAAGTGCTTTGTGAATAAAGCACTTGCCTGAAAAAGTTGCGGCGGCGTAACGTAAATGACATACGTTACGCCCGCACAAAGATAAGACGGGCTACCTGAATCTAGCCCTATGTGTGGCAAATCACCTTGAACACACTGCCCCCACCATGAAACATGGTGGTGGCAGCATCATGTTGTGGGGATGCTTTCCTTCAGCAGGGACAGGGAAGCTAGTCAGAGTTGACGTGAAGATGAATAGAGCCAAATACAGGGTAATCTTAGAAGAAAACAAAAGAGGTTTACTTTCCAACAGGATAACGACCCTAAACATACAGCCAGAGCTACAATGGAATGGTAGCAGACCCGGACTGGGACAAAAAATAGGCCCGGGCATTTTAGACTGAGCAGCCCAGAGGGGGGGGGGGCACAGCGGGGGTTAATGACGGGATGTGGGTGAGATAAAGAAAGATAGATTGAAAGATTAAGATAGAAAGGAAGATGGATAGATAGATAGATAGATAGATAGGGCCAGATTCAGGAACACTTGCGCTGGAGTATTTCGATATGCGCCGCGTAACTGTGATGATGCGCCGTCGTTTCTATGTGCCCGTACCCACCAAACTAGATGCGCCCAATAACGGGTCATTTGCGACTGGCGGAACGTTCCGACGCCAGAGTATCGTCAGCGCTTAATTTCGTTGGGCGCATCAGTCGCGCCTATTGATTTCCCCTGCAAATATGCAAATGAGGGATTTTTCACAATTCACGAACGGATTAGCACCATACGCTGGCTACATGCGCCGCGCGTATCTCGTCCGTCCGGCGCAAAGTTATTTCTACAAAAGGCTGCTTTATCTTTACTCCAGATGGCCACAGGTCAGCAGGAGAGCAGCTACAGCAGCGTTACCGACGATAAGAGCTAGCTGAGCACCCCCACTTGCAGGACAACACCTCTGTCCATGCTTGTCTGTCAAATTTTACAGCCATGGAGGAAGACATCATAGGTCTCCATAGCCGAGATGACGGCTGACAGCTCCTGGCCATTAAAGTTCAGCTTTCTCCTGTGTGTTTGCGGGGAACGGGAGCAGCCATCTCAAAACAAAAGTAACATCACTGCGGGGAGGGGGAGCAGGATATACTTTAGTGCCGAAATGGCGCTTCTACGGGCGCATTTAAACGCCCAACGGAAGGCATTGCGCTGACGTTTCCCGTGAAGTGGTGCCGACGGAAGTTGTGAGCATGCGCACAAAGGGGGCGAGTGGAGCCGCACTCACTGCGCATGCTCCGTGGTTGATGCGCTGAACGTAAGCCTCTGCGCTGGGCTCCGCCCATCATTTACATATGATCACACCCACTTCCACTTGCGTCGGGTTACGCCAGCGCATTATCGTTACTCTGGCGCAAGTTTACGCGCAACTGCTATGTGAATTACAGGACTTGCGCTGAAAGGGTCTTCAGAGTAACGTAAATGAGAAGCGTTACTCTGGAGCAAAGATGCTCTCATCTACCTGAATCTGGCCCATAGATAGATAGATAGATAGATAGAGATAGAAAGAAGGGAAGGAAGGAAGATAAAGAAAGATAAAAGATAGAAGGAAGGAAGGAAGGAAGGAAGGAAGGAAGGAAGGAAGGAAGGAAGGAAGGAAGGAAGATAAAGAAAGAAAGATAGATAACGATAGAAGGAAAGAAGGGAAGGAAGGAAGGAAGATAGATAAATAGATATAGATAGATAGAAAGGAAGGAAGATGGATAAAGAAAGAATGAATAATATACTGTAGAAAGAAAGAAAGAAAGAAAGAAGGAAGATAGATAGATAGAGAGAGAAAGAAATATAGATACAGATAG
The DNA here is from genome assembly GCA_029574335.1 of Rana kukunoris. NCBI lineage: Eukaryota > Metazoa > Chordata > Amphibia > Anura > Ranidae > Rana > Rana kukunoris. The sequence continues at coordinate 216,431,427 of CM056059.1, read as the reverse complement.
AAAGCAAGAAGGGAAGATAGATAAAGAAAGATAGAAAGAAAGAAGGGAAGGAAGATCGATAAAGAAATAAAGATAGACAAATACTGTATGGAAGGAAGGAAGACAGATAGATAGATAGATAGATAGATAGATAGATAGATAGATAGATAGATAGATAGATAGATAGATAGATAGATAAAAAAGATATATACAGATAGAAAGAAGGGAAGGAAGGAAGATAAAGAAAGATAAAAGATAGAAAGAAAGAAGGGGAGGAAGGAAGATAGATAGGAAGGAAGGAAGGAAGTAAGGAAGAAAGGAAGGAAGATAACGAAAGATAGATAGATAAAGATAGAGAGAAAGAAGGGAAGGAAGGAAGATAGAGAAATAGATATAGATAGATAGAAAGGAAGGAAGATGGATAAAGAAAGAATGAATAAGAAAGAAAGAAAGAAAGAAAGAAAGAAAGAAAGAAAGAGAGAGAAAGAAAGAAAGAAAGAAAGAAAGAAAGAAAGAAAGAAAGAAAGAAAGAAAGAAAGAGAAAGAAAGAAAGAAAAAGAAAGAAAGAAAGAAAGAGAAAGAAAGAAAGAAAGAAAGAAAGAAAGAAAGAAAGAAAGAAAGAAAGAAAGAAAGAAAGAAAGAAAGAAGATAGATAAAGATAGAAAGCAAGAAGGGAAGATAGATAAAGAAAGATAGAAAGAAAGAAGGGAAGGAAGATCGATAAAGAAATAAAGATAGATAAATATGGAAGGAAGGAAGACAGATAGATAGAGAAAAAAGATAGATACAGATAGAAAGAAGGGAAGGAAGGAAGATAAAGAAAGATAAAAGATAGAAAGAAAGAAGGGGAGGAAGGAAGATAGATAGGAAGGAAGGAAGGAAGTAAGGAAGAAAGGAAGGAAGATAACGAAAGATAGATAGATAAAGATAGAGAGAAAGAAGGGAAGGAAGGAAGATAGAGAAATAGATATAGATAGATAGAAAGGAAGGAAGATGGATAAAGAAAGAATGAATAAGAAAGAAAGAAAGAGAGAAAGAAAGAGAGAAAGAAAGAAAGAAAGAAAGAAAGAAAGAGAAAGAAAGAAAGAAAGAAAGAAAGAAAGAAAGAAAGAAAGAAAGAAAGAAAGAAAGAAAGAAAGAAAGAAAGAAAAGAAAGAAAGAAAGAAAGAAAGAAAGAAAGAAAGAAAGAAAGAACGATAGATAAAGATAGAAAGCAAGAAAGAAAGAAAGAAAGAAAGAGAAAGAACGATAGATAAAGATAGAAAGCAAGAAAGAAAGAAAGAAAGAAAGAAAGAAAGAGAAAGAACGATAGATAAAGATAGAAAGCAAGAAGGGAAGATAGATAAAGAAAGAAGGGAAGGAAGATCGATAAATAGATATAGATAGATAGAAAGGAAGGAAGATCGATAAATAGATATAGATAGATAGAAAGGAAGAAAGAAGGGAAGGAAGATCGATAAAGAAATAAAGATAGATAAATATAGAAAGAAGGGAAGGAAGGAAGGAAGATAGATAGATAGATAGATAGATAGATAGATAGATAGATAGATAGATAGATAGATATAGAAACTAAGGAAGATGGATAAAGAAAGAATGAATAATATAGAAAGAAAGAATGAACATAGATAGATAGATAGATAGATAGATAGATAGATAGATAGATAGATAGATAGAAAGGAAGATATATAAAGAAATAAATATAAAGAAACAAGGGAAGGAAGGAAGATAGATAAAGAAAGAAAGATAAAGATAGAAAGAAAGAAGGGAAGGAAGGAAGGAAGATAGATACAGAAAGAAAGGTAGATAAAGAAAGGAAGGAAGATAGATAGATAGATAGATAGATAGATAGATAGATAGATAGATAGATAGATAGATAGATAAAGATAGTAAGGAAGGAAGATAGATAAATATAGAAAAAAAGAAGAGAAGGAAGGAAGATAGGTAGATAGATCTAGATAGATAGATAAAAATAGATAGATAGATAACAAGGAAGGAAGATAGATAAAGATAGAAAGAAAGAAGATAGATAGATAGACCGTGGCAGTGCATCTATAGAGGGCGCCGGAGCGCCGTTCCCTCTGGCTCAGCCGCCCCTTCTGGCTCAGCCGCGACAATGGGCACAGTGGCGACAATGGGCACACTGGCATCAATGGGCACACGGGCATCAATGGGCACAGTGGCATCAATGTGCACAGTGGCGACAATGGGCACAGTGGCGACAATGGGCACAGTGGCAACAATTAAAGGGCACAGAGGCATCAATTGGCACAGTGGCGACAATCAAAGGGCACAGTGGCCGCGTTTGATGGCATAGCATAGCACATTGGCTGCGTTTGATGGCATGGCACAGTGGCTGCGTTTGATGGCATGGCACAGTGGCTGAGTTTGATGGCATGGCACAGTGGTGACAATTGATGGCACAGTGGCTGTGTTTGATGGCATGGCACAGTGTTGACAATTGATGGCACAGTGGCTGTGTTTGATGGCATGGCACAGTGGTGACAATTGATGGCACAGTGGCTGCGTTTGATGGCATGGCACAGTGGCTACATTTGATGGCATGGCACAGTGGTGACAATTGATAGCACAGTGGCTGCGTTTGATGGCATGGCACAGTGGTGACAATTGATGGCACAGTGGCTGCGTTTGTTGGCATGGCACAGTGGTGACAAGTGATGGCACTGTGGCTGTGTTTGATGGCATGGCACAGTGGTGACAATTGGTGGCACAGTGGCTGTGTTTGATGGCATGGCACAGTGGCTGCGTTTGATGGCATGGCACAGTGGCTGCGTTTGATGGCACAGTGGCTGCGTTTGATGGCATGGCACAGTGGTGACAATTGATGGCACAGTGGCTGCGTTTGATGGCATGGCACAGTGGCTGTGTTTGATGGCATGGCACAGTGATGACAATTGATGGGCCCAGTGGCTGCATTTGATGGGCACAGTGAGGCTCAATAGCCGCCGGGGGGCATTCGTGGGCCGTTCGCGGGCCGCAATCGGCCCCTGGGCCGTGAGGGCCGTTCGCGGGCTACAACCGGCCCACGGGCCGCCGCGGTCCACCGGGCATTTGCCCGGTATGCCCTATGGCCAGTTCGGGCCTAAATGGTAGATCAAAGCATATTCATGTGTTGGAATGGCCCAGTCAAAGTCCAGATCAAAATTCAATTGAGAATCTGTGGCAAGACTTGAAAATTGCTGTTCACAGATGCTCTCTATCCAATCTGACAGAGCCCAAGCTATATTGCACAGAAGAATGGGCAAAAATGTCACCCTCTAAATGTGCAAAGCTGGTAGAGACAGACCCAGAAAGGCTTGCAGCTGTAATTGCAGTGAAAGGTGGTCTGAATACAAATGCACGCCACACTTTTCAGATATTTTTTTTTTTTTTTTATTGAAAAACATTCATCATTTTCCTTTCACTTCACAATTATGGGCCACTTTGTGTTGATCTATCACAATATTACAATATGTTCTCTTAAAGCTGAGTTCCACACAAAAGTGGAACTTTTGCTCATTTGTCTCCTCTCCCCGTCTGGTGGCACAATTGGCACCTTTTAGGGGGGAGGGACAAGTATCCTGTTCCCACTTCCAAGAGTCCATGCAACAGCCCATGATGTCCCGCAGGGTTCCCTCCTCCTCCCCCTGTCGCCGGGCCAGTAGGAGAAAGGAGCGGGGCGTCGCACATATGCAGTAGGGGCCCCAGCGTGAAGCCGTAAAGCTACACTGCCTGGTTCCCTTACCCACAATAACATCGGCAGCACCTGACAGCTGTTGGAAACATGGAAACATGGAAACATCAGCTGCAGTGCAGACATCACTGGACTCCAGGACAGGTAAGTGTCCTATTATTAAAAGCCAACAGTTGCAGTATGTGTAGCTGCTGGCTTTTAATTATTTTGTTTTGGGCTGACCTCCACTTTATTGTAAAGTTTTCACTCCTTTGAGTTGATTCATTTCTGCTATGTTTTGTAAACAATTTAATAATGCTTCATTGTAATTTTCTTTCAAAATGAAATCAATATTATTTCAATCCTTTGTCACAGGGCCCTTAACCTCCCTGGCGGTATGATTCTTTAAGATTTTAGGTGCTAAAAGCGGTACCATTATTTGCAAGGGAATTTGGCGTTTTATACTGTAGGCTTGTAATTCTTAGGAATAACTCACTTAAATCTATTCAAACAAGAGTCTAATAGGCATCCCGGGTATGATTTTTTTTTTATTAAAAATTATAATATAATAAATAATTATAAAAAATGATCACAAATGATAATATAATTATAGTAAAAATTATTCAATAATGTAATCAAATCAAAATCACTGAAATTTGCTCAGTTGCAGAATTTTTGCTGTCATTTTTTTTTTTTTTTATGACGAATTTCCCCATAAATCGCTATCGCTAAATTCTGCAAGTGATTCTGATTTATTATCGCTGTTTTTTAGCTGCTCTAAAACAATTTTTGCCATAAAGGGACACTTTTGGTTGCTATGGGCAATCTACAGTTTGCAGGGAGAAAGAACAGTTTTTATTATATAAAAGGACATGTAGTGTACAGGGCAGACCACTAGGGACATGGGGGGTGTGTATTTTTTACATACAGTACTGTAATCTATAAGATTACAGTGTACTGTATGTATAGTGTTTGTTTACATTTTTAAATTTGGCGCCGTTCCCCCCCCTACGTCGCGACGCTCGCAGGGAAGGGAATCGGCGGAACACACAGCATCAGGCGGACATCCGCCCGCCGTGTACTGCGGAGATTCATCGCTGGATCGCAGAGAAAAGGTAAGTAAACTTTTTCTGCATCCAGCGAGGTAAGCGCGTGTGTGGCACGGGGTTACCGATATTAGCTTAAAAATCTCACCCCGTGCCACACACGTGAAGACCGCCAGGGAGGTTAAACAGCATAGGGCGGCCCAAAGGCCTATTCCTACTCTGCCTATTTGGTAATCCTGTACTAATTCCCACAATAAAATGGATATGAATGATAAGAGCAGAGAGAAGAGATCACCAAAATAACTTTACTTCAGATGTAAACAGGAGGGTTAGAAAAGTTAGTTAGACCCAATATTATGCCTCCAGCGCTCTGTACCCTAATATTTTAAATAATTTAAGTGGAAGCATCCAGCAATTTGTAATACTTTGTTCAAGATCACGTGTGATAAACATCTCTGAAAATTCTTCAGCATCCGATGAATAACAAAAGTTTGTTGATTTTTCCCTGATCTGTACGTCATGCTACTGTGTACCGATGTCTTTATTGCTGACTTGGCAGTGTGTTTAAAATGAAGCCCCAGAGTTTTTGTCCAATGAAGGAAAGCATTTTTAATTAATTTGGTTATTTTCCCTCCCTGTCTATTGGATTATAGGTGTATAATGAGCCCTGTCTTAGACTCTTTTTCTTTGAGAGGAGATAGTATTGAAGATAATACTAATACTAATATCCAACTTAAAAAAGTGATGTTTCTGGCCACCGAAGTGGTAAAGGCCAGATTAAAATGATTGCCATTCAAGATCTCTAAGGCCCTGTACACACGATCAGACATGTCTGATGAGACTTGTCTGACGGACCGTTTTCATCAGACAACTCTGAACTTGTCTGATGTGCGTACACACCATCGGACCAAAATCCAATCAGACCAGAACGCGGTGATGTGTGTTTTTGGTCCGATGATTTTGTGTACTAACCATCGAACCTGTCCGACGGACAGGTTTCCATCAGACAGGTTTTAAAGCATGTTTTAAAACTTTGGAAGCTGGAAAATGGTCCGATAGGCCGTACACACGATCGAACATGTCCGCTGAAACTGGTCTGCGGACCAGTTTCAGCGGACATGTTCGATCGTGTGTACGCAGCCTACAAATTTCCCTTCTGAATATTGAAATTAAATAAGTGCCTTGAGAAAGTATTCATACCCCTTGAAATTTTCCACATTTTGTCACGTTACAACCAAAAACATAAATTTATTTTATTGGGATTTAATGACCAACAAAAAGCGGCACATAATTGTGAAGTTGGAGGAAAATGATAAATGTTTTTTCACATTTGTTACAAATAAATATGTGAAAAGTGTTGCGTGCATCTGTATTCAGCCCCCTTTACTCTCATACCCCTAACTAAAATCGAGTGGAACCAATTGCATTCAGAAGTCACCTAATTAGTAAATAGAGTCCATCTGTGTGTAATTTAATCTCAGTATTAATATATCTTTTCTGTGAAGCCCTCAGAGTTTTTTTTAGAGAACCTTGGTGAACAAACTGCATCGTGAAGGCCAAGGAACACACCAGAGAGGACAGAGATAAAAGTGTGGAGAAGTTCAAGCCCTGGTTCATACTGGGCTGCGGGAGTGAAATCGCGCGATTTCAGCTGATTTTGCGCGATTTCACTCCCTCTGGCAGTCCCGATTTTGGCGCGATTTAGGAGACATCTGTGCAGGGTTGTGCACAGATGTCAATGTAAATCGCGTCGTGAAATCGCAAAAAGTAGTACAGGAACTACTTTTTGAAATCGGTGCCGTGCCACAGATGCGGCGCCGCACCGATTAGGACGGTGTCATTGCCGGCAATTGCCGCCAATTTGAGATGCGATTTCACATGTGAAATCGCATCTCAAATCAAACTAAATCGTACAGTGTGAACCTAGGCTAAAGAAGAGTTAGGTTATAAAAAAAATATCCCAAGCTTTAAACATCTCACAGAGCTCTGTTCAATCCAGCATCCAAAAATGGAAAACATATGGCACAACTGTAAACCTACCAAGACATTACCATCTACCTAAACTGACAGGCCAGGCAAGGAGAGCATTAATCAGAGAAGCAGCCAAGAGGTCCATAGTAACTCTGGAGGAGCTGCAGAGATCCACAGCTGAGGTGGGAGAATCTGTCCACAGGACAACTGTTAGGCCTCGTACACACGATCAAATCTGTCTGCTGGACAGATTCGATCGTGTGTACGGGCGAGCAGACGGATTTGGCCACCCGACAGATTGGAAAGCATGCTTACCAATCCGTCGGCTGGGAACCCGTCCGCCCGACATGTCTGCTGGTTAGTACGCTAACCAGCAGACATGTCTTCTCGCACACGCGCCGAATGGTTTCGACGCATGCGCGGAAGTGTTTTACTTCCTGGTGCGGTGACGTGGCGGCGTCAAAGTCACCGCCACGTCACCGACACGTCAGCGCGCTGTCTGCTGGCGGGGATTTTGGTTTGCTAGTGTGCACACGCGAGCAAAACAAAATTCAAGCAGACAGATTTGTTCAAATCGGTCGGTCCGACCGATTTGAACAAATGAATTGCCTCGTGTGTACGAGGCCTTAGTCGTGCACTCAACAAATATGGTCTTAATGGAAGAGTGGCAAGAAGATAGCCATTGTTGAAAGAAAGCCATAAAAATTCCTGTTTTCAGTTTGCGAGAAGCCACATGGGTGACACAGCAAACACATGGAAGAAGGTGCTCTGGTCAGATGAGACCAAAATTTTTCTTTTTGGCCTAAAAGCAAAACAATCTTATGAGCCAGATTCAGGAAAGAGATAAGACGGCTTATCTCCAGATAAGCCGTCGTATCTCTGCGTCTGAGCCCTCCTATCTATGCGACTGATTCATAGAATCAGTTACGCATAGATTTCCATTAGATCCGACTTGTGTAAGTCTCTTACGCCGTCGTATCTTATTTTCATATTTAGGCTGGATGCTAAGTGGCGTTCCCGTCTAAAATATGCAAATTAGCCTTTACGCCGATTCACGAACGTGATTTGCGTTAGCGTAGGTCCAGCATAATGTTACCCCTGCTGTATGAGGCACAGCCAATGTTAAGTATGGACGGCGTGGCGGTGTATTTTTCCCGTCGTTTACCTCGTTTACGCAAAACGTTCGCGAATAGGGCTTTGGGTAAGTGACGTTCACGTTGTTTTCATTGCATATTGGCGTCGTGATTTGGAGCATGCGCAGTACATTCTGCATTTAAATAATACACGCCCCCTACCCGCCGAATTTGAATTCCGCCGGGTCATTTATGCTACGCCGCCTCAACTTTACAGGCAAGTGCTTTGTGAATAAAGCACTTGCCTGAAAAGGTTGCGGCGGCGTAACGTAAATGACATACGTTACGCCCGCACAAAGATAAGACGGGCTACCTGAATCTAGCCCTATGTGTGGCAGAAAACTAACACTGCAAATCACCCTGAACACACTACCCCCACCATGAAACATGGTGGTGGCAGCATCATGTTGTGGGGATGCTTTCCTTCAGCAGGGACAGGGAAGCTGGTCAGAGTTGACGTGAAGATGAATAGAGCCAAATACAGGGTAATCTTAGAAGAAAACATGGTAGAGTCTGCAAAAGAGGTTTACTCCAACAGGATAACGACCCTAAACATACAGCCAGAGCTACAATGGAATGGTAGATCAAAGCATATTCATGTGCTATAATGGCCCAGTCAAAGTCCAGATTAAAATTCAAATGAGAATCTGTGGCAAGACTTGAAAATTGCTGTTCACAGATGCTCTCTATCCAATTTGACAGAGCTCAAGCTATATTGCACAGAAGAATGAGCAAAAATGTCACCCTCAGGATGTGCAAAGCTGGTAGGGACAGACCCAAAAAGGCTTGCAGCTGTAATTTCAGTGAAAGGTGGTCTGAATACAAATGCACACTTTTCAGATATTTTTTTTTTATTATTGAAAACCATTTATAATTTTCCTTTCACTTCACAATTATGGCCCACTTTGTGTTGATCTATCACATACAATTCCAATAAAATACATTTACGTTTTTGGTTGTAACATGACAAAATATAGAATATGTCAAAGAGTCCCTTTTAATATGTTTAATATTGTTATTCCATACATTACAATAATACAATATTTTCTCCCAAAAGTGGAACTTCTGCTCATTTGTCTCCTCTCCCCTTCCGGTGCCACAATTGGCACCTTTCAGGGTGTAGGGAGGACAGGATACCTGTCTTCGACAGGTATCCTGTTCCCACTTCCAGAAGTCCATGATGTCCCAGCAGGGTTCCCTCCTCCTCCCTCAAGACGGGCCAGTAGGAGAAAGGAGCAGGGCCTCGCACATGTGCTGTAGGGTTCCCAGCGTGAAGCGTAAGGCTACACTGCCAAGTTCCCTTACCCGCAATAACATCAGCAGCATCCGACAGATGATGGAAACATGGAAACATCAGCTGCAGTGCCGACTACACTGGACTCCAGGACAGGTAAGTATCCTATTATTAAAAGCCAGCAGTTGCAGTATGTGTAGCTGCTGGCTTTTAATTATTTTGTTTTGGGTTGACCTCCACTTTATTGTAAAGTTTTCACCCCTTTGTGTTGATTCATTTGTGCTATGTTTTGTAAACAATTTAAGAATACTTCATTGTAATTTTCTTTCAAAATTAAATCAATATTATTTCAATCCTTTGTCGCGGGGCCCTTAAACGGCAGAGGGCGCCCCAAAGGCCTATGCCTACTCTGCCTATTTGGTAATCCTGTACTGATTCCCACAATAAAATGGATATGAATGATAAGAGCAGAGAGAAGAGAACTTTAATTCAGGTGTAAACAGGAGGGTTAGAAAAGTTAGTTAAACCCAATATTATGCCTCCATCTCTCTGTACCCTATGTACAGGACGCCGGGGTTGGGTCCTGGAGGGACGCTACATAGCGCCAATTTTTGGAATCTAGTCCCTTTAAACACTGGTTCAGGAGGTCACACTGAAGGGGGTAAGAGGACCCGGATAGATAAAATGGATCCAGAGAGGACGGGCTTAAAGTCCTCTCTGTCTTCTTTTAATGATATTTGGGGGTCCGAGATCTCGGAGGCTCTGAAGCGACAATTGGGAGGGAAGAGAGCCTCCCCTTCTGACCCCTGGCTTCAGGCACACAAGGGGTTAACCACTTCCAGGAAGTGAGTTAAAAGAAAAGGAAGTCCTGACAGAGAGTGGAGTAGTTTGGAAGTGAAGCTGTGTCTGCAGGGAAGGACTGGAGGACTTCTTACTAAAACGTATGTGCCTTTCTTATTGTTTGTTTTGCTGAAGAAAGACTTTTCTAATTTATGCTGGAAACAAGCAGGACTTTTGTTGGTGCTGAAGAAAGCATTATTTTGTTTTGTTTTGATCGTCAATAAAGACCCTTTGCTTTACTGACACGGTTTACGCACTTGTCTCGCGGAGCTAAAGAACCCCCAAAGTTCACACCTAATATTTGAAATAGTTTAAGTGGAAGCATCCAGCAATTTGTAATACTTTGTTCAAGATCACGTGTGATAAACATCTCTGCAGGTTCTTTAGCATCCAATGAATAAGTTTGTTGATTTTTCCCTGATCTGTACGTCATGCTACAGTGTACTGATGTCTTTATTGCTGACTTGGCAGTGTGTTTAAAATTAGGTCCCAGAGTTTTTGTCCAACGAAGGAGAACATTTTAAATTAATGTGATTATTTTCCCTCCCTGTCTATTGGATTATAGGTGTATAATGAGCCCTGTCTTAGACTCTTTTTTTAAGAGGAGATAGTATTGAAGATAATAAATGAAATGGAACATGGCAATCCCTAGTACTAGCACTAGTACTATTATAATAGATTGAAGGTATGAGCTGGTGATTACGTTATATTCCTCTGGGGTTTCTTGTAAGAGGTTAACTCATTGGAAGTCTAAAGTTTAGAGAATTTACCCCTAGTTGGACAGACTCATTATTATTTATGAAATCTTATACTGTGGTTTTTTTCCGGTGACTTAGGTGGGCCCTGTGGTCTTTGAGTACCTAAGATGCATACTTCTTTATGGAGTAAAGAGAAGACATCTGGCATCTTCTTAGGCTCCATGAACACTGGAATAAAAAACATTGCTTCTACGGGAGTTTTGTGTTCTGCCTGTAGAAGCAACTCAATGTTATCTTTTGTGTCCATACACATTAGGACGTTTACAGGCATATTTTTAGAACATTGTTTAGAGGCAGGAAAAAAAACCTTCTCATTCGCGTTTCTGATTGGATCTCACTGGCAGAAAAAACGTAAAACTCTCTTAAACTCATCTAAACTTTGTACAAAAAATGCTCTATATGGACGTTTTTTACTCCAAAAAGAACAGCCCAGCGAGCATGGAGCTTTAAAAAATATATGTATACAACTTTGTAAGTGTATAGAATATTTACAACGCAGGAAAAGTGTTCCTAAAGTTCAAACCTTGCACCCTGTCACGCCCCGTAGTGGTAGAGCCTGATGTGCGGAGGACAGCCTCTCTAACGGCTCCGACTCTGAGCCCCTGATAGAGCAGACAGGAAGCTCAAGAGTACGGAGTCGCACGAGTGCCTGGCTGTGTCGCTGATGAAGTCTCTGGACTGGAATCACCGAAGTAGTCGCAGGAGAACACTGGTGCGGAGGGCAGCCCAGGAACAGCTGTCAGCAGATAGCGAAGTCAAGGTGCAGGCTGGGTCGGTATTGGGCTGGCAGCGAGGTAGCAACATTAGCAGGCACAAGCAGGTCAAACAAGCCGGGTCAGTATTGGGCTGGCAGCGAGGTAGCAGGATCAGCAGGCAGAAGCAGGTCAAACAAGCCGGGTCAGTATTGGGCTGGCAGCGAGGTAGCAGGATCAGCAGGCAGAAGCAGGTCAAACAAGCCGGGTCTGGTGCAGGTAGACGGCATTAGAGTCAGAAACAAGCCGGGTCGGGTAACGTATGCAGGAATCAGGTAACAGGATCAGGTATGCTAAACGTTGTAGAACGGACAGCACCTGAGTCAGGGAAGTGGCCCAGTTTAAATGGCCTGTCTGGCGGCAAACACTCAGGGAGTGCACACCGCGGCACATGCACGCGCGCGCCAACGGCCCCTATTTTAGGCACTGGCATGCCCTTCCTGACATTGCTCCCTCCTAACGGGCAGCCTCCGGATGCCCAATCTGGCCACCTTGTCGGGGTGAGAATTCTTGAAGGCTTGAACAAGCTTCCGAGCGTGAATATTGCCTTCCGGCTCCCAGGAATTGTCCTCCGGTCCATATGCTTTCCACTTGATTAGGTACTGAACCTGATTCCTCCTTCTCCTGCAATCTCATACCGCTTCCACTTCAAACTCCTCCTACAAACACGGGTTCAGGTGGACCAACATCTCGATCAGGGAACGGATCAGGAATAGCAGGTTTTAGTAGAGTCACATGAAATACGGGATGAATCTTCAGAGAGTCCGGTAACTTAAGCTTGTAGGCGACATTATTGATTCGTCTCTTCACAGGGAATGATCCCTAGAACTTAGGTCCTAATTTTTTCGAGGGGCAGGCAAGTTTTAGATTTGTGGTTGCCAACCAAACTTGGTCGCCTGGATCTAAGATTAGTTCCCCCCTTCTCTTCTTATCAAAAACTGTTGTGAGCCTGGGTCTCGGCCATTGTTTCCTGTAACAATTTATTGTTGGTACTACAATAGTCCACCGTTTCAAGGACAGAACATTCAGGAACTGGATTAAACAAAAAAGATGGGTGGAAACCGTAGTTTGTGAAGAAGGGCGACTGCTTGGTGGCTGAAAGAGCGGAATTGTTATAGGTGAATTTGGTCAGAGGAAGTAAGCGGACCCAATCTTCTTGTTAAAAAGGAATAAAAACAGCGGAGATATTGTTTGAATATCTGGTTGGTCCTTTCCGTCTGTCCATTCGTCTGCGGATGGTAGGCTGATGAGAAAGAAAGTTCAATTCTCAGGGACTCGCACAACGACCTCCAGAACCTGGAGGTAAACTGGACCCCTCTGTCGGAAACTATGTTTGCCGGAGCTCTGTGAAGCCTTATGATCTCTCTAATAAAGATTTGTGCAGTCTCTTGTGCAGAAGGAGTGCCTTTAATGGGTAGAAAGTGGGCCATTTTGGACAGGCGGTCGACGATCACAAAAATAGTATTAACGGCCCTCGGATGGCGGCAACTCCACAATAAAGTCTATGGAAATCATTTGCCATGGTCTACTCGGGACAGGGAGCGGCTTTAGTAGACCCCAGGCCTTGGACTTGCTGTTCTTGTTGCGAATACAAGTAGTACATGATTCCATATACTTCTTACAATCTTTCTCCATCCCAGGCCACCAAAATGTCTGTTGCATTAGGTCAGAAGTCTTATAAATGCCAAAATGCCCTGCAAGCACGTGATCATGGCACAACCCCAAGGTGCAGACTCGCAGACTTTCTGGTATAAAGATCTTGTCTCCGTACCAAAGCAGCCCATCTCTTGCCACTTGAGTGGTCCCGGGCGGCAAAGGTTTACCTGCGGAGGCTTGCCTGATTTGAGTGATCAGACTGTAATAGGAGGAAGTTGCCGAATGACAGGATGGTATCTGGTGGAGAGGTTTCTTGAGGCTTGCTGAACATACGTGACAACGCATCCGGTTTTATGTTCTTTAATCCTGGCCTGTATGTTAAGTGGAAGGTGAATCTGGAAAAAAAAGTGCCCATCTGGCCTTCCGGGGTTCCAGTCTCTTTGCCGTCCTCAGGTATTCGAGATTCTTATGATCCGTGTAGATTAAGATTGGATGTGCAGCCCGTTCTAAAAGATACCTCCACTCCTCTAAGGCAGCTTTGATCGATAGGAGTTTGCGATCCCCGACGTCATAATTCTTTTCAGCACTGGACAGTTTACGAGAAAAGAAGGCGACAGGGTGCAACAGGGCCTTGGGTCCCTGTCTCTGGGAAAGTATGGATCCAACCGCCGTTTCCGATGCGTCCACCTCTAAGACATATGGCAGGGCCGAATCCAGGTGTTTCAAGACAGCTGCGGAGGTAAAAAGCTCTTTCAGAGTCTCGAAAGCAGTCTGAGCCTCAGGGGACCAATGAAATCTGGCACCTTGTTTGGTGAGCTGGGTGATGGGGGAGATGATTGCCGAGAAACCTCTGATAAATTTCCTGTAAAAGTTTGCAAAACCTACGAAACGTTGGATGCCTTTCTTATCACTGGGGGCTGGCCAGTCCAAGATGGCTCTGACTTTTTGAGTATCCATCTTGATACCCTCAGTGGATATGATCAGGCCCAGGAATTGGATGCTCTGACGCTCGAATTCGCATTTCTCGGGCTTGGCGTGAATTCCATGCTGCCGAAGGCGGCCCAGTACGTTTCTGACGTGTCTGCGATGGTCGTCTAAAGAGGAAGAAAAAATGTGTATATCGTCAAGGTACACAACAACAAATAAGTCCAGGAAATCTCGGAAGACATCATTAATAAAGTGCTGGAAAGTAGCGGGGGGCATTGCAAAGTTCGAAGGGCATCACAAGGTACTCAAAATGGCCAAACGCGTACGGAAGGCAGTCTTCCACTCATGCCCTTCCCGTATACGGATCAAATTATAGGCGCCCCGGAGATCCAGCTTAGTAAATATGATGGCAGAACCAAGTCTCTGAAAAAGTTCAGGCACAAGTGGCAGAGGATAACGTTTTTTGACCGTAATTTTATTTAGTTCCCGATAATCCACACATGGACGTAAAGAGTGGTCCTTCTTTTCCACGAAAAATATTGATGCACCAGCCGGGGACGTGGAAGGGTGGATTAACCCTTTCCTCAGGCTTTCATCGATGTAGTCCTTAAGAGCTACAAGTTCACATTCGGATAAAGGGAAAATCCGGCAAAAGGGGACTTCGACTCCGGGGAGGAGCTCGATTGGACAATCATAGACCCGATGAGGAGGGAGAGTCTCTGCCCCTTTTTTGCTGAACATGTACAGAAACTTGTGGTACACTGCGGGTACAGATTGACAAGCCTCAGAGTCTGTGTGAAGGCATAACAAGGAGGGCTGGTCACAAGGAGTTGGTAAGCAGTGCTGAAGGCAGTAGGGCAAACGAAACTCAATTTCGTCTGTGGTCCAGTTGATGCTGGGGTTATGGGCTTTCAGCCAGGGCATGCCGAAAATGATCGGGAACAAAAGAGGGGCGATGGCATATATTCAAATTAATTCTTATGGTGAGCAGAATTGCTGGGCATGTTCAAAGTTGCAGGGGGCAAAGTAACTGAGAGGCGAGGTTTGACTAGGCATGACCTCACATAATGGCCTGACCCTCCACAATACAGGCAAAGATTCTGCTGGAGGCAAAGTTGGTGTTCTTCAACGGTGAGAGAGGGGCGGAGTAGGCTGGTCTGCATTGGCTCTGGCGCGTCAGACGTGGCTGGGACAGGAGCCGGCGGAGCAGGGTTGTAGGGATTGAGGACCTGTGGTAGCATCCATACTGGGCGTAACTGGCCCGCAGCCCTCTCCGATCTCCATTCTCTCAAACGGCGATCGATTTGAATGGATAAGTTGATCAAAGCCTCCAAGGTGGAAGGCACCCCCACTCGGGCAAGTTCGTACTTAAGGGACTCAGAGAGGCCCATGCGAAATTGGTAGCGTAGTGCGGCATTATTCCAATTGGTGTCAAAGCCCCATCGCCTGAATTCGGAGACATAGTCCTCAACTGGTCTGCGACCCTGCTGAAGCGAACGAAGGGCTGCTTCAGCGGAATCGTCTTGCTGGGGATCCTCGTACAACTGGGCCATGGCGGCAAAGAATGAGGCTAGGTCTGCTAGACACACGGACTGCTCAAGGAGACGATGGGCCCAGGACTGTGGTTCTCCTTGCAGCAGAGAGACTACAAAGCCAACCTTCGTGGCCTCCAGGGAGAAGGTGCAAGGCTGCAGTGCAAAATATAGTTCACATGCGTTTTTGAAGGATCTAAACTTGCTGCGATCACCAAGGAATTTTTCTGGGGTCGGGACCCTGGGTTCAGGTGGAAGCATGATTACTGCTGGAGCAGAAGCAACACCCTTCTGGGAGGCCTGGACTGGTGTGAATCCCTGGGCAGCAGAAGATAGAGTCTGTATTTGTCCTTCCAGCTGGGTATAACCTGCTTGTAGGTCCTTCACTGCCCGTGCCAGGTCAGCCAGATGCTGGCACAGTTCTTCCATGGGAGAGGGTCCTCACACAGGCTCAGACATGGCTGTCCGTCACGCCCCCTGGTGGTAGAGCCTGATGTGCAGAGGACGGCCTCTCTTACGGCTCCGACTCAGAGCCCCTGATAGAGCAGACAGGAAGCGCAAGAGTACGGAGTCGCACGAGTGCCTGACTGGATCGCTGATGAAGTCGCTGGACTGGAATCACCGAAGTAGTCGCAGGAGGACACTGGTGCAGGGGGCAGCCCAGGAACAGCTGTCAGCAGATAGCGAAGTCAAGGTGCAGGCTGGGTCGGTATTGGGCTGGCAGTGAGGTAGCAGGATCAGCAGGCAGAAGCAGGTCAAACAAGCCGGGTCAGTATTGGGCTGGCAGCGAGGTAGCAGGATCAGCAAGCAGAAGCAGGTCAAACAAGCCGGGTCAGTATTAGGCTGGCAGCGAGGCAGCAGGATCAGCAGGCAGAAGCAGGTCAAACAAGCCAGGTCTGGTGCAGGTAGAAGGCAGGAGAGTCAGAGACAAGCCGGGTCGGGTAACGTAAGCAGGAATCAGGTAACAGGATCAGGTATGCTAAGTGTTGTAGAACGGACAACACCTGAGTCAGGGAAGTGGCCCAGTTTAAATGGCCTGTCTGGTGCCAAACACTCAGGGAGTGCATGTGCTGCCCTAGACCTGACTAAACTCGTGCACCCCCTAATTTAAATATGACCCACCCCTTCCTGTCACGGCCACACCCTGTGTTGTTTAAGATCTGCCCTGAAATCTTCGGGTGAGGACACTAGTTCTGAGGGCCGGGGGGGGGGGGGCAATGGATTCCCCTAATTTACTTAGATTTCCTCTTACTTCCTGGTTGCCTGGAGCAGGAAGTGAAGGGAAATCTTTGCAATGGGACAGGCATGGTAAAAAATAAACTGGCAGGGGCTATAACCCTCCCTTACTCTACCCAAAATGAAAAAAAAAGTGTTGCCTATAATTCTACTTTAAGTAGATGGTGCAGCAGAAACATATAGCACAGTGAGGAAGGTTTGTGGTTCAGGATGATAAAACAGTCAAAATTGGAAGCGCTCCCTCCACAGTTGCGGAATGCCGGCCGCCCGTATACCAGAAGCAGCACGGCCGCTTTATGGGGGAGCTAGACTAATTTTCCTAACAGTGTAACGCAAGCCAGCGGAGACACTTTTCGTGCTGCCCCCCTGCAAAGTGCTGCCCTAGGCCTTGGTCTTGTTGGCCTAGGCCAGGATACAGCTCTGGGTATGACTTAACAATGATGTTACTCCCCCAGGGACTCGTGTATGGGGTTAACTCATTGAGGGTCTAAAGTTTGAGGCATTTACCCTAGTTGGGCAGACTCATTATATTTATGAAATCTTACACTGAGTTTTTTCTAGTGGCTTAGGTGGGCCTCTAAGGTCTTTGTGTGCCTGGGATGTGGCTTGCTGGGGGGGGGGGGGGCATGCTTCTTTGTGGACTAAGGAAAAGCCATCTTCTTAAAATGTGTGTTGTAATCATATTTTTAAAAATATGTAAGTGTATACAGTATTTACAGCACAGGAAAGGTGTTAAATTTTAAATATGAACCGTACTGTTAAATTCTGAAATCATTCCCATTTAATTCCTGAGTGGCAATAGGGGAGTCAAAAGGAACGTTTAAAAAGTTAACAAACCCAATATTATGCCATCACGACCCTGTACCCAAAATGTTTCTAAGAGTTTACAGCTTTTTGATATACTTTGTTCAAGATCATGTGTGATCAACATCTCGTTAAGTTCTTCAGCATCCGCATCCCATGAATAAGAAAAGGTTGTTGACTTTTCCCTGATGTATACATCATGCCACTGTGTACATATGTCTTCATTGTTGGCTTGGCAGTGTGTTGTATTCTTATGATTAATGTCTTCAATTCAGCTAGCTAGTTTTTGTGTGTGTTTTTTAATATTTGGTGTAGGTGGTCTTTGTGTACCTAAGATGATAAAGATATTTACAGCACAGAAAATGTGTTCTGAAAATTGAAACATGAACCATGCTTGTTGGGTACATGCAGTGTAGTGTGGTAGGCAATAAACATTCAGTCCTGATTTGCAAAGACTAATTTGTTGAAATAGCAGGTTGACAACACAAACAAGTCTGGCGGGGAGCCTCATCTTTTTTGGTGACACTTACAACTATGCAGCAAATTGACAGCGGTCAGTAGATTCAGGGATGCTGACAGCATCAAGGATCACAAGGACAAGGACCACAAGGATCGACGGGCAGCCCCGACCCAAACGGTAAGCTTCCTGAATAAGGTAAACTTTGTAGGGTCACATGGGGCTAGTACATTTAACTGGATCAGGGACAGGGTGACCAAGGAAATCATAGAGAAACACAGCTTCTCCTAACCTTCTGTCCTATGTGAATTGCCACTACGGTCGAGTGCCACCTGCAGTGGAGAATAAGAACTACACCTGCCTACATACTACTATATTCTGAAATTGTGCTTTTTTTAATTGCAAGCTTTTATTAAATCCTTTCACAAAGTTGTACATCACACAGTAATAACTACAAAAAGCAGAGAGGTTCAGTGTCCCAGATACAACAAAGTTCAAAAATTCAAGAGAATGTCCAGCGCTTCAGGAACAATTATTGAAATTGAGTGCTCTTGAATAACAATAACAACACTACAGTTGTGAGAGCATGACGTGCTGCACGTGAAGCACGCATGCGGAGGGAGATGCCGATCGTGCCGCCGTGGATCCAGCAGGGGGATTGAAGGGAAGACGCCGGAGGATCTGAGGGCGGAAGCGCGGCAGGGTGAGAGTCTGCTCGCCCGCCGACCCCTATGATCGAACGGCACGGCCGGGAACAACGCGCCCACACCCCCTCATCTCGCCCTCCTGCCGTACAGCTCCTATGGAGCGGTAGCGTCCAGAGCTCCGGACACCTCTTGGCGGCTTGGGGAAAGACGCACGCAGGACGGACGTGTGGCGGCCGGGTCGCGGTGAGCTAATGGACGCTGCTCCCTCGGTCTCACGGCGGTCTGAAACCTGCTAGCAGTAGCTAGCCCCCCCTCCCCCCCTCGATCGCCCGACAACTCGTTCTAAGGGAGCTGTAGCACCTCGAGCCCTGACCATCCCCTGGCATTTCCCTACGGCAGACCCGGGGGGGAAGTGACACAGCTCCTCTGCAGCAACAGTCAGCATGTCTTTCGGACAATACCAGGTAAAATCCTTTTCATTCACCTACTGAACCAAACCAGGCTCTGATCCAGCAAACTGGGTAAGAACAAGGTCTCCTTTATTTCATATGTACTGTGATACAGTGAGGGAGATGATGGTATATAATGTAAAGATAGCATAAATACAGGACTGTGGAGCTACTGCACAAAAGAACAGATAACTGAGAGAAATTGACCTGACTGAGACTACATCAAATACATAACAAGTTTGTTGGCCACATGTGTGTGTGATCCTAGGGGTCTCGCGGAAACTAACAGGGGGTGAGTAAGGCCAAGTACAACTGAGGAGACGCGACCATAAGAGAGTATATCTTGGAGAGGAGAAACCCCTACTCTGGACTTTAACGGCTATATTAACTGTCGGGTAAAATATAGATCTAAATGAGAGGCCCTTACGCCCTCCCTCCAGCGGGAAAAGCTGCATAGGCCTGATTAGCCGGGGAGCAGAAGAGGGGGATCGACATAAGAAGCTTAAGCCGTCAGGCTAAAACAGATGAAGATCTGTAGAAGCCCTATGGCAGGCGCACGGTAATCTAGCAAACACCCCCCAAAGCTTGGGACCTCAGTATCGGGGAAGTTATGTTTAATATTAACCTCAGAACTCCCTAGGTACAACATATGGTTAATAGCCTCTAGAACACAAACAGTTAGCTACAAATAAATTCACCAGTCCGGCTCCACCTTGATTTGGACCCTCAGCATAAACCCTGTAAACGCTTCATTACACTACTATATACCATACAGAGGAGTCAATTGGACTAACTCAACCCTTCTCAAAGCGTGAATAAAGGACAAACTACCCATTAAAACTGCAGCTGGATCTACGTGACCTGATCCGATCTTAGCCCGGTTAGGACATAAGTAAACCCTCTATTTAAACTGGGGAAGCGAATTAGAGCAAGAAATAGATACAGCATGAGTAAGACCACAAGGGGCACCGCCCCGAAAACGCCTAAAGAAAACTCTACCACGAGTTCAATAAGACATTACATGTCCCAAGAAGCATGCTCCAAAAGCCCGGTCAACGAGAAGAAATCCACAAAATCAGGGACAACTAAAAAAGGCTCTGGAGGATTAAATCCACCGGCTACTGATAAACCCAATGATGGGGACCAAGACCCAAGTAAGGACGATGAGGATGGGACTGGGATACACATACCAACAAGAGCTGAATTAGACGGGATGCTGATGAGGCTAGAAAACGCCATAAAAGAGGACATCAGTGCGTTAAGAAACAATATAAGTCACATGTTATCAAGGGTAGAGGAGATAGAAGGGAAAATGGATAAACAGGAGCTAGAACTGAACACGATTAAAAGACAATACTGTGCTCTGAAACTGAATCAAAGGCAGCTTAGATACCGCCTGGAAGATCAGGAGAACAGGCATAGACGACAAAACCTGAGAATTCGCGGCATGAGAGAAGAAAGGGGGGAGGATCTCAGAAAAATAATGAACAACCTGTTCATACCATTTCTGGAGAAAGGATCGGGGAAACCCCTTAAAATAGAACGAGTCCACCGCGTAGGGAGGTATAAGGATAACGGTAGCGAGAGACCAAGAGACATAATAATTAGATTCAGACATTATGAGGACAAGGCCGAGATCTGGTCAAAATTGAAAAGAGCGACTCCTATTAGAAACGGCGATGTGGAGCTACAAATCTACCCAGATTTAGCATGGGAAACCTTAAATAGAAGGAGACACCTCAAACCTCTCCTCGAACAGATGAGGGAACATAATGTAAAATATCAATGGGGTTTCCCGTCCTCTCTTATTGGCCAGACGGAAGGGATTACGGCGAAATTAGTTTTCCCAGAAGATCTCTTAGGTTTCTGCGGCAAATTGAAGCTGCCTGGAGTAGAATTACCCGGATGGGAGGAATGGGAAGGGCAGGGGGATGGGGGAGAGGGGGGGCGGTGAGGGGTGGAGGGTCGGGCTTCCCCTAGAAGATATCCATAACCTGCCTGTAAGATCGGCCTTTGGGCTAGGCAGGGACGGGCGTTAGGCACCTATACCTCATTAGAAGTGAACCTGTAGGCAATGAGACACGTTGTCTCCTACGGTTCAGAGGCCTTGGTTAGGCCGGGGAAGGGTGGGTGGGGGGGACCGGGGGGATTTGGGGAAAGGAAAGGTGGGGTTGGGAGGGTTAATGGGGAGGGGCAGGGGAACGTGGTCCCCCAGGATTCCATAAGGGCTACAAGGCACACAGCCGACGAGCAAAGGAATGGATGAGTTGAATTTCCTGTCATATAATGTGAGAGGTCTAAACGCGAGGCTCAAAAGAATACAGGTCCTGCAAGAAATCAAACAATACAAGGCGGATGTGGTCTTCATCCAGGAGTCACATCTTTCCCTCGAATCGAACATAAAACTGTTTTCCCCAACATACCCTACTTGGTTCTATGGCGACTCGATATCAAATCGCTCCAGAGGGGTTGCTATCGGGTTCGCCAGAAAGGTAAGCTT
Organism: Rana kukunoris; assembly: GCA_029574335.1. NCBI lineage: Eukaryota > Metazoa > Chordata > Amphibia > Anura > Ranidae > Rana > Rana kukunoris. Next base: position 216,409,896 of record CM056059.1, on the reverse strand, counting down.
CGCACTGGAGGCGAGGCTGACAGACCCAGAGGGCAGATACTTGGGTCTCAAAGGCAAAAATTGGGAATACTGTATACACCTTAGTTAATATATATGCCCCCAATGTCCAGCCGATTAAATACCTAAGTAGGATCCTAAGTAAAATAAAACCCTTTGCGGAAGGACATACGATAATAATGGGAGACTTAAACTTTGTCCTCAACCCAAGACTCGACAGTACCTCCCTGGGAAGGGAAATAAACAGTCTACCGCTACAGAAAATAAAACAAAAGATCAGGGAATGTCAACTGGTTGATGCCTGGAGGGTTTTTCATCCCCACGCACAAGATTATACGTATTTTTCCCCACCCCACGGTACGTATTCCCGAATTGATTATACATTGGTAGACCACAGGATGCTGGATGCGATCATAGGCACAGAAATTGGGCTAATGACTATATCCGACCATGCCCCGATTATCATGAAAATCAGGATGGTCCTACCTAATAGCAAACGGACAGTATGGCGTCTGAATGAGTACTTAATCCAGGACAAGGATGGGGCAAAGAGGGTTGAGGAGGAAATTAAACAATTTTTTGCTATCAACGAAACCGACGGGATATCGAGTGCAACTATATGGGAGACGCACAAGGCCTACATTCGTGGGATATTAATCTCCGAGGGGGCACGTAGAAAGAAGGAAAGGAACAGGCAGCAGGACCTACTAGTCAAAGAAATTACCCATCTGGAGCAAAAACACAAAGAACTGGGCCAAAAAGAGATATACCTTAACTTGATAATAAAAAGAGATCAACTAAAGGAAAGCATGGAACAGGAAGCTAGGAAAAAATATAACAACATCCTTAGGGAAACATACATATGGGGTAACAAATCTAGTAAACATTTAGCGAAAATGGCCCAGAAAAAGAAAACGAGGAACTTTATTGATAAAATTAAAAAGGAAAATGGGGAGCTGGCATATTCAACAGCGGATATCGGAGAAACTTTTAGAAAATATTATGAAGCGTTATACAATATAGAACAACAGCCGGGACGAATAGAGGAGAGGAGAGCTCGTAACCAGACATTTATTGAGGATGCAGGCCTCATTAAGGTCGACGAGGATACTAGTTTGAGTATGGATAGCCCTATTACAGAAGCGGAAATTAAAAACGCCTTGAAAAACATGGCCCTTGGGAAAAGCCCGGGCCCTGACGGGTTTTCGGTCTCATACTATAAAAAGTTTAGTCATATCCTGATACCAAAACTTTGTAGCTACTTTAACAGCTTGGGACGGGAGAGCGGGCTGAGCCAGGAAGCATTGGCTGCATCGGTGGCGATCATCCTAAAAGAGGGGAAGGACAGCTCCCTGTGCTCTGCATATAGACCTATATCTTTGCTGAACACTGACGTGAAGCTCTTTGCTAAGGTCTTGGCGGAGCGCTTAAAGGGAGTATTGCAGTTAATAATACACCCGGACCAGGTTGGATTCGTACCCAACAGGGAAGCCAAAGATAATGGCATAAGGGCCCTCCTCTTGATACAGAGGCTAAGGCAAGCGGGACCCCCCAGTCTATTTCTGTCAGTTGACGCAGAAAAAGCGTTTGACAGGGTAGACTGGGGGTTCATGATGCAGATATTAACGTCAATTGGGTTGGGGAACAAGTTTAGAGGATGGATTGAAGCTTTATATCACCGGCCTACAGCCAAAATTATGATTAATGGATCTCTTTCGGATTCATTCAAGATGAGTAATGGGACAAGACAGGGCTGCCCCCTGTCCCCACTACTATTTACCCTCCTGTCAAAGATCCGCAAAGATCCTGATATTAAGGGCGTCCGGGTTGGCTACGAGGAGCACAAACTATCCGCGTTTGCGGACGATGTTCTGTTTTTCATCTCCGATCCTGTAAACACCATACCCAGGCTGCTATGGACCTTGCGGCAATATGGCTCTATCTCCAATTTTAGGGTTAACATCGCTAAGTCGGAGATACTAAATATAAGCCTGGATAAAACCGATGCTAGGCGGGTTAAAGAGATCTGCGACTTCCCTTGGCGGAAAGAAATAAAGTATTTAGGAATAAAATTGGCCAACTCGGTTATAAAGATCTATAAGTCAAACTATGTACCCCTGCTAAATGAAATTAAAAATGAATTAAAAAAGACAATAAACAAACCCATATCATGGATGGGTCGCATTAATATGTTAAAAATGATTTATGTCCCTAAGATACTCTATAAATTTCAATTAATCCCAATCGCGCTATCCCCACAATACTTAAGAACATTAAATGCCATATTAATGAACTATGTTTGGAAAAATAGAAAACATAGAATATCCCTACCCATTCTAAAACTAGACAAACAAGACGGCGGACTGGTCGTACCGGATATTAAAAGTTACTACAAAGCTGCGGTCCTTTCACGGGCGGTGGAATGGGCTAGAGATAAGCACGAGATAAGATGGCTACAAATCGAAAAATCACAAGACATGACGCAACTAAGTAAAATTTTGTGGATGCCTACACAATATAGAACTATTACACAAAATGTTTTTGAAACAACAAAAAGCACGTTGAGGATGTGGGATAGGGTACAGATGTCACTCGCTAGCAAATTTAATTCGCCACTCATTAATTTAAAAGAAAATACATTTTTTCCACCGGGGGAAACTAAAATTGGGGGGAATTGGATCAAAAAAGAATGTGTGCACTTAGGGGATATGATAAGGAGCGGCGAGCTGGCCACCTTCGAGGATCTGAAATCCAGAGTAGATATGTGGAACCTCGACAGATGGCATTACATGCAGCTAAGCCACTTTGTACAGCAGCTCCCCCGACCGCTGAGGACGGGGTTAGAGCTGACGCCATTAGAAAAAATTTGCACTGGGGTGAACACTAAGGGCACAATTTCTAAAATATATAAAATTCTTAGCAAGATCGGGGCACCGGAAGTAGCACCCTTTGTCGGAAAATGGTAAAGGGAATTGGGAATCACTAGGGGGGAATTCACGGTCAAAAAATTAATGTCTCTGGTTCATACCTCCGCTACTGATTCGCGTACTGCGGAGATGAATTACAAGTGTATATCAGGGTGGTACATAACTCCAGCCAAACTGAGTAACTTTAATAACGGGCAACCCGACGGATGTTGGTGGGGATGTGCGGATAGAGGCACAATGGCACATCTATGGTGGGAGTGTCCGGCACTGAGCTAAAAAAAGATCCGTGGATAGTACTATTTCATGGGGGATGTGAAAGCATCAAAAAATACCAGCAGTCACTAATCCCCCACCTACTAAATGCCGCAAAAAGGCTCATCCCCAAAAAGTGGCAAGACACGGATAGCCCCCAATTATGGCAATGGGTGGACGGGGTAGAAGAAACATATACGATGGAAAAGTTGAGGGAGAATGCCCCGGAAACTCAGGAAAATGTCGAGACCAAATGGCATAGGTGGAGGATGTATAAAAAAACGTGGAGTTATGCGGAGAATCTGAGAGGCCCCACACGCTAGGGATTCGTTGAATCTATAGGAGGGATATATCTTGGGAGAAGGTGTTAGCATGAGCTTTTCTTTTCATTAAAGAGGAGTGCTTAACATGGTACAGAAGACATAAATAGACATTCACTAGGAATAGAAACATGGAGTCCTGGGGGCCTCGGGGGAGGGAGGGAAATTTGGTGGTGTATGAATTGCGCAATGTCTGGGTAAGGTCAGTAGGTAGCTAAGAGGGGGAAACCCCCCCTCAAGTCGCTAAAAATAACTCAAATGAAGTGCTATATATACTGTGAACTTTGGGGGTTCTTTAGCTCAGCGAGACAAGTGCTTAAACCGTGATAATGAAAAAAAAGTGTTTTTATTTGCAAAACCAAACCAAAAACAACGCTTACTTCAGCATGGGGAAAATCATCAACACAAAAGTCTTGTTTGTCTTCAGCACAAATGAAAAGTCTCTTTTCCTTTCAGCACAGCAAACAAAACAAAATACAGGCACATACGGTTTGGTGGGTCTCTCAGTCCTTCTCAGCAGGCTTACAACTTCTGCAGACACCTTTACTGCTACACTCCTCCACCCTCTGTCAGCACTTCCTCTCCTTTTAACTGACTTCCTGGATAAGGTTAACTCCTTGCGTACCTGAAGCCAGGGGTCAGAAGGGGAGGCTCTCTTCCCTCCCAATTGTCACTTCAGAGCCTCCGAAATTCCGGACCCCCAAATAACATAAAAAGAAAAACAGAGAGCACCGTTAGCTCGTCCTCTCTGGATCTATTTTAACTTTCCGGAACCTCTCGCCCCCTCTGGGTGACCTCCTGAACCAGCGTTTAAAGGGACCAGATTCCAAAAATTGGCGCTATGTAGCGTCCATCCAGGACCCAACCCTGGCGTCCTGTACATATCCCCCCCCTCTGCCTCAACGCGGAGGTGTTGGAGGCACCACTAGCCATCATACAGTGGACTCGGGAGAGGGCATCGGCATTCTGATGCTGTTTCCCGGGTCTGTGCTCCACCACAAAGTTAAATTCCTGCAGAGACAGAAACCACCTAGTTACCCTGGCATTGGTGTGCTTGTTCTGTCTCATCCACGTAAGAGGAGCATGGTCTGATATGAGGCGAAACTTCCTGCCTAGGAGAAAATACCGTAGGGAGTCCAAAGCCCACTTGATGGCAAGACATTCGCGTTCCACCACTGCATAGTTTTTCTCAGCTGGCGTCAGTTTCCTACTAAGGAAAACTATTGGATGCTCCTCTCCGTTGATTTCTTGAGACAGAACTGCTCCTAGCCCTTCACTTGAGGCATCTGTCTGCACTATAAAATCCTTAGAAAAGTCCGGCGCTACAAGTACCGGGTCCTGGCATAGTGCCGTCTTAAGCCTTTGAAATGCCTTTTCAGCCTCGGCATTCCATTTGATCATGATGGACTTTCGGCCTTTGGTGAGGTCAGTCAGCGGTGCCGCAATGGTGGCAAAGTTGGGGACAAACCTCCTATAGTACCCCACTAGGCCTAAAAACGCTCTGACCTGTTTCTTTGTTAGGGGCCGGGGCCAGCCCTGTATGGCCTCTACTTTGCTCATTTGGGGCTTCACTAACCCTCTACCTACAATGTATCCTAGATACTTGGCTTCCTCCACCCCAACCGCACACTTCTCCGGATTGATGGTGAACCCTGCCCTTCTCAAGGAGTCTACCACTGCCTGTACTCGGGGAAGGTGGGAATCCCAATCCGTACTGAAAATGACAATGTCATCCAGGTAAACGGAGGCATACCGTTGGTGGGGACGCAAAGTTTTGTCCATGGCCCTTTGGAATGTGGCGGGGGCGGAGTGTAAACCAAACGGCATTCTCTTGTATTGGAAATGACCCTCCGGGGTAGAGAAAGCTGTTTTCTCTCTGGCCTCTTTGGTTAGGGGAATCTGCCAGTAACCTTTTGTGAGATCCAGTGTGGTGATGTACCTGGCCGGACCCAACCTCTCAATCAGCTCATCTACCCGTGGCATGGGGTATGCATCGAACTTGGAGACCTCGTTGAGTTTTCTAAAGTCGTTGCAGAAGCGGAGAGTACCATTGGGTTTGGGCACCAATACGATCGGACTGGACCACTCGTTCTGCGACTCTTCGATGACCCCAAGTTCAAGCATCCTTTTAACCTCTCCAGACACTGCCACCCTGTGAGCTTCTGGGATACGGTAGGGTTTAAGCCGGACTGTCACCTTGGGCTCGGTCACAATGTCATGCTCGATGACATTGGTGAGTCCTGGCAACCCTGAAAACATGTCCCTATTCCTTTGCAGAAACTCCTTTGCTTGCTGGGTTTGGGGCCTAGTTAGGGTAGCCGCAACCTGCACCAGGTCGATCCCTACCTGGTCCCCTGACTGTACCGCCACCACTGCGGACACCGGTTCTCTGTCTTTCCAGAACTTCAACAAATTTACGTGATAAATTTGGTAGGGTTTTCTTTTCCCTGGTTGGTGTACCTTATAGTTTACCTCACCCACTTTCTCCACTATTTCAAACGGACCTTGCCACTTGGCCAAGAACTTGCTTTCTACCGTTGGTATTAGGACAGCTACCCTGTCACCTACTTGGAACTGTCTCACTTTAGCCGACCGATTATATACCCTTCTTTGGGCATCCTGAGCCTTCTGCATGTGCTCTCTTACCAGCGGCATCACCTTAGCCACCCTTTCTCGCATTTGAGAAATATGTTCCACCACGGTTTTGTGCGGGGAGGACTCATTTTCCCATGTTTCCTTTACCAGATCAAGCAACCCCCTGGGCCTCCGTCCGTACACTAGCTCAAATGGTGAGAAACCCGTAGATGCCTGAGGTACCTCCCGGATAGCGAACAATAGGGCAGGGAGCAACATATCCCAATCTTTCCCGTCTTTCTGGACGACTCTTTTTAACATAGACTTCAGAGTTTTGTTAAATCTCTCAACTAGGCCATCGGTCTGTGGGTGATAGACGGACGTCCGCAACTGCTTAATCTGAAACAGCCTGCACAAGTCCGCCATCACCTTGGACATAAAAGGGGTGCCCTGATCCGTTAATATTTCCTTGGGGAACCCGGTTCGTGAGAACATTTGAAATAACTCCCGGGCAATGGCCTTAGAGGATGTTTTTCTTAACGGGACTGCTTCTGGGTATCTAGTGGCGTAGTCCAGGATGACCAATATGTATTGGTGCCCCCTTGCCGATTTTACCAGGGGTCCTACAAGATCCATAGCGATCCGCTCAAACGGGACCTCAATAATTGGCAAGGGTACTAGGGGGTTTCTATAGCGAGGCACCGGGGCAGTTAACTGGCAAACAGGACAAGACTCACAATATCTTTTTACCTCAGCCTTCACCCCTGGCCAGTAAAACCGGTCGGTTATCCTGGCCTCCGTTTTCTCCGCCCCCAGGTGTCCTCCTAGTGCTTCGTTGTGGGCTAGATCAAGGAGCATCCGCCTATACGGTTGAGGGACCAGCAACTGTTCTATGGGTTCCCCTCGGCTCACAACCACACGATAGACTAGGTCCCCCTTCAATGCAAAATGAGGAAACCTCTGATCTGCATCTGGTATCTGTGAAACCCCATCAATGACAGAAACCTGCTCTCGAGCGTTGACCAGGGTAGGGTCCTGTAACTGGGCGGTGCCAAACGCACCCCTGGGTACGTCCAGGTCTGGATGCACTGGCCTCTGGGATGTTTCCCCCTCACCCTCCTCAACCGGGGTAAGCTCCTCGTCATCCTCCCCCAGCATGACTTGTAATGGGGAGACTTCCCCCCCTCAGAGGTCAACTCGGTTTTCAGACCGGACACAGGACTGTTATTATTAGAACTAAGATTTCCTGCAACGTCATTATCACTACCAAGTCTCTCTACATTAGAGGGGTGTGTTGTGGAGGTTTCAGGCCCGGATCCCCCAGACTCTGTCCCTTCTGAACTTGGTGTCCTTAGTTCACCTGGCAGACCCGTCTGTACCTGATTCCATAATTCCAAAAATATTGGACAGTCCCGCCCCACTATGATATCATGTATCAAGCTTTTTACCACCCCAACCTCCTGGGTAACCGAGGTTTGACCATAGGACACAGTTACTGGGACCAAGGGGTACTCCTTGGTGTCCCCATGGATACACACTACCCGTAGGGTCTTAGTTACTGGACCAATCCTTCCAAGTACCTGGGCATGTACCAGCGTGACCATGCTACCAGAGTCCAGTAGAGCCCTGGCCGGGAGGTGGTTTACCCACACTTCACACTCGAACTGTCCGGATGCCAGGTCAAGATGCGTGGCACACACTCTTTGTGCATAGAAAGAGCTTCTTCGGGCAGCCCCGCAATCCATAGGCTCCTCCTGGAGCGGGCACTGTGCCCGGGTATGCCCCCAGGACCGACATCGCCAACACTGAATGTCTCCCATCTTTGGCACAGGAACCGATCTCCGTGGTCCTATGGCAGACGGTGTTGATCTGCGGATGCCAACATCTGGCAAGGCTTCTCTCCTCGGGGTGGTGGCTGGTCTGGGTGTCCTTGGTGTGAGTTCCCGACGCTTGGCGGGCCCAAGCAGGTCCTCCACCACAGTGTACCGTTCGACCAGCTCGACCAGCTGGTCAGCGTTAGTGGGGTTTCCATGGCTTACCCAGCGCTGTAGGTCATCTGGTAGGGACCGTAGGTACCAGTCCATCACCACCCGTTCCACCATTTGTGGTCCTGTCAACTTTTCCGGCTGCAGCCATTTTTTAACTAACTGAATTAGTTCATGCATTCGAGACCTGGGTGGTTGGTCCGATTTGTACCGCCAGCGATGCACCCTCTGAGCCCGGACAGCTGTGGTCACCCCCAGGCGGGCCAGGATCTCAGCTTTTAGACGTTCATAGTCTTTGATGTGCTCAGCTGGGAGGTCAAAATAGGCCTTTTGTGGGTCACCAGTGAGAAAAGGGGAAACAATGCCGGCCCATTGGTCCCGGGGCCATGCTTCTCTCTCTGCTATCCTTTCAAAGGTGGTAAGAAAGGCTTCCACGTCATCGCTGGGTGTTAATTTTTGCAAGAAATGGCTGGCTCTAACAGACACTGGGTTGCTAACGGCAACGGCCGATTGCTCTTGTCCCTGAGTCAGCCTCTGTAGTGCTTCCTGCAAGGCAGCCACCTGTGCTTGAGTGGACTCCTGCTGGTCCCTAAGATACTCTATAAATTTCAATTAATCCCAATCGCGCTATCCCCACAATACTTAAGAACATTAAATGCCATATTAATGAACTATGTTTGGAAAAATAGAAAACATAGAATATCCCTATCCATTCTAAAACTAGACAAACAAGACGGCGGACTGGTCGTACCGGATATTAAAAGTTACTACAAAGCTGCGGTCCTTTCACGGGCGGTGGAATGGGCTAGAGATAAGCACGAGATAAGATGGCTACAAATCGAAAAATCACAAGACATGACGCAACTAAGTAAAATTTTGTGGATGCCTACACAATATAGAACTATTACACAAAATGTTTTTGAAACAACAAAAAGCACGTTGAGGATGTGGGATAGGGTACAGATGTCACTCGCTAGCAAATTTAATTCGCCACTCATTAATTTAAAAGAAAATACATTTTTTCCACCGGGGGAAACTAAAATTGGGGGGAATTGGATCAAAAAAGAATGTGTGCACTTAGGGGATATGATAAGGAGCGGCGAGCTGGCCACCTTCGAGGATCTGAAATCCAGAGTAGATATGTGGAACCTCGACAGATGGCATTACATGCAGCTAAGCCACTTTGTACAGCAGCTCCCCCGACCGCTGAGGACGGGGTTAGAGCTGACGCCATTAGAAAAAATTTGCACTGGGGTGAACACTAAGGGCACAATTTCTAAAATATATAAAATTCTTAGCAAGATCGGGGCACCGGAAGTAGCACCCTTTGTCGGAAAATGGTAAAGGGAATTGGGAATCACTAGGGGGGAATTCACGGTCAAAAAATTAATGTCTCTGGTTCATACCTCCGCTACTGATTCGCGTACTGCGGAGATGAATTACAAGTGTATATCAGGGTGGTACATAACTCCAGCCAAACTGAGTAACTTTAATAACGGGCAACCCGACGGATGTTGGCGGGGATGTGCGGATAGAGGCACAATGGCACACCTATGGTGGGAGTGTCCGGCACTGAGCTAAAAAAAGATCCGTGGATAGTACTATTTCATGGGGGATGTGAAAGCATCAAAAAATACCAGCAGTCACTAATCCCCCACCTACTAAATGCCGCAAAAAGGCTCATCCCCAAAAAGTGGCAAGACACGGATAGCCCCCAATTATGGCAATGGGTGGACGGGGTAGAAGAAACATATACGATGGAAAAGTTGAGGGAGAATGCCCCGGAAACTCAGGAAAATGTCGAGACCAAATGGCATAGGTGGAGGATGTATAAAAAAACGTGGAGTTATGCGGAGAATCTGAGAGGCCCCACACGCTAGGGATTCGTTGAATCTATAGGAGGGATATATCTTGGGAGAAGGTGTTAGCATGAGCTTTTCTTTTCATTAAAGAGGAGTGCTTAACATGGTACAGAAGACATAAATAGACATTCACTAGGAATAGAAACATGGAGTCCTGGGGGCCTCGGGGGAGGGAGGGAAATTTGGTGGTGTATGAATTGCGCAATGTCTGGGTAAGGTCAGTAGGTAGCTAAGAGGGGGAAACCCCCCCTCAAGTCGCTAAAAATAACTCAAATGAAGTGCTATATATACTGTGAACTTTGGGGGTTCTTTAGCTCAGCGAGACAAGTGCTTAAACCGTGATAATGAAAAAAAAGTGTTTTTATTTGCAAAACCAAACCAAAAACAACGCTTACTTCAGCATGGGGAAAATCATCAACACAAAAGTCTTGTTTGTCTTCAGCACAAATGAAAAGTCTCTTTTCCTTTCAGCACAGCAAACAAAACAAAATACAGGCACATACGGTTTGGTGGGTCTCTCAGTCCTTCTCAGCAGGCTTACAACTTCTGCAGACACCTTTACTGCTACACTCCTCCACCCTCTGTCAGCACTTCCTCTCCTTTTAACTGACTTCCTGGATAAGGTTAACTCCTTGCGTACCTGAAGCCAGGGGTCAGAAGGGGAGGCTCTCTTCCCTCCCAATTGTCACTTCAGAGCCTCCGAAATTCCGGACCCCCAAATAACATAAAGAGAAAAACAGAGAGCACCGTTAGCTCGTCCTCTCTGGATCTATTTTAACTTTCCGGAACCTCTCGCCCCCTCTGGGTGACCTCCTGAACCAGCGTTTAAAGGGACCAGATTCCAAAAATTGGCGCTATGTAGCGTCCATCCAGGACCCAACCCTGGCGTCCTGTACATATCCCCCCCCTCTGCCTCAACGCGGAGGTGTTGGAGGCACCACTAGCCATCATACAGTGGACTCGGGAGAGGGCATCGGCATTCTGATGCTGTTTCCCGGGTCTGTGCTCCACCACAAAGTTAAATTCCTGCAGAGACAGAAACCACCTAGTTACCCTGGCATTGGTGTGCTTGTTCTGTCTCATCCACGTAAGAGGAGCATGGTCTGATATGAGGCGAAACTTCCTGCCTAGGAGAAAATACCGTAGGGAGTCCAAAGCCCACTTGATGGCAAGACATTCGCGTTCCACCACTGCATAGTTTTTCTCAGCTGGCGTCAGTTTCCTACTAAGGAAAACTATTGGATGCTCCTCTCCGTTGATTTCTTGAGACAGAACTGCTCCTAGCCCTTCACTTGAGGCATCTGTCTGCACTATAAAATCCTTAGAAAAGTCCGGCGCTACAAGTACCGGGTCCTGGCATAGTGCCGTCTTAAGCCTTTGAAATGCCTTTTCAGCCTCGGCATTCCATTTGATCATGATGGACTTTCGGCCTTTGGTGAGGTCAGTCAGCGGTGCCGCAATGGTGGCAAAGTTGGGGACAAACCTCCTATAGTACCCCACTAGGCCTAAAAACGCTCTGACCTGTTTCTTTGTTAGGGGCCGGGGCCAGCCCTGTATGGCCTCTACTTTGCTCATTTGGGGCTTCACTAACCCTCTACCTACAATGTATCCTAGATACTTGGCTTCCTCCACCCCAACCGCACACTTCTCCGGATTGATGGTGAACCCTGCCCTTCTCAAGGAGTCTACCACTGCCTGTACTCGGGGAAGGTGGGAATCCCAATCCGTACTGAAAATGACAATGTCATCCAGGTAAACGGAGGCATACCGTTGGTGGGGACGCAAAGTTTTGTCCATGGCCCTTTGGAATGTGGCGGGGGCGGAGTGTAAACCAAACGGCATTCTCTTGTATTGGAAATGACCCTCCGGGGTAGAGAAAGCTGTTTTCTCTCTGGCCTCTTTGGTTAGGGGAATCTGCCAGTAACCTTTTGTGAGATCCAGTGTGGTGATGTACCTGGCCGGACCCAACCTCTCAATCAGCTCATCTACCCGTGGCATGGGGTATGCATCGAACTTGGAGACCTCGTTGAGTTTTCTAAAGTCGTTGCAGAAGCGGAGAGTACCATTGGGTTTGGGCACCAATACGATCGGACTGGACCACTCGTTCTGCGACTCTTCGATGACCCCAAGTTCAAGCATCCTTTTAACCTCTCCAGACACTGCCACCCTGTGAGCTTCTGGGATACGGTAGGGTTTAAGCCGGACTGTCACCTTGGGCTCGGTCACAATGTCATGCTCGATGACATTGGTGAGTCCTGGCAACCCTGAAAACATGTCCCTATTCCTTTGCAGAAACTCCTTTGCTTGCTGGGTTTGGGGCCTAGTTAGGGTAGCCGCAACCTGCACCAGGTCGATCCCTACCTGGTCCCCTGACTGTACCGCCACCACTGCGGACACCGGTTCTCTGTCTTTCCAGAACTTCAACAAATTTACGTGATAAATTTGGTAGGGTTTTCTTTTCCCTGGTTGGTGTACCTTATAGTTTACCTCACCCACTTTCTCCACTATTTCAAACGGACCTTGCCACTTGGCCAAGAACTTGCTTTCTACCGTTGGTATTAGGACAGCTACCCTGTCACCTACTTGGAACTGTCTCACTTTAGCCGACCGATTATATACCCTTCTTTGGGCATCCTGAGCCTTCTGCATGTGCTCTCTTACCAGCGGCATCACCTTAGCCACCCTTTCTCGCATTTGAGAAATATGTTCCACCACGGTTTTGTGCGGGGAGGACTCATTTTCCCATGTTTCCTTTACCAGATCAAGCAACCCCCTGGGCCTCCGTCCGTACACTAGCTCAAATGGTGAGAAACCCGTAGATGCCTGAGGTACCTCCCGGATAGCGAACAATAGGGCAGGGAGCAACATATCCCAATCTTTCCCGTCTTTCTGGACGACTCTTTTTAACATAGACTTCAGAGTTTTGTTAAATCTCTCAACTAGGCCATCGGTCTGTGGGTGATAGACGGACGTCCGCAACTGCTTAATCTGAAACAGCCTGCACAAGTCCGCCATCACCTTGGACATAAAAGGGGTGCCCTGATCCGTTAATATTTCCTTGGGGAACCCGGTTCGTGAGAACATTTGAAATAACTCCCGGGCAATGGCCTTAGAGGATGTTTTTCTTAACGGGACTGCTTCTGGGTATCTAGTGGCGTAGTCCAGGATGACCAATATGTATTGGTGCCCCCTTGCCGATTTTACCAGGGGTCCTACAAGATCCATAGCGATCCGCTCAAACGGGACCTCAATAATTGGCAAGGGTACTAGGGGGTTTCTATAGCGAGGCACCGGGGCAGTTAACTGGCAAACAGGACAAGACTCACAATATCTTTTTACCTCAGCCTTCACCCCTGGCCAGTAAAACCGGTCGGTTATCCTGGCCTCCGTTTTCTCAGCCCCCAGGTGTCCTCCTAGTGCTTCGTTGTGGGCTAGATCAAGGAGCATCCGCCTATACGGTTGAGGGACCAGCAACTGTTCTATGGGTTCCCCTCGGCTCACAACCACACGATAGACTAGGTCCCCCTTCAATGCAAAATGAGGAAACCTCTGATCTGCATCTGGTATCTGTGAAACCCCATCAATGACAGAAACCTGCTCTCGAGCGTTGACCAGGGTAGGGTCCTGTAACTGGGCGGTGCCAAACGCACCCCTGGGTACGTCCAGGTCTGGATGCACTGGCCTCTGGGATGTTTCCCCCTCACCCTCCTCAACCGGGGTAAGCTCCTCGTCATCCTCCCCCAGCATGACTTGTAATGGGGAGACTTCCCCCCCTCAGAGGTCAACTCGGTTTTCAGACCGGACACAGGACTGTTATTATTAGAACTAAGATTTCCTGCAACGTCATTATCACTACCAAGTCTCTCTACATTAGAGGGGTGTGTTGTGGAGGTTTCAGGCCCGGATCCCCCAGACTCTGTCCCTTCTGAACTTGGTGTCCTTAGTTCACCTGGCAGACCCGTCTGTACCTGATTCCATAATTCCAAAAATATTGGACAGTCCCGCCCCACTATGATATCATGTATCAAGCTTTTTACCACCCCAACCTCCTGGGTAACCGAGGTTTGACCATAGGACACAGTTACTGGGACCAAGGGGTACTCCTTGGTGTCCCCATGGATACACACTACCCGTAGGGTCTTAGTTACTGGACCAATCCTTCCAAGTACCCGGGCATGTACCAGCGTGACCATGCTACCAGAGTCCAGTAGAGCCCTGGCCGGGAGGTGGTTTACCCACACTTCACACTCGAACTGTCCGGATGCCAGGTCAAGATGCGTGGCACACACTCTTTGTGCATAGAAAGAGCTTCTTCGGGCAGCCCCGCAATCCATAGGCTCCTCCTGGAGCGGGCACTGTGCCCGGGTATGCCCCCAGGACCGACATCGCCAACACTGAATGTCTCCCATCTTTGGCACAGGAACCGATCTCCGTGGTCCTATGGCAGACGGTGTTGATCTGCGGATGCCAACATCTGGCAAGGCTTCTCTCCTCGGGGTGGTGGCTGGTCTGGGTGTCCTTGGTGTGAGTTCCCGACGCTTGGCGGGCCCAAGCAGGTCCTCCACCACAGTGTACCGTTCGACCAGCTCGACCAGCTGGTCAGCGTTAGTGGGGTTTCCATGGCTTACCCAGCGCTGTAGGTCATCTGGTAGGGACCGTAGGTACCAGTCCATCACCACCCGTTCCACCATTTGTGGTCCTGTCAACTTTTCCGGCTGCAGCCATTTTTTAACTAACTGAATTAGTTCATGCATTCGAGACCTGGGTGGTTGGTCCGATTTGTACCGCCAGCGATGCACCCTCTGAGCCCGGACAGCTGTGGTCACCCCCAGGCGGGCCAGGATCTCAGCTTTTAGACGTTCATAGTCTTTGATGTGCTCAGCTGGGAGGTCAAAATAGGCCTTTTGTGGGTCACCAGTGAGAAAAGGGGAAACAATGCCGGCCCATTGGTCCCGGGGCCATGCTTCTCTCTCTGCTATCCTTTCAAAGGTGGTAAGAAAGGCTTCCACGTCATCGCTGGGTGTTAATTTTTGCAAGAAATGGCTGGCTCTAACAGACACTGGGTTGCTAACGGCAACGGCCGATTGCTCTTGTCCCTGAGTCAGCCTCTGTAGTGCTTCCTGCAAGGCAGCCACCTGTGCTTGAGTGGACTCCTGCTGGGCTGTAAACTGGGCGGCTAGCAGCCGTGTGTTTTCCTGCTGCGCAGCTATAGCCTGTGCCAGGGCCTGCTGCTGCTGAGCCATCGCTTCCTCATGGCGACGGTTGGCGTCTGCTGACGCTTGCTGCTGGGTCACGGTGGCTTGCTGCTGGGTCACGGTGGCTTGCTGCTGGGTCACGGTGGCTTGAGCCAAAGCCCTAATGACCTCTTCCATGTCGTTGCGTGCGGTTTGTAATGTCTGGGCTGACTTCACCCAAGACATGCCATAAGTACACTGTCTCTTTAAATGTCAGTTTTTTAAACGGTTTTTGCGCCTGCAAATGCACTTTGCCCGCATTCTCCACCAGTTGTGAACTTTGGGGGTTCTTTAGCTCAGCGAGACAAGTGCTTAAACCGTGATAATGAAAAAAAAGTGTTTTTATTTGCAAAACCAAACCAAAAACAACGCTTACTTCAGCATGGGGAAAATCATCAACACAAAAGTCGTGTTTGTCTTCAGCACAAATGAAAAGTCTCTTTTCCTTTCAGCACAGCAAACAAAACAAAATACAGGCACATACGGTTTGGTGGGTCTCTCAGTCCTTCTCAGCAGGTTTACAACTTCTGCAGACACCTTTACTGCTACACTCCTCCACCCTCTGTCAGCACTTCCTCTCCTTTTAACTGACTTCCTGGATAAGGTTAACTCCTTGCGTACCTGAAGCCAGGGGTCAGAAGGGGAGGCTCTCTTCCCTCCCAATTGTCACTTCAGAGCCTCCGAAATTCCGGACCCCCAAATAACATAAAGAGAAAAACAGAGAGCACCGTTAGCTCGTCCTCTCTGGATCTATTTTAACTTTCCGGAACCTCTCACCCCCTCTGGGTGACCTCCTGAACCAGCGTTTAAAGGGACCAGATTCCAAAAATTGGCGCTATGTAGCGTCCATCCAGGACCCAACCCTGGCGTCCTGTACAATACTTACAATAACAACACACAAAAAAAAAAAAAAAAAAATAATTAAGTATATGAAAAATATTCAGCCATAGCTCTAAAAGTGATATGTAGAGCATGAATTGTTTCCACAGATGATGCAAAAGCGTATATAGAGACGATCGAAGGGTCATGCCATGAACGCGGCTCTCTAAAGTTTGGTAGTAGCTGATGTGGAAAAAAAAAAAAAAGAAATTGAGTGCTATTCTGCAGATGACTTTTCAAGCCTCTTACCAGATTTGCAATCCACATATGCCAAATGGGTCTAAAAACTGTCAAAACCACCATCTGTGTTTCTTCTTTATTCACCTTTGCGTCCCAAATATTTTAAACTGATCACATGTAAAACCCTAAAGAAAGTCATATACAGTATTTTCGGTTACATACAGTATATACCGCTTAGCCAATCCTGGTGAGCGATGTATTCAAATGAATACATAGCCTGCTTGGATTGGAGTAACAACCTCTGCCAATCCGAGCAAGCTTCATACAGTAGCCTGCTCGGATTGGCTTTGAGAGTCAGAGAGGCGTGGGCTGATGATGTTATAGCCTCTGCCAATCCAAGCAGGCTTTGTATTCATTAATAGAATACATCGCTCACCGTGATTGGCTCCAGCAAGAATGAAGAAGAATATGGCTCCAGAAGGAAGAAATATAAAGCGTCGGAAGGGGGGTCGTCTTATATGGAGTGTACAGGCAAAAAACTGTAAAAAAAATGTAAAATTAGGGGGTCGTCTTATACTCCCTGTCGCCTTATAAGGGAAAGCTTATGGGGGACGGAGAGAAGAGGAGTTAATTAAAATATTGGAGTTGAAAAAACAGCGCATTTACCAGGATGAAGAGGTATGGAAAGTTCCAAAAGACAGAGCTCTCGTATGGTGATGAAGGGGAAGGATATATCAGCCTGCGAATCTCCCAGGTGTGGGTCCTTGATCACTGCCGCATCTCAAGCAAGGTGCCATCTGGGGGTGGCTACATTAAAACCAGACGGAGAAGCACCCGGAAAGGGTACCGCACCCAAAGAGGAGAAGGGAGTAAGTAGAGAGGCTTGTCCTGAAATGGATACAATGTATTGGCTTAGAGGGAACTGATAGGAATATAGGAGTATGAGGAGATCTGTATGATACTGTGGGCCTGCATGTATTGGGAGTACACTGTAGATTGTATTCCAAAAATAGGAATTAAAGACCCAGAGCAAGAGGCCCAAAATACGGTGAGAAAGAGAGGGTGTGGTGGGACATCCAAAAAGGTGAAAAAATTTGAATAAAAATAAATATAAATAAAAATAAAGATAATAAAAATAAAAATAATAATAAAAATGAAAGAGGGGGGGGGGGGGAAGGGAGAAAGGAGGAAGGAAAAGAAAAATCTTATAATAGTGAAATAAGTGGAAAAAGGTGGGGAAAGGGGGAAAATACGGGAAGGGAAAAGGGAGGGGGGGTGGGAGGGAGGAAACTTAATACAGGTAAGGAGAGAGGGAGGGGGAGACAGAGAAGAGGGGATAATTGAGGAATTGAGTGGAAAGGGAAATGTAACCGGGAAAAATAAGTGAGAAAAGGGGAAAACAGAGTGGGGGGGGGATGATGGAGTGGTAAAGAAGAAAGAAAATGGCCAGGGAAAGTAAGTGAAAGAAGGGGGAAACAGGGTGGGGGGGGGATGATTGAGGAATTGAGTGGTAAAGTGAAATATAGCCGGGAAAGATATGTGAGAAAAATGAGACAGTATTGGGGTGGAAAAATTGGGAAAATGTAGAGTGAGAGTGGAAATGAGTGAAAGAATGGAAAAAGGGGGGGGGGGGGTGGAACAGGGACAAAGGACTGGAAAAAAAATTGCGGATAAAAAGTGAAAAAATAGAATGGTTAAGGGCGTTGGTTCAATATGAAACAGCAACCAGAGGTGAATGGGTGATCCAAAGTGATGAAGGGGATGAAAGTAGTGTGGATGACTGGTGTGGAAAAGGGGGGGGGAAAGAAGGGAAGAAAAAGGGGGGGTGGAGAGAGGGGAAAATAAGCATGGAGGAGTAATTTACCTTGGTTCTTTGATGGGTGAGGATTGGAAAATTAAAAAGAAATGGTTGACTGGCAGGTCAATTCAATTGTGGCAATGTAGAGCTAGAGTGTGGCCATCTAGAACTAAAAGGAACAGATGACCCCCTTAGTACAACACGCTACCTAAGTTCCCCTGGAGGGATAAGTAAAGAAGGATACATAGTATATAATGAGCAGGACTTACCAGTCTTAAGATGCTGTGACTCGTGGAGACACTGACCGGCTCCATGGGTACTCGCATCAGGAAGCAGAAGTATATACCGCTGGGTGTCCTCGGATAGGTCCGGGGTGCCATGACCCCGCCTAAAGTAGGAGGAGGAGGGATGTGTGGCCCTCCTCTGTCCAGAGGGTAATGTTGACCAATAACCCGGGTGCATCTCCCGGCGTACACGGAGTCCAAAAGGAGGCGGACACATCCGCCACTTCCGCATCACGCAAGTGACGTTGGCATCACGGTCCGCGTCAGTAGATGATGCGCACGTCGGGCGTCATGTGATGGCGGAAGTGGCCGTGTATGCCGCCAGCAGGGGAAGACTGGCACATCGCCAGGGCAGCGACACCGCCCGGTGAGTGTCAAAATTACAGCGTAATGACGCTACTGTAGTATCGTCTCACCCTGCTGGGCTAGTTGTGGTTAAAACTTCAGCCCAAAACTTCACTTGCAGTGTCCGGACAGTTTATGACTGGAATCAGTTGCCTCATCAAACTCCAAAGGGCCAGGGTGCAAGGCTTTTCACAGTATCTCTTTATAGTACAAAAGTAGACTTTGCGTAGCATGTCACATAGTGAATCCCAACAGGGGCCCCTAGACCCAAAAACCTGATATACACAGTCCAGCGCTAACTTCGCTGTGGGGTCCAGGTCAACGTATCTGATCAGATTTGTGATTACGATGTGTTTCAAATCTGCAACTAGGTTAGCCTCTGGTATTCCCCAGCGGTGAATGTTGTTCTGCCGACTCCTATCTTCTTCAGTGCCTGAGCCTGCAGCTGGAGATCGATAAGCCGCTTTAGTTGGCTATAACTTGTGATATGAGAGCCTTAACCTCACCTTTCAGTAAAGCTTAAATCCTGACAGCCCACTGTTCCAGCCATGACTTGGTAGGCAAAAGGCCAGCCTGGCTTATATGTCTTTGAGTTCCTACAGTGTTACAAAGTCAACCAGAGATGCACCAGGGCACTTAAAGCGGGTAGAATAATCAAGGGCACTAACAGCCAGGGTAGCAGTAGGTGAGTCTGCTCTTTTCTCAGAACCAGGGAGGTGGAAGCTGGCTGGAACTCAGTCAGATATATCTGCTTTGGTCTGCAGTCAGTCACGCTTCCCTTTTAAATTGTTCTTATTTAATTCCAGTGTGGTACACCCTTACCCCTACCATTTCAAAATTATTTGGGTCACCCAGCAGATGGACTAACTGATGATTAAAGGACATGTTTTGATAGATTTATCACATGCATGATTAAAGGGGTCGTAAAGGTTTGTTTTTTATTTTCTAAATAGGGTCCTTTAAGCTAGTGAATTGTTGGTTCACTTACCTTTTGCTTTGATTTCCCTAATAAATGTTTTTTTTTTTTTGTCTGAAATTCTCACTTCCTGTTTTTCCATAGTAAACTTGCCACCATCGTCCGAGCTGTGGTTAGTCAGTCAGACAGCTTACTGAGGAGGAACAGGAAATTAGAAATTCAGACAAACAAAAAAAAATATTTAGAAGGGAAAGCGAAGGAAAAGGTAAGTAAACCAACAATACACTAGCTTAAAGGAACCTACAGTATTTAGAAAATAAAATATAGACCTTTACAACCCCTTTAATGTACACAATTCAGCCAGTCATGGTTTTTGTGTGTTTTTTTGTTACTTGGAGTAGGCTATGGTTTTTGATCTAATAATATTGGGCCAGATTCAGAGAGCGATTACGCCTGTCTAACTGGTGTTAGACAGGAGTAATTTCAAATTTTGTGCGCCGTATCACTAGTTTGAATCCTTAAACCATGATACGGCGGCGGTGTGCTTCGATCTGACAGGCTTACGTCTTCGTACACCTTCGGATCTACGCTGCGATCTTTTTGCGGCCGCTGGGTGGAGTTTGCGTCATTTTCAGCGTCGGGGTATGAAAATTTGCTTTTTCCGGCGATTCACGAAGTTACGAGCGCCGTTCGCAATCGCGTACATCATTTTTTCGCTACGTAAAGTTAAACCAGCTATTAGCTGGTCTAACGTTACGCGGCCCATGTTAAGTATGCCCGTCGTTCCCGCATCGACTTTTAATTATTTTTTTTTTTTTTGCGTAAGTCGTCCGGGAATAGGAATGTCCGTAAACGACGCTACTCAAAAAAAATGACATAACGACGTGATTTCGCGCAATGCACGGCGGGAAATTTCTGAACGGAGCATGCACAGTTCGATCGCCGTGGGGACGTGCTTAATTTAAATGCCTCACGCCCCCTATTCGCGTAGTTTGATTCCGCCGGGAGAAATACACTACGCCGCCGTACCTTACGGGTCAAAATCTCTCTGAATTCCTCCTAGAGCCAGGTAAAGTGCGGCGGCGTAGAGTATCTCTGATACTCTGCAGGAATCTAATTCTTTCTGAATCTGGCCCATTGTATCTATGTGTAGAATAAGTAGAACAATTATGCAATGCCCACCAGACTTAGTCCGTCGTGTTTTTTCCCCTTAAGTTTACTTTTTTGCTCTCCCATTACCATCCGGTCTACTATTGTACTATTATTACCATTATTGGGAACATTGGAGTACATCAATGAATCTCAGATTTATTTTTTATAAGATGGAGTGACACGTCAGTGAGTCTGGTTTTTACTTTTATCTATAATAAGAACCTTATGTCGCTAAGCCATGTCAACTATATGTTATTGTTATGCCTACAATGTACTATATGTACTGTAACTATTGTGCTAACATGCTACGTGTGTGGTTCTTGATGGCAATGAGCCCACACCATATCATGTTATGTCATTACTATGTTATTAATGTATGTGCAATAAATGTTATATTTTACATATTTGCTATTTACTGTGCTATTATGCTACTTATATGGTTCTTGTTTATTATGTACTACCTACTAGACACACTTTGACGAGCTCTCTCATTGGCTGCATGATTAAGTTAAAGTCCCACCTGTCCTTCCCTTTCCCTATGTGTAGAATAGAGCTTATTTTTTTTTACAATTGCATTTCTTGCCTTTAAAGTCCCAATAAAAGTATTGTTCAAATAGTTGGTGTAATTATAGAAGGATGGTGGCAACTTCCATCCATTGCCTAATCCGGCACCGAATCCCACAAGTGAATGGGTAGGAATAGTAGGAGCAGAGAGAAGAGATCACCAGAACTTTATTTCAGATGTAACCAGGAAAGTTAAAAACGTTAATAAATACAATATTGTGCTTTTGTCACCTTGAACCTAAAATATTTTATTGTTTAATGTTTAAGTATAAGCACCCAGCTATTTGATATATTTTGCCCAAAATAATGTGTGATAAACATCCCTGTACGTTCTTCAGCATCACGTGAATAAGAAAAGGTTGTTGATTTTTCCCCTGATCTGTACGTCATGCCACTGTGTACGGATGTCTTCATTATTGGCTTGGCAGCGTGTTGAAAAACCTGACAAAAATATCTGTGACAGCTATTGTATACTTTTTTACCTAATGTGGAAATTCTAGTATTACCAGTGAAGATTCCTTCCAGAAGAACTGTTACTACAAAAGTTAAGTAATGAAATAAGGTATTATGAAAATACACACTATGAATGAGTTTAACCACTTAAGACCCGGACCAAAATGCAGGTAAATGACCAGGCCCCTTTTTGCGATTCGGCACTGCGTCGCTTTAACTGACAATTGCGCGGTTGTGCGACGTGGCTCCCAAACAAAATTTGCGTCCTTTTCTTCCCACAAATAGAGCTTTCTTTTGGTGATATTTAATCGCCTCTGCAATTTTTATTTTTTGCGCTATATACAAAAATAGAGTGACATTTTTTAAAAATAATCTATATTTTTTACTTTTTGTTATAAGAAAAATCAAATAAACTACATTTTAGTCAAACATTTAGGCCAAAATTTTAGCCATATGTCTTAAGTAAAAAAAAAACACAATAAAAAAAAAATAGCTACCTAGCGGGAACAGCGACACTAATACAGCGATCAGAAAAATTATCGCTTAGTGATGCTGGCAATAGGGAGTGAAAGGGTTAACTAGGGCGGTGATCAAGGGGTTAAAACTTTATTAGGGGGGGGGTACGAGGGGCTACCCTGAACCTAACACTAACTGACTGTCACACTGACTATACATACAGTAATCATACATGTATGATTACTGCATTCAGTGACACTGTGACAGGGAGGAGGGGGGGTGATCGCAAGGGGTTGTGCCTGCATGTACTGGTGTCAGTGTAGTGTTGTGCAGACTTACTGTGCGATGTGATCTCTCCTGAGCGGCGGTTGAAAAAAACGCTGAGAGGAGAGATCACATCACTTCCCCCTTCCTGACCCCTGACCCACGTCAAGGCAGCAACGTATATATACGTTGTTGTGCCTGTCTGTGCCATTCTGCTGACGTAAATGTACATGCGGCGGTCTATAAGCGGTTAAAATACACAAAATACATTAAAGTACAGTTTACATTGGTGCATAAAGATTTTCTAACAAACCAAGTATTACACAATACAGCTATGTATAAATAGTGGCAAATTACTATTGCTAGTTCTTATAAAATACACTTGCATCCTGCTCTACCATGAATTTAAAAAAAAAAAACAATTATCTTGAGTTATTGATTATATTTAATCAGTAAAAAGCAATTATCAAAAAACAAATTCCTACTTCCATTGTTTTCTGGGGTGTCAGGGTAAATTTTATTGCTGTCTTTTTATATCTCTTGAAGGTGCTAATGATGAGATTTAGAAGGCAGCTCTGTCTATTTGCCATGGTAATTAAGTCAGGTTACTCTTGCCGGTGGATTTTACAATTGTTATTATTTTACATTACAGAGGATTCAACAGATAGAATGAGACACACCTATCTGATTTCAGTATGGCCACAGTAGTGAGCAGAGCTGGAAGCACTTGGGGGGAAATTTCAGTACCAGAGACTGTGGAATATGAGAAGCCAGGGACGTTTCAACTTGCTGGCATTACCACAACATGCTCTTTTAGAGCAAATACCCTTTAAAACCACAAAAAAAAAAACTGTTTACTTGATTCCATGGTTGAAATAGAGAACAACTTTTGACTTTTTGGTTGTTACTGGTGCCAACACTAGTGCATGTGCAACTTGTTCCAGCACTTGGCTCCACTCTGGGAAAAAGCCTTGATTCATCTGTACTTATTGTCAAAGATTTGTTTTTGTTGTTAGTGCCAACCTGTTCAACACCAATACAAAATATTTCAGTGCTCCATAATATTATGTGAGTGGTTCCTCCTAAGTTGGGTACCTGACTTAGGCCCTGCCTACATGCTTACAGAAGCACACTGCATCCATTGCAATTCACCCTGAGTTTACTTCAGGGAGTATCTTCAAGCTGGAAGTCTTGCACCCATGTCACTCACGGCCCTCATACTTACTGTCTGGCATTTCTGGGGTGTTTGGACTAGAGTTGTAAGGGAGACCCCTGTCAGTTCGGTCTCTAACAGGTATGTCTTTGTTCATCCATATTGCATAGGGGTGAAGAGATTAGTAGTTTACACAAGGGGTATAATATTGTTTTACATTTCCAGTTCAGCCTACATGAAGTAACAAGGACACAAGCAAGATCAACTGGTGTTTTCTCTCTTTCCTGGTATTCTCTGTACATAATAGAAAAATGTTCTTAGCCTGAAAAAAGAAAGCAAACTAATGTAGCCATTAAGAATGACTTGACGGCTCAATGCAAACCTAGGTTTGGACTGAACTTTGGCTGTTCACTGAGGAATGCCCAAATTTTAGCCATTTTTTTTTTTATGTGTGTGGAGTCCCCCTTAAGGGTTCTGATATGGAATTCCTAAGGGCTATTGTTGGATTTCTCATTTGGATAATGTTCTTCATTCAGGGATACAATGCATGCAGTTGTGGTGCAGTAGTGTACTCAGTAGTACAGTGAGCTTCTTCTAAGCTCCCTAGTTTTTTTTCCGTTCAACCTGCTGGGTTGAACTAACAAAAACTTGTTGTGTGAAACAGGCTTTAGATTGCATTCATATTCTAAATGCCCATGGAATGGCAAATATACCATGAATACCTATAGCCAGGATCCCAGATGTTTCAATTTTTGTCAGCTGCTCTGCCTGTTCACCTGAATGATGGGCTGAAAAGAGCCACTGCTGTTAACATGTATCTGCACATCCATTGGTCCCCATGTTTAAGCTCCAGGGGACAAAGTAAAACACATTTGGGGTGTGGCCTGGTGGGAACCCAGGCTGAGGTAGTCTCTCCCATCACTAGTACATTACCATATGACTCTGTATCTGCACATCCATTGGTCCCCATGTTTAAGCTATAGGGGACAAAGTAAAACACATTTGGGGTGTGGCCTGGTGGGAACCCGGGCTGAGGTAGTCTCTCCCATCACTAGTACATTACCATATAACTCTGTGGATGTGCAACACCAGGGATTTTTTCTCTCTCTTCCCTTCAGTGACTACAGCAGCTGGGATGAGATCCACCCCTTTCTGACACTCCTGCAGCACATTCAGTATTATCTACATTACTCCCCACAACGACTGAGCCTGAGCGACACGCTAACAAACCATGGGTTACAGTGGTTAACTGCTGTTAGGGACACATATCTGACCCTCGATACAGAGAGATTTTATCCAGGTAACCACTGGATGTGTAGATACATGTGGATACATGTTTACAGTAGCAGACAGCCTTGGCTCTTTTAAGCCCATCACTCAGGTGTACCGGCTAAACAGATATTGGAACATCTGAGTGCAGGGTGCAGGTATTTACAGACTACTTGCTGCACCATGGTCATGTAGGATGTATGAATGAGACCCAAGACTGGATTTTAGCTAACCTTGCTGTGCAAGTTGAGCAGGTGGAAGGGGCAACATATTGTGGTAGGCAGTAAATTAAGTGATTTATTTAAACCTTCAAAAACTGCCCTAGGAAACGTTCTTAAATATTTTAAGAGATGAAAAAAAATATTGTGCACTGCCTACCACAGGATGGTGCCCTTTGCACCTGGTCAATACGGTTGTCTTTTATTCAGTCTCACTGTGGTAAACCCAGCTTGTGAACATGTACCTACAAGTAAGCCTATAATAACGCTTACAGTACCTGTAGGTACAGAAATATTCACATGGAAAGCAGCCGGTGATGTCACCAGTGCATGTGCTCTGAAGGGACAGCATACCGCTTTGTTGTACTTCTCTTTGGTAGGAGTGCAGTTCTTTCTGCACTTATGTGACCCAATTTTTAGCCTACAGCCAGCTATAGCCCGCTGTCAGCTGACATCACTCAGCAGGCTCCAGGCTGTGGAAAAATCCTAACTTCAGGATTTGCTCAAGTGCCTAGACCAGTAGCTCGCTCAGCCTCTCAGTGAGCCACAGAGACCCTGAGCCAGCCACTTCTGCCCCCTCCACAGCCTGGCATTCCAGTTAGCTTGGGGAGGGGGGGCAAAGATAGGGACTGACAGTCACCACTCTTTGCTCACTGAAGGCTGAGAACTGAGTGTTCAGCAGACTTTAATAGCTCTGTTTTTGGTCTTAGAAGCAGCTGGGGTCAGATACAACATTGGATCGATGCTCCATCCAGCTATGTAGTATAATTAAAAAACAAAAAAAAACATCTCTTTTAAAGGAAAAAAATCCCCTTCTCTCTCTTAAGAACCTTCCCTCCTCAAGCAAAGATCCCCACTATAAAATACCTCCCTCCCTCAAATATCCCCCCAAAAATAAACCCCCCTGTCTCTAGACCGACCCCCCCAAAGTAAAAATTTCTCCCTCAGTCAACACCCTCTCCCACTAGCAAAGATTCCTAATTATAAAGAAAATCTCCCTTCATCCAATCAACCCCCCTCCCAGAAGCAAATCCCTGCCATTAACCACCCCCTGTAAACTTCTCTACAAGAAACTTCCCCTTTCTCCTAAAGCAATCTCACCCCCTTTCCTTACCCCCCCACCCCCCACCAAAAGAAACTCCCCAGGCTGAAATTCTCACTTCCTCCTTCCCAAAACAGATAAATGGTGCCTCCCCACTTACCAGACCTTAGATTCAGCATGGCACAGAAGTAGGAAAACTTCTGCATCCCCAGTCTCCCTTTGGCTGTGTCATATGATACCTTGAGGAGTCTAGGTGTTTCCTTAACGTAACACTGTCACTGTCTGAGACCTTGCAGTAATTTCATGCTTTTCAGGGGGGGCCCTTATTAAACTGAGGGGGTGGGGCACAATAGAAGGGGGCTGGCTGCTGCACTCCGAAACTCTGATTGCTTCTACTGTGCTGATGCTGAGGTTAAACTGGCTAGACATTTTGCCAGGATCATCTTGAACACCCCTGACCCCCCCTTATACACGCCCCTGAGAAGCTAGGTTTAGACACAGTATGCTAGACCAGCCTTTCTCAACCAGTGTGCCGCGGCACACTGGTGTGCCGTCAGAAGTTCTCAGGTGTGCCGCGGGGTCAGGGCCGCCATCAGGGGGTAAAGGCAGTACACCTGTAGGGGTCCGGAGGTCCCCAGGGGCCCGGAAGCCCCCAGGGCCCCAGATGGCAACCTCCTATTTTTTTATTTATTTTTTATAAAAATATATATTTTTTAATATATTTTTATTAAATTTTTTATTAAAGGGCCAATTTTTTTCTTTTATTTTTTTTTTTAGAGGTCCGGAGGTCCCCAGGGGCCCGGAGGCCCCAAGAGCCCCGGAGAGCAACCCCCCTTTTTTTTATTTATTTTTGATTAAAAAAACATATTTTTTAATATATTTTTATTTTATTTTTTTTTATTAAAGGCCAATTTTTTTTTTAGGGGTCTGGAGATCCCCAGGGGCCCAGAGATCCCCAGGGCCCTAGATGACAACCCACCTTTTTTTTACATAAAAAAAAAATACATATATATTTTTTTACTTCTTTTATTTACTATATACATATATATATATATATATATATATATATATATATATATATATATATATATATATATATATATATATATATATATATATATATATATATTATTATTGTTATTAAAGGGCCCAGAGGTTCCCAGGGCCCCAGGTGATAACCCTCCTTTTTTTGTATTATTTTATTTCTTTTTTTTTCTTTTAATTTCTTGTTTTTTTTTTTCAGTGGCAGCACCCCCCCCCCCCCTGTTCTCTACTCTGTAAGGGTCCCCATAATTCCTGATGGCGGCTGATGGCGGCCCTGCGTGGGGTCAGTGGAGAGAAGGCTGACAGATGAGCCTGCTCTCCTGCCGAACTGTGAGAAGCTCTGTCAGCTTCAAAAGTGAAAGTGCAGCAGAGTGTGCTGTGCTCTCTGCTTCCCCCTAGAGTGCAGTACCTAGTTGAGTGAGGAATCTGGAAGGGTACTGAGCTAGAAGGTAGATTCATTTTAAAATGGCTTTATACATGTGTCTGTGTGTGTGTGCACATGTGAATGTCTGTCTGTGTGTGTGCATTTGTATGTAAGCATGTGTGTATGCGTGTGTAAGTATGTGTCTGTATGTATGTCTGTATGTTACTTTTAATCCTGAACCCCCCCCCCATTCCTGTACCATTAGAATGGCTTTTGTAGGGCTTGTTTGATAGCAGCAAGGACTGCTGCTTCTCTGAAAAGCAATCTATGCACAGATCGCATTTCAGAGGCATTTGACAGGCGATAAAAAGGAATTATGTTGCCTCTTTACCACCTGTTTTAATTTGAAAAGTTTTATTAATTTTCAAAGGTAGTCATTACAAGAGTATCAAAATTAAGCAGAACAACAATGGTACAGCTGTGCAACATATGGTATGCAGGCTAAATAATGAAAAAAAGAAGAAAAGGAAAAAAAAAAAGGACATTACCACTTGTCACCAGCAGCAATTAATCCTAGTGCCTGTGTAGGGACACCTTACAGCCAAAGAGTCCCGAGAGCCCCCGAGACTGGGATCCATCCTAAGCCCCCCCCCCCCCGCACCCCACATGGGAACTAACTGTGCCGGGGGTAGGGAATCTGACCCCACCTAAATGCCCATATCTCAATGAAATGATAGTCGGGGGTCGCCAGGTCGCAGCAACCAGCTTACTTATTCGGTAGGCTTCGACAGCTCGTACCAAAAAATAAAGTAAGAGGAACAATAAAAATAAATAAAAATTAAACAGTGAACAGTAATAGCTAGGAGAAAGCCCCATAGTAGGCACCAAGAGTCATACGCATTATGAAGGGACAATAGAGCCCAGGGACAATCCCCATACCAAGCGTAGAATCGTGGGGAAGTGAACGGGAGAGAGTAGAGAGGGGGAGAAGAGAGGAGGAAAGAGAAGGGAGAGAGAAAAAAAGTATCCGCAGACAGTCCGGTTCTATAGCGCTATCAGGTTACAAGACATAAAAATAGAGTCTCCTAATCCCATATATTTAGCCCATGGTTCCCAGATCTCCCTAAACTGAGTGAAGTTATCTAGAATAGAACTCATCAATTTCTCCTGCGTCATTATCCACGATATTTTTCGTTTGGCCACGACAAAAGAAACCTTGGGGTGCCTCCAGGCCCTAGCTAGGGTTATTTTAGCACCTAAAAAGATGAAAAGTATTAATTTACGGGTGGGTTTTGCCGCCTTGGCGGTTAATTGGTTGAAGAGAGCCGTCAAGGGAGATCTGGGAATCATGATACCAGTGACTTTGGAGGTCATTCGGAAGATTTTTGACCAAAAGCTTCTTATTTTAGGACATTCCCACCATATGTGCAGCATGGAACCCCTCAGCTGGCATCCTCGGAAGCACAGTGGGGAGGCCAAGGGGTACATGGCCGAAAGCCGGAGAGGAGTTAGGTACCATCTGGTGAAAACTTTTAAGTTGGCTTCAACAAGAGAAACATTTAAAATACCCTTAAAGGACGACATAAAGGCCCTGTGCCAGGTGTTCAAGTCCCATGTCACCTGCAGATCATCTTCCCAGGCCAGCATATAGGCCGTTTTGCGGGTGTCCTGGGCAAGTGACGAGTATAGCCTGGAGATTTCCCCCCTCTGCTCCGTCAGGCTCCCACACCACTGTTCATATGGGGTGAGTTGAGGAGGTACAGGTTTCATGGACCAGATAGAGTTAAGGAAGCAGGATATTTGGTGGAACCAGAATCTTTTCGAGACTGGTAGTTTCAAATTCTTAATACAGTGGGAGAGGGAGATGGGTCCTGTGGGGGTCAGGAAGTGCCCGATCCGATACATCCCCTTATTCCACCACCACCTAAATGCTTTGATGTCCATCCCTGGGAGAAAATCAGGGTTATGAAAAATGTGTGCTAAGGGTTTACAAGGGGAAACCAGTGATGGGTTATACCTGAGCTTATCCCAAATTGCAAAGGTGTGCGATAGAGAGGTGCAAAGTATAGGAGGTCTGGCCTTGGGGGGCCTCCAAAGGAGGAAATTAAGAGTGAAGTCGGGAACTGCCTGTCTTTCTATGTCCACCCAATCGGGCTTGGCTAACGGAGAATATACTGTGGAAAGCTGGGCAAGTCTGGCTGCCTGATAGTACCAAAAAAAATTGGGTAGTCCCAATCCTCCCCTGCTTCTAAGTCTGAAAAGTGTATGCCTCGCAAGGCGATGACCCTACATTAGGAGCATAATAGGATACCAGAGAGTATAGCTGACCATCAATCGTGCCCTTGACCAGGACAAATCTCCCCCCGGGATCCCCATGTTCAGACTGCAGCGAAAATCTGCAGTTTTTGGAAATAAGGATTGCCACCTCCTTGGTTTTACCTTCAGCACTGGCTAAGAAAAATTGGGGGAACTGAGCGTGTAGGAATTTGGGTTTGTATCGGATCGGGAAATGGGTCTCCTGCAGGAAGAGGACATCAAAATTGTGGGATTTCATATAGTCTAGAACTTTCCCCCTTTTAGAGGGAGAGTTGAGACCCTGTGTGTTGTGGGTAGCCACCCTTAATGGGGTGGCTAAGGGTTTGGCACTAGCAATGGAGCAGAGAAACGGGGGAGATCACCATAACATCGCCACGTACCTGAGTGTAGAATCTGTGCAGGACTTGATATCCAGGCCCGATAGTAAGCGGCACTTCTCCTAGACAAGGATTTGTGTCGACCAACTGTGATGACCGGGGAGGGGGAGCCCCATGGCCACGCACATACGCTAAATGGTTAGCTACTTAGTTCTTGGGGCTAGGAGCCCAGGGTCTGGTGGTATTAACCCTTAGTGAGGGTCGGATGGTATTAACCCTCTCTGTCACGTGACGCCACTGTAGTCTTGGTATACCCCAGGAAACTACAGCTCCGGGGGCCTCCATATCCCCGCTAGCTAGGGTGGTAATAACACAGTCCACAACAGGGGTCAATATAACGAAGGCTTTACTGGCATGAAGACAGATGTCAAAATCTTCACAGCGTTCACACAAAGTGTCGCAAAGGTTCCACAGACAGTCTCTAGAGGACCACACAGCTGATAATGCTTGGGCTTGGCTTATCATATATCCTCGGCTTTTGCGGCCGGATTAGTAATACTGGGCCTATGCTTGACTAGGCTGAAGAATAGATGCACTTACTGAAGTGTCGGTAGACTTGAGGCTTTTCGTCGGAATGACGGATTGATCCGATAATTGCGCTGAAGTACTGATTCTATAGTATTTAGGGGTACTCCGAGATTTGCTGTACTTTCTCCTGAATGGGAGGTCTCTGGCCTGCACTGATTCTCCTCTGACTGACTCTGACCTGCCAGAAACTGTGTGTAGCGCAAGACTCTCCTAAACAGGAACTCCCACCCCTTATATAGACGTGAGGAGACTGAAGCCCATTGGTTGAGAGCTGAGGGAGACTGAAGCCCATTGGTTGAGAGCTGAGGGAGACTGAAGCCCATTGGCTGAGAGCTGTGGATCATAGAGAGTGTATTCCCCTTGGAACTTACATTTAAAGTTTGTTACAAGTTCAAGTATAATACAACACCATAAGGTCTTGTCTAGCACTTAATCCTACTGACTCTCATACACTCTGACTAAACATAAAATGGCGGACTAAAACTCTTAAAGCTATACGCACCTAATAAATGTATTATTAACCATAACAGTAGAAATCACATCATGACTAGCTGAGTCCCTGCAGGGGAGGCCCCACAAGCCGAGGGTCTCAATCTGACAGGGCCTACAGCAAATACCTGTACTGGGACACCACAAACCCCACCACTAAACAGAAGTCGTCCTCGACGATTAAGGCACTGACGGATTGAGGAACGAGGTGACCTTGGGGCCACTAGAAGTCCTGAGGCACTTGTACACCAGTGTCCATTCCAGGTTCTTTGGGAAAAATAAACATATATGAACAGGATCATATGATAAGTCCTGAGGCATTATACACATAAATGTCCCTTACAGGATTTTTAGATAAAGTGAGATCATTATTTTGTACAGGGTAAGTGATTATCTGGGTCCCAGACAGAATATAGACCTATTAAACATTATCACTCAGTTTTGAACAGGATTTACGTCTATGGACACTATTTGTACTATCCTAGGCATACTACAACAGAATTTTATTGTTAGATTACACTTTGACTATGAAACCGGTATACACATATATACATTGATAAAGCTTTTCTACGCACTCTCTATTATTAGACTATGCATGTGATATTTGTGCACCCTCTGAGCTCTGGAGAACTTTCTTACTTTCATTTATCTCTTTGAATGTGAATGAGTGATCGGATTTGAACTGTGCCCCGATCACTAGAGCTGCTGTATTTTATTGATAAAGACTTTTGATGATTTTTATCATTATTTTACTATGTGTATATGCATGTGATACACTCTACACCTTTTTCATATTTATCTAGACAATTTTATATAAGCTTATATTACTTTACCGTACACTATAGTATCACATTTTATGTACAGGAAACACACTTTTAAGACTGACCAGGTTTTGAATTGGGCTGCCAGAGGCTTTCTACCCAATGCCTTGGCTACTGGGGCGCTTAGGCTATTAGCTCTTCTCCCCAGAACACACTTTTAAGACTGACCCGGTTTTGGATTGGGCTGCCGGAGGCTTTCTACCCAATGCCTTGGCTACTGGGGCCCTTAGGCTATTAGCTCTTCTCCCCAGAACACACTTTAATATTTGCTAGACATTTTCATTCTATGCCTGAAGTACACAATTAGACACAATTTTTTTTTTTTTAGAGGATACCCTTTTATTTTTGTAGTGCTTAAGTGAGGGATAGGAGACTTACTGGCCAGGTATGTTCCTATGCACTAAATAGGGTAAATAGGTAGCTAGTGACATATTTGATACCTCTACAGTGAGTTAGTAATGACGTATACTTGATATGTATACTAACTGAAGTGTATGTAGTCTATCTACATATATTGCATGTATAATTATTAGATTATTCCCTATATCTTGCTGGGGGATGTCCGAAATTAGATCTGGTGGATCTACGCAACACCATTTCCGAGCTTCCTGGAGCACTGTTTTCTCCTTGAACACTTGCTTTTTCTAGACTGACAGCTGCGCCTTCATCTTGGACAATGGGGGCAAGTGATGGCTCTTGACTTATGGAGCTTTCTCCCACACTAGAAAGTTTTGAAGGGATTGAAGTAGGTGGGCGGATGGCTGGAGTAAACTCTGGAGCTTCTGGTGCCAAGACTGAGGTTGATGGAATGGAACTGACCGACACATAACCAAAGAAGTAGTTTTGATCAGAAGGGAAGAGAGGATCATCTTCGAACATCAAGAGTGGCCTTTCAGGCTCAACTGGCTTGGCGGGCTGCACTTGTGCTGGCTGAACTGGAGGTGGAAGACTTGGTGGTGCAGAAGGAGGCACCAACCCAGGCAGGTCCCCTTTGTGACACAGTTTGATCCGGTTTCGGTGGACAACTTGTGGTTCATATCCGGCTTTTTGAACTGAGTAGACATCAGAGTCCGGATAAGGGATGGAAATCACTGTGTATGGTTCAGTTTCCCAAAGGGAGTCCAACTTATGGGTCCTCTGATGCTTCTTCAGCCAGACTTTATCACCAACTTGCAATGGCTGGGCGGAGGCATGGCGGTTGTAGTCCTGTTGCTGCCTATAGTGTGCCTCGCCCATCTTTTTGCTGACTATCTCTCTCGCTTCCTGAATCCTTTTCTGATGTTCAGAGACCCACTCTGAAGAGGCTTGGGGTGAGTGGTTGAAAGGTGCTTGAAATCCAAAGACTCTGTCTTTAGGCAGTTGACCGTGTCGGCCCATCATGAGGTAAAATGGAGTATAACCAGTGGAACAGTGGACGGTATTGTTGTAGATTTCCAACAATTCGGGCATTAGTTGAGGCCACTCTTCAGGTCGGGATACAGAGGCCGCTCTCAGCATGTGGATAAAGACCTGGTTGATCCTCTCACAGAGTCCATTCCCTTGCGGGTGATAAGCAATGGTCCTGAGTTTC
Source organism: Rana kukunoris (assembly GCA_029574335.1). Taxonomy (NCBI): domain Eukaryota; kingdom Metazoa; phylum Chordata; class Amphibia; order Anura; family Ranidae; genus Rana; species Rana kukunoris. The sequence continues at coordinate 216,376,263 of CM056059.1, read as the reverse complement.
TTACAAGCATGGAACTGGCACAGTTCTTGAAACAGTTGGGCCTCAAAGGCCGGACCTCAGTCGGACAAGACAGTTTCCGGACATCCAAGTATCTGTACCCAATGGGTGTAGAACATCTGGGCTGTTGTCTTGGCTGTTAAGTCTTTGACTGGCACAACCACTACCCACTTGGAATAGTGATCCACCATAGTGAGAGCATATGAATACCCCGACCGGGTAGGCGACAGCTTGACATGATCCAAGGCGACCAATTGGTTAGGCCTCTCGCTCTGGATGGAATGGAGAGGTGCTCGCGCATTCTTGCGACCGTTCTTGGTGATATTGCAGACTGCACACTCACTGCACCACTTTTCAACGTCGCTCCTCATTCCAATCCAGTAGAACCGGCGTTGGATGGTGGCTTCTGTTTTATGGACCCCAAAGTGTCCTGACTGGTCGTGGTAAGCATTCAATACCATGACGGCGTCTCTCCGAGGGATCAGAATCTGATGTAGCCTTTCACCTGACACTGGGTCCAAGAAGTTCCTGTACACCATTCCTTTGTGCACAAATAGTCTTTTCCTCTGACGCCACAATCGCTTCAATTCGTAGTCCTTCTGACCCCGTCGTAACCGGGGAGGTACCCTCCTGGTCAATAAATACTCCTGCAGATCTCCCATAGTCTGACTTTCTTCCTGTAGGGTCCTCCAGGTATACAGGTCTTCCTGGATTGCTTTAGACCCAGATTCATTCCCCTTGCGGGTGACGACCACATCCTGATTCACAAATCTTTGATAGAAGGGAGGCATCTCCACATCTTCCCACCTGTCCTCCACTGGGGGATCTTCGCCCGGAACCATGCGTGATAGTACATCCGCATTAATATTAGACTTGCCACTTCGATACTTGATAGAGAAGTCATAGTTTGCCAGTCTGGAGGCCCATCTTTGCTCAAGGGCACCTAGTTTAGCTGTGTTCAGGTGAGCCAGGGGGTTGTTATCGGTGTAGACCGTGAAGGAGGTGGCTGACAAATAGTCCTTACATTTTTCGGTGACTGCCCACACGAGGGCCAGATGTTCTAACTTGAAGGAACTGTAGTTAGAATCATTCTTCTCAGCTCCTCGCAGATTCTGGCTGGCGTAAGCGATCACCCTCTCTTGTTTTCCCTGCGTCTGGGACAACACTGCACCAAGTCCTTTGAAACTGGCATCTGTATACAGTCGGAAAGGCTGAGTATAATCCGGATAGGCCAGGATGGGAGGCTCTGTCAATAGATGTTTTAGAGCTTGGAAGGCCACCTCTTGCTCCTTGGCCCATTCCACAGGCAGCTTCCCATTATAGTTCCCCTTGGCCATGCCTCGCAGGAGAGAGGTCATTGGCTCGGCAATTTGTGCAAAATGAGGAATAAAGCGGCGGTAATATCCCGCAAATCCTAAGAAGCTCCGAATATCCTTAACGGTGCGTGGGGTAGGCCAATTCTTGACAACTTCGACTTTAGCTGGATCAGGTTGGACCCCCTCGGTACTGACAACGTGGCCCAGGTAATGTACTTGTGGCTTGAGTAGGTGGCACTTGGAGGGTTTAACTTTCAGACCATGCTGGATCAGTACTTGAAAGACGTCGGACAGGTGAGTCAAATGTTCCTGATAGGATTTGGAATACACAATCACGCCATCCAGGTAGGGTAGGACACTCTGGAAGTTAAGGTGTCCCAGACATCTCTCCATCAACTGTTGAAAGGTATCCGGGGCATTGCACAGCCCAAAGGGCATACTTTTAAATTCGAAAAGACCCATGGGGGTGACAAAGGCTGTTTTCTCCCTGTCTTCGACGGCCATGGGCACCTGCCAGTATCCGCTGGTCAAATCCAATGTAGAGAAGTAGGCCGCAGAACCCAGCGCAGTGACATTCCAGTATTTATAGAATAGGCCCTTAGAGATGGTAGACACCTGCGAGCCTGTATCAATCAGGGCTTTCAGTTGGACACCATCTATGGTAACATTTACATAGGGGCAGGATGCAATGTATAAGGACTGTCCTGAGTATATTGGCTCTTCTGCTGGACCTGTGATTCGCTTTCCTGAGGGCCGGTCCTCGACCTCAGGGGACGCCCGTTTAAAGCCCAGCATTGCATCTTCCAATGACCGGGTTTGTTACAGTAATCACAGTAAGGCCTACTAGAAGGACCCGAGCGAGGCCCGCTATAACGGGGAGGAGGAGCAGGGGTAGGTCTCTTAGTCACGGGAGGCTCTCTAAGTGCCCGAGTGGTGTGATTAGCCAACTCCTTTACCACCTGGGTAAGCTGGGCAATATCTTGTTTAACCTCTTGAATCTCAGTAATTGTAGTGGAGGCTGGGGTGTCAGCCACGGGTGCGGGGGCTGGTGGTAACAGTGGTGCAGGGCATGTCGCCACACTCATAGGTTCCACTTTGGGGTCAGGATTCTCCTCAGGGTCTGCCCCCTGCTCTATAACTTGAAGGGCTAGGCGCTTACAGGCAGAAAAAGACATATTGGGGTTCTGTACAGCTAACATCTTTAACTGCGCCTTGTCCCATTGATTTTGGACCCCTTCTATGAATCTATCCATCAATAATTTGTTACCCTGGTCAGGGGTGATTATGTCCAGTTTCTGGACTGCCTCCAGGGCATTCTGCAAGGCTACTGCATATGCCCTTAGTGTTTCCCCCGGCTTTTGTCGCCTCTCGTACAGCCTGAGGCGGACCTCCGAGGGTGAGTGGGACTCAAATACCTGATGCAATCCCTCGAAGATCTGACCCACTGTAGTCTTCTCAGAAGTGGGCCAGGTACGGACTTCCTCACGTGCAGGTCCCTGCAACTGTCCCATGAGCAACAGCACCTGTTGGTTAGGGGGGAGAGAGTAGAGAGAGAAAATGCTTTGGAAGCTCCCCTGGAAATCCTTGAGGGAAAAGGGATCCCCTCTGTAGTTAGGCAACACGGGCTTCCCCAGGTAGAATGGGGGAGCCCCGCAGTCATGACGTCGTAGTGGAGAAGGGGAGGGCAGCAGCCCCCGGACTTCTGAGCCAGGAGATGATCTAACCGATGGCGGGAGGTGATCCCGGAGGGGTAGCTCGTGCAGGAGCCGCAAGAGGATCTGACACATCACCTGCATCTGGTGATCTTGGGGCTGACATGTTGTAGCCTTGTTTGAGTGCGCTGTCACTTTAAGAAACTTTGAGAGCGCTGTCTTTGAGTGCGCTGTCTTTGAATGCGCTGTCTTTGAGTGCGCTGTCCTTGAGTGCGCTGTCCTTGAGTGCGCTGTCTTTGAGTGCGCTGTCGTTGAGTGCGCTGTCGTTGAGTGCGCTGTCTTTGTATGCCGGTATTATCTTCTATTGCCGGACACGTTGCTATGGCTGCGCCCGGCAACTTCCTTTTTTGATCCGGTCAGCAAATGTTTCCTCCGTGCAACACAGAGTGGATTCTCTAGTTCCGGCTTGCACACTGAAGAGGCGTCGCCGCCGGGGCTTGACTGGGTGGAGCTGCGACCGCTCCCACGCACGGGAAATGCTGGAAACAATTTAACCCCTTCAGGTACAGACTTTCCTGACTTAACAATGGCAGCTAACAGTCTTTCCTTCACCTTTCAATGACGCAGTTCGGATTCTGGGGGGGGGGGGGGACTTGCTTTAGTGGCTGAATGGCTAAGGCGTACACCCGAATCCTGTTCGTGACGCCAGAAAACGATGTGATGACCGGGGAGGGGGAGCCCCACGGCCACGCACATATGCTTAATGGTTAGCTACTTAGTTCTTGGGGTTAAGAGCCCAGGGTCTGTTGGTATTAACCCTTAGTGAGGGTCGGATGGTATTAACCCTCTCTGTCACGTGACGCCACTGTAGTCTTGGTATACCCCAGGAAACTACAACTCCGGGGGCCTCCGTATCCCCGCTAGCTAGGGTGGTAATAACACAGTCCACAACAGGGGTCAATATAACGAAGGCTTTACTGGCATGAAGACAGATGTCAAAATCTTCACAGCGTTCACACAAAGTGTCGCAAAGGTTCCACAGACAGTCTCTAGAGGACCACACAGCTGATAATGCTTGGGCTTGGCTTATCATATATCCTCGGCTTTTGCGGCCGGATTGGTAATACTGGGCCTATGCTTGACTAGGCTGAAGAATAGATGCACTTACTGAAGTGTCAGTAGACTTGAGGCTTTTCGTCGGAATGATGGATTGATCCGATAATTGCGCTGAAGTACTGATTCTATAGTATTTAGGGGTACTCTGCGATTTGCTGTACTTTCTCCTGAACGGGAGGTCTCTGGCCTGTACTGATTCTCCTCTGACTGAAATCTGCTCTGACCTGCCAGAAACTGTGTGTAGCGCTAGACTCTCCTAAACAGGAACTCCCACCCCTTATATAGACGTGAGGAGACTGAAGCCCATTGGTTGAGAGCTGAGGGAGACTGAAGCCCATTGGTTGAGAGCTGAGGGAGACTGAAGCCCATTGGTTGAGAGCTGAGGGAGACTGAAGCCCATTGGCTGGGAGCTGTGGATCATAGAGTCTTATCTGTATTCCCCTTGGAACTTACATTTAAAGTTTGTTACAAGTTAAAGTATTTGCGGCCGGATTGGTAATACTGGGCCTATGCTTGACTAGGCTGAAGAATAGATGCACTTACTGAAGTGTCGGTAGACTTGAGGCTTTTCGTCGGAATGACGGATTGATCCGATAATTGCGCTGAAGTACTGATTCTATAGTATTTAGGGGTACTCCGAGATTTGCTGTACTTTCTCCTGAATGGGAGGTCTCTGGCCTGCACTGATTCTCCTCTGACTGACTCTGACCTGCCAGAAACTGTGTGTAGCGCAAGACTCTCCTAAACAGGAACTCCCACCCCTTATATAGACGTGAGGAGACTGAAGCCCATTGGTTGAGAGCTGAGGGAGACTGAAGCCCATTGGTTGAGAGCTGAGGGAGACTGAAGCCCATTGGCTGAGAGCTGTGGATCATAGAGAGTGTATTCCCCTTGGAACTTACATTTAAAGTTTGTTACAAGTTCAAGTATAATACAACACCATAAGGTCTTGTCTAGCACTTAATCCTACTGACTCTCATACACTCTGACTAAACATAAAATGGCGGACTAAAACTCTTAAAGCTATACGCACCTAATAAATGTATTATTAACCATAACAGTAGAAATCACATCATGACTAGCTGAGTCCCTGCAGGGGAGGCCCCACAAGCCGAGGGTCTCAATCTGACAGGGCCTACAGCAAATACCTGTACTGGGACACCACACAACCAAAGACTGTCTGCAAGAGAAGTAATAGTTAGAACAGAGTAGAGAAGGAGGGAGGAAAGGAGGGGAAAGGAGGGGAATCCCAAGCCCACTAGGGGTCTAGGGAAGCAGCGAGTATCCACTAACTTGCCACCTAAAGTCCTGTACAGAACATCACCACCCTGCAAGCAGGGCAGACGCCTGGCCCAGGGCGAAGGCATTGCCAAAGCCGTGGGACAGGAGAAGGCGCAACAGCACCACTGCAGCCCCGACGCACCTTTAAAAAATTACCAAGAAAGCTAAGAGTGTAAACAAAAAATCGGGGAAGCAGAGGACCCCGGGGACCCACTCCCAGAGGTCCCGGGTCCCCCCCCCACACGCAATGCATGAGGGAAGGGCCCGGAACCCTCCGAAAGCCAGCCACCCGCAGCCAGGACAGGAACCACCCACCCAACTGGCACGCCCCTCGTAGGAGGGACGTAGAGAGTGTCACATACTATAAAACTGTAAATACCCCAGCCAACATAATATAACAGCATGACAGTTGTAGTCCAGAAAACAAAAGAACTGGGAGAAAAAAACAAAGTACAATACAAAACAGTAACTGTAATCCTGGACAAAGTGGAGCAAGTTCAGAATAGTAGTAGAGGGGTGCAACCCCCCCCCCCCCCCTAGAAGGACCCCTCCCTGAATACCGGGAGGTTTAAAAAATAAGATAAGGAACAAAGAAGCCTCAGAGGATATTGCTAGGGAACCCGGACACAGGGTGTCATGGCGGCCTGGTTTCCCTGGTTTTCTTGAATTTAGGCTTGTCCCAGGTGCCTGTCAGAGGGCTCGCAGGAGAGGGACGCTTGGTGGATCCAGAGCCAGAATTGGAGAGGTCCATCGCAGCTTCGTGGGAGATTTGGCGCAGATCAAGAAGAAGGCGTTCTCCATCTTGGAAGTTGTGGAATGAGTGCGCCCTGCCCTTATACTCAAACTTTAAGACAAAGGGGAAGGCCCATTTATACTTAATGTCACGCTGCGATAACACTGTGAGAAGGGGCTTTAGGGCTCTCCTCTTTTGGATGGTCGTTGGCGAGAGGTCCGCAAATACTTGGATGGCATGGCCCCGGCAAGTAAGAGGGTTTTGGTTTCTGCACAGCTTCATCACCTCTTCCTTAACCGAAAAGTAATGCAGTTTAACCACAATGTCCCAGGGATTACCGTCCTTCCTCGGGGGACCCAGAGATCTGTGGGCACGGTCGATCTCCAACTTGTGTTGAGGAATAGTAGGGATGAGCTGTTTGAGGAAGTCCTGAACCACAGAGAAGGTGTCGGTGATCGATTCCGGGAGCCCCCTGATCCTAAAATTCTCCCTCCTGGACCTGTTCTCGAGGTCGTCAATTTGCGATAATGCCACATCCAGTTGGTCCTGCAGGACCTGTATTTAAACAGAGTTCTGCCTGGTAGTGGCGATCGTCTGGTCTAGTTTGTTTTCTATGGCCTCCATCCTAGAGCCCAGCATCTGGAAGTCCCCCATCAGTTCTCCTGTGATTTTGGCTGCAGTCTGCGCTAACCCCCTGTCCAGTAGTATAGACAGCTGAGTGAAGAGATCTGGGGCAGGTGATGAAGATTGTGAGGAGACGCCCGCCATGACAGGCCTGACCTCTGCCTGTGGGGAGGAAGGCCCCATGGGGGAGTTCAGCATGTCCTCCAGGGTTTGCTCCAGCAATGATTCAGTGGAGGCTGGGGAGTGAGCCATGGCGGGTAGGGAACACACAGGGGTCCCAGGAGAGTGTGTGCGGGCTACAGAGGCATAGGATGGCCGTGCGGTAGGGGATTCCTCCACAGCGATTACCTGAGGGACGCCTGCCATATTAGGAATGTCCGCCCCGCTCTCCGCGCTAAACAGAGGCTCCAGTTTCCTCCTCGTCAGACCTGCTGACATGCGTGAGCACCCCCGGCATGCCTACACTCTGTGTGTTCGATACGGCGGCTCACGGCTCACGGTCCCCCGCTCCCCCCGCTATGTGCATCGGAAGGCTCGAGCAGCACGGAGCTCCCGGTCTAAGCGGCCATCCAGGAGCAGTCCGCGCATGCGCTCCCCTTTACCACCTGTTTTAAGCCCGTAAATGCAGCATCACTACACCGCAACCATGCAATGCACAAAGTTGCAGGGTATACCTTCAGTTGCAGCCACAGCATGTGAACACCCTCAGCTGCTGCCTCTGCAGCTAAAGGTGGAGAAGTTGGGAGTGGTAAAAACAGCTTAACCATGTGGTTTTACCACCCTTATGACATGTGAACAAGCCCTTGGTTCACATCTGTGTAGCTGCATGTAGGGCAGTCCATTTATTTTCGTACCCACAAAAATGTAGGAAAACAAGTCGCCAACTTTTTTTTTTTTTTTATTGCGCTGCAAGAATTAATGGTACCCCTAAAGGGCAGAGCATTTGTCTGTGTGTCAGGAATGAGCGTGATGTTGCGCGTGTTCTGCGACACACCGTAATGTGAGCCAAGCCTTGGACTGGGATGCCTCAAGACTGAAAATATTTTTTAAGGGTGCCCGACTGTAAAAAGGTTGAGAAACACTGTGCTAGACAGTGTAATCACTATGCCAAAGTAACTTAGAATAGGGTTCTGTACCACTAGACAGGAATCAACATATTATAATAATACTAAAACTACTAAAGTCCTAGAGGAATGGCTAGGATATGTAGCAATGTCCCCTGAGAGGTACCTCTTGGAATAAACAATAGGTAAAGGAGCTGTAATGTCATAGGGCCAGATTCAGGTAGATGAGAGCATCTTTGCTCCAGAGTAACGCTTCTCATTTACGTTACTCTGACGACCCTTTCAGCGCAAGTACTGTTATTCACATAGCAGTTGCGCGTAAACTTGCGCCAGAGTAACGATAATGCGCTGGCGTAACCCGACGCAAGGGGAAGTGGGTGTGATCATATGTAAATGATGGGCGGAGCCCAGCGCAGAGGCTTAAGTTCAGCGCATCAACCACGGAGCGTTTAAATGAGCCCGTAGAAGCGCCATTTCGGCACTAAAGTATATCCTGCTCCCCCTCCCCGCAGTGATGTTACTTTTGTTTTGAGATGGCTGCTCCCGTTCCCCGCAAACACACAGGAGAAAGCTGAACTTTAATGGCCAGGAGCTGTCAGCCATCATCTCGGCTATGGAGACCTATGATGTCTTCCTCCATGGCTGTAAAATTTGACAGACAAGCATGGACAGAGGTGTTGTCCTGCAAGTGGGGGTGCTCAGCTAGCTCTTATCGTCGGTAACGCTGCTGTAGCTGCTCTCCTGCTGACCTGTGGCCATCTGGAGTAAAGATAAAGCAGCCTTTTGTAGAAATAACTTTGCGCCGGACGGACGAGATACGCGCGGCGCATGTAGCCAGCGTATGGTGCTAATCCGTTCGTGAATTGGGAAAAATCCCTCATTTGCATATTTGCAGGGGAAATCAATAGGCGCGACTGATGCGCCCAGCGAAATTAAGCGCTGACGATACTCTGGCGTCGGAACGTTCCGCCGGTCGCAAATGACCCGTTATTGGGCGCATCTAGTTTGGTGGGTACGGGCACATAGAAACGACGGCGCATCATCACAGTTACGCGGCGCATATCGAAATACTCCAGCGCAAGTGTTCCTGAATCTGGCCCATAGTCTTTAGTTGTAACTTATCGGCTGGGTAGTGTTGGGCCCCAGTTGTGCCATTGATGCACATGGTAATAGTCCCAGTCATGCCTGGGGCCAGCAATAAGGTTATTAGATAGCTGTATGGTCAGTTCCTAATAGGCCCAGTCTCTTTCTCTCTAGCAGCAGTAAATTCCCACAGCAGCTCACCAGTTTCAGAGATATTACAACTCACCATCCAGTGAGTAGTGCACTGTGAGCCAGGAGAATTCCTAGCATCTGTAGACATTAAGAATATTATCTTTATGTCCCAATCTTTCCCTCTCATCAGATATTTTTGCGATTTGCAAAAGAGGACTGGGACTTTCAAATTGTGAGTCTGCCATTCCGGCTGGCCAAGGCTCACTTAGTATTTAAAAGAGTGCTGGCCCTATTTCTAAGCCCGTTAGAGTTTCAAAGGTTTCCCATTCTGCGGTATTTCGAAAATCTATTGCTCAGAGAGTAATCAAAATTATACAAGTGCAGCACTATGTGCTATACAAGCTGAAAATTATACCAAACAATGAAAAATACAAAAAAAATTATACATTGACAATTCCAAAATATATGTGAGTCCCAACATTATTAATCTAGATCAGTCCTTGGTACAAAATAGGTATCCACCATGTGTTCAAGTTTTCATCCAGTGTTTAAACTCTGCTCAACTATGCGCTCACCAAAGACATGCAAGTAAACAGCAAAATGACAGCTGATACACTTCACCAGGTGTAACAAACAGGGTCACTGCAGGTGAGCCTCCACCAACATATGCACTCACCAGAGGTAAAATAAATGTAAGCCTCAATATACTCCTTTAAAGTTTAATCCTTCCCAGCGGCTCTTGTTAATCAAATGAGGGGATCATCCGGGAAACAATAAGCTGCATATGAAAGGATCGCAATACTGGGAACCCACAAAAGTGCTCATATTGTACAATATTTTATTTAAAAATCAAGTAAAACTAATGGATTACTATAGGATAACAGCATGTAAAAACAAGCTGGCCAGACTTACAGCGTTGGCCACGGCTCTGAACACGTGAACCCAGCGGCAATGACACCAGCACGCAGGCTCCCCCCAGCTAGCAGATTTTCATCTACTGTATTTAAAATGCTTACTGCATATTTTTTGCTTTTATTCATAGAACAATGTGTTTACTATTTGAGGTAAAATGTGTTTCTCACGATTCATGGCTTGTACACACGATCGGTTTTCCTGGCAGAAAATCCAGTTTTTCTGCCTGGAAAACCAGCCGTGTGTAGGGGTAAAAAGCTATCGAACCGTTTTCCCTTGGTTTTCCTGGCTGACTTTTTACCGCCAGGAAAACCGATTGAATGTACAAGGCATTATACTCTGGAGAAGTTTGTCTGGGTTCTCGAAGTCCAGAAGTTAGCATTGGTGCCAACTCAGAGACTGGAGCATGTGGGTCTGATCCTGAGAGCGCTGTCCAGGAGAAAATGTTTCTAAGAAATCAGGTATTTTTCCTCAGAACTCACAGGTTGCACTTGATTTTTCTATGTACATGACTGTTGGGAAGGATGGTTGCCACTTCTAATGCAGTTCCTTTTGCTCATTTCCATCCCTGGCCATTATAGCAGAATACCTTGTTGAAGTGAGCTCAGTCACTGGAATATTGGATGTCCCTGCATCCCAGTACGCAGTGGGTACTAAACTGGTGTGTGTCTTCTCTGAAGTTAGAGAAAGGGGAAGCTATTTCTCCAAATTTCCTGGAAAGTACTGGCAACGATTGCCAGCCTAACAGTATGGGGAGGTGTTCTGGGTCACCTTTCAGTTCAAGGGACTTTGTTGTTATCCATCAACATTCTTAAACTTCAAACTATAAGTCTAGTTCTGGAAAGATATTGTTTCCCCCTCTATAATCGGACTTTAAAGGCTTAAGAGTCATAAGTAGGGATGAGCCGAACACCCCCGCTTTCGGTTCGCACCAGAACCGTCGAACAGACCGACCGTTCGCGCGAACATTTAGAACCTCATTGAAGTCTATGGGACTCGAACGTTCAAATTCAAAAACAATCATTTTAAAGACCAATATTCAAGTTATTGTTGGAAAACGTCTTTGAGAACCCGGGTCTTGCCCCAGGGAACATGTATCAATGGAAAAAAGTTTAAAAAACTGTAATTTTTTCAGGAGCAGGACTGTGACCGTTTTTAAAACTTTTTTTTCATTGATACATGTTCCCTCGGGCAAGACCCGGGTTCTCGAAGACGTTTTCACAGGCAAACTATAGACACCCAGCAGGTACAATATTTAAAGAAATTTTTCATTTTTTTTTTAAGTTAAGCATCATTAAAAAATTCCTTTTTTAATGATTCCTTTAACCACTTCCTTACCGGGCCATAGGGGATTGACGTCAGTGTCAACCCCTCACCGATGAGAGTGGACATCACACAACGTCCTTTCTTCATGGCGTTCTAGGGCGCGCGCGTGCCCGACAGCCACGATTGCCGCCGGGCACCCGCGATTACCGCTGATCACGACAGGAGTGTGGATCTGTGTGTGTAAACACACAGATCCACCTCCTGTCAGTGGTGAGGAGACTGATGTGTGTTCCCAGTACACAGGAACACACATCGGTCTCCTCCCCCTGTGAGTCCCCCTCCCCCTACAGTTAGAACATACTTTAGGGAACATTTTAACCCATTCAGCGGCCCTTAGTGTTAACCCCTTCCCTGCCAGTCACATTTACACAGTAATCAGTGCAGTTTTATAGCACTAATCGCTGTGTAAATGTGAATGGTCCCAAAAACGTGTCAAAAGTGTCCGATATGTCCGCCGCAATGTCACGGTCACCAAAAAAAACGCAGATCGCCGCCATTACTAGTAAAAAAAATAAAATAAAAATGCCATAAATCTATCACCTATTTTGTAGACGCTATAACTTTTGTGCAAACCAATCAATATACGATTATTGCGTTTTTTTTTACCAAAAATACATAGAAGAATACGTATTGGTATTTTTTTTTTAATTGTGATATGTATTAAATAAAAAGGAAAAAATATATATATATTTTTTTTAAATTGTCGCTCTTCTTTTGTTTATAGCGCAAAAAAAATCAGAGATGATCAAATACCACTAAAATAAAGCTCTATTTGTGTGGGGAAAAAAACATAACGATTTAATTTGGGTACAGTGGTGCAACAGCGCTGAAAACTAAAAATTGGTCTGGGCGGGAAGGGGGTGAAAATGCCCTGTATGGAAGGGTTTAAATATTCCTTTAAATATTGTACCTGCTGGGTGTCTATACCTGTGATAACGTCTTTAAATAGCACAATCACCTGCCTGCCAGTAAATTAGGAATTTGGCGCGAACGACCGTTTTTGTTCGAATTTCGTCGAACGTACGAACAGACAATGTTTAAATCGAACATACGTTCGTATCAAATGCGAAGCTCATCCCTAGTCATAAGCCTCATTCTGTTACACTGCACAACTACAGGCAGTGGCAGCCCATTCATAGAAGGCGCACAGGCATTCGCCCCCCCCCCATCCGTGCATCCAGCCCCCTGATCTACATACAGGGATGCCGGACCATGAATTCCAATGGGGGAGGTTATTTTGAAGCACGTGATTTGAGACAGAGGCTTTAATAGGCTTCAACAATGGGTGGGCTCAGGACACAGAGTACTGCACTCCGAGCCCACCCAGTTGTGTGACAACAGTGAATTAATATTTGCTATTCTCACACTAATCCTCCTCCTGGCATATCAGGAAGCAGGTATGTATTGGTAAATAGTAAGGAAGTCTAAGCTAATACACAGCAATCTATCTATAGCCTATACAAAGGAGGTTAAAATACCAGAATACAGAGTATAATACTCAAAACATTAATCTACAAAACAACAGGGCAAACATTTAGATTTGAGTACAAGGGAGATTTTCCATAGTTACCATTACCATGTTACTGCCCACCAAGGTTCCATTCTGGTGAATGTCCTACCATAGAGTGTGTGCTCTCTCCTCCTATCTAGTCTGTGTATATCATTACGGGCCAGTGCCTCATTGGTTGGCATGGCATGGCTCTGATTGGTGGTCCTCCCTATTCTTGGTTAAGGATTGGCTACATACCCAATCCCTATACTTTGCATAAATCAGTCCCCTTTAATGCAAATCCTTGGCACAGACTATTTTGAGCAGGAGATTTAACTTGACCTTTGCAGGGAAGTTAAGTATTGATGAAGGGCTGGCAACCTTCATTGCATATCTAAAAGAGGGATCCTTTGAAGTCAATATTTGTAGAACAAAGAGGTTTGGGTCCCATTGTTTAGATACACAAGCTTAGGCACCGAATCGTCTGTATAACAGGGACTTCTGGGAAGCTATGTTACACACCTACATAGATACAAATCTAAATTAAATATATTCATAATTACAATTATTTTATAGCTTTTAATGAAGGTTTCACATAAACTCCTAAGGCAACAACACCAATAATTGGAGCGGTGCACCTCAATCCACTAATGATATTCATAAACATGTCAGTTTCTCTATTTCTGACTCAGATTTTTCTCCTGAACTCCAATCCACCAGTGGCCACCATGAAAAATCTTTACCCCCAAAAAACATGAGGCTCCAGGCACCAACAACGCAAGAGGGGATGGAAGAAAAACAAAAAAACTGGAGGACACGTCAGGGGGCGCAGAAGGAGGGGGGCTCAGAGGAACAACAGAAGAGATATCCGTCCTGTCACCAGGCACGCAAGATTTTTCTAATGTATTGAATTTGTCGGACAGATTGTTTACTGATGGAGAAATGTCTCTATTGTCTAAAGAACTTAATTTTTGTCCACAGAGACATTTTAGTTTATTTGACACTATTTTAGATGTGAACAGATTTGTGAGAAATCTAACTATTAAAAAGCATTACAATTCAATTGATAATGCAGGAATATACAGTATATGGCTTGTCCTGAAAAATTGTATATTAGTGCAAATAAAAAAAGTATCACAGATAGTACTCAATTCTCCCCGCCAAGACTCAAATTTATTTAGCAAGCTAGTTCAAACAAGGACATTTTTTTCTCTCATGTCATTCTGTATATATTACCGTATTTATGGGCGTATAACACTCACAGGCGTATAACACGCACCCTAACTTTAATTGGGAAGTTTCAGGAAAAAAACTTTCCACAGCCCCCTGCGTATAACACACAGGCACAGTTTCCCCTTTTATTTTCAGGGTAAAAAAGTGAGTGTTTTACGCCAATAAATACAGTATATATTATCTAGATTTTTTTAATACACTAATACTATAAATGATTGCATTATGCTGTGTAATATAATAGGAAATAATAATAATAATATTTTGTTTTGCCCAAATCATATAGAGCACTTCTTTTATACCTAAGTTACCATTTTATTATGTATTCTGTAATACAGAATATAATAATATATTTAATAACAATATATTGCAATATTTACAGTATAATATAGATATCCATCATTTTTGCATTGTCTTTTCAGCCTGCAAATCTCCAATGGTTTACTTTGACGGCAGGAAGGCCACAGTTGGCACCAAAAAGTGTACCAGAGAAGCTGTTAGACTTTGGATATGGCTTATATAAGTCTTCTGATCCCTGCACAGGAAAATATTGAAAGAAAGTAATAAAGACAATCAGAATGAGTCTAAAATGTGAATTTCCTTTATCCTTATTGTGACATTTGATATTTATTTTATACAGTACAGTGCCAAATGTGTCTCTGGCTGTGTGTGCCCTGCTTGTCTGGTTGCAGATGGAAAAGGAGGTTGCATTAACCACTTCAGTCCAGGAAGAATTGGCTACTCAATGACTGGGTAATTTTTGGCGATTCAGCACTGCGTCGCTTTAACTGACAATTGCGCGGTCGTGTACTCAAACTGCGATTCAATTTTTTTGTGCTATAAAGAAAAAAAAAGAGCGTAAATTAAAAAAAAAAACACAATATTTTGTACTTTTTTTACTTTTGCAGTTTAGGCTGATATGTAATCATGATACGCAATAAGCGTATATTGATTGGTTTGCGCAAAAGTCATATCATCTACAAAATAAGGGATAGATTTATAGCATTTTTATTATTATTCTTTTTTTGTTACTAATAATGGCGGCGAACTGAGATTTTTATTGGGACTGCAACATTATGGCAGACACATCGGACACTTTTGACACATTTTTGGGACCATTGGTATACAGCACTCAGTGTTATAAAAATGCACTGATTGCTGTAAAAATGTCACTGGCTGGGAAGGACTTAACACTAGGGGGCGATCAAGGGGTTCATTTTGTTTCCTATGTGTGTTTCTAACTGTGGGGGGAGGGGACTGACCTAGAGAAAATTACAGATCATGGTTCCTCGCTATTAGGAACTCACGATCTGTCTCTCCTTGCAGAACAGAACAGGGATTTATGTGTTTACACACACACGTCCCTGTTCTGCCTCTCGTGCCTGCAATTGCTCACCACCAGCGGTCATCGAGACCGCCGGTCATGAGCACCGGCACCCCCGCGATGCAGCGGGCATGCGCCTGCTATCTCGCTTATAGGGACAACGTACAGCTACGACGGTTTGCGGGATCTTGCCGACCTCCCGCAGTATAATGACGATGGCTAGTCGGCAAGTGGTTAACCACTTCAATACGAGGGAGGGGCTGCTCATGAGTGCGGAGGGTGGGAGCGGCTGCTAGCTCAGAGTGTCCCGCAGAATCCCCCGTATAATGAGCGAGCAGTGACCGAGCAGTGACCGGTACACTGGAGTGGCCGGAGGATTTACGTCTGATGCCGGGATTCCCCCCGTTCTCCCCTTGCCATGACTCCCGTATATCGTGAGTAGCAAATTGTGCCGCGATTGACAGGAACTGCAGGGATCACTTCGACCTCTAAAGTGTATAGTGCCAGGTGCTACAGTGCTACAGAGCTGGGTGACTAGTGCCTAGTGCCTGTAAAAAAAAAAGCTGTATTACCCTCTCACCCCATCGTATACTCGCCACCCGCTTTACCTCCCGCTTTACCTGCACTTCTCGGTTGGGGGTGCGGGGAGGCTCCGTCTGTGAGGCGGGCACCTGACGGGCTGCTGACATCAATGACAGCCCGGGAAGTTGAAGTTGAGGCTGAGGCTGCTCGCACGAGTTGCTGGAGGAGTGGAGAGGAGCGATGAGCTGTGAGTGGTGAGGGGGATCAAGCTGTCTAGCTGTCTAGATGAGAAGATTATTAAAATGAATCTCTGCAGCTTCTCAAGAGGGATGGATGGCTTTAGCACTAGCCACTAGCCACTGGGTATGGACTAGTATTAGCACTAGCACTGGCCAGCAAGCCCTTGTCCCCCTGCTTCCTTTTCTCTCAAGTAAGCAAGTGATTGCACTGATGGTTCTCAGTGTTGGTGCCATCTCTGCACTATTTCCCTATGCAATTTTTTCTATTGGATTGAGGCTAAGTTCTGCTGCCTGGCAGTCGAGCAAATAAGCGGTTGCATTGATTGTCTCAGAGTTGGTTCCATCTCTGCATTCATTTACTACCTGCTTTTTCCTAATGTAATGAGGCTAAGTTCTGCGGTCTAGCATGAAGGAGGTGAAGGAACCATAAGTACCAGCGGACCAGGGGAACGGAAATAGGCCCGAAAGGAAGCTGAAAGGGAAAACGCTGAAAATTACAGATCACATACATCTCAGCTGTAACCAAAGTGGTCCCCGAGGTAACCACAGTGTCCTTTACATGCTCCAAACAAGCATAAGGGGTGAGTCATGTCTATTCCTCATTAATCCGTGGGTAAAAAGAACTGAGCATTAAATTTGGAGAACTAATTGAGACGGACAGTACTTGGACTGGTAACATCTTTAATTTACAGATATCCTTCCCTCCTTCTCCTCTCTGGTTAAGATACTGACTCAATAGCTAAATCTTATTTTCAGTCTAAGCACATTTATTAAATAGAGCCTCTCAAACACGTAACCCACAGTTATAATAGGGTAAAAATAAGTGCAATAAAGCAGACAGAATTTTTTTTTTTAAGAAAATATGGATCCTGCATCAAATGCAGGATACAGTGTTTAATGAAAGATTCAATTCAAGGTTTCAATATAATTCAAGTCTTCCACGGTTCATGGTTGGGTTCTGTAGTCCTATTGCTGGAAATAATTGATTGAACAAACTGTAACCTAAATATTCGCTGGATCGGCGGATAAAAAGAGGGAACTTCCGGTGAGGAAAGAGGTTTAAGGATGAGGGGAAGGCCAGTAAGGGGGGCTACAGTAAACGCCACAAAAATAAGCGCTAGCCCGAGTACAATTAAAAAATATGTGATAAAAAATACGGCTAAAGATAGCCCGGAAAATATGGCAACAACAAAGAAAAAAGTCCCTGAGAGTATGCAGAAAACTGGGTTCAGAAGACAATCAGAAATTATAGAAATGGCAAGGCCATCTACAACAGCAGATGAAGAAGATGAGGATTATGAGGAGAATGGAACAGTAGAAGATCAACTCCCCACTAAAGGGGAAATAGCAAAAATGTTTGCCAGAATAGAAACAGTAATGCATAAGACGGAATTATCTCTTCAAGGAGAAATAGAATTAATACATGAAGACATGAACCACATTTTGAGGAGAGTGGTAGAAACAGAAGAAAAAATAGACGCCCAGGCAGCCGAAGTAAAAGATTTAAAAGAACAGATGAAAGAGATACAGAAAGAACAAAGGTATATGAAATATAGGCTGGAAGATCAGGAAAATCGCAATAGAAGGAAAAATCTGAGGATTAGAGGATTACCGGATTAACAAGTGGAAGGTCTAGAGGAAAAAATTGATAAAATATTTGGTAAAATTTTAGGTAAAACAGCAACGGATAAGATAAAGTGGAGGGGTTGTGGGAGGGGCGAAGAGGGGTGACCTCTATGAAAATATATAATAAGGCTTCAGCTTTAGAAAGTTACTTCATAGTATTAGATGTAAAAAATTAATATTATATCATATAATGTCCGCGAAATGAATGCCCCCATCAATAATGCAAACATAATATGGGAATTCATTTTTTTAAAAGCTGATGTGATCTTTTTACAGGAAAATCATCGGAGTATGGGCACAAATCGCAGAATTGTCTCAGATGAGTTCCCCCTGTGGTTTTATGCCGGCTCCCCTATTTTTCGTGCCAAAGGAGTGGCCATAGGGTTCGCTAGGGGTATCCGGTTCACTTTGGAGGAAAGGAAGGCAGACCCAGAGGGTCGCTTTTCATTTCTAAGGGGGAACCTGAATGGTGCCGAGATCTCACTGGCGAACGTCTATGGACCAAATAAAAAGTCTGCTCAATACTTGGCAGGAATTGTGGAGGAGGTCATGAACTTTAAGACAGGGGGGTCATCATGGGAGGGGATTTCAATTTGTGTCTAGATCCAAAATTAGTACGTCGCATGCACAGGGCATCAGAATGGGTCAGAGGAATAAATTAAAAAAGAAGATGTACCAACACCAACTCGTAGATGCATGGAGATCACAACATATAAGGCCGCGTACACACAATGAGACATGTCCGCCTCAAACATGTCCGACGGACCGTTTGCAGCGGACATGTCTCATCGGATTTTGGTCCGATGGCGTGTACACACCATCGGACGAAAATCCCCTTGGTCTGAGGACGCGGTGACGTTGACGCCGCCATGTCACCACTCCAGGAAGTAAAATACTTCCACGCATGCGTCGAATCCATTCGACGCATGCGCGGACAGTTCTGTCCGCTGGTTAGTGTACTAACCAGCGGACATATCCGACGGACAGGTTTGTAGCGGACAAATTTAAAAGCATGCTTCTTTAATTTGTCCGATGGACAAACCTGTCCACTAGCCCGTACACACGATCGGAGATGTCTGCTGAAACGGTCCGTCGGACCAGTTTCAGCAGATAAATTTGATCGTGTGTACGCGGCCTAAGACAAAGAGACTATACATTCCGCTCCCCTGTGCATGGGACGTACACAAGAATTGATGATATCCTGGTAGAACATTGGCTATTGGATCTAGTGGAAGATACAAAGATTGTAATTACAACATTCTCTGACCATGCACCAATCGCACTTCAATTGAAAATAGGAGAGAGAGAGAAAATAGGAAAAGCACCTGGAGGTTGAACGAAGAACTTTTGCTAGATAAGGAGTTAGAGAAGAGAATAGAGAAGGAATTAGAACAGTTCTTTATGGAGAACAGTACAGAAGGAATGTCCGAGGCAATAATTTGGGAAACCCCTAAGGTTTATATTAGGAGTATCCTGATTAAAGAGGGAGCTGAAAAAAATAAATAAAGAGAAAAAAAAAAGTCTAACTAAAGAAATTTTTGCATTAGAACAACTACATAACGAAACTGGAGAGAGAGATCTTCTATTGAATCCTAGTATTAAAAGAGAGGAAATGAGAGGATTAATTGAACAGGAATCCCGAATAGCTCTAAGTCTGGTTAAGAAAGAAAGATACCAATGGGGTAATAAGGCAGAAAATATTTGGCGAATTTATAAAAAAAAACAGCGAATTATATAGAAAGAATACAGACAAAAACTGTAGAAATAAGATTTAAGACATCAGATATTGTTAAAAACTTTCAGGAATTTTATGGGAAACTCTATGCAATTAATAAGAATAGCACTAAAGAAGAGGTAAAACAAAAAGAGGAGAAAATTAAAACATATCTGAGGGAATTCCAGAAGAAAAACTCAATTATCTCGAAACTCCCATAACAGAAGAAGAAATGTTTAAAATTATTCAAGAGTTGCCTAACTGGAAAACCCCCGGTCCAGACAGTCTGACTATACTGTATTATAAAAAAATGTCAGACATACTACTCCCAAAACTATGTTCCTATTTGGATGGGATTGGAGAGAAGTGGGAGATGAGGAAAGAGGCTTTAGAAGCTTTAATAACTGTAATCCCTGTAATCCCTGTAAGAGGGTAAGGATAACTCCCTATGCTCCAGTTATAGACCAATTTCGCTCCTTAATATCGATTTAAAGTTATTCTCAAAAATTTGCGCCAACAGGATGAAAAAAGTAATGAAGGACATGGTCCACATGGACCAAGTTGGATTTATCACAGGGAGGGAAGGAAGGGACAATGGAAGATCCCTCCTGGTTATAGAGGAAATTAGAAAAAGTGGAGCCCCCGGACTACTTCTGTCAATTGACGCTGAAAAGGTTTTTGACAGGGTAGACTGGGGCTTCATGCATTGATAAAAAAGGGGGGGGAGAAAGGGGTACATTGGGACTTTAAATGAGGTAATGGGTCAATTACCCCCATCCCTGATAATTGTATGATTTAAAAAGGAGAGAGCGGGACTTAAAATTAAGCATGTGCGGGGAACAAATTACAATGGGTTGGGGGAAAAAATAATATGTCTGGAATAAATTGTAAATTAAATATTTTAATACTTTCACATAATGCATCATACATGACTATATTGCATTATAGAAGAAATTGGTAAACATATACAATTCACAGACTTGATTGGGGAAAAGGTTATTTAGGCAGTGACCCGAGTATACAAACAGAAGGTACAATGAAATATACTGCAGTGAATACATATTGAAGCATGAAGTTGATAGCTCTACGTGTTTCGCGACTGTTGGTCGCTCATCAGGAGCAGGCATGCATTGCATTCTCTACCTGTAACGACAAAAGGACATTACAGGTTGATCCAGGTGAGGCCCCAATGGGTCCCCATGGGCTAGGATAGCCCCCACCGTGGGCTGTGGCAAAATAATGTAGGATATAGAGCCCCCAGACAAGACACACCCAGGTTGCACAGGCATCAAGTAAGAAGTGATGTATAGACAGGAGTCAGTTAAAGGTGATGGCTGTAAATAAAAAAGATGGAGAAAGGACTGCATGTAAATAGGAGATGAGGATGTTTAACAATGGGGGGGGGAAAGAACTTAAACTAAGACTGTATAGTGAAAACAATAAGGATAGACTGAATGTGCAGAGTGGAGGGAAAAGGAAAATACCTGAGAATTCCATGTGTGATGCATGCGAGTCTGTTACATGTAAAGAGCCAAATGCCTGCAACAAACATGGGCGACGCCTATACATAGGGGCTGCCGTCCACGTATCCCGCCAACGTCAGGTAAACGGGGGGGAGGTGAGAAGAGGCGCCTACACCAATGCGGAAGAGCCGCCAAATGCACTCCCGTTACCCCTCGTGGATGGTACACCAAAACGCAGCACGGAGAGCATGCTCCGTGTAAGGCAATGTAGAGCGTAACGTTGACACGCAGTGCCCACCCATACGTCCGTGCGTGAAACCAGCCCAGGGTGGAGGGCGTAGGCAGTGCGCGCCGCAGCCCCCGGATTGGAGCAAACTCCGCAGAGGGGTCGGAAGTGCACAACACCCCGAGCCAGGATCAACATTGAGGGAACCTGTGTGGAAATTAAGATTTACCCAGAACAACCGGAGATGAAAAGCCGTGATGGATAGTAATATAGCATACTAAACACAATATTAAACCGGAAGGGACAACAGAAATACAATAATATTAAATAATGTTCTATGGACATATTTTGTAAACAATCAAGTCCCATAAAACACATGCTTCCATCCCTCATTAATTGATAAAAAAGGGGGGGGGGAGGGGTACATTGGGACTTTAAATGAGGTAATGGGTCAATTACCTCCATCCCTGTCCCTGATAATTGTATGATATAAAAAGGAGAGAGCGTGACTATGGGGCTTCATGCAGTGTACATTAGAGGCGATTGAAGTGGGACCCAGAATGAGAGGATGGATAAGATCACTATACAATAAACCTACAGCAAGAATTAAAGTTAATGGGACCAACTTAGAATTAGGGATGAGCTTCCAGTTCGTACAATTTGGGGCGTTCGCGGCAAATTCGAAAAGCCGCGGAACACCCTGTTAGAGTCTATGGGAGAAATATGCAAGTTATTGTCCTAAAAAGTGTTTGGGGACCTGGGTCCTGTCCCAGGGGACATGTATCAATGCAAAAAAAAGTTTTAAAAGTGTCCGTTTTTTCGGGAGCAGTGAATTTAATAATGCTAAAAGTGAAACAATTAAAGTGAAATATTCCTTTAAATTTCGTACGGGTGATCTCTCCGCTCCAGCGATGAGAAGATCATCTGGGATCCAGAGCTCCAGAGCACAGCATGGAAGGCCGCCTCTCTCCACCAGACACAGCCCAGCGGAATGACGCGGCTGGAGCTTTGACGATTCTTATATAGGGGAGGCGGGGCCACCTGTCACGTGACCCCGTGCCCTCTGACGCAAGGGGGAAGACTGGGCTTCCCCAGTGACGTAGCAGAGGGTGTGTCAGAGGGGGCGGGGTCACATGACGGATGGCCCTGCCTCCCCTATATAAGAAATGTCAAAGCTCCAGCCGCGTCATTCCGCTGGGCTGTGTCCTGCGGAGAAAGGCGGCTTCCGATGCTGTGCTCTGGAGCTCTGGATCCCGGACACTCTTCTTATCGCTGGACCGGAGAGATCACCCGTCGCTGGATACAGACAACGTTGGAGCAGGGAGCCGGGACCGAGTGGATTACCACCGCTGGATTTTTTTTTATTATTATTTATTATTAATAAAAAACTTTTTTCTACTGTGTGTGTGTGTTTTTTCCAACTATTTACACTTCCTTCGTGAAATGGTAGGGGTACAATGTACCCCATTACCAATTCACATAGAGGGGGCCAGGATCTGGGGGCCGCTTTGTTAAAGGGGTCTTCCAGATTCTGATAAGCCCCCGCCCTCAGACCCCCACAACCACCGGGCAAGGGTTGTGGGGATGAGGCCCTTGTCCCCATCAACATGGGGACATCCTCCCCATGTTGAGGGCATGTGGCCTGGTAAGGTTCAGGAGAGGGGGGCCTCACTCTGTCCCCCCATGTTTTCTGCGGCCAGCCAGGTTAACGTGCTCGGATAAGGGTTCTGGTGTAGATTTGTGGACTACACGCCATTTTTTTAAAATTTGGGGTGGAGTTCCCCTTAAAATCCACACCAGACCTGAAGGGTCTGGAATGGATATTTGGGGGGAACCCCACGTCATTTTTTTTTTTTAATTGACGGCGGGGTTTCCCTTAACATCCATACCAGACCTGAAGGGCCTGGTAATTGAATTTGGGGGGGACCCCACGCTTTTTTTTTATGAATGAATTCTCTCTAAATTGCCGGAGCCGACAATTCATTATAGCCGCGAGTCAGTTTCAAAGAAAATTTCCAGGGACAATTCTAAGTACGGGAAACATGCGATATTTCACATGGTAACTTTACACCCCCCCCCCTCCAGGTACGAAATTTAAAGGAATATTTCACTTTTACTGTTTCACTTTTAACATTAATAAATTCACTGCTCCTGAAAAAATATTGTTTTATGTAACAAACCCCAGGATAACCCTGCCTAATCTAATGAATATGATTAAAGAGTTTGGCAGGATATCCAACTTTAAGATAAATCCAGCCAAGTCCGAAATTTTGAGTATAAACATCCCTAAAATAGAAAGATGTGCTCTGCAGGAATATCTCCTATTTGGCTGGAAAAAAAGAACTAAAATATATGGGAATCAGGCTTGCAACCTACAACACTCTTGTTAAAATAGGTCAAAGCTGAACTAAATAGAATTGCACCAGGGCAACTATCTTGGAGCGGAAGAATAAACATCTTTAAAATGATGATATTACCTAAAATAGTTTATAAAATGCAGATGCTCCCAATTCCAATAACAAATATATGGGAATCAGGCTTGCAACCTACAACACTCTTGTTAAAATAGGTCAAAGTTGAACTAAATAGAATTGCACCAGGGCAACTATCTTGGAGCGGAAGAATAAACATCTTTAAAATGATGATATTACCTAAAATAGTTTATAAAATGCAGATGCTCCCAATTCCAATACCACATATTTCAAAAAATTACAGTCAATGTTTCTAAAATGTATTTGGAGAGGGAAAAAAACATGTATTAACCACTTAACCCCCGTACCATATTGCTGGTCAAAGACCAGAGCACTTTTTTGTGATTCGCCACTGCGTTGCTTTACCTGACAATTGCGCGGTCGTGTGACGTGGCTCCCAAACAAAATTGGCGTCCTTTTTTCACCACAAATAGAGCTTTCTTTTGGTGGTATTTGATCATCTCTGTGGTTTTTATTTTTTGCGCTATAAACAAAAATAAAACATAAATTTTGAAAAAAATGCAATCTTTTTTACATTTTGCTATAATAAATATCCCCAAAAAATATTTAAAAAAACATTTTTTTTCTCAGTTTAGGTCGATACGTATTCTTCTACCTATTTTTCGTCAAAAAAATCGCAATTAGCGTTTATTGATTAGTTTGCACAAAAGTTATAGCGTTTACAAAATAGGGGGTAGTTTTATGGCATTTTTATAATTTTTTACTAGTAATGGATCAGCGTTTTTTTTCGGTACTGCGATATTATGGCGGACACTTCGGACACTCTTGACACATTTTTGGGACCATTGGCATTTTTATAGCGATCAGTGCTATAAAAATTCATTGGATTACTATAAAATGCCATTGGCAGTGAAGGGGGTTAACACTAGGGGGCGGGAAAGGGGTTAAGTGTGTTCCTGGGTGTGTTCTTACAGTATGGGGGGGTGGACTCACTAGGGGAAATCACTGATCTTCTGTTCATACATTGTATTAACAGAAGATCAGAGTTTCCCCGCTGAACAGGAGATCAGCGTTTCCCCGATGACAGGAACGGGAGCTTTGTGTTTACACACATAGCTCCCATTCCTCGCTCTGTACCGAGCGATCGCGCGTGCCCGGCGGGGTGCACCCCCTAGTGGCCTTTAAAGTGCCGACCTAGAGCTTTGGGCTCTTGCCCAGGCGTGCCGACCTGCCGCCGTAATATGACGGCGGCTGGTCGGCAAGCAGTTAAATTAACATTATTGATTAAAAATAAGGCACAAGGGGGGTTAGGAGCACCCGATATAAGAAATTACTACCATGCAATCGTAATATCATGAATAATGGACTGGGTTTAAAATAATACAGAAAAAAGGTGGGTAAATATGAAAATTAAAATTAGCAATATAGCACTGGTGAAATTAATATGGGTCCCGGCACAGTATAGAGAAATTTGTTCTGAAGCTCTCTTCATCACGAGGCATGCATTAAAATTATGGGATCAGATGCACAAGAAAAAAAAATGGGATTATAATTCACCCTTTATACCTTTAACTGACACAAAATTCTTTCCACCAGGGGAAAAAAAAGGTTTGGCAAATAGATAATTCCGGGCTAATATCCAATTAAAAGATGCTATGGAGCAAAACAAGCTGCTAACATGTCAGGAAATAAAAAAATAAAAGGAAATGATTTTGATTGATGAATGGCGGTACGCGCATTTAAAACACTTTTTCGAAAGTCTCCCCCAGTCTATCCTATCAGAAGTAAATCTTCGGCCTCTCGAAAAATGATGTGAGGGTAAGGCCGAAAAGGGGACAATCTCTAAGATCTGTAAGATCTTAAACGAATCAAAATTGTGGAACGTCCCGCCAAACATCAAGAAATAGAAGGAGGAGTTGGGCTCATGTGTAAATGAGTACGAGATCAGCCAGTTAATAAAGAGAGTTCACGCAACATCAGTAAACAACAATACTATGGAACTGAATTATAAATGCCTGCTGGGTTGGTACCTTACCCCGGATAAGGTACATAAGTATTCAGGAACCACATCACAGCTATGTTGGAGGGGTTGTAATGAAGTAGGAACTATGGCCCACATTTGGTGGACCTGTACCAAAATTAGAAAATATTGGGGGGAGATTAGACAAAAAATTAGAGAAATATCAAACGATGAACTTCCAGATGACCCTTGGGTATGTGTGTTACATGGGTCCCGAATGCCAACTAAACAGTACCTGAAGACATTAATTCCACAGCCCTTGAACGCAGCAAAGAACCAAATATCCCGTAAATGGCAAGAACTGGAGAGACCATCATTGAGATGGTGGTGTAATAAAATAGACAACATTTACAATATGGAATATCTAAGATTTAGGGATTGAGAGAAATGGGAGGAGTTTAAAGAGAAGTGGAAGGACTGAAAAGGGTACAAGCATACGATGGGATATGCAGAAGTGATGGGCGCCTAATACAACATAATTAAATGTTCTTATGGAAAAAAAAAAAAAGTTAAGAATATATATCACAATGATGTGAACTATGATTGAGACAGCGAATGAACACAAAACTGAATAAGTCTCCTGATTTCTCTGAGGTGAAAAAAAAAAACACTTCAATACCAGGCACTAACACCCCTTCCTGTCCAGGACAATTTTCAGCTTTAAGCGCTGTCACAGTTTGAATGGCAATTGCGCGGTCATGCAACGCTGTACCCAAACTACATTTTTATCATTTTCTTCCCACAAATAGAGCTTTCTTTTGGTGACATTTGATCACGTCTGCGGTTTTTATTTTTTGCTAAACAAACTAAAAAAGACCAGAATTTAGAAAAAAAAATATTTTTTTAAGTTCTTTTATAAAATTTTGTTTTCCCCTTCACTGACATGCAGTGATGAGGCTGCATCAATGGGCACTGATGAGGCGGCACTGATAAAGTGGCACTGATGGGCACTGATGAGGAAGCACTGATATGTAGAATTGATGGGCACTGATAGGCGGCACTGATATGCAGCACTGATGGGCAACAATAGGCGGCACTGATATGTAGCACTGATGGGCACTGATAGGTGGGACTGATGGGCACTGATAGGTGGCACTGATGGTCACTAACAGGCGGCACTGATGGGCACTGACAGGTGGCACTGATGGGCACTGGCAGGCGGCACTGATGGGCACTGACAGGCAGCACTGATTGGCACTGATAGGTGGCACTGACAGGTGGCACTGATGGGCAGCTCTGATAGGCAACACAAATGATGAGGTCCTGACAGGTGTTACTGCTGGGCAGTGATTGGCACTGTGGTGGGCAATAATTGGTACTGTGGTGGGCCGTGATTGGCACTGTGGTGGACAGGGATTTGCACAGTGGTAGGCAATTGTATACTTTATTATTGGGGCACTTATGGGCAGGTGATTTGTACATTGGAGGGGGCTGTGCTGATAATCAATGTGCTGACCCCACCCTCTGACAGGGCGAGTCGCCGATCGGCTCGCCCTGTCAGCATGAAGCAAGAAATGCTGTTTACCGACACTTCCTGGTTCATGCGATGATCAACTGTGATTGGTTACTGCTGATCACGTGGTAAGAAGCCCTTAGAACCAGCGCTCATGGCTCTCAACCATATGTAAGCTTGTTACCAGAAACTGTAGAAATAAGTCCATTTATTGATCCAAAATAGCATATAATTGATCCAATCCAGACATAGATAAAATTATTGTCCAAGTGATAAGTACAAATAAAGTTAAATAAACTGCAATAGACTGCAATATACAGCAATAGTTTCATTCAAGATCTATTGAGCACAAAAGGGTTAAAATTTCGTTGCACAGAGAGCAGCTCCTGCGATAGATGGAATGCACAGTACTTTGGGGCTTCTGTCAGTAAGCCATAGACAATCGATGGTGAAGGGGAGGGGGGAAGGAGCCCACAAACACAAACAGCTGGGACAGAGAAACCCACGCCGCCTCTGTTCCTCTGCAAGGATGACGTCACACGTCTGCGACGTCAGCTGCAGTCTGGAGAGACAGTCAGCACTGTGGATGGGCAAAGCCGTAGGTGCAATGCTTACGCTTGGAGCATAAGTGTGCTGCTGGTGGAGAAAAGCAAAAATAACAGCCCAGAGTGAAGAGTCCTTAATATGAAAGTAATCAATAAAAATGGCTGGATA
Organism: Rana kukunoris; assembly: GCA_029574335.1. NCBI lineage: Eukaryota > Metazoa > Chordata > Amphibia > Anura > Ranidae > Rana > Rana kukunoris. The sequence continues at coordinate 216,348,575 of CM056059.1, read as the reverse complement.
ATATCCACATGGACCGGATCGTGATGAAAGATTTAAAATAGATAAGAAGGGGGGTTGCCTTGACAACGCGTTTCGCGCTCTATGGGCTTTTTCAAAGTCAGGGAAATGGGGCACCCACAATGTTTAAATAAGAAAAAGGGGAGGGGTATAGGGACAAATGAGGGGAGGAGAATAGGGGGGCATGTTCTTCAGAACCTTAAACCTTAACCCCTTCGTTGCTCATTTAATGTAAACATACAATTAATAAAAATAAAGAAAACTATACATATATATTAAAATACATCAAAAATATACATATATATTAAAAACATATACATATATATTAAAAATATTAAAAAATATATAATATAGAAAATAATGAAAAATAATTAAAATATATATATATATATATATATATATATATATATATATATATATATATATATATATATATATATATATATAATGAATACTAGTAGAAAAATTAGAAAAAAATATTATTAGAAAATGTAAAATTCATACAAAATTTATATAAAACTACATGTCTCTAACTCTTTAGGGACCATTTTTCCTATGGGAAACACTGAAACACTGCGAGAGAGCATACACATGGCCGGTTTTCCTGACCAAAGTTCTCCTGGCAGTTTTCCTGTTGGGAAAACCAGCCGTGTGTACAGGGGAAAAGGGACTGAGCCGCTTCCTGGGTTTCCCCTCGGTTTTCCCAGCAGACTTTTGACAGTCGGGAAAAACAATCATGTGTACTAGGCATAAGAATGTAACACAGGCAGAAAGTATGGGACGTTATCAGCTCATTAGATTTCTGACATATTCCACAGGATTTTTTTTGTGCTTATTAAACAGATATAAGAAAACACTTTTGATGGCATATTTACTAAACCAAAGAGACCAAATAAGAGACAATAATTTTTAAGGTTTGCATTATTCACAATTACTGAAACCAATTACATTTATTTTTGCCTAATTATGTTTACATTTTAGTGGTTTAAACTTCAGAAAAAAATGAAGGTGGGGTAGCCAAGGATTTTAAAATGTATAGAAGATTATTTCCTGTGAAAGTGATGATTAATGTTGGACAAATAAGTGGAAAGACAATAAGGAGTTGTCTGCTGCTTGCAAGCAGGAAATACCCACGAGCCAATATTTGTTATGTTGGTCTTCACAATGTACATTTTTTTTCCATGCAATCTGTTGGGACTGTGAATGTTTACGTTTAGATGTTTTCTCTGCTTTACTGTAGATACTGTGTGACTCTGTGGATATTTTACAAAACTAAAAGGGTACTCCTTACAAATAAAAAAATGAATTCTTACTTTTCCCATTAATTGTGGCGCTAATTTTCACTATCTTGAAGAGCTAAGCTTGCTGAAAAATCTTTTGCATCTTATGCCTCGAACACACGACCGGTTTTCCCGAGGAGAATTTATTTTCGATTGGTCGGGAAAACCAGTCGTGTGTATGCTCCATAGCAGTTTTCCCGACGAGTAAACTGCCCGCCAAAAAATCGAAACCTGCTCTATTTTGTTCCGTCGTGTTTCCCGTCAGTGCTTTTCTCATTGCGAAAACCGCTTGTGTGTATGCCTTTCCGAGGGGAAAGAAAACGCACATGCTCAGAATCAAGTATGAGACGGAAGCGCTCTTTCTGGTAAAACTAGCGTTCATAATCGAGATAACACATTTGTCACGCTGTAACGGACTGAAAAGCACAAGACTGAAAAGCGTGAATCATCTCTCACCAAACTTTTACTAACATGAGGATCAGCAAAAGCAGCCCAAAGGGTGGCACCATTTGAATGGAACCTCCCCTTTATAGTGCCGTTGTACGTGTTGGACGTCACCGCGCTTTGGTCAAGCTTTTTTTTGACTGAACGTGTGTATGCAAGGCAGGCTTGAGAGGAATCACTTCGGGAAAACGTCGGATTTTTGCATGTCAGGAAAACCGGTCGTGTGTACAGGGCATAACAAACTACCTGGTGTTTCAAAAACCTGGTTCCTCGCTGCATGGGGTGGTTCCTTTTGAAGCCCCTACATCACCTCTTTATCCTGCAGTGACATGGGGGCTTGAAACCACAAAGCACAGCGGTTGACCAGGCATTTGAAAAACCCGAATACCTATTCACGCAAATAAGTGAGAAATTAACTTAGCCATAAAACCCTTATGACAGCGACAAAAAGAATGCAATTGCCCATTAAGATAAGTGGCCAGCTAGAGCAATCATAATAGTGAATAATATATTTTAGCTAATCACTGGGATGCCAAACACTATATGAGGGTTTCAACCTAAATTTACAACAGGAAACAAACCTGTAAAAAATTACAGTGCAAGCTTCATTGTAATAAGTTTACTGGACCTAATTTTGGATCATTGGGGAAGATTTACTAACACTGGAGTGTACAAAATCGGGTGCAGCACTGCTTAGAATCCAATCAGTTTCTTGTTTAATTGAACAAGCTAAAGTTAAAACCTGACTGGTTACTACGAACAGCTGCACCAGGTTGTAACTGCTCTAGTTGTAGTAAATCTCCCCCATAACATTTTACTAGAGGTATGAATGCCTGTTCATACACTTTATATTACATATAGCCCTTTGTTGCAATTTTCTATAGCACATCATTTTTATTTGCCCCAAAAACATGTGTTAAATGGATTCAAGCTAAATTCACATGAGGCAAACTATATGCAAACAATTACAAATGACAAATACTTAAAATATATATTTCATCTGCAACATACTATGCATGATACTGGCTGCTTTAAATTACTTATTTTAACTCATAATATTATGTACAGAAAATATAGAACACCAACCCAAGATACCAAACAGAAAATTACTCTTTATTCTAAAGACACTGAAATAAAAAGCAGAAAAATAACCCCAAAAAGTTATTAAACTACCATAGAAAGACAGTATGAAAGTAATTGTAATTAAAGTACTAGAAATTGTAACTTAACCCAGTAAGCTTTTTCAAGTCATAACAGTTTTAATGGTCTAATGATCCTCAGCATTTCACCTTCTGAATAGAAATACAAAAATATACATCCTATTATTATTATTATTTTTTATTTTTTGTAAAAAAAAAAAAAAATTATATTCAAAGTTTGAAACATAGTAGCATGGTGAGTATAAATTGACTGGGAAGCATCTATAATATTTATCGGTTGCTACAGACTGCAAATTCTGAAATATAGTAGAAGCGTAAGTGTGCATAGGTATAGTCAAAGTGTACAGTCTACGTTGTTCCAGCATCCTCCCTTACACCTGCAATAAGAGGAAAGACCAACAACTCCTCCCAGGTTACATATGTGGCGTACGCCTGGCATTGTTCCAAGGTCCCTTGAGAAGTGTATATAAAGATCACTGTCCAGCCTTGTTCCCTACAAACCTTCCTCTTTGCTGTCTCAGCTACTTAGAAGATGGGGACCTCCAACAGGATCCCGTTGTGGATCCTACTAGTCATCTTGACCCCACTGAATGGTAGGTATCCTCACACACTCTTCTATGACTTTTCCACAAAGAAATCTAATAAGAATATATTTTTTTAGTTGAAGCTTTATTTTAAAAATGCATAATTTTTTATTTGTTTAATGAAATTGTTATATTAGAAAGAAGTGCTTAATTTACCACTGTCCTTATACAGGCAAAAAATGTTTACTGGATAGAATAAAGAAAGTTTTTGTTTTTTCTTTGATACTTATGTACCGTTAAATTATACCGCTTCTACATGATCTAGAATTTGAAAAAAAGTTAACTACTAAAAATAATTATAGACTCTTAGGCCGCGTACACACGATCTAATTTGTCCGCTGAAACTGGTCCGACGGACTGGTCCACTCACTAGCGGACATATCCTCCCGCACAAGCGTCGTATGGATGCGACGCATGCGTGGAAGTTGTTTACTTTCTGGTGCGGTGACGTGGCGGCGTCAACGTCACCGCCACGTCACCACGCTGTCTGCCGGTGGGGACCAAAATAGCCCGGCGGACATATCCGATGAAAACGGTCCTGGGACCGTTTCCATCGGATATGTCCATCTGTGTGTACGCGGCCTTACTTACTTACTTACTTTATTTGCAAAATTTGGTGAGGCTGTGCATAGAAACCAATCAACTTCCATTTTTTTTTTTTTTTTAAAGCTGATGTTAGAAGCTGATTGACTACCATGCACAGCTGTACCAGATTCTAATGCCGCGTACACATGATCACTTTTTGTGATGTAAAAAAAACGTTGTTTTATCTCACGAAACAAAACAAAGTTTTTCAAACTTCATTTTAAAAAACGACGTTGCCTACACACCATAGTTTTCTGAAAATGCTCTTGCAAAGCGCGGTTACGTACACCACGTTCGACGGCACTCTGTTCCATTCAAGCTCGCGTCATAACTTGCTTTTGAGCATCTGCGGGTTTAAAACTTTGTTTTAAACGTTGTTTTAGCCCACACACGTTAATTTTTTATGACACAAAAAATGAAATTTTGAAAAACAACATAAAAAATTGAAGCATGTTCGAATTTTTTTTGGTCGTTTTTGAAGACATAAAACAACGTTTTGCCTACACACGATCATTTTAAATTACGTTTTTTAAAACGTTGTTTTATTTCATCACAAAAAAACCTGGTTTCAATAATCTCCCTCTAATGCCCCGTACACACGATCGGAATTTCCGATGGCCTAAAAACCGATGGAACTTACATACACACTGTCACCAAATTCCAACTGTCCAAAACGCAGTGATGTAAAACACTACAACGAGCCGAGGAAAATGAAGTTCAATGCTTCCGAGCATGCGTGGGTTTTTTCTCCGTTAGAGTTGCACACAGACGATAGGAATTTCCTATGTTTTTTTCCCATTGGAAAAAAAAATTCTATTTCTAAACACCGACGGAAAAAAAGTCCATCTGACTTTTTTCATCGGAAATTCTGATTGTGTGTACGCGGCATTAGTCATTTTGCTTTAGATGCTGATTCTATCAGTGCTGATATAACACTGATTATAACTTTCACAGTGTATTACAATTTTGTGTTCTATATCATTGTTAGGGTTGTTAGCTGTCCTCTGCCTTTACTGGTACAGAAGGTTGAATACCATTTTAGTATAATAACATCTGAATCTGTGTGTGTGTATAAGCCTGAATGTTATAAAACCTTAAAGTGATTGTATGTTTTTTTTATTGTATTTATTTAAATAACAAACATGTTATACTTACCTCCACTGTGCAGTTATTTTTGCACAGAGTGGCCCCAATCCTGCAGTTCTTGGGTCCCTTGGCCACTGTCTTGGCTCCCCCCCGCTATAGCTAAACCCCCTCTGGGAATCTCTAACCCAAGGGGATTAGCTTGCGGGTGCGCTCCCTGTCATACACGACAGACTGTGTCTATGGATGCAGCGTCCATAGACACAGACAGTATGACTAGGTCCCGCCCCCCTGCGGCCGCATCATTGGATGTGATTGACAGCAGCGCGAGCCAATGGATGAGCTGCTATCAATCTATCCAATCTATCCAATCAACAGCCAGACTCCGTGGAGAAGAGGACGCCAGGGGATGCGCACAGCAGGTAAACGGGGGGGGGGGTGGCTTGGGGGGCCGTCATTGCCAGGTGTTTTTTCACCTTACTGCATAGGATGCAGTAAGGTGAAAAAACACAAACCTTTACAAACCCTTAAGGAATAGATCTACCGTTACACAATTCTTTGTATTTACTGGTGTCAGAGCAGGTTAATTGGTGGACTGTTAGCAGTCCTTATTAATCTTTTCTAAAATAGACAAAATCAGTGTACTGATTAATTTACAATAAAATACATGGATGAAAACAGAATACAGACCGATTGTTAGACATTTGTATAGTTACTATTCAAACAGAGATGCTGCTGAGTACACAATATTCACACAGCTAAGAACAGATACAGAACATAATCTGCCACATTATAGGGGTTGTAAACCCTCAAGGTTTTTCACCTTAATGCATTCTATGAAGCAGCCCCCCAGACCCTCCCTTTACTTACCTGAATCCGGTCTTTCAAGCGACAGGGACAAGCAGACCTGCTTCAGTGTGTCTGATCCTGATTCGATAAATTGATAGCAGCACAGCCATTGGCTCCTGCTGCTGTCAATTAAATTCAATAATGCGGGAGGCGGGGGTGGGGCAGAGTCCTGCTGTCTGTGTTAATAGACGCAGCAGCAGGACTCAGGAGTGCGCCCACACGAGTGCCCCGAGGAAGAGCGCCTTTCCAACAGGGCACTCCAGAAGAGGAGCCAGGAGTGCCACTGAGGGACCCCAGAAGAGGAGGACCTAGCCACTCTGTGCAAAACCAACTGCACAGAGGAGGTAAGTATGACATGTTTTTTTATGAAAAGAGATGTTTTATCTCTTTGTCCTTAAAGGGAAGCGGGGAATCAACCTTGGTTTCAATGATCAGGTTTTTTTTTGCATTTGAATTTGCATTAATAAATGGCTAAACAATATAAAGGGTGTTATAGGGAGCATGTCAGTACAGAATTAAGATATTCCAGTGCCGCTCTTTTTTATATGTATGTGATTATTCAGTAAGGTAGTACAGACAACCATAATATTTCAGATATAGAGGGACTGTGGTGAGCTGAACCATTTGCTTAATTTATCTCTAGGTATCTGAAATTGCGGGATCTCACTACCATAGTTCTTGTTTCTTTTCACTCAAACCTTATAGTTTTTGGTAATTCTATTCTCACTGGGGTATTTGCGTTTTTTTCTTTTATATTCTTGCAAAATGTTCAAAGCCAGCAGAAAGAACAGAGCCCCACTTGTAACATCAATGTGATGTGTACAGATCTGAAGAAGTATATAGAATATAAAAAGCCGCGCCACATAAATGATCATCAGAAATTGTTACACCAGTATCAGTGGTAATAGAACATTATGCCACTAGAGTCCATTAAAGTCCATAGTGATAGTAGAATATTTCCCAAAGGAGATCCTCTGTTTAATGTCACCAAACGAACAAACTCCAAAGGTGCACCCGCCACCAAGTGAATGAGCAGCTTACCAGAGGTCAAACATAAACCAGCGTCTGACTATAACCCAGTCACGGCCTTTGATATCCCTGTGGTTCCCAGGATCTTCCAGAGTTAGTGTTGAACAGGACGGAACACCTCTTAAACTCAGGATAAAGAAAAGGCGCACATTCTTTAAGCTTGTCAATGCTGGACACCAGCACAATCAGATGGACATCAGCACAATCCTAGGCTGGGAGTTTCAAAGTCTGGCCATCCTTTCAACAAATAAGTATTTTGGCCCAGTTGGAAAAAAATCGAGGGTGAATGCTCATTGGAAAGACCCCAACCCACTCCCCACTAAAAACTATAAACTGATAGGGCAGAGATGTCAACGACGTATCTCTTTATTTGGGGTAAATGCAAGTTCTTTAGGGGTTGTTAATGTAGAAAATTTGCAGAATGTATAGCTTTTGCATATAAATAACCATTGCCTCACATACTGAAAACATAGATATTAGCATTTAAGTGCACCCTTTTATTTACACAATAGAAATGTGGGGTTTCCTGCTCAATTTCACTGGAGGTTCAGAAAGAAACCTGTGGTACTTTGTTGTGTGTTATGATAATAGTCTTGCTTTATCATTGAATTTAGGTAGAGGTAGTCAGGTAACTATGTTTCTTACACAATGTTTTTTTTTTTAAAGAGGGTTATACTTTATTTTGGTTTCTTTACCCTTTTTAACCACTTGCCTACTGTGCACCTACACCCCCTTCCTACCCAGACAAAATTTAAGCTTCCGGCACTGCGTCGCTTTAACAGACAATTGCGCGGTCGTGCGACATGGCTCCCAAACAAAATCGGCATCCTTTTTTTCCCACAAATAGATAAATATTTTTTTTTTGCGCTATAAACAAAAATAGAGCATCAATTTTGAAAAAAATGCAATATTTTTTACTTTTTGCTATAATAAATAACCCAAAAACAATATAAAAAAAATAATGTTTTCCTCAGTTTAGGCCGATACGTATTCTTCTACATAGTTTTGGTAAAAAAAAATGCAATAAACGTTTATCGATTGGTTTGCGCAAAATTTATAGTGTTTACAAAATAGGGGATAGTTTATGGCATTTTTTTTTTTTTTTTACTATTAATGGCGGCGATCTGCGATTTTTTTATTGGGACTGCGACGTTATGGCGGACACTTCGGACACTTTTCTGAAATTTTTGGGACCATTTACATTTATACAGTGAACAATGCTATAAATATGCATTGATTACTGTATAAATGTGACTGGCGGGGGTTAACCACTAGGGGGCAGGGAAGGGGTTAAATGTGTGTCCTATGAGTGTTCTAACTGTAGGGGGAGGGGGGGTGACTGGGGGAGGTGACCGATTGTGTCCCTATGTACAAGGGACACAGCATCGGTCTCCTCTCCCTGACAGGACGTGGAGCTCTGTGTTTACATACAGAGCTCCACGTCCCTGCTCAGTTACTGGCCTATCGCGTGTGCCCGGCGGCGATCGTTGCCGCCGGGCACTCGCACCAGGATCCCAGCAGAGCGACGGGTGCGCGCGCACCCGCCCGCGGCTTTAAAAAGACATCACGTCATATGACGTGATGTCAGGACAATGGAGTCCTCCGCCCGCCGTCATTTGACGGTGGGCGGTGGACAAGTGGTTAAAGTGAAACATTGGATTGGATTGGAATATATGCTTATAGAGTGCTGAATGCGAGTTGTGAAACTCGCGTCTAAGCGCTTACCAACAAGCTGGGGGTATCCAATTCCCAGGAGCTAAGAGAAGAGACTAGGACATCTAAGTAAAAGAGATGAACAAGCAAGAAGTAAACAGAAATATAAAAAGAGGGGAGGGTGGGGGCAGGACACAAGGAGCCTATCCCTACTCCCTGACCATGGACAGCAGCCTGGGATTAAGGCAGCGTCCTGCTAAGAGCTTGGATAGCCAAGTGTCTATCCGTAGGCTTGTGGAAAAAGCAGTGTTTTCAAGCCTTTACGGAAGGCTATCAAGGAGGAGAATGCTCGGAGCTGATAAGGGAGCTGGTTCCAAAGAGAATTCCCCAGTGTTTGAAACTGACGGCCACCCTTCGAAGCTGAGCGACTAGGTTGAATAATCGTTAACAGGGCTTCAGTTGAACAGAGCTCTCTGGGTGGACAGTAGTGTTGTGTCATGTTCGATAAGTACATTGGGCCTAGTTGCCAATAGGCCCAAATCTCCAGACAGAGAGCTTTGAACTCGACCCATTTTGCTATAGGGAGCCAGTGTAGATCCTTAAGCACCGGGGAGGTGTGATTCCGCCTTGGGCAGTTTGTGACTAGTCTTGCCGCATGATTCTGTGTGATCTAAAACCGTTTTCTCCACTTTTGTGGAAGCCCTAGAAAGAACACGTTAGAACAATCTAGCCTAGTGTGGATAAGCCCATGAACTAAGATCATACGGTTGTTCTGAAAAGGTTCTTAATTTTCCATAATAATTGCAGATGGTGGTTGGCTGATTTTATGCAATATTTTGCGTGAGGTACAAAGCTTAGTTCCGCATCAAACATGATACCCAGATTGTGGGCCGATCAGCAAAAGCTCAGTTTTGTCAGCGTTAAGGCCTAGCCTGTTTGTGTCCATTCATTGTTGGATGTTAGATAGTCCCTTGTTCAGCTGGTCAGGCATATTAGGTCCACTTGCAAGGTCTGCAAAGATCTGCATGTCATCCGCGTAGATCTGACAGCTTAGATCATAGCTGGTAATGAGGTCGGCAAGTGGGTGCATATAGCAGTTAAAGAATAAGGGAGAAAGGGAAGAGTCTTGAGGTACCCCGCAGGTCAATGGCTGAGTGTTTGAGCGGGACGACTCCATTTTTATGGAGTGCGTTCTTTCAGACAAGAAGGTTCTAATCCAATTTAACACTGAATCCTCACAGCCAAAAAAGGATTTTAATCTAGAGAGAAAGATAGAATGGTCAATGGTATCAAATGCCAAGGCTGCGGACCCCCCACGTTGCGGACACCCAGCAGACGTTCTCTCATATCTAGGGCGGACATCTCCGTACCGCACCCGGGTCAACAACCCCACTGGCAGTCATGGAACAGACCAAGCGACTCGAACTGCTCCTGCAGCTGGATAAACACAACCTGCTCCAGGACCTTAGATAGAAAAGGCAGTAGAGAAATGGGGCGGTAGTTGGTAAGTATCGAGGGGTCCAAGTACACTTTTTTCAATAATATGAGTAAAACATTACCCGTAACAACTCGATAAAAGAATAACGTTCTTTAGCAAGGAACATACATTCCACATTTATTAATTGCGGTACCAAAATTAGTGTGTGCTGTAAATTGCCTCCAGCATTGCTCCTATTTCTTCTTGCTGGAGGATGTAATTTAGCTAAAGCCCAGAGCCCCTGAACAGCAGTAAATCATTAAGCATAATTAAACCCATTGCTTAAGACCCGGTTCACACTGGGGCGACTCGTCAGGCGGCTCAGCCGCCTGGCGAGTCGCCTCCAATTAAATGCAATGGGAGCGTTCTAATAGGAGTGACGCAAGTCGCTCCGACTTAGAAAATGCTCCCTGTACGACTTTGGGGGCGACTCGGGGCGACCTCCATTGACTTCTATACAGAAGTCGTTTGGCAGGAGTCGGAGTCGGATCGCCCCAGTGTGAACCGACTCTTACTGGTTTCTGAAATTAGTTACATTGCTGGTGTCATAAGTGATCACATGTGCAGCACCATGGCAGTTGCATATCAAATAGAATCAGCTTCCTTGGCTGTAAGCGATAGGGGGCTTAATTCCACTTTAAGGCTGTCCGCACATCGACCTAAAATAGTGAGCAACTGAGCATGTGCAAATGAGGGTGAGACAGTGTAATATTGGATATTAAACAGTATAGACACTTATTTCTAATGTTTTACATAGCTATATCTGCAAAAGGGGCCAGCATGAAGTGATCCTGCAGGACTTAATTTTCAGACTCAAACAAATCAGTTAATGCTATCTGAAATGGATAAAACTTTCCTATGCATTTTTTTGAGCAGAGCCATAAAGGTTATGCTTAAACAGCCTATGGGTGTTCACCAGATAATATGCATTAGCTGCATTTTAGGACACATAGGCCATGGGTCATGTATATATTTCGGCAATTAAAGACAGCATGGAACCTTGAGTGGGTATATGGGCTCTTTGTTAGTATTTTTATGAGTTATAAGTATGCTGGTGATTTTACATTACCCTTAAGCAAATACTGTATAGCTGTAACGGCTTGTGACTTGTATGTTAAATAAAGAATAAGTATATAAGGTATTGGGTAATTAAGCAGGGAATATAAACCAACAATAGACTGACAATATTTATAAATTTGAAATTGTTGAAACATTAAAAAAATGTAAATAATAACTACAGTATATAATAGCTTTGTAAACAGTACTTATTTACGTTACTGCCTCCAAAATGCCAGCATCCCCAAAAAGTCTTATGCAGCGTACACACGAAAATTTAATGTCATTAAAAACGATTGTGTGTGGGCTCCAGAGCATTTTTCGAGACAGTAAAATTGGGCATTAAAAATTTAGAACATGCTCTAAATTTTTGCGTCGTTTTTCACGTTGTCATTTTTAACGTCGTAAAAACTGGTCGTGTGTAGGCTTTAATGACGTGAAAATAACGCACATGCTCAGAAGCAAGTTATGAGACGGAGCGCTCGTTCTGGTAAAACTAGTGTTCGTAATGGAGATAGCACATTCATCACGCTGTAACAGACTGAAAAGCGTGAATCGTCTCCCACCAAACTTTTACTAACACGAAAACAGCAAAAGCAGCCCCAAGGGTGGAGCCATCCCAATGGAACTTCCCCTTTATAGTGCCGTCGTACGTGCTGTACGTCACCACGCTTTGCTAGAGCATTTTTTTTTCACGATCATGTGAAACAATAATCGGGTTGAAAAAAACTTTGTTTTTTATAGACCATTAAAAATAGTCGTGTGTACGTGGCATTAGACTTGTCTATATATGCTCCTACCAGATTGACATTGTGTGGACCACAGAAAACAGCTGCCATTGTTCTCACAGCTATTTCCTCTGCTCTTCTGCATGCAGTATGTGCAAAAAATACTAATAACTTCTGGAGATACCATCTATTATGCATCCCAAGGACAGTTACTGTATTCTTTGTAATTTCAGCATTCATATAAGATTTATTTTATTTCTTTTGTTGTAGCTCAAATACAGCATGGAGATTTTGCCTCAGCAGAGACTGAAACAGAAACTTATGACTACACTGTTGATGAGACTGTACAACAACAGCAGCAAATACAACAACAGCATCAAGAACAGTCTGGTAAATACTAATTGTCTACAGTAAAAATATATAATAAATTATGTAAATGGAAAATAAAATGGCTGTTTAGATAAACCATAAGTAACACCCTGGTTGATTATTCTTTATATAATGCTTAGCTGATATATGAATACACACACATTACTTATACCTAAGAAAAGGGTCCCATCGAATATGCGGTTTATAATGCCTTGTTTCCACTGAGAGGAATGGTTCGGGGCAGTACATTTTGGAAGGTTTAGAATGGTCTGGCCTATTCAGGTGAGTGTTTCCACTGCAAGTTGGACCTATTATCTGGACTGAACGGCGACGTGGTGTTTGTTTTGCTTTCCTTTGACGTGAGCATTGAAATTTTTCTGTCCACCTATCAGTGGAATGTATCGTATGATGCCATTAGCTCGGCCCTAACCATACCGTACCATTTTCTATGGCCCCACATCTGAAGCAGGACCCTGAATAGTGCGGTATGGTTAGGTTGTATGGGCCGCTTTCATAATGGAAACACTCAAAATAGCATACCATACTAAACCAATCCGAACCAATCCGCTCAGTGGAAATGAGGCATAAATGAACCTGGTTTTAAATTTTCTGTCTATTGTGATTGCTAATGCCATATGCAATACCACACTAATCGGATATTGTCGGCAAATGAAGAGGGTTGAATTAAACATTTTCAATAATATACCATGTATAAGAGATACTTTAACTGTAACAACCAAAATATATAGTGGTCAATTGACAAAGAGAAACATTATTGGTTTCCTTCAGTTGTTAAATTACCGCCCCTTATTTAAGGCTAGCAAACATGGTATTCACGAAAGCTATAATCGTTATTCAACATAGTTGTTATGGTTTTCAACTGACTCATTATCCAATCCTTATGCTAACTACTCAAGAGTTATTTTAACGTCCCAAAGCGTAATAATAACTAGTGTTGCTCACGAATATTCGTATTGCGAATATTCGGCTCGAATATGGCATATTCGAGTATTCGCGGTATATTCCGAATTTCGCCGTGAATATTCGCTATTTCGAATATTCGTATTTTTTCAATTTTTTTTTTAGAACATATCACATCCTAGAGATCCCCATCGACGTCTAAAAGCACTGCTGGTATGATTAGAGACCTTGGGCCGAGTAGCTGCAGCGATCATTTTATATTGCCGAAAAATCGCAATGCGATTATTCGGCAATAGCGATATCGCGCGATTATTTTCGAGAAATTCGCAATATTGTTTTTAGCTAAAATAACACATATATTAGATTTCAGAGTGTTAATGTCGAAATTCCGCAATCAATTTCTCATTCGCATTTTTGCGAAATTACGATAAAATATCAAGAATATTCTGAGCCAATCAGAGTGCTCCTTCCGCATTTGCCGAATATTCGCAATTATTTTGTATTGTAATATATCACGAATATTCTGAGCCAATCAGAGTGCTCCATTCCGCATTTATCGAAATTTCGCAATTATTTTGTATTATAAAATATCACGAATATTCTGAGCCAATCAGAGTGCTCCATTCCGCATTTCTCGAAATTTCACAATTATTTTGTATTATAAAATATCACGAATATTCTGAGCCAATCAGAGTGCTCCTTCCGCATTTGCCGAATATTCGCAATTATTTTGTATTGTAATATATCACGAATATTCTGAGCCAATCAGAGTGCTCCATTCCGCATTTCTCGAAATTTCGCAATTATTTTGTATTATAAAATATCACAAATATTCTGAGCCAATCAGAGTGCTCCTTCCGCATTTCTCGAAATTTCGCATTCGCATTCGCAATAGCGAAATTTCGCAATCATTTCATTTCCAAAAAATATCGCGAATATTCACATTTAACGAATATATCTCGAATATTCGACTATATATTCGAGATATATCGCAAAATCGAATATGGCATATTCTGCTCAACACTAATAATAACGTCTAAGATCGTTAAATAATGCTGGAGTGATGCATTCTGAGAGCAGAAGGGGAGGAGAACAGCTGCATGTGGAAAAGAGCAGATGCAGAGAGAGAGAGAGAAACAAGCAAGACACACGTGGAGATTGAGCACGTGATGTGCATAACTTCTCTGTGTGCGTTTTTCTAAAGCCATGTGTATTTCCTCATAGGCCCCGTACACACGATCAAATCTGTCTGCTGGAAACGGTCTGCTAGACCGTTTCAGCAGACAGATTCGATCGTGTGTACGGGCGAGCCGACGGATTTGGCCACCCGACAGATTGGAAAGCATGCTTACCAATCTGTCGGCTGGGAACCCGTCCGCCCGACATGTCTGCTGGTTAGTACGCTAACCAGCAGACATGTCTTCTCGCACACGCGCCGAATGGTTTCGACGCATGCGCGGAAGTGTTTTACTTCCTGGTGCGGTGACGTGGCGGCGTCAACGTCACCGCCACGTCACCGCCACGTCAGCGCGCTGTCTGCTGGCGGGGATTTTGGTTTGCTCGTGTGTACACGCGAGCAAACCAAAATCCAAGCAGACAGATTTGTTCAAAGCTTCTTGTTCAAAGCTTCTTCTAACAACAAAATGTCGCCAGGGAAATGTCATAACAACACCCTGAGGGAGGTGCTATGTAACGATCCACACTTTAAAATATAGTTTCTGTGTAGTGAAACGTTATTTGATGATTTTTCAAAGCGTTAAATCGTTTAGTGAATTGAACTAGCTTCAATAACGTGCAAAATCGTTAAAATAATGACCGGAATCTGGAAATAAAGCTTTGTGAATTGACCCCATAGTCTATTGATTTGTTTTGTCATTAATAACTATGAATATGTAATCTTTGTACACATGTGTCAGACAACATTGTATCATAATATACAGTACAGTACTTGTACTATGGTTTTGGTTTGTGGTTTCTATTCTTCCTATTCTTGTTTATGATTATAAAAAATAGAAGAAAATTGCCCTCTAAAGTCTAAGGCTGCGCACACACGATGAGATTTATCCGATGAAAACGGTCTGACAGACCGTTTTCATCGGACATGTCTGCTGGGCTATTTTGGTTTGATCAGTGTACACACGATCAAACCAAAATCCCCGCGGACAGACAGCGCGGTGACATGGCGGTGACGTTGACGCCGCCACGTCACCGAACCGGGAAGTAAAATACTTCCACGCATGCGTCGAATCCATTCTACGCATGCGGGGGATTTTTGTCCGCTGGTAAGGCGTACTAACTAGCGGACATGTCGGACAGACGGGTTTCCAGCAGACTAGTTTTAAAGCATGCTTTAAAACTTTTGTCTGCTGGAAACTGTCTGCTAGCCCGTACAGACGATCGAATATATCCGCTGAAACTGGTCTGCGGACCAGTTTCAGCAGATATATTCGATCGTGTGTACACGGCCTTATGGAAATTTTTGTAAAACAAATTTTCCATACTACCGAACATATGAAATACACTTCATACTATATGATGACTACTGGCAATCAGGCATAATTCAATAGACATTCATCTATAATGTCATAAGGGAAAACTGAGAGGCGTTTGTACTTTATTTCTATACTGTAATTATTAAGCATCATTTTATATACACCTTTTATTTATTTATTTTCAATTTTTATAACAGGAGCACCAAGAATATCAGTGATTCAAGTGTCTACTAACCTTCTAGTGAAAGGTAGGTAATAAAGATTCTGAAATTGATTGGATATGGGTTCGTAGATAGTAATTACTTCAATAATGGTATTGAATAAACAATATACTTTACATGTGTACACATACATTTAAGGTGTTTCTAAAGACATCATTCATTTACTTCTAATTAAAGGGGTTGTAAAGGTACAATTTTTTTTCCTAAATAGCTTCCTTTACCTTAGTGCTGTCCTCCTTCTCTTATCTCATCCTTCGATTTTGCTTTTAAATGTCCTTATTTCTTCTGAGAAATCCTCACTTTCTGTTCTTCTGTCTGTAACTCCACACAGTAATGCAAGGCTTTCTCCCTGGTGTGGAGTGTCGTGCTCGTCCCCTCCCTTGGACTACAGGAGAGTCAGGATGCCCACCAACACACAGCTTATTTCTCTATCTGCAAAGTAGAAAGCGTCCTGACTCTCCTGTAGACCAAGGGAGGGGGCGAGCAAGACACTCCACACCAGGAAAAGCCTTGCATTCCTGTGTGGAGTTACAGACAGAAGAACAGGAAGTGAGGATTTCTCAGAAGAAATAAGGACATTTAAAACAAAATGCAAGGATGAAGCAAGTAAAGGGGGACTGCACTAAGGTAAAGGAAGCTATTTAGGGGAAAATTGTACCTTTACAACCCCTTTAAATATCCCAGGTCAAGGGAGAGGATGTTACCTTACTGCTATTTCAGAGGTAGAAATGAAAAATAAATGTATCCCTCACTATATTGTGAGTGCCATTTTTTTAAATTTTACAAAATTTCAGATGTAAGGAAGGCAGCTTGCATAGCCAATCACAAAATAGCATAAACGAGATATGCTCTGTTAAAAAATTATATAAAAGATCCCTTAAAACAGACTACATAGATTTAAGGAAATTAAAGTGGATGTAAACCCAAAAATGATTTATTTTTTCTTTGATGTCACAATGTAGAGTATAAGATTTCCTATCATCTGTGCCCAGTCATACACACAATCGGTTTCCTCAGCAGAATTCAGCAAGAAACTCGATGGGAGACGTATTCTGCCGAGAAAACCGATCGTGTGTACACTTTTGGCCGAGAAAATTGTCGAGGAACTCGTCGAGCCAAAAAGAGAGCACGTTCTCTATTTCCTCGACGGGCAATGGGAAAATTTGGCTCGACAAGTTTTTTGACAGCCGAACAAGAAACTCGATGGGGAAAACGATGTGTTTCGACCGTCGAGTTTCTCGGTCGTGTGTACGCCGCCTTAATCCAGCAAAATTAACAGACTTCCAGATAAAAACCTGTCTAAATAAAAAGTCAGTTTCTCTCTCTATTTACATATCTAGCTTGGGCATGTTTATCATATGTTATGTTATGTTTATCATAATATGAGGTGATCCACAGTATAAAAAGTGAGAAATCCACCCCTTCCCCACATAACACATCCTGGTAATATACAATGAACTATGGATCACCTCATATTATGGGTTTACATCCACTTTAACTGTATAGAGACACAGTAAATGGACTAGATGGAAAAAACATATACATTTAGTATCCAATAACAAGTAGACATGTGCATTCGTTAGAATGCATTTTCGTCCGAAAATCGGGTATTTTAGTTATCGTTTTAATGAACGAAAACGAAAGCGCAAGAAAGGAAAACCAAACGATCAGACATAAAAAATGCTTTATTTTCGTTTTCGTTCAGATCCGACGATTTTCGATGCTTTGTCAAATTTTCGTTGTTCAATTCGACAAAGCATCGGAAATCGTTGTTCTGAATACAGTGAATAGTCGTTAAATTCCTACCTATTCACTGTATTCAGGACCGCGATTTTCGATGCTTTGTCGAATTGAACGACGAAAATTCGACAAAGCATCGAAAATCGTTGAATTTTCGTCGTTCAATTTCTACCTATTCACTGTATTCAGAACAATGATTTTTGATGCTTTGTCGAATTGAACGATGAAAATTCTACAAAGCATCGGAAATCGGACGAAAACGTTCCCGACGAAAACAACATGAATCAAAATGATTTTCGGGAGTAATTAAATAAATTTATTTTCCAAACGAAAAAACAAAACGAAATATTCCAGTCTGCACATGTCTAATAACAAGACTTTTTGTGAAGTGTAGATGTAGAAATGGTTATTACAATCTTCCTATACATTTTTGCAGCTTTGAATGTGGCTCATAACAACAGGGTATGCAGCACCTGGGGAAACTTCCACTTCAAGAACTTTGATGGGGATATCTTTGACTTCCCGGGTACATGCAATTATGTCTTTGCCTCTCACTGCAAGAGCACTTATGAGGACTTCAACATCCAGATGCGGCGGACTGTTATAAACAATGTCCCTGTCATTGAGAAGATCAGCATGAAACTTGATGGGCTTACAGTACAAATAGACCGCAATGCAGTTTCAGTCAATGGCAATAGGTAAGTGCATAAGAAAAAGAGCCTAACTATATCAATAGAAGACCATGTGACTACTGTGAGAGGAGCTGAAATGAGATTTCAGAGCTATTAGCCTGGACACATTACATTTTTGAAGCTAGTAATAGTTTTTGGCCATTAGATGTGGATAAAAATAATTGATATATTGTTTGGCAACCTTTAAATAATTGCTATAAAAGCAATTAGTATTATGTACCAATGGATGGATTGTCAAGCTATAGTTATAGCCTTGATTAAAGCGTAACGCCACTTTTGTTGAGAAAAAAAAATCCCCGCTGGGAGATCTATGTACATTGCAAGGATTTATTGAAACTTTGTTGCAGGTTTCGACCTTTTGTTATTCTGAAGATATCCCTGTTTTTTCCTTTGTGCTCCTAGGATGCATTAAGATGAAAAAAACAAACCTTTACAACCCCTTTAAGTGTGTCCTAGGGAGTTATCCTAACTGTGGGGGGGGGGGTGGGCTACCAGTAACATGACATAGATCACTGCTCCCGATCACAGGGAGCAGTAGATCTGCTAGGCACTAGACACTGTCACTAGACAAGTAAATGCCTTGTTTACATAGGCATCTCCCCATTCTGCAGCTCTGTGACAGGATCGCAGGACACCACGGACATCGAGTCTGTTGGTCCCGCGGGCATGGTTACAGTGCACGTGGTGGGTGCACGCACACGCCGCTGGTGGTGCGCGCCCACAATGACTCTATTTAAAGGGGACATACCTGTACGCCCATTTGCCCAGCCGTGCCATTGTGCCGACGTATATCGTTGTGTGGCTGAGTCTATCTCATAGTAACCTTGTGAAATGTTTGTATACTCCCAGGGTTTGCACGGTTCATGACATAAGCACCTTCTCTGTATCTCCTTTAATGTGTTAGGCCGCGTACACACAAGGAGACATGTCCGCTGAAACTGGTCCGCAGACCAGTTTCCGCGGACATGTCCGATCGTGTGTACGGCCTAGCGGACAGGTTTCCAGCGGACAAAAGTTTCTAAGCATGCTTAGAAACTTGTCCGCTGGAAACCTGTCCGTCGGACATGTCCGCTGGTTAGTACGCCTAACCAGCGGACCGAAATCCCCCGCATGCGTCCAATGGATTCGATGCATGCGTGGAAGCATTGTACTTCCTTGTTTGCGCACGTCACGGCATCAACATCACCGCCACGTCACCGCGTTCTCTGTCCGCAGTCATTTTGGTCTGATGGTGTGTACACACATCAGACCAAAATATCCCAGGAGACATGTCCGATGAAAACGGTCCGTGGACCGTTTTCATCGGACATGTCTCCTCGTGTGTACGCGACCTTGCACTTGAGTACTTTGTACCATACAGTTACACCTTTTTGTACCCAATTTGTATCCTTATTTTATCCTCCTTTTTATTTCTCTTGCTTGTACTAGACCATGCTTTTGTACAGTGCAAGTACCTCTTACTAATAAACAGTTTGTTGAACTGAAATGATAAAGTGCATGTCCAGCCTGAAATCTTTTCTTCTAGTTTTCAATAGAGGGGAAAGTTTATACAGATTTCTAGGTTCCACTGGAGAGAGAGCTTTAGCCTTTTCCTAATCTACTAAACCATGTTTATTTCTGTAACACACTATCCAAACCTAAGAAAAAAATATAAAAATAACTGGCCATACAGTACATCTGTCACTTTCAGGAAGGCATACTGTATGATTATATACAGTATAGGAGCTGAAAAACTTTTCTGATGAGCCCTGCAAAATATTGTAAATTATTTAGAGCTTTTTTTTAAAGTAACATGATAATTACTAATCTCTGTTTCAATATTTTCTTAGAGCCCAACTGCCCTTCAGTGGTTCTGGAATTCAGATAGAGAAGCATGGTGTATACCTTACAGTGACCTCCAAACTTGGCCTGATCTTTCGGTGGAACAATGATGACAGCATCTTGGTAAGAGAGCAGAAAAAGTTTCTCATGTTATTTATTCCTGGTGCTGCCTGATTTTCTATAACTTTCTTTTCCCTTCGGTAGCTGGAACTGGAATCCAAGTATGCCAACACAACCTGTGGACTTTGTGGAGATTTCAATGGTATCTCTATCCACAATGAGTTCATTGCCAATGGTAAGTTTCTCATGACTTTCTGTAATGAACGTATACAAAAATAATATGGGGAGACTGTGCCGCCTCCTACTGCCGAGTCCCAACCACTAACGCCTCTAGAAGAGCTGTGCTCCGATACGGGTGTGCTGCCGCACGTCATATCCCTTACACAAAGACTGTTGACTACACCGGGGGTGGGATACAGACTCCCAAGCCTGTCCAGGTGAGAGGGGGAATTAAGCTGCACAATTACCGCCACTAAGACGCATAACATCCTCCTATACATGCATAAGTCATCCATATGTACTAAAATCCAGGAGACCAACTATAAGATCCTGACAGGTTGGTACAAAACCCTGGCTATCCTTAGTAAGGCCTTTCCAGCAACTTCAAACTGGTGCTGGCGCTGTCAAACGGAGAGGATTTGCATTTTGGATCTGCCGATCCTTCTCCCCATAGAGATCACATCAGTATCCACTCTACTCCACTCAGTCAGTGAGGTAGGAGGATTAGCAGCAGGAGCTACAAGCGGCGCTCGTTCCTAGGAGTAGGAACGGGTGAGTCATAGCTCCAGGCAGGCGTAGCAGGTAGTCAGGCAGGCAGGGTTCTCCCAGCCCAGCCCTCCCCCAGCTCCTGCTCCAGCTCCAGCCTGCTTCCGAACCTGGCCTCCCCTCCAGCTTCCAGCGTCCGGTTTCCAGCCTCTCTCCAGCACTCCTCCCCTCCTTTGGAAGGTTAGCTCTACCTGTCTCCCTGGCACTGTGGGCGGCCGTCCTTTTCAGGACAAGCCGCAGCACTCGATCCCAGGAGGCAGACAAGGGCCCCCTCCCGCCACCACCTCGCGGAAATTTCCGCCGTTTTCAGGGCTCATTCGGGAGCACCGCGCCAGGCCGTCCTGAATCGCGGGGCCGCGGTCTAGGAAAGACCGCGGCTTCACTTGCGGCCTAACAGCGTGCCGCTCCCCACGTTTCAGGGTCCTCACCCTGCTCCCAGGAAAACCTCCCCCTGATCCCTGAAGGACAGTTACCCGGCCCTGTTGCTCACACTTCACCCATACAGCCCAGATTATTCAGTAAACCCCCTGCCAGCCCTCATCCCTGAGCAGGCAGCCACCAGACCAGCAACAAGTTCTCCCTCTCAGCCCCAGCCCCCCCCCCTCTTCGTCCCAACACACAGTAGCTTGATCCAGGGGTTAACCGATCGCCTCTTACAGGGGTCAGGAAGGAATTTTTTTCCCTACCGGAGCATATTGGCCGAGCTCTGACAGGGTTTTTTTGCCTTCCTCTGGACCAAGCTCCCCACTGCCCCAAACCCCCCCCCCCCCCCCGGTGTAGTGACGATCATGGCATGTAGGCAATATTCTGCCGATACCATTTGGAGTTTGAGGCAATACGCCGCAATACTGCCAGCCATCACCAAAAAGGCCCTAAGAACTGAGCGACTATTGAGAATCGATCATAGATCGACGGTCAGACATTTCAGCCATTTACCCCAGCCCAAGCACATATCGTGTGCTCTGATCAACACAAGATCGGCAGTAAAACACCGACTAGAAATCCGCGACTTTATTCAACAAAAGGATCTAGACTGCCTCTTTATTACAGAGAGCTGGCTCACAGCCGACTGTAACACCATTCTAGGAGAATTGGTGCCAGAAAACTACCGTATTATAACGGAAAACAGAATAGGGCAAAGAGGAGGCGGCCTGGCGGTGATCCACAAGACTCATCTTAGGATCACCAAACCAGTCCGCCAAAACCCTCTTCCATTCATGGAAACCCTTACTCTGCAACTGCAAGCAAATACAAAGGAGACCATCCACGTTCTGCTCTGCTATAGGCCGCCCGGCCCAAAATCGCAGCTGCTATCATCTTGGACGGATTTTTTCTCCACTTATACCCTCATCAGCAAACATCTTTTGCTGCTCGGGGATTTCAATCTCTGGGCAAACTCCTCACTAGACCCCATTGCCGACGCCTGTATTGACCACCTGGAAGGTTTGGGATTGCAGCAATTAGTATGTGGGCCCACACATGCTTCAGGTCACACACTTGATCTTATCTTCAGACAAGCTCTGGAAATAAAGATTTGGGAAAATGAAAAGTTGCCATGGACAGACCACCATGCAATTATATTCAGGATTTCCACCATCCCCCCTGCAACAAAAACATCAAATCCAGTGACAATACACTGGACTAGATGCCAGAAGAAGCTCCACTCGGAACTCTTCAAAACAACTTTAAGGAAAAAGATAGAAACAACTCAGCCGCATCAAACGGCCGTTGAAACATTGGAAGCCATTAACTCGGCCATGCTACAGTCAGCTGACTTGGTAGCGCCGAAACGAAGTACCCGCATCCGGAAAAACAACCGCAGCTGGTTTAACAACCAGCTGTCGTTACTGAAGCAAGAACGCAGAAGGGCAGAATCTGCCTGGAAAAGATGTTCTTCAGACCTAAACCTATCCATCTACAAGGCGACCACAAGAAAATACCACAAAGGAATTTTCCAAGCCAAGAAAAATTATTTTTCGGAGGCTATCAACGGTGCCATTAACCGCCCCCGCGAACTCTTCAAGATGGTCACTCAGACCATGGAACCAGAATGCATCAAAGCCCTCAGTTCGGACACACAAGAATTTTGCAATGAACTATCGGATTACTTCATTAATAAAATCGAAGCAATCCGTGAAAGCATTCAGCAAAACAATTCCCCCCTCAGCCCTCCCTGTAGCCTCTCACACAGCACCCTTAGTAATGCTCCGTTATCAGGTAAGTTTACCCTGGAACCCATCCCCATCGAGACCACTAAGAATGTCATTTGTACTCTGCGTAATGGCACAGCGCCGAATGACATTATTCCCACAAAACTGCTGAAGGAATGCGCCGACATCCTGGCTCCTCCCATCACGCAGTTTATCAACCAGTCTTTTCTGGAGGGCAAAGTGCCCACACAGTTGAAAGAGGGTATAATCCAACCCATCCTGAAGAAACCCTCCCTGGACCCCAAGGACCCACTCCACCGCCGTCCCAACGTACTCTCTAAGATAATGGAGAAGGTAGTGGTACAACAGCTGCAACAGCATCTAGATACCTACTTGACCCATTGCAATCAGGCTTCCGTCCCGGACACGGGACGGAAACAGCATTGCTGAAAGTATGGGACGATGTTCTCCAGTCCGCAGACGAAGGAGAATCTTGTCTTCTAGTTCTGTTGGACCTAAGTGCAGCTTTCGACACTGTAGACCACAAACTGTTACTGACTCGGCTTGCTGAAGTAGCCAGAGTCGCAGAAGGCGATTTATCTTGGTTCTCCTCTTTTCTGGAAAACCGATCGCAAACAGTAAAGTTAGGACCTTTTACGTCAGAAAAACGCACAGTAACATGCGGAGTCCCTCAAGGATCGCCTCTGTCACCAGTGCTGTTTAACATCTACCTTCGTCCTCTTTTTGAGATTATCAGCAGCCAAAAACTGCTCTACCACTCATATGCAGATGATACGCAACTGTATTTCCGCATCTGCAACAGACAGGATCACCACCTCAATCTAGAGACATGCCTCTCTTTGATAGAGGACTGGATGACAAAAAGTTATCTTAAACTCAATGGAGCAAAAACAGAACTTCTTCTGTTTCACGCCAAGCGTAGGAATCAACCTTCAACAGTATGGACCCCCCCGCCTATTCTGGGCAAGCTCATCACCCCTAGCGCCAAAGTCAAAAGCCTAGGGGTCATTTTTGACTCCTTTATGACAATGGACGCACAAATAGGGTCAGTAGTCAGCGGATCTCATCATCTACTGCGCCTACTACGCAGACTCACTCCGTTCATCCCTAAAGAAGATTTAGCGGTCGTGGTGGGAGCAATTGTAAACTCCAGGCTGGATTATGCAAATGCCCTTTACCTCGGCCTCCCCAAGTACCAAATCGCTCGCCTGCAAGTCGTTCAGAATACGGCCGCCAGACTTGTGACTGGGAAAAAACCCTGGGAATCCATCTCACCTTCACTGAGAGCCCTGCATTGGCTACCAGTTAAAGACAGAATTGCTTTTAAAGCTCTCTGTCTTACGCATAGATGTGTCCATGGGAATGCCCCCCTTTACTTATGCGAATTAATAAAAGCGCATAATCCCAATCGCGTTTTGCGATCCACAAATCAGAACCTACTCCAGGTTCCGAAAGCCAACTTCAAGTCCAAAGGAGAAAGAAGATTCGCGGTCCAAGGTCCCAGACTATGGAACGCTTTACCAACCAGCATTCGGTTGGAGGAGAACCACCTAGCATTTAGGAAAAAGGTCAAGACTTTTCTCTTTTGATATCAAAGGAGACAGGAACAACAAGCGCCCAGAGGCGATTCGGTTCGCATGTGCTGCGCTATATAAGTTTTCATTCATTCATTCATTCAGAGGGGCACACTGCTTCACATCCTTTGGTCTTGTCCCCTCATCCGGACTTTCTGTATGGAGGTCAGGTGGATAACACAAAGATTTACAGAACAAGTGGTCCCGGACGACCCAGCATACTTTCTCCTCCATGCGCATGATATTCCTGCATGGGTATATATGAAGTCAGTGGTTTGACACTTGCTGGACGCGGCGAAGGCGTGCGTTCCCCTCTGCTGGAAATCATCTGACCCACCATCCATAGCAATGTGGTTACGGAAAATAGACAAAATTAAAAACATGGAAGATCTCATCCTCACGAGCCAGGGTAGACAGGAGTTGTTCTCTGTAACTTGGCAACTCTGGACCATATTTATATATTCAAAGGAAGGCCAGGCACTTAGAGGCGTGAATGCCTCGAATGAACCTTGAAAAAAAAAGCACACTTTGAATGCTGGTGTCCCTGTTCGTGATTCTCCCAGTCCACCCCCCCCACTTTGAACCCTCCCAATACCCCCCCCCGGCTCCCCCTTGACTATGCTTCTCTCTCTTTTCTAGGCCTTGCCTGTTTTCTGGGATGTCTTTATTTCTCCTTTTCTTTTTCCTTTCTTTTCCTCCTCGTTATTTGAAAAAGAGGGGAGGCTGGGCCCACGGGGCCGCGATAGCCAGGCCTGAATGATATCTGAGAGACACGTAAGTGGGAGCTGGTTTATGTGCCTGGATTTTATCAGGATGATGATGTCGGCCGTGGGTGTCATCGCCCATGATGCGCGGGCCTGTTTTTTTCGCGGGCACGTGGGTGCCCTCCACTGATGCGGCACGTCTGGAACATGATCCCATGTGTAATGGAGACTTTCTATGCCTGTACCTATGTCACTGCAATTGATTGTAATGTTGTGGTGGTCCATGTGGACCTGTTTCCCTGTTATATAAATAAAACATTTAAAAAAAAAAATATGGGAACATAAAAATATAACTACACTGTGAAAAATGCAAAGCATACTACGCATACCACATTTTAAGTGGCTATAAATGAACCACAGC
This sequence comes from Rana kukunoris, assembly GCA_029574335.1. NCBI lineage: Eukaryota > Metazoa > Chordata > Amphibia > Anura > Ranidae > Rana > Rana kukunoris. Next base: position 216,322,699 of record CM056059.1, on the reverse strand, counting down.
ACTATTCTAAAACTCTTCAAAGTTCCTCTACACCCACCGTCCTCACATGCACAGCTAGTCTATGCACAAAACCGGTAGCGTGCTGGGGAGGGGGGCAGGGGCGGAACGGCCTTGGACTTGGAGGTTTAGGGAAGTATATCTCCGCTCTTCTTACTTTGCGACAAAAATAAGCAAACAGAGCCCCACTGCATTGGAAAAAAAAATCCTGAAATTCTTCTTTAGGAAAACATACCTGTAAAAAAGGAGTGAGAATACTTACATTTCCTGCCCCCCCCCCCCTTAAAGTCAATCGAGTAAACAAAACTTCAACACTTCCAGATGTGTTGATATCCTTAGTTCTTGCAGGTCTCAATGGTTCCTTCTGCCGAACTCTACATCATTACAAGACACAATAGTGATGGACCTAGGAGACTGATACTCCCAAAAGTATTGGTTTCTCTGAAGATTTTGGAACATGATTTCTACTAAATAGAGCAGAGATAAGCAGCACAGATGGCAGGAAAATAAGTTGAAATACTCTATTTTGACAGATATGCCTACCTTAAAGTTCTTTAGCATAGCATAAAATAATTGTCTTTAACAACTGTTTCTACTAAATTAAATATTAACATACCAATCCTAAATACAAAATCGGAAACCCACGTGACCTAATTTCTGGAAACACATGCTATTTTGCAGGTATTCAGATGACAGCAGCTCAGTTTGGTAACCTGCAGAAGTTGGATGGACCCACAGAACTGTGTCACGATGTGCCACCTACACCGCAGAGCAGCTGTGCTGATTTTGTAAGTCATATGTGTCACAGCAAATTATAATGACATGTGTTAACCATCATCTGCCAAACAGCGATCCTAATGACTCTACATGTGTTTTCCAGGAGAAAATCTGTGAAACTGCCCTTCTTAGTGCATCCTTCTCAAGTTGCCATTCCTTGGTGGCTGTAGAACAATATATTGAAACTTGTGTGCAAGATCTGTGCCGATGTGAAGATACCACTCAGTGTCTGTGTAATACCTTTGCTGAATACTCAAGGCAGTGTGCCCATGCTGGAGGACACCCAGAGAACTGGAGGACAAAAGACCTATGTTGTATGTGTCTTTATTTATCTTTTACCATTTTTAGTAAAACAAGAAAATTAATTAATCACATAAATGATCAGTTGCAATACCATATTGTAAAGTGTTACTAAACCCACAGCAGTAAAATCAGCCTGTATATGCAGGAACACATGTTAGTTATACTCTCTGTGGAACCTAAGGGGTTAATCTTCTGCATTGTGTTAAAAGGCTGCTGGATCCTGTCTTCTCTGATCCTTCGCTTTTCCACTGTCCCCAATACATCTCCTGATAGAACAGAGCATTGGGGGCAAGCTGTACGGCCAGGCACTCACTGCGCATGTGCGAGCAGCGCTATGCTATCTGATTGGACAGGTGATCGCCTGGGACCTGTCACGTGTCCCAGGCGATCACCTACAGGGAGGGGCCGCCAAAAGGCGATATAACATATCGCCTTAGCGGCACCTGGGCGGAAGGAGGAAGTGGGACAGGATGTCCCACTCCTCCTAAAGCCCCCACTCCCCGCCCCCCAAAAAAAATGACATGCCAAATGTGGCATGTAAGGGGTCAAGGAGTGGATTAAGTGGAAGTTCCACTTTTTGGTGGAACTCCACTTTAACCAGGAACGTATTGTTACTGGAACTGGTATAAACTAGTAATTACAGTATTTGTACTGTCACACAAACATAATGCAACAGCACATTAGGTATTCACAACAGTTAGTACATATAAAGTTGTCTTTGATGACCCCTGAGAGTATGTCTCCAAGTGGGACAAATGTCCAACTTTGGGCACCTTCCCAATTCTAGCACACTCCTATAACCACATGATTGCAAAGTTATCAATATGGTACAACACAATTATTAGGGAGGTCCCCCTTTTTTTATAATGCAGTCCCTCTTAGAATTAATAGGATGCAAGGCCTTGCAACGAGAGATGCAGTCGTTTAGTCTTTTGTCTTCTGCTAGCTATTTGTGTAGTAGTAATTGTAATCCAACAGTTGAACAAACAAGAATTAAAGTAAGGTGAATGCTAGGACTGTACTTGTAATGCAGTACACCTGTAACTGCCTCCGGTGTAATTGGCTTTAAATAACACAGTGTCAGTAACAGTGAAGGGTAGGCTTGAGGCCTGTTTAAACACAGTCCTTTTGGATAAGATCTCCTCTGTGTGACTACGGGTCCCAGCATCACTTGTATTAAAAGTCTAGGTGTATAAAAGTGCGTTAGGAAACTTTGGGCGACAGCCCTCTCACCCAACTAGGCCTGGAGAGTCCAACAGCTCTGCTCCGCTGGTCTCGGCCTTGCTTTGCGCCAGCCAGCGCCGTCACACCACCCAGCTCGGCAAGATATACCGGGACCCTCTGGTGGCTCCCGCAGGTGTCTCTGGATCCTTCCTGTTCCTGTCCCGCAGTCCTCCCTGCACTCAGGTACAAGGCAGAGTCTGTAATTGTTCCCTCCCCAGTGGCTGTAGGCCGCGCACCCTAGACCCACAGGTCCTTGCAGGCAGGCCACGTGTCCCGAAGAGAGCCAAAAAAAAATTGCCACCCATCCTTTAACCTCCCTGGCGGTTAGGGTGACCACGTGTCCCGGATTGCCCAGGACAGTCCCGCATTTTGCAGGTCTGTCCCGGGCACGTTCATTCCAGGACAATACAGTGTCCCGGAAATAAACTGACACAGCCACCCCCCGGGCCAATCTGATGCCCCCAAAAAAGTCTTCAACATCACCGCTTTACTCATTGGCAGTACTTGTCCTGGCTGGTAAATGCCTGAAGGAGCACAATCCCCGCCCCTGCTGTTGATTGGAGAAATCATAAATCCCGCCTCTTGATTCCAATCACTGTGCTGTGATTCGTTACACCACAAGCTGATTTTTGGGAAGGGAGGTTGTCCCTGAATGGTAGTTTGGAAATGTGGTCAGCCTACTGGCGGTATGATTCTTTAAGATTTTAGGTGCTGAAAGCGGTACCATTATTTGCAAGGGAATTTGGCGTTTTATACTGTAGGCCTGTAATTCTTAGGAATAACTCACTGAAATCTATCCAAACAAGAGTCTAATAGGCATCCTGGGTATGATTTTTTTTTTTTTTCTTATTAAAAATTATAATATAATAAATAATTATAAAAAATTATAACAAATAATAATATAATTATAGTAAAAATTATTCAATAATGTAATCAAATCAAAATCACTGAAATTTGCTCAGTTGCAGAATTTTTGCTGTCATTATTTTTTTTTTTTTTATGACGAATTTCCCCATAAATCGCTATCGCTAAATTCTGCAAGTGATTCTGATTTATTATCACTGTTTTTTAGCTGCTCTAAAACAATTTTTGCCATAAAGGGACACTTTTGGTTGCTATGGGCAATCTACAGTTTGCAGGGAGAAAGAACAGTTTTTATTATATAAAAGGACATGTAGTGTACAGGGCAGACCACTAGGGACATGGGGGGTGTGTATTTTTTACATACAGTACTGTAATCTATAAGATTACAGTGTACTGTATGTATAGTGTTTGTTTACTTTTTTAAATTTGGCGCCGTTTCCCCCCCTACGTCGCGACGCTCGCAGGGAAGGGAATCGGCGGAACACACAGCATCAGGCGGACATCCGCCCGCCGTGTACTGCGGGGATTCATCGCTGGATCGCAGAGAAAAGGTAAGTAAACTTTTTTCTGCATCCAGCGAGGCAAGTCCGTGTGTGGCACGGGGTTACCGATAGTAGCTTTAAAATCTCACCCGGTGCCACACACGGGAAGACCGCCAGGGAGGTTAATATCCTACCCAGCATGCAGTTCAGTGCTGTGTGTTCATGGGTAGGTCACTTGGCATTCTGGGTAGGTCGGTTATAGTAAAATGTAAACAAACAGTCACTTCCTGTATTGACCACTAGATGGCGCAAACATAATAAATTATAACACTGCTACAGATTAACATTGCTTTTACATTAGCAGACAAAAATACCAGCGCTACATATATTTACTAAAACAATTGCATTTCCATGTCCTGTGTACTGTGGGAGATTAGATATAGTGATTGCAGGGTCTTGGGTTTAGCAACATGTAAAACCTGCGATTAAAAGCAAAGTATGTAAGTAATAAATGCATAATTTTCATTATTTTCCCACAGCCAAATCTTGTCCTTACAACATGGTATTTCGGGAATGTGGATCCCCTTGCCTTGATACTTGTAGCAACCCAGAAAGATCAGTTCTGTGTGAGAATCACTGCATGGAAGGCTGCTTCTGTCCTCCAGGTTTGCCTCTTATAGTTACCTAACAACATGACCAATAGAGTGAAATAAAAAGTAGAATTTTCCACTGTATTTAAACATAAACCACATTATTTCCATATTCCTTACAGGAACTGTATTTGATGACATCAACGACTCAGGCTGTGTCCCTCTTGAAACATGCTCCTGTACTTTTAACAGTAATGCCTATGCTGCCGGAACAGCTTATTCAACGTCTTGCAGTACTTGGTAAGTTTACTTGCTCTACAGTTTAAAATGTGCAGGTACTAGAAAAGAATTAACTTTCCCATTTCATCCAAAGTAAAAGGTTTGCTGCTGCACACAGAAGGTTTAATTATCTTAAAGGGGTTGTAAAGGTAAAAGTTTTTTCACTTTAATGCATTCATGACTATACAGGCCCCACGTTATACTTACGTGACCCCTCGAAAGTCCCGCGCTCAGCCCCGACATCCTCTTCGCCACTCAGCCTGGCTGTTGGTTTGCTAAAGCAGATGGATTGATAGAAGCACAGCCATTGGCTGGTGCTGCTGTCAATCACATCCAATGACGCAGCGCTCCAAGGAGCAGGGCCGAGTGATACAGTGAGCGGCTATGGCCACTCGCTGTACCATGGGAGCACGCCCGCAAGGGCTCCACACAATGCGAAGGAGCTTGCATGAATGTGTGGAGTTCTTGCGGGGAGGACCAGAGACAGCCGCCGAGGGAACCCAGAAGATGTGCAAAACGAGCTGCACAGTTTAGGTAAGTATAACATGTTTGTTATTTTAAAAAAAAAATCCTTACAACCCCTTTAATGCATTGAATTCATTAAGATAAAAAAAAAAAATCTTTCTGCCTTTAGAATCACTTTAAAGCATTGTGGCTTACTTGCAAGCTTGTTTATTGGTTGTTTATTTTAATAGTATGTGCTCAGGAGGAAAATGGTCATGTAAGAACCTGCCATGCCCAGCCAGTTGTTCCATCGAAGGGGGGTCTCATATTACCACTTATGATCAAACTCATTACAGCATTCATGGTGACTGCAACTATGTCCTTTCAAAGGCAAGTCCATATTTTACATATTTCTGTAAATAATAAGTGAATAACTCTTTATGAATATCATATTGGCCATTATATTGAGTATTTCGGTCTTGACAAAGTGTGTATATCACTATAGCATTCATGGATCGGTATATGTTCAAAAAAATTATTTATATTCCTAAACCTTTCTATAGGCTTGTGATGGCGAGTCTTTCATTGTACTGGCAGAGATGCGTACATGTGGTTTGACTGAAAGTGAAACTTGCCTCAAGAGTACAACTATCATCCTTAATGGAGGAGAAACTGTAAGTGACGATTTATATACATGAATGACAAACATCCCAAATGGTTTTACAGGCGGCTCTAACAGAGTTCTAAAATAGAGTTTTCCTTTATGCAAATGCAATAGCTGACTTTCTCTGTGACTGTAATTATATTACTATTTTCATACCTCTCCTAATATGAATATATTCTAGTAGTTCTATTATTGCTGCATTTTGACTTATTGATCACCTTTGTTTGCCTTATTCTAACAGATTATTGTAATCAAGCCATGCGGCAGTGTCTTTGTCAACAGCATCTACACTCAGCTGCCCGTATATGCAGGTATGAAACATTAAAAACAATGTTTACTAGGAAAATATTTGTGGAGCTAGTTAATGCTTTGTAAATTTGTTATACGTGATCTAAGGGTTGCATTCTATTTGGTAGCAAATGTCACCATCTTCAGACCGTCCTCATTCTACATCATTGTTCACACCAATCTGGGAGTACAGATCGTGGCTCAGCTCACTCCATTCATGCAGGTCTATGTTGCCCTGGACCCAGCTTATAAGGGCCTGGCATGCGGTAAGTGTAGCACTGTGATTTTTTTTTTTTTTTACTGCTCTGTGAACCAATGCATATGTTCAGTCTTTTTTTAACTGCCAATTTAGGTCTCTGTGGGAATTTCAATGACAAACAGTCAGATGACTTCCAAACCATCAGTGGTGTAATTGAAGGCACTGCAGCATCCTTTGCCAACACATGGAAAACCCAGGGAACCTGTTCAAATGTTAAAAATGTTTATGAAGACCCTTGTTCCCTCAGTGTGGAAAATGGTAAGATTTGTTTTCTTAATGGAAACTGTATTTGAAAAGATCACAATGTACAGATAATAGATAGATAGATAGATAGATAGATAGATAGATAGATAGATAGATAGATAGATAGATAGATAGATAGATATGAAAAATAACCCCCCCCCCCTTTAGAGACAGCAAGAACAACCTTCTTTCTTATTTTTTGACACAACTATGCTTAATGTTTCGGCTAAAGTTTCGGCTAAAGTTAGACATTAAAAAGGTATCATTCCAGTTTAAAAAACTTAACTTAAAGTGATTGTAAAGGTCACACAAAGCACAGCTCAGCCCTGCACCCCCACACCCTCTTCACTGTCTGTGATTGAAAGCAACAGGAGCAAATGGCACCTGATACTGTCTCTGTGCCAATGAGGAGGTAGAGAGCTAAGAGGGACACTGCTATTGTGCACATCGATGGGTCAAGATCGGACTCAGGTAAGCATGAAGGGTAGGGTGACCAGACATCCCCGGTTTCAGGGGACAGTCCCCGGATTGAGGACACTGTCCCCGGACCAAGTCTGTCCCCGGTTTTGTCCCTGGATTGGATTTGAACAGGGACTGGGGCAATTCAGTGCAGAATAAAAAAAAAATATCTAAATTACACACCTCCAATCCGCCGCTCCTACTAGCTTAGGGGGGTGTATTTTTTTCCATTATCTGTGCTACTTTCTGATGATTATGTGCTGGTCGGAGCGGAGGGAATATTTCTTCAGTTTAGGGTGCATGCCCATTCCACTCCACTTCTGTTCTTCTGCCTTGGCTCTAGTCCCGGCCAGCCACCTGCCTGCTTATCTCCTTGCCTTCCCTGGTGGAGAGATCTTGCTCCGCACCCCACCCAGTAGTAGCCGGGGCCAGAAGAGTAAGACTTGACAGGCAGTGAGGCGGGCGGCGACGGGCAGAGAGTCGCTGATTGCTGCCCTTACTGGTAATAAAAAATATGTCCCCGGATTTCGTTTTAAAAATCTGGTCACCTTAATGAAGGGGGAATGGAGAAGGAGCTGCACTCTAAAGGCTTGTTTTTACCTTAATGCATTGGATGCATTAAATTGATACTAAACACTGTTTAATTTACATTGTCCTTTCTTCATGTTGATGATGGCACTGTAATTATAAAAAAAAGACAACCAAGTACCCTTTCCTAATCGATATACAGCTGTCACATGACCCAGCTCTTTCCCAGCCTGTCTGCAGGGAAACATAAGCAGGAGGAGATTCTAGTCCTCTGCTGCTGGTCACAAAATAAGAAACACAGCCTTTGGAATATAGAGTATACAAAATCATATCAATATACTGTTTTAAATCATCATACATATACAGTATGTATTTGAAAATAAATCTTTATTATTTTTGGCAAAATTATGGTGTGGGTAGAATTCTCCCAGTCACAGGCTGTGTCACGCCCCTTCAGCCCATGTCTTAGAATAAGAGGGATGTGAAACCTTCATTAATCTACATATAATATCCCACCCCCATTGTGTTTATCTGGTTAGTGGGCAAGGAGGAGGGAGGGACTGGACTGTCATTTACAATATATGTGAATACGCTCACATGTGTGACTCTATAGTCATATAGGCTGCTCAGATGTGATAGGAAGAAAATGCTTAGCATAGAATCTCACTGAAAACTGATTATGTGCAGAGATTCCCACACTGCTCTGCAAAATCCTTAACTAAATTGGGGACTTGGACAGAATGAGGAGATAGAAAACAGCGGGATCAATCTGGTGTTTAGCACAATACAGAAAAGGAATCTCATAGTGACTGAGTATGAACAGCATGTAATACACCATTTATTGATAGTTTTTTATGATGTGGGTTTAGTGACACTTTAAGGTATAAAAAAAAAAACACAGCTTTTAGAATCACTTTACTGTCTGTTTCTACTTATTAAATGTGAAAGGTATAATATACATATAGACTTGAAAAATACATAAGCAAAAAAATAAATAAAACAAATATAATTAATTTATGTGCTTCATTACAGCGAAGTATGCCCAACACTGGTGTGGTCTTATTTCTAACCCAACTGGACCATTTTCTTCCTGCCATGCTACTGTTAATCCCAATCTTTACAAACAAGTAAGCTAAAAAATAACATTTTCAGTTCCATAACATTTTATTGAATAGATAAGTTGAACATGAGCATTCAGATATAAAACAATATGCCATATTCAGTGTATAACACACACTTTTTTCCCCTTAAAATCAGGAGAAAATCATGAGTGCATGTTATACGCCAAACGGCTGCCTCGGAGGGCAAGGAGGGATCGAGCATCACCAAAATAGACAGAGCTGAATCTCCTGTGTACTCGGCTCCGCTCTGCTCCACTCGCAGTCACGCCCAGTCTCACCTCCTAGCATTTACTTCCCGCCATTGGACAGATGTTATGTCCGTCATAGGTGCCAGGCTAAAGGGACTGGGCGGGACTGCAAGACCACCCGAGTACACACCAGATCCGGCTCTGTCTATCTCGGCAGGGGAAAATAATGCAGATGGGCACTGATCATGCTTCAAAGAGGGGCAAGACTGCAGATGGGCTGCAGATCGGCACTGATAATGCTGCAAAGAGGGGCAGGACTGCAGATGGGCATGGATCATGTTGCAATGATGAGCAAGGCTGCAGATGGACACTGATCATGCTACAATGATGGCAGTTCTTTATTTAAAATGTAAGTTTTTTCCTTAAACTTACCTCCTAAAATTGGGGTGCGTATAATACACCTGTGTGTGTTATATGCTCATAAATTCGGTACTTGTACACAGTGACAGTGCAATGTCAGGAACATGGGAATGTATAAACAAATTGAATATGTATTTTATGGTTTGCATTATATACATTATACATTCATCATTCATTCATTCATATTTTGTTTTAGTTTTCTTCATACAATATCTGTTGAATATGTAATATGATCAATATTTTTAAGTGATGTTTAGTATTGCGCAACTTTTGTAATGAAAATCTATTATTTAAAAAAAAAATGCTGAGGTTGAATATTATCGTCTTATGCCGCGTACACACTATCGGACATTCCGACAACAAAACCGTGTTTTTTTTTCCGACTGATGTTGGCTCAAACTTGTCTTGCATACACACGGTCACACAAATGTTGTCGGAAATTCCGATCACCAAGAACGCATTCATGTGTTACAGTATGTTGTATTAAAAACTCAATAATAAAAAAGAACGTGCTCACGTACAACACGTACAACGGCACTATAAAAGGGATAGTTTAATACCAAGTGCATCTCCCTTTGGGCTCCTTCTGCTAAAAATGCGTAAAAATACAATGTCAAATTAACAAGGGACACCAACCAACCTCCTTGAGGTTAAAAAATACAAGATAATAATGGTGTTGTGGTAACTTGAAACACAAAACCAAAAAAATATTATGGAGATTAATAGAAATAAAAATAAAAAAGAGATCCAATTTATAGAGATCAAGTGGGATTTGTCTCTACGAGACATGCAGACGACGCGATGCACTATAGACCTCATCGTGTGAAAAGAAAATAGTGTAATAATATATTGCGCTAACTAAAAAAGGTGAATATAGATCAAGCAGCCAACACAACAAAATGGATATTTGTAACAGAAATAGGTGAAAAGTGTAGCGCTAATACGGGGGTCCTATACGGGATCTTCCCAATGTGATTAAGAAGTAGGTAACTCAGACCATACTATTCCAAAAGCCGGAGGTGGGAAAAGAATATATTTTCAAAAAATATTTTCAAAAAATATATGTTTCCCTCTAAGTGACCTTTAGATATGTCATCAAGATTCGTAAGTATTCAAACTCATTTATTAAGACAGACAATAAAAAAACAACTATTGTGAATAAGTGACAAAACCATGCGATATGAGAGCATATAATAACACAAAGTCCACTGTGAATAACTCAGGGTCACCAATCATATGAGACTTCAGTCCCAGCACCTAATAGGTGTGACACACATGTCCTTCTTGTTGATCGACTTGAATGCGATATATAGTTCAAGAAGTGATCTTCACACTTTGCACATATACAAATAGATGGGTACCCTTACCGGATAAGGTGGACCCTCACCTCACCATATGGCGGGGGGTCTTGCGAGCTTTTTTAGACCGATTGTCTATTTCGGTTACCACCAGGATTGTATTTCTAGGCAGGGGTGATCTCCAAGGTGTGTCGGTGTTCTCACTTTGATAGTGCCCAGTAGCTCTCAATCGCAGGAGGGAAAAAATAAAGAAAAAAGGCTCCTCATAGTGTAAAAATGCAAAATTGAATTGAAAATTCCAAAACATCACACACTTTGTGATAGGAACCATAAAAAAGATAATTAAAAACCACACGTGTAAAGAAATAACTTGTAGAAAAAAGGGGAACAGCAGCAACTCTCCCCCTTGATGGGTGGACAAGAGTGTTTCCCACAAAAAATGCAGTGGAGACTTTCAGTAAGTCAGCAACCCGACCGGTTTCGTCTAAAAAAGACTTCAACTGTGTTTCTCATATTATTGGTGACCCTGAGTTATTCACAGTGGACTTTGTGTTATTATATGCTCTCATATCGCATGGTTTTGTCACTTATTCGCAATAGTTGCTTTTTTATTGTCTGTCTTGATAAATGAGTTTGAATACTTACGAATCTTGATGACATATCTAAAGGTCACTTAGAGGGAAACATATATTTTTTGAAAATATTTTTTGAAAATATATTCTTTTCCCACCTCTGGCTTTTGGAATAGTATGGTCTGAGTTACCTACTTCTTAATCACATTGGGAAGATCCCGTATAGGACCCCCGTATTAGCGCTACACTTTTCACCTATAGACCTCATCGACCTATTAACGAAAACTAAACGCCCCGCTTTAATACTTTCTAGTTTATCTAGTTTAGATACCCAAAAAACATTTAACCATCTCAGTTGGCCTTTTATGTTCGCAATCTTATCAAAATACGGTTTCTCTGGCCCTTTTATCCAAGCCCTTCAGGCTCTATACTCAAATCCCACCTCTCAGGTTCTGCTCTCCTCCCATCTATCGCTGATGTTTTTTCTAGCAATGGTACAAGACAAGGCTGCCCTTTGTCACCTTTACTTTTTATCCTCAGCTTAGAACCCCTGGCAGTGGCCATACGTGAATGCTCTACTGTTAAAGGTGTACAATTACATCAAACACAATATAAGCTATCCCTCTTTGCAGATGATGTTCTTTTAATGCTTACACACCCACACACATCCCTCCCCTGCCTCCATAACATCTTATCGTCTTTTAGTGCCATTTCCGGTTTTAAAATGAACACTGCCAAAACTGAAGCCCTACAGTACCCGATTAATATCACCCCCTCTCAACTAGCTTTGCTTCAACAAAATTATACCTACAGTTGGTGTTCCCGCTCACTGAAATACTTGGGAGTTCAGCTCACGTCATCATATTCCACCTTGTGCCAGGCTAACTTCCCTCCCCTTTTCAAAGAAATTAATCGCTTATTGACCCATTGGACCACCCTCCCCCTTTCCTTTCTGGGACGTATTAATGTCCTCAAAATGTTGATATTCCCTAAACTGCTGTTTCTTTTTGAGACACTCCCAGTGTCTATCCCAATGTCGCAATTGAAAGCTCTTCAGAGGAGAAGTTTCGGGTTCATCTGGAACAATGCCTTCCACCGGGTGACGGGGTCTGTGGTCATGGCTCGTAAAGCTAGGGGGGGGGGGGGGCTAGGAGCTCCAGATTTTATTAAATACTATTATTCCTCACACTTAAGAGCACTCACCTCCTGGACTGCTAGGAAGGCATCGAGTAGGTGGGCGGAGATTGAAATAAGTGTTATCGCACCAGTACACCTGTGTTATATGCTCTGGCCATCTAATGACAAACATATGCCCAAACTGAGAGGTATATGCTCAGCCCTGATGCTTTTTATCTTGTCTATATGGAGAAGATGTTTCGAGCCTTACTTTCTATGCTCCCCATGCCCACCACTTCTTAATGTCTGCTTCAATCCAGACATCCCAGATAGTGTGTCATACAAACGTATGCTACCTTGACGCAACATCTTTTGACCTTTCTTTGACTTGCAAAAACAACACCAATTCCCCAAGACGCTTTTCTATTTGTACCTGCAGATCAGACATTTCTTCTCCACCAGATCCCCTTCCATATCCTTAGAGAAACCATCGGAATTTGAAACGCTATGCGCCAAGGGCCCTTATGAACCCCAATTAATATCCACCATTTACAAAATCTTACATGAAGCCACCCACTTAACGGTAGATAGTCACTATTTCATGAGGAAGTGGTTTTAAATCCTTTAGCATGACATCTCCTTGTTGGATTGGGGTAAGATCTGGGAGTCCACCTCCAAAATCTCCCGCTGTGTGACTCATAAGGAAACCGCGTATAACATTCTACTTTTTTGGTATAGAAACTCAGAACTCTTACATGCCCGGAATCCGACAACCTCAAAACAATGCTGGATATGTAATAATGCGGTGGGTTTACATTACCATATTTTTTGGGAATGCCCCTCAGTTAATACGTTTTGGGTCCAGATCCCAATGCTTCTGGAAAAGTTGCTAGAGATCCCCATCCCTTTAAATCCTATGCACTATCTACTAGGTCTCCCTTTCCAAAATATCCCTAAAGCTAAACAGAGACTAATGTTCTTTATACTATTAGCTGCTAAACAAGCTATCCCTAGGCTTTGGCTCTCTATTCTCCCCCTAAACTCCCCCAATTTTTCTCTATTATGGCTGATATACGTAGGATGGAACATTTGACTGATGTAGTTAATGTCTGTTGTGCATTCCCTCCACCCTTCTGTCCCCCACCCCCCCCCCCCCCCACCCTGTTGGTATGGTGCATTACTAGTGCAGGTTTGAACCCTTTTTTTGTGAATATTCTAAGTCAACTCAGGTCACAATTTCGTTCTGATTGTTATTCTTATGGTTTCTTTTTTTCTTATTTTTTTTTTTTTTATAAATGGCAGTGAGTATCTGTATTATTCACAGAGTTTGTATTATTTGTGTTACTTTGTATGCTTTACAAAAATTTTTTAAATAAATAATAAATAAATAAAAAAAGAGATCTTGATTTAAAAAATAAAAAAAAATAAAGATTACTATAAAAATAAATTTAAACATATTTATGGAGATCTGGCTTGCTTAAAAAAACAAAAAGATTATTCAGGAGATCACGAAAAATAATAAAGACATCAGTTTGTGTGAATATCAGCAGCAAAGTGTCTAATCCTTTCCCATCTATACTTTTACTTTTATAAACCTCTGTCCATCAAGGGGTATATTATTCAGGCCTCTCACAACAAATTAATAATTGTTTGGAAATGTATAATTATTTATTATAATAGTTTGAACTTAACTATCTGTGTTTCTTATCAGAACTGCATGTTTGACACCTGCAACTGTGAAAAAAGTGAGCAGTGCATGTGCGCCTCCCTCTCTTCCTACGTCCGAGCCTGTGCTACTAAAGGAATCATACTGACTGGATGGAGAGAAAACGTGTGCGGTAAGTGCTTTTTTAATGTAATCTGTCAAACTTCTGCACAGAAACATATTATTACAATTTTTTTTTTTTTTTTTTTTTAGTTCTTGACCCACCCCCTTCTTTCCAATGCTTTTTATTTAAATAAATATTATAAAATATACTGATTTTAAATGTTCATTTTTTTAAACACAGCTAAGTACATGCACACCTGCCCCAAATCACTGAACTACACCTACTCCACCAGTACATGCCAGCCAACCTGCCGTTCTCTCAGTGAACCTGATGTCACCCACAGCATCAAATTCATACCTGTTGATGGCTGCACCTGTTCCAAAGGATTTTACATGGATGACAGTGGCATATGTGTCCCTGCTGCTGCCTGTCCATGTTACTACAAGGGATCTGCTGTGCCTTCTGGAGAAGTTGTCCATGATAACGGCATTATGTGGTGAGTGTGGATATTGATTTTAAGTTCTATATAACTACTATACAAATTTCAGAAGCAGCTTAGAACAGCTGAACAAAATATTAAAGTATTTATTATTCCCATTATTTAGCTGCCCTACAATACTTACCATATTTATCTATATGACAATAATCTGCTAGCATACAATACTAACAGATATATAAAAAAAAATAAAAAAAATATTGTTTACGGAAAAAGTTAAAATAGACACCTTTCAAAAAAACGTTTTATTAATCTATGTGATGAAGCCACTCACTTTTTCCTTGTTGGTACATATGACTTTTAGTATCAAATGAAACCCTATAATATTTGCATTAATGTTTCTGTTGTACTCTTTCATTAATAGCACTTGCGCTCAGGGAAAATTAAGCTGTATTGGAAGTGTTGAAACAGGTAATGTTCATAGATACTGTATAAGAAAAAAAAATCATAATAGCACTAAAATAACACCAGGCAGCCTTCTCAACTTGCTGTAACTTTATTTTCGGCCCTTCTTAAAATTCTTCTATTTCTACTCTGCCCCCCCCCCCTGCTCCTGTACTTTGCCCCCTGCATTGCCTAGACCAGAGGTCCTTAAACTACGGCCCTCCAGTTGTTGTAGAACTACACGTCCCATAAGGCATTGTAAAACTCTGACATTCACAGACATGCCTCGGCATGATGGGAATTGTAGTTCCTGAACAACTGGAGGACCGTAGTTTGGAGACCCCTGGCCTAGACTGTTCAATATTTCCTTTTTCATAGGTGATTCCCACTAAGCCTTGAGATGTGCAGTTATAACTCACATGAAGAGCATCGCCTCTCATGACCCCTCTCTACTTTGCAAATACCCTCCCCCCAAATGTTTTAATATGTTTTTGTTATGCCTGTTACTCTTGCCTAAGACCTCACATCCAGGAAATTTCTAATTTCACCCTGTAGTAACTTGCACGATTCTACATGAATTTCTTCCAAACTAAACAAGCTAACAGAGATTTGCCCTATGGCCTCATAAGTTTTGGGCCTTAGCCAAAGACCTTTTCATTCTCTACCAAGACTCCAATTTCTTTAGCAAGTTAGTTCAAGCAAGGACATGTTCTTCTCCCATGTCTGTATATATAGTATAGAACATAGAGCAAAACATCAAAGAAAGACTAATTTGTGTTGCTAACATCCCTGGGTTATTATTGTGTTGTTGCCCAAAAAGTCACATTTTTGGGGGTTCTTTCCTATTTTGTGTATATATAGTATAGTGTCTAGATGTTTTTAATATACTAAATGCAATGTAATATAATAGGAAATAATAATAATATTTTTGCCAAATTATATAGAGCACTTCTTGTATACCTAACTTACTATTTAATTTTCTATTCAGTAATACATAATATAATAATATATTTAATAACAATGTAGTGCAATATTAATAATATATCTATACATCATTTTTTTGCATTGTCTTCTCAGCCTGCAAATCTCCAATGGTTTACTTTGACTGCAAGAATGCCACAGTTGGCACCAAAGGTTCAGAGTGTCAAAAAAGCTGCCAGACCTTGGATATGGCTTGTGTAAGTCTTCTAAACCCCACAGACAAAAATATGGGAAGAAAGTAATAATGGCAATCTGAAAATGTGAATTTCCTGTATCCTAATTTTGACATTTGGTATTTATTTTATACAGTACAGTGCTAAATGTGTCTCTGGCTGTGTGTGCCCTGCTGGTCTGGTTGCAGACGGAAAAGGAGGTTGCATTAAAGAAGATGACTGTCCATGTGTTCACAATGATGGTACTTACCAGCCAGGGGAACAAGTTAAAATGAAATGCAACATCTGGTATGAAAAATGAACGCTAGTATGCAAAGTAAACTTCATTCAATATTCAGCTGTCTGAACAAATCTATTTATTTTGATGTATGTTTCTACACAGCACTTGTAAAAATAGGATGTGGCAGTGTACCCAAAACCCATGTCTGGCTACATGTGCTGTGTATGGAGATGGACACTATACTACCTTTGATGCTAAAAGCTACAGCTTTAGTGGAGACTGCGAATACATACTTGCCCAGGTAAAGTGATCTCCAAAACATCTATATTATAATTATTATTTTTATTATTATCACCATTTTTTAGTTATTGCTTAAAATCTTTAATCCATTAGTAACACTATACGTACTCTGAATGTTTAAAGCATAGAAAATTTTTCGCTCTCCCTGTCCAGTCTGTGTTGTTTACGTGTGTGAGATGACCTCAGCCTTACACCATTTCACCACACCTCTAAGGCCTCGTACACACGATCAATTCTGTCTGCTGGAAACGGTCTGCTAGACCGTCCCAGCAAACAGATTCGACCGTGTGTACGGGCGAGCCGACGGATTTGGCCACCCGACAGATTTTAAAGCATGCTTTGAAATCTGTCGGCTGGGAACCCGTCCGCCCGACATGTCTGCTGGTTAGTATGCTAACCAGCAGACATGTCTTCTCGCACATGCCTCGAATGATTTCGACGCATGCGCGGAAGTGTTTTACTTCCTGGTGCGGTGACGTGGCGGCGTCAGCTTCACCGCCACGTCACCGACACGTCAGCG
Source organism: Rana kukunoris (assembly GCA_029574335.1). NCBI lineage: Eukaryota > Metazoa > Chordata > Amphibia > Anura > Ranidae > Rana > Rana kukunoris. Next base: position 216,305,740 of record CM056059.1, on the reverse strand, counting down.
CGCTGTCTGCTGGCGGGGATTTTGGTTTGCTCACGTGTACACGCGAGCAAACCAAAATCCCAGCAGACAGATCTGTTCAAATCGGTCGGTCCGACCGATTTGAACAGATAGATTGCCTCGTGTGTACGAGGCCTTAGACAAAAGCCCAGTGGGTGGAGCGAACCTAGGGCTGCCACCTATGCTTCAGGCCAAACCCGAACACTTCAGTGGGACATAGCATTTTTACTGAGTGTAAAGAGTGCATAAGCTTGTAAAAGACCTGGGACACTTTTGAGTGCCCTAATGAGAGGAGTAATGCATAGAGTTTAGCGCATCGAACATTGAGTGTGGCCAAACTGTGAGTGTTATACATGGAACACAGGGGTCAGGAATATTTCATGCACAGAATGCAGGGGAAAGGAGTGTGTGATACATAGCAGGAGTCACGAGTACAAAAGAAGAGTGCAGGAGTCTGGGGTGTGTAATATACAGTGTAGGGGTAAGGAAAGTGCATAACCCCTCCAACCAAGCAATACTTTCCCCACTTCTCCAAAATCACTAGTCCTAGTACAAACCACCCTTTTTCCCCATCCTAGAACTTATCTCCACCCCCCTCAATTCCCCCTTTTAATACAAATCCGCTTCACCTACAAGCACAAACCCGCCTTCCCCCCAGTACCCCTCTCAGAATAAGTCCTCTTCCACCCAAGTGCAGCCCTCCAAGTACAGCCCCCATTCCAGTTTAAATACCCCCCAAAAAACTCTCTTGTAGTAAGAATCTGTGGCAGCCAGCATCTCTTTGATTCAGGGGGAGAGGGGCAAAAAGATACAATATTTGCTAGGGGGTGCTTTGGAAGGGGAGAATACTTGTGCTAGCAGGGGGTTAGGATGTTGGGGGTGATTGAGGGTTGCTTTGGGAGGAGAGAGGGCTAGTGCTAGCAGGGGGGAGTTGTATATGTGCTTGCGGGGTGCTTTGGGAGCGGGGGCTAGTACTAGTGGGGGGATGGGTGGGACAGATATGTGCTGGGGGTGGTTTGGGAGGGTAGGGGTCTAGAGTTAGCAAGGGGGGCAGATATGTGTGGGGGGCACTTTGAGAGAAGGCTTGTGCAAGATGCAGGGTTAGATTTCAAATTCAACTCGCAGTTCTAGGATAAGTCATCCCCCTTGACAAAACGCCTTCCCAGCACATATCCTCTTAACCCCCGAACCTCCAATCACTCCACCAAGTGTACATATTTTCTAATATTTGTTCCCCTTCCCATTCACTCTGCCCCCCTCTCCTGATTATCTACAGAGTATATTATTACATTTTCTACAGACTTCAAATCAGCGCATTTCCCTCTCCCCTCCTTCTGTGTGTGTGTGTGTGTGTGTAAACAGAACCATGGAGGAGGAAGAGGCTGCTTCAGTACGCTCTGCTAGTCAAACAGGCTGCCAATGGGGAGGGGAGACATACATGAGATGGCCGGGTGGGACATTGTGAGATGCAGGGCAGACTTGTCACTGGTTACCATTCCCCTGCTGACGGACCCATCGCAGTCCATATTGAATAATGTGCCTGGGTCTCAGGCGGATGGAAACCCAGACACATTATTCAAAACCTGGACTGTCCACTTGAAACCCAGGCAGGAGGCAACCCTAAGCGAAACATGTCAGAGGCGTAGCTTGTGGAGTGGTGTAATGCTGAGGCCACCTGACACACATTAACAAAATAGAATTGGAGCGCAGAAATTTTTCTAAGCATACTACACACACTCCGGGATGGTAATATTTTGTGCCAGCACCACATTCCTAAACACCAGCAAGACTAAATATATCTTCTTTCTTTCCTTAGAACGACACTACAAGTAAAAGATGATCTAAATGTTTAAAGTTTATTTTCATCCAAAGCTTTTTTAGGGGAGTAGGGTAAAGTTACCGGTACAATCATGATAAGCCTTTATTGATGTCTGTGCCCCTGTTAGAAATTGTTCCTCTCTGGTAAAATTGTTGTCACATTGGCAGAAGGAGAGAGAAAATCAAACTCTGCATAACAGGAAAAAGAACTATAGGGAAAATAACCCAAAAACTCCACACAAAAAAAAATTCATAAACATACAAAAGTATTACATTTTAAAAGGAAATGATGGATGTGGGGGCATCTTATATGATGAAATTATTTTAAAGCTAAATTATGCAGGTTCACTCCAAACATTCCCTTCTCTTGCTGCATAAGTTGCTACTTGCTAGCTAAGTCCAAGCTAATTTCAGTAGACATTCCTAAAAAACTAATGTAACTAGAAAGTTTCTAGCAAACTGTGTGTGATGCCGCGTACACACGTTCTATTTTCGGCATTTGTAAAAAAACAACGTTTTTCCAACGTCATCATTAAAACGACGTTGCCCACACGATCGTTAAAAACCCAAAAAATGATGTGAAGCCCACACACGATCGTTTTAAATGAATTTTATTTAAAACATTGGGGCTGATTTACTAATGAATGTGCGCTGCGCCGGTACATGCCTTAATTAGTGCGCTGGATGAATCCCTAATTAGGCGCATGAGCCGGCGTAGCACAGCAGCGCGATGTGATTGATAACTAAAGCCGCCGCCGAACTCCCTGTATAAGTCTATGGTGGGAAATCTTAATAGTGAATTTTAAAGGCTAATCTGCAAGTTTTGTCCTAAAAAGTGTTTGGGGACCTCAGTCCTGCCCCAGGGGACATGTACCAATGCTTTTTTTATTTTTTAAAACGACCGTTTTTTCGGGAGCAGTGATTTTAATAATGCTAAAAGTGCAATAATAAAAGTGTAATTTTCCTTTAAATTTCGTACCCTGGGGGGCTCTAATGTCAGCATGTGAAAAAGCGCATGTTTCCCGTGGTTAGAACTGTCTCTGCACAAAATGTCATTTTTCAAAGGAAAAAAGCCATTTAAAACTGACTCGCGGCAATAATGAATTGTCGGCTCCCGGCAATTGCAGGAGAATTCATTCATTAAAAAAAGGGAAAAAAAAGCGTGGGGGTCCCCCCAAATTCAATAACCAGACCCTTTAGGTCTGGTATGGATATTAAGGGGAACCCCGCCGTCAATTTAAAAAAAAAATGACGTGGGGTTCCCCCCAAATATCCATAACCAGACCCTTCGGGTCTGGTGTGGAATTTAAGGGGAACTCCACTCCAAATTAAAAAAAAAATGGCGTGGAGTCCCCCCTAAAATCCACACCAGACCCCTTATCCGAGCACGTTGACCTGGCCGGCCGCAGAAAAGAGGGGGGGACAGAGCGCGGCCCCCCCCCTCTCCTGAACCGCACCAGGCCACATGCCCTCAACATTGGGAGGGTGTTTTGGGGTGCCCCCCAAAACACCTTGTCCCCATGTTGATGAGGACAAGGGTCTCTTCCCCACAACCCTTGCCCGGTGGTTGTGGGGGTCTGCGGGCAGGAGGCTTATCGAAATCTGGAAGACCCCTTTAACAAAGGGGCCCCCCAGATCCCGGCCCCCCCCCTGTGTGAAATGGTAATGGGGTACCTTGTACCTCTACCATTTCACGAGTAAAAAAAATGTAAAGGGTTAAAAAAGACAAGAGCCGGTTTTTGACAAGTCCTTTATTATCTTCTTTCTTCTTTTCTTCGGGTTTCTTCTTCCTCCTCCTTCTTCTTCCTCTGCTTCTGTCTTGGGTCTTCTATTCCCGCATCTTGCCCGGCGTGTTCTTCCATCTTCTGTTCCTCCCGCTGTCCTTCTCGTCCGCATCTTCTTCCTTCTTCTTCTTCTTCGCCGGAGGCGGCCGCTTCCAATTGAAATCCCCGCTGTCTGCCGGACCACGCCCCCCCCTCTGACGCCACGGGCAAGCTCTTAGGAGTGTGCTGCAAGTGCGTCAGAGGGGGGCGTGGTCACATGTCAGAGGGCGGCCAATTCAATTTGAAGCTTGTGCGCGGCTTTTTCTTTGCCAGAGTCGCCGCTTCCAATTGAATTGCCCGCTTTCTGGAACATGTGACCACGCCCCCCTCTGACGCACAGGCACCACACGGGGACTTTCCTAAGAGCTTGCCCGTGGCGTCAGAGGGGGGCGTGGTCCGGCAGACAGCGGGGATTTCAATTGGAAGCGGCCGCTCCGGCGAAGAAGAAGAAGAAGGAGAAGATGCGGACGAGAAGGACAGCGGAAGAAGATGGAAGAACACGCCGGGCAAGATGCGGGAATAGAAGACCCAAGACAGAAGCAGAGGAAGAAGAAGGAGGAGGAAGAAGAAACCCGAAGGAAAGAAGAAAGAAGATAATAAAGGACTTGTCAAAAACCGGCTCTTGTCTTTTTTTCCCCTTTACATTTTTTTTACACGTGAAATGGTAGAGGTACAAGGTACCCCATTACCATTTCACACAGGGGGGGGGCCGGGATCTGGGGGGCCCCTTTGTTAAAGGGGTCTTCCAGATTTCGATAAGCCTCCTGCCCGCAGACCCCCACAACCACCGGGCAAGGGTTGTGGGGAAGAGACCCTTGTCCTCATCAACATGGGGACAAGGTGTTTTGGGGGGCACCCCAAAACACCCTCCCAATGTTGAGGGCATGTGGCCTGGTGCGGTTCAGGAGAGGGGGGGGGCCGCGCTCTGTCCCCCCCTCTTTTCTGCGGCCGGCCAGGTCAACGTGCTCGGATAAGGGGTCTGGTGTGGATTTTAGGGGGGACTCCACGCCATTTTTTTTTTACATTTGGGGTGGAGTTCCCCTTAAATTCCACACCAGACCCGAAGGGTCTGGTTATGGATATTTGGGGGGAACCCCACGTCATTTTTTTAATAAATTGACGGCGGGGTTCCCCTTAATATCCATACCAGACCTAAAGGGTCTGGTTATTGAATTTGGGGGGACCCCCACGCTTTATTTTTCCCTTTTTTTAATGAATGAATTCTCCTGCAATTGCCGGGAGCCGACAATTCATTATAGCCGCGAGTCAGTTTTAAACGGCTTTTTTTTTTTTTTTTTTCAGAATGTCATTTTGTGCAAAGACATATTTCTAACCGCAGGAAAAGTGCGCTTTATTCACCTGCTGACATTCCCCCCCCCCCCATGGTACGAATTTTAAAATAATTATTCAAATGACGTGGGGGTCCCCCCAAATTCAATAACCAGACCCTTTAGGTCTGGTATGGATATTAAGGGGAACCCCGCCGTCAATTTTAAAAAAAAAATGACGTGGGGTTCCCCCCAAATATCCATAACCAGACCCTTCAGGTCTGGTGTGGAATTTAAGGGGAACTCCACCCCAAAAAAAAAAAAAAAATGGCGTGGAGTCCCCCCTAAAATCCACACCAGACCCCTTATCCGAGCACGTTGACCTGGCCGGCCGCAGAAAAGAGGGGGGGACAGAGCGCGGCCCCCCCCCTCTCCTGAACCGCACCAGGCCACATGCCCTCAACATTGGGAGGGTGTTTTGGGGTGCCCCCCAAAACACCTTGTCCCCATGTTGATGAGGACAAGGGTCTCTTCCCCACAACCCTTGCCCGGTGGTTGTGGGGGTCTGCGGGCAGGGAGGCTTATCGAAATCTGGAAGACCCCTTTAACAAAGGGGCCCCCCAGATCCCGGCCCCCCCCCTGTGTGAAATGGTAATGGGGTACCTTGTACCTCTACCATTTCACGAGTAAAAAAAATGTCAAGGGTTAAAAACAACAAGAGCCGGTTTTTGACAAGTCCTTTATTATCTTCTTTCTTCTTTCCTTCGGGTTTCTTCTTCCTCCTTCTTCTTCTTCCTCTGCTTCTGTCTTGGGTCTTCTATTCCCGCATCTTGCCCGGCGTGTTCTTCCATCTTCTTCCGCTGTCCTTCTCGTCCGCATCTTCTTCTTCTTCTTCTTCGCCGGAGCGGCCGCTTCCAATTGAAATCCCCGCTGTCTGCCGGACCACGCCCCCCCTCTGACGCCACGGGCAAGCTCTTAGGAAAGTCCCCGTGTGGTGCCAGTGCGCCACACATGTTCCAGAAAGCGGGCAATTCAATTGGAAGCGGCGACTCTGGCAAAGAAAAAGCCGCGCACAAGCTTCAAATTGAATTGCCCGCCCTCTGACATGTGACCACGCCCCCCTCTGACGCACTGGCAGCACACTCCTAAGAGCTTGCCCGTGGCGTCAGAGGGGGGGCGTGGTCCGGCAGACAGCGGGGATTTCAATTGGAAGCGGCCGCTCCGGCGAAGAAGAACAAGAAGGAGAAGAAGATGCGGACGAGAAGGACAGCGGAAGAAGATGGAAGAACACGCCGGGCAAGATGCGGGAATAGAAGACCCAAGACAGAAGCAGAGGAAGAAGAAGGAGGAGGAAGAAGAAACCCGAAGAAAAGAAGAAAGAAGATAATAAAGGACTTGTCAAAAACCGGCTCTTGTCTTTTTTACACTTTACACTTTTTTTTTCTCGTGAAATGGTAGAGGTACAAGGTACCCCATTACCATTTCACACAGGGGGGGGGCCGGGATCTGGGGGGCCCCTTTGTTAAAGGGGTCTTCCAGATTTCGATAAGCCTCCTGCCCGCAGACCCCCACAACCACCGGGCAAGGGTTGTGGGGAAGAGACCCTTGTCCTCATCAACATGGGGACAAGGTGTTTTGGGGGGCACCCCAAAACACCCTCCCAATGTTGAGGGCATGTGGCCTGGTGCGGTTCAGGAGAGGGGGGGGGCCGCGCTCTGTCCCCCCCTCTTTTCTGCGGCCGGCCAGGTCAACGTGCTCGGATAAGGGGTCTGGTGTGGATTTTAGGGGGGACTCCACGCCATTTTTTTTTTAATTTGGGGTGGAGTTCCCCTTAAATTCCACACCAGACCTGAAGGGTCTGGTTATGGATATTTGGGGGGAACCCCACGTCATTTTTTTTTTAAAATTGATGGCGGGGTTCCCCTTAATATCCATACCAGACCTAAAGGGTCTGGTTATTGAATTTGGGGGGACCCCCACGCTTTTTTTTTGGTGTTTTTAATGAATGAATTCTCCTGCAATTTCCAGGAGCTGACAATTCATTATTGCCGCGAGTCAGTTTTAAATGGCTTTTTTCCTTCAGAATGTCATTTTTTCACATGCTGACATTACACCCAGGGCCGCCATCAGGGGGGTACAGGCAGTACACCTGCAGGGCCGCCATTAGGGGGGTACAGGCATTACACCGCCCGGGGGTCCCCAGGGGCCCCCAGGGGCCCGGATGGGAACCACCCTAAAACAAAAAAAACAATTTTTTTTTTTTTTTTTTTTTAAGGGCTCCGAAGGTCCCCAGGGGCCCGGAGGCCACTAAGGGCCCCAGATGGCAAGCCCTTTTTTTTAAATAAAATATATATATTTAAAAAAATATATATATTTTTTTTAATATATTTGTTTTTTTTTTTTTTAAGGAAAGGGCCCAGAGGTCCCCAGGGCCCTGGAAGGCTACCCCCTTGTTTTTTTACTTTTTTTCGATAAATGTTATATTTAAAAAATATATATATATGTATTTTCTCTCTTTTTTATTTTTATTTTATAAAGAGCACAGAGGTCCCCAGGGCCCCGGATGGCTACCCCCCTTTTTTATATATATTTTTCTTTATTTCTTATTTCTGTCAAAATTTTTGTAAAGGGCCCCCCCGCTCCTCAATTTGTGGCACCACCCCCCCCCCCCGCTTCTCAATTTCATGCGGCAGCACCCCCCCCCCCCGGTTCTCTGCTCCAGGGGGCCCATGCCTGAAGCTGTGTAAGGGGCCCCAAAATTCATGATGGCGGCCCTGTACACCTGTAAGGGGCCCGGGGGTCCGGAGGTGCCCAGATGCCTGGAGGCCCCCCAGCGCCCCAGATGGTAACCCCCCTCTTTTTTTTTTTGTATATATATTTGTTAGTTGGTTTTTGTAGGATTTTTTATTAAAGGGCCAATTTTTGGAATTTAATATTTTTTAGCAGTCTGGAGGTCCCCAGGGCCCCGGGCCCCGGGTGGCAACCCCCCAAATTTTTTGTTATTAAAGGGCCAATGTTTTGTTTTTAGGGGTCTGGAGGTCCCCAGTGGCCCCCCAGTGGCCCGGAGATCCCCAGGGCTCCAGATGACAACCCCCCACCTTTACAAAAAAAAAAAAAAAAAAAAATATATATTTTTTGGTTATTTTTTAAACATATATATATATAATATAATTTTGAAAGCTCCCAGAGGGCCCCAGATGACAACCTTTTTGCTTCTAAAAATGTTATAAACATTTTCCCCAGGTTTGTTACTTTTTACTTTAATTTCTTTTTTAAAGTGTATTTTGTGCGTGAAGTCGAGAGAGAGGAGCTGGACTTGCAATCGCCATCCTTCTCCATGCCCCCGGTGGCAATGGTGGGTGTGAGGGGGGCCTCCCACCCCACCTGCTACACTTGGGAGCCCGATGGGACAGAGGGACTCCCCCTATGAAGGAGTGTAGCCCACCCAGCCAGCCCTGTAGGTCCTTCGCCTCCCTTTATTTTAGGAGACCTCATGGCCAAAGTGTGTGCAAGTGTGGTGTTTTTTTTTTGGGGGGGGGGGGGTGGGCGTACTAAGCACAGGCGTACCTTGCATAGCACACCCACCGGGAGCCGGGCTGAGACCACCAAACTCAATTCACATGTAGCCGAGACCGGGATCCGAACCCTTGGCTGCAGAGGTGAACGGCTTGTCAGCGCAGTGCCATTCACGTTGAGCCACCACAGCTCCCACCCAATGTTATTTTTTTTTTAGATTTTTGGTAGTTATTTTTTATTAAAGGGCCCAGAGCTCCCAAGGCAACCCCCTTTTTTATTATTTTATATATGTAGATATTGTAATTTATTTTTCATTAAAGAGCCCAGAAGTTTATTTTTATTAAAGGGCCCAGTGGTCCCCAGGGCCCCCGGATGGCTACCACCCTTTTTAATATATATTTTTCTATATGTATTTTTTAGTAAAGGAACCCCCCGCTTATCAAATTGCGGCAGCCCCCCCCCTTCTTAATATCAGGCGGCACCCCCCCCCCTATTCTCTGCTCCAGGGGGCCCATGCCTGAAGCTGTGTAAGGGGCCCCATAATTCCTGATGGCGGCCCTAATTGCCTCCCCCCCCCCATGGTACGAAATTTCAAGGAATTTTTCACTTTTATTGTTGCACTTTAACCACTTCCATACCGCGCCTATTCTGGCACTTCTCTCCTTCATGTAACAATTATATTTTCTTCCTTGAAACTTACTCAGGACCCCCAAACATTATATATATTTTATTAACAAACACCCTAGGGAATAAAGTGGCGGCCATTTTTTCGGACACATTTCCAACAGTATTTGTGCCAAAAATTTTCAAACGTTTTTTTTTTTTTTTGGCTTTCAAAAAAAAACCTGTTTCATGAATGACAAAATAAGAAAGCAGTAAAGCTAGCCCAATTTTTAGGGATAAGGTAAAAGATGATGTTACACCGAGTAAATAGATACCTAACTTGTCACGCTTTCATATTGCGCACACTCATGGAATGGCGCTAAACTTCGTTATTAAAAATCTCCATAGGCAACGCTTGACTTTTTTTCTCAGGTTACCACTTTTGAGTTACAGAGGAGGTCTAGTGCTAAAATTATTGCTCTCGCTCTAACGCACGCTATGATACCTCACATGTGGGGTTTGAAGGATGTTTACATATGTGGGTGGGACTTGCATGCGTGTTCGCTTCTGAGTGCGAGCTACTAGGGACAGGAGCATTTAAATTCCTTTGTTATTTTATTTTTTTACTTAATATTTTAATTTTTGCACTTGTTTGTCCCTTTGTTTTGTATTATTTTTCACTTTTCTTCCTATTACAAGGAATTACAAGGAATGTAAATAGGACTAGTGTGTGACAGGTCCTCTTTATAGAGAAAGGCGGGGTCAATTAGACCCCACATCTGTCCTCCAGGCTGGAAAGCATGGAATTGGTTTAAAAAAAAACATCTCATGCTTTCAGCTGCGAATCATGTTCGTTCAGCACAGTAGCGTAGTGTGTAGCATGTTCACCTAGCAGCAAAAGGGTTGCTGGTTCGAATCCCGCCCGTGACACTATCTGCCTGGAGTTTGCATGTTCTCCCTGTGCGGGTTTCCTCCCACAATCTAAAAACATGCTGTAAATTGGATCCTGTCTAAATAAGCCCTAATGTGCAGTAGGAGATTTAGGTTTTGTGCTTCCCTAGGCCTGACCAAATTTTGGCACCCCCCTAATAGAAAAATGACCCACCCTTCCTGTCAAGGCCACACCCTGTTTTTTTATGACCCACCCAGGAATTTTCAGGGGACACACACAAGTTCTGTGGGGGGGGACCTGGGGGGGCCCTTAATTTGCCTAGTTTTTCGATCACTTCCTGTTTGGCTATGGGGCAGGAAGTGAAGGCCAATCTCCCCAAACGGACAGGGATAATACAAAATAAACTGACAGAGCTTCTAACCCCCCCCCCCCCCCAACTCTATCCAAAATGAAAGAAATCCAAAAAATAAAAGTGATGATTATTGTTCCAGTTTAACCCCAAATTTCAGATCATTTTATTGAGAGGCTTAAGAAAATATAACCATGCCAATAGGCCAGGATCCAGCGTTGCTAATATGTATGAATGTGTGTTAGGGACCCCCACAAACACCACCCAATGTTAAATCAACTATTTTCTTGTTTGTTTTGGGGATGCCTGCACCCCTGATAGGGTAAAGACACCTCACAAATGTTGTCACTTTCTACTTAATTCATTCACTTCCTGCCACACAGCCAAACAGGAAGTGAGGGAAACACCTGAGTAATGTTTTGTTGGGGACACACAGATCAATATAAATAGTTTCCCATTTTGGAAATGGCATTTTGCTGTGTACACCCCAAATTAGTAGGAATCTTGGACTTTGGGGTCCATTTACTAAAGGCAAATCCACTTTGCACTACAAGTGGACAAGCAAGGAAGAAAACTCAAAACTTGGCGGGATTGGAAGTAAAAACCATCAGTGCTTCCCTTCTGATTTTCATTGCCTACGCTTCTACTGCAGAGCGGCTTTGCCTTTACTAAACCCCAAAATAACTAATCATTTGGGGTGTACACTGCAGTGCAATTTGCTTAATGGTGACACTAGTTAGATTGACCTGTGTCCCAAAGAAAAGACCATTGGTAGGGTTTTAACCTCACTTCCTGTTCAGCTGTGTGACAGGAAGTGAAGCCAATTTTAGGAAAAGGGACACAAAGCCCAACCTAAAAACACTAGCAGGGGTTCTAACACTCAATTGGCTTCCCTCAAACAACCCACAATTAGAATAGGATTGTCTTGTGCTAGTTTCAAGCACAGCGCTGTAAATCAGCACTTCAAGCCTGTCCACCAATGCCTTGAAGGAAGAGGTTGTGTCTTTGAAGCAGCTCCTGTGAAGAACCAGACCCTGGAGGAGAGGGGAGGCTATGGCCTCATCAAGCCCAGGTCAGGGGCTTGCTCCTGGGCAGGGGGAGTCCACCTCCCGCCCGGTACCTCCAAGGACTGTGGATCTCCCTAGTTTTGGGGATCTAAACAAAGAAGAAAAGCAGTTTTTGATGGCCCAGTCTAAGCTGGTGGATTGGACTCTTCCCCAGCATGGGGAAGATGACCAGGGAGTGCTGAGAAGGCGCAGCAAGATCAAGGTATTGATTCAGAAGGCTGCACAGGCTCTCCACTCCAGGATGTCAGTGCTGGCCAGTTTGAGGAACAGAAGAGATCGGGTCAGCAGCTCAAAGAGATTTGAGTTTAAGGAAGCGATAGATCTGATGAAAGAACAGAATGGCCAGCTATGGAGTCTTACCATGGGTCTTTGTTCCAGGGGAACTGCGGAGAAGACCTTTCTCCTTCCAATCAAGAAGGAGCTCCAGCGTGCCTTTGAAGAGAGTAAACAGGTTGCAAGGAGAAGCAAGTCTACATCAGTAGCTGAGAGGTTTGAGGATTCTCTGTCAGTGGAGCCTCGGACCTCAGGGACCACTTTGGTGAGTACCGCTGAGGACGCCCAAGCACCTGCTGGGCCCCAGTCTGCAAAGAAAGGGGGTGCAACATCAAGTGGGGGGTTGTCCTATGAAGCGGGAAGTACCTGTATGAGTGAGAGAGGTTTTAATCCTGTGGTGAGACTCTCCCGTCTTCCTCGTGGTTCCTTTGCCGCTGAGATGAGTGTATCTGGTTCCCAGCAAGATCCGGGTGATAAACCTGCTCCTGGAAGCGGGGGTGCTTCTGCCTCTGTGAACCCAGCAAGTAGCCTACAGCAGGGTCAGCCGGCCGTTGTGGTGGCGACCGCTGCGGGTTTACAGGGTGAGGGGCAGGCACTTACCATGGATCCAGTTGAGATGGACTATGTGTCACCTAATATGGAAGAAGCCATAGCTAGGACAGTAATGGCTGCCGAGGGAGAAGGCACGCCACTCCATGTGGAGCTTCCTGCCTCTAGACAACCAATCAGCAGTGACTTAGAGGGCGTTCTCACTGTGCTGGAATCTCCCGTGATTGGGCCGGAGCCGCGACCGGAAGTGACGTCAGTGCGTGACCCGGAACCGGAAGTGATGTCAGCGGGACCCGGAACCGGAAGTGACGTCAGCGGGTGAACCGGAAGTGACGTCAGCGGTGAACCGGAAGTGGCCGCGGTGACACCCGGAGCTCCGTTTCCCGGCCAGATCCGGCCCTCGGTTTTGGTACAGACTACCCAAGGACTTGTGAGTACCCCCCTGTCTGTGGGTTTTCCTCCTGAGCAGGCTCAGGCTTGGGGTGATCACCCTGCGGGACATTTAGAAGAGGAGTGCCCAGCAATGGATTTTATTAGGGGTCTAGAGGGTTCCCAGTCTGCAGCTGTGACAGAAGTTCATGTGAGCTCCTATGGAGCCTGTGAAGAAATGGAGGACTCTAGTTTTTATATGGATGATGACACTTTACTGGCTCAGGTACAAGAAGCTTTTAAGAAGACAGGTCCCCCTCTTGTCTCTTTGGTACCAGGGGGGAGGGTAGTAAGTCAAGAGGTATCTGCCCAGGTTGCGCCAATGGATGTCCCAAGTGGGGCTGATCCATTTGGTGCACCTCAGCCTGGGAGAGTCATCACAGCCTCCCAGGAGGAAAATTTACTTAAAGCTTTGAGAGAGGGAAGGTCTTATGCCCAAGTAGCTGGGGCAAGTGCTCCCTTGGATCATATCTACAGTAAGTTCGGTGCCCGTAACTTTAGGGTCCCCCCTGCGCAGCAACAGCAGGGTGAGGGGGCATGGTCCAGGGGAGTCGGTGGTTTAGAGCGTAGAAGGAGAAATGTTATTCAATTGAGATATGTTGGTGAGGGTCGGTGCCCATCTCGAGTGGAGGCCATTGATATGGTCCTCTCCTTGGGAGTAAGGGCGTCTGACCTTTTTGCGGTCATTCATCCTGGGAGTTCCGTAGAGTTTGATTTTAGTTTTGTTGCAGTTGTTGTTATGGAAATGTTTTTACTTAATTATGATTTGGTTAAAGGACAGGACCCATGGTCCAAGTTTCGTTTGACCCCCCTGACTAGGCAGGAGGAGGTCAAAAATGTGACCATTTTGGTACGCAATGAATCTCTTCCTTCGGAAGACATTGCGACCTGGTTGAACCGCCATGGCCAGCTGCAGGGCCCCCTTTGGAAGAAGGTGGATGAAAGGGGGATCTGGACAGGGGCCTGGGGGGCTAAAATTAGATTGAGGAGACAGGGAAATAGCATGGCTCACATCCCCGGGAGTGCCTTCATTGGGAGAGATAGAATCTTGGTTTTTTATCCTGGTCAACCTAAAAGATGTTTTAAGTGTGGGTCCCCCACTCACTTGAGCGCTGGTTGTACTGTGGTGAAGTGCACGCGCTGTGGTGAGAGGGGTCACCTGGCGGATGGGTGTGCCCGTATCAGATGTAACTTATGTAACAAGCTTGGTCACCCTTTTAGCCGTTGTCCGCAGGCTTTTAGGGGCAATGTGTCAGAGGAATCTGGGGTGTCGGAGGTTTCTACCTCGGACACTGATTCTGAGATGGAGGGGGGTGGGGAGGGCTTGGCTACGGATGTTTTTAAATCTGGTGGCCGAGCTGCCCCTATGCCCCAGAGGCAAGGTCCTGCTGGGAGGAGGGCGGGGGCGAGTACAGCTGCCCCTGACCCTCCAGGTCAAAGTGGTGTGTCGGGTGGAGGTGGGGTTTTTCTTGAGTATCCCAGTTTTTTGGATTCCTCTACCTTGGATACTGATTCCGAGGTGGAGGGGGGTGAGGAGGGCTTGGCGACGAAGGTCTCTGCTTTTAAGGAGGGTAGAATGTCAAGTGGTAGGGGGCCCCCCCTTTGTTTGGGTTCATTTGATGATATCCCTCCTTCCCTTCCCCTTCCTGTTGCCCCTTCCTCTTGTCCTTGTCCTGTCTCCCCCCCACTTTCCTCCTGTGCTGTTCCGTTTCCCCCTCCCCCAGTGGTTTCCCATGTTTTAAGTGATGCAGTAGCTCAGGAGGATATGGAAGTGTCCCTCAGGTCACAAAAAAGACCTAAGGTTGTGTCTAGTGAGGAGCCCTCAGAGGGTATGAGTGGTGCTGGCCCAGCGGCCGATGGTGCTGGTCGGGTAGTGCTTAGGAAGAGTAAGAAGAAAAAGAAAAAAGCAAAAAAAGGGGGAGTGAGCGATGTAGGAGGGGGTGTTGAGCCCCGTTTTGAGCAGGATGAGGGTGTGGACGCTGGTCAACATAGTGGGATTTTGTCTTCAGAGTCTGATGATGTGTAGTTTTGTCGGTATAATTGACTAACTATGACCTGGTGCAGTGGCCAGATATGGCAGAGACTGTAGGTTTCTACGGTGGTGCCTATAGGCTTGCGCAGGTAGTTGGTTAAACCGTGTAAGGGATGTTATGTATAATATTTTTCTTTTGTCTTTTATGTTTTGTAAATTTCATGGAAAAGTATTGTAGTTGATGTGTTTTTTGTACATGCAAAAGTTTGTAAGTGATGTGAGATTTTGCTGTTTTCTTTTTTCCCCTGTTTATTTTGTAAACCTGGTATCTAAGGTCGTGTCTAATAAATCAAAAATTTCCACCAATACACCACCCCCCCCCCCCCCCCTCCAACAGGCCCTGTTTGCAGCTTTTCCTACATCTTGCACATGTGCTTTAAAAAGTCAGTCTGGACATCAGTTCTAGGAAACAATACTTACCGCTTTGTCCTTCCTTTTCTGGTGACTAAACATTTCATGCATACACACCAGGAAAGAGCTTAGAGACAAATCACACTTGATGGTTTAGGCCCAAACTAGTTCAGCTGCAGCGGTTGAAATCCATAGCATGAAAAAAATATCACAAAACAAACTTCAAAATTTGAAAGTAATTTTATTGGTCCACAAAACAAGGAAAGCAAAACAAAAAATTACAAATAAACACACCAAAAATATATACAAACACCTAAAAACAAAAAAAAGACCAACGTTTATTTCACAGTCATTGGAAAATAAATCATGCTTTTGAAATAACAGGATAGACCCACAGGATTAAAACATTAGTCATTAACATCTTGAGAAACATTTAGCAAAATTATGTAGCAGAGAAAACATCAAAAAATACAAAACTTGCTCCAAAACATCTCTGTTTCACTCCGCCATTACTTCCAGCCAGCAAATCTGCCCCCTCTGAGGGGCAGCTGACACGTGCAGTATCCACGCTTTTTATAACATGTGTGCTAATGAACCAATTGGAAACACATGAAGAAATGTCAGCCTCTAGTTTGTGTGCACTTGTAACTGCTTACACCTGTTAAGGATGTCCTTAAATTACTAAGCCAAAAAAACAGCTTTCTGAGCATGCTCAGAAAGATGCAAGTCATTTTCAGGATGAACAACTTCCAACTTCTTTTTCTAAGTGTTCGAGCATGCCCAGTTCACTCGAAATGCAGTACCAGAATCAAATCTGCAATGGCGGATGAAAGCATTAGAGGTGTTAAATTTTTTTTTGGTCCCCATGAAGTGATGCTTTACAAGCTGAACGGGAGGTCTTATAGAATTTTTACGTAACAAACCTAAATAGTAATAATTTAAAAGCCCCTGTCCCTAGTAGCTCGCAGTCAGAAGCGAACAAGCAGCATTTTTATTGTTTCCGGTTACCAGTTTAGATTTACAGATGAGGTCTAGTGCTAAAATATTCCTCTTGCTGTTACGCACGCTATGATACCTCACATGTGTGGTTTGAAGAATGTTTCCATATATGGGGGCGGGCCTTAAATGTGTAAGCCCCGCCCACATATTGAACCCCCGTTCAAACCCCACATGTGAGGTATCATAGCGTACGTTAGAGCGAGAGCAATACTTTTAGCACTAGACCTCCTCTGTAAATCTAAACTGGTAACCTGAAACACATAAAAAAGCGTTGCCTATGGGTATTTTCAAGTACTGAAGTTTGGCGCCATTCCATGAGTGTGTGCAATATTAAAGTGTAACATGTTGGGTATCTATTTACTCGGTGTAACATCATCTTTCACATTATGGCCATAAATTGGGCTAACTTTAGTGTATTCTTAATTTGTAACCACTTGAGCCCCAGAGCATATTACTGGTCACTGACGGGGCCATTTTTTGCATTTCAACACTGCGTCATTTTGACTGACAATTGCGTGGTTGTGCGACGTGGCCCCCAAAAAAATTGGGCGTCCTCATCCTCCCCCCCCCCCCCCCCTAAAAATTTTTTTTTTTTTTTTTTGGTGGTATTTGATCACCTCTGCGTTTTTTCTTATTTTTGCTTGACCCAAAAATATAGCGACAATTTGGTAACTAAAAAAACATCTTTTTTACTGTTTGCTATAATAAATCTCCCCCAAAATATATTCAAAAAATGTTTGCCCTCAGTTTAGGCCGATAAGTATTCTTGGACATATTTTTGGTTGCAAAAAATCACAATAAGCGTTTGATTGGTTTGGGCAAAAGTTCTAAGTAGGGGTTGGTCTTATGGGTTTTTTTGGAATAATTTTTTGTTTTACTAGTAATGGTGGCTATCATTGTTTTTTCTGTCTAATGCGACATTGTGGCGGACACATTTTTGTGAGATTTGGCATTTTTGTAGCGAGCAATGGTATAGAAATGCATTGCTTACTATAAAAATGACACTGGCAGGGAAGGGGTTAACACTAGGGGCGCGGAAGGGGTTGAATATGTTACCTGGGTGTGTTCTAACTGTAAAGGGGGTGGGACTGTGTAGGGGAAATGACAGATCGCTGTTCATACATTGTAGGGACAGACGAGCAGGCATTCCCCCCCCCCCTGACAGGACCGGGATAAAGGGGAACTCCACCCCAAATTATAAAAAAAAACGGCGTGGGGGTCCCCCTTCAGGTGCACAACAGGCTCTTAGATTTGATCTGGAACATAAGGGGTTAAACCCACGCCAAAAAACGGCGTGGGGTTCCCCCTCAGATCCAGACCAAACCCTTCTCCCAGGCACGCAGTCTGGCCGGACAGGAATGGGGGTGGGGACGAGCGAGCGCCCCCCCCCCCTCCTGAGCCGTACCAGACCACATGCCCTCGACATGGGGGAGTGTGTGCTGTGGGGGAGGGGGGCACTGCCCCCCCACCCCAAAGCACTCTTGTCCCCATGTCGATAGGGACAAGAGCCTCTTCCCGACAACCCTGGCCGTTGGTTGTCGGGGTATGCGGGCGGGGGGCTTATCAGAATCTGAGAGCCCCCTATATTAAGGGGGCCCCCAGATTCTGGCCCCCCACCCTATGTGAATGAGTATGGGGTACATCGTACCCCTACCCATTCACCGGGTGGAAAAGTGTAAACACAAAAAAAAACACACAGAAAAAAATAATTTATTAGTCAGCTCCGGGGGTCTTCTGCCGGGACCCCCCACCACCAGCCCATTGGGCCCCGGGCTTCGCCGTCTTCTGCCGGGGGGGGACACCCACCGATGCTCTCCGCCATGTCCAGCCAGGCCCCCACCCCAAAATAAGCTCTTTCAATCCGGGGGGGGCCGGCCGAAAAAAGCAGAGAACAACGGGGGCGGAGCCCCTCGGTCTTCCAAGCTCCGGGGGGGCTCCAGCCCCGCACCGGTTTCACCCACCGATCCTCGGGGGGGCCCCCTACCCCAAATCAAGCCTTTTACATCCGGCCGGAAATGGCGGAGAACAACGGGGGCGAAACCCCTCCTCGGTCTCAGTGCAGCTCCTCCCACTGGCAGTAGTTCCGGCTCCTCCCACAGAGCTCATTCTGCTTCCTGCTGGAGAGGAGAGAAGACCTGTCTTCCAGAGCTCCTGTGTTCCAGCCTACCAGGACCAGCCTCCAGCCCCCAGCCCCCTGCCCCGGAAGAGGGGTGGGATGGCCTCCCTCAGCCCCGGAGGTGGACCGGCTTCCGGCCTCCGGAGGAGTCAACAGCACCTGCCCTCCAGCCAGACCACCGCCACCACCATCAGCAGGGAGGACCGTCTCTTCCTGGAGACCCAGGTGGGTCTCTCAGACTGGACAGCCCCTCAGCCAGGTGAGAATGAAGCAAGAACCAGGAGGAGGCGGGATAAAATCAAATCCCTGCTGGTGAGGATATCTCAGGCCTGCGTGGAAAAGATGACTACTCTCGCAGGCCTGAGGGAAAAGAGGGACAGGTGCTCCAGTAATAAGAGATCTGAATTCAAGGGGGCCATCACCACCCTAGGACTAGAAGTAAAAGAAATATGGGAATACCTGGGGGGCTTTTGCCAACGTGGGGCTGGAGAGGCGAACTTCCTAGAGGAGCTCCGGAAGGACCCTCCAGCAGGCCAACCGGGAAGGGAGCCAGGCAGCGAGGAGGAGCGGGCGGTCTAAGAAGGGGTCCCAACCCCCCAAACAGCCAGGAGAGTCAGGGGAGCCTGGGTGCAGTGGGGGGGGGGCGAGTGCCGGTGGTGCAGGGCCCAGTATGGCCATAAAACCTGGGGAGGGTTCCCGGGAGCCGATCCCTCGGTCCGTGGAAGGGACTGGGGGGTTGGCGAAGTCCGGGGAGTCCAGTGATCCAGGAGGTCGCCGGGCCCAGGTGCCGCCGGCGGTACCCCCCCGCCATCTTCAGGTCAGCATACCCAGGCTCCCCCAGGATGGTCGCACTGCCACAGCTGAAGCCCGCCATGTGTCGGCTTCCATGACCCCTCAGCTTGCAGAGGAGCGGGAGGATCTGGCCATGGAAAGGCCAGGGACTGCTCCTGCGGCTGCTATGTCATCGGGAGAGAGGCAGACACATGGTGGAGGCATTGTGCTGCGGTCATCTGGAGGTAAACAGCTTGTGTGCAGTGTGGCCAAGATGGCGCCGGCTGTTGGGGGTGGAGTAGACCGGGACCCGGAAGTGACCGCCCAAGAACCGGAAGTGCCCCAGCCGGAACCGGAAGTGCCCCAGCCGGAACCGGAAGTGACCAGACCGAAACCGGAAGTGACCATACCGAAACCGGAAGTGCCCGTCCCGCGACCGGAAGTGCCCCCCCGCGAGTTTGCGGTGGTCGGTGGGGGCTCAGGGGACCTGGGGGATGAGAGGCCGGGGGTACAGGGGTGCCCAGCCCCGGACGCTGCAGCAGGCACCTCCAGGCACCCCCGGCAGGAGATGGACAGAGACGTTGAGGACGGTAAATTGGACGGTAAGCTGCCACCCCCCCAGGTCCCCATGGACACTGCCACAGGCCCCGAGGGGCTCCCTGCAGCACAGGCGGGGTGGGGGGAAAGTCAGGTGGGACCCCTCCCAGTGGACTGTATAGCATACGATTATATCCGGCAGTTGGAGGGGTCCCAGGGGGGCTCCCCCCCAGTACAGGTGGAGTCCCAAGGGGCTGGTGTGGTCGCGGAGGGGTCTGGGTGGGGGAGTTTGGTGGGGGTGGTACCCCCCTCTGCTGTGGTCCCGGGGGGGGGGGAGCCTGTAGTCAGGCCAAAGGTGGTGGGTCAGGGTGGTCAGGGTATATCAGCGGGGGTGGGTGCAACACCACCGGCAGGGATGGGGGCCCCCCCGTCCCCCCCCACTTCTGGGGGTGCTGAGGGGGGTGCCCCACTTCCGGAGAACATCTTTCGGGGGTCTCCGGAGGCCAACTTATTGTCTGCCCTAAAGGGGGGTCGCTCTTTCGCCCAGGTGTTGGGCTCTCGTGCCCCTCTGGACCACCTGTACAGCCGGTTTGGCGCCCAGAATTTCCGCGCCCCCCCTGCTGACCAGGAGAGGACGCAGGGGTCGGCGTGGACGAGGGGTACAGGTGGTCCAGAGAGGAGGCGTAGGAATGTTGTCCAGCTTCGGTACGAGGGTCCGGACCCCTGCCCCGCTCGAGGTGAGGTGGTGGGCCTGGTACTCTCCTTGGGTTTTGGGGTGGATGACCTTTTTGCTGTCATCCATCCCACCAACACACGGGAGTTTGATATAAGTTTTGTCACTCCCGTGTGTATGGAACGCTTTATCACCGGCTTTGGGTTGGTGAGGGGCGTTGACCCTTGGAAGAGGTACAGGCTCATTCCCATCTCCAGGCAGGAGGAGGTTAAGAACATCACCATCCTGGTGAGGAATGAGTCGCTCCCTCCGGAGGACATTGCCACCTGGCTCGGGAGGTACGGGCAGTTGCAGACCCCCCTGAGGAAGAACCTTGATGAGCGCGGGGTCTGGACCGGGGCTTGGTTGACCAGGATCCGGCTCAAGAGGGAGGGCAACAGTGTTGCCCACCTCCCTGGCAGCGCCTTTCTAGGCAGAGACCGGATCCTGGCGTTCTACCCGGGACAGCCCCGTCGTTGCTTCAAGTGCGGCAGCCCGACCCACATGAGCTCGGACTGCACGGTGGTCAGATGTGGCCGGTGCCACGAGTTTGGCCACCAGTCCGAGTCATGTGGGAAGATATGCTGCAACTTGTGTGGTGAGATGGGGCACCCATTTAGCAGGTGTCCCAAAGCATATCGGGGTTCTTCCTCAGGGGGGGGACCTCCCGGGCCGGGAGCGGCCGAAGCCCCCCCGGCGAGTGATGGCCGGGGGGGTGGGGATCCTGGAGCCCCTAGTACTACTCCGGAGGGACCAACAGGCCCATTGCCTCAAAGAAGGCGGAGCAGGCGTGGGCGTGGGGCTCCCCCCCCGGGGGACACGGGCTCGGTTGGCCAGGAGGCTCCCGATCCTCCGGAGGGCGGAGCCGGTGGGGAGGAGTCGGGGAGGCCTGGGGGTCCCGGGCCTGAGGGTCCGGGGCCAGGGCCTTCCTCTCCTAATGTTGCAGGGCCGATCCCCATCCCCCTTCCCTTTCCCCCTCCTCACCATTGCCCCTCCCCTCCACCTGGCCCTCCATCTGTTTCCCCATGCCCTCCTCCCTCATCTTCCCCTCCTCGTACCCCCCCCCCTCGTCCCCCCCCTCCCAAGTCCCGTCCCCCCCCTTCCCCTTCTTCTTCCCGTCCAGCTAAGTCTGGTCCCCCCCCTGTCCTCTCCCCTGTCTCTGGCCCCCCTCCTGCCTCTTCCATTCCCCCCCCTTCTGGACCCAGAGTCTCCTCTGGCCCTGTGGCCATGGAGATGGAAGCTGCTCGAGCCTCATCCAAGAGGGAAATCTCGAGCAGCGGGTCCGAGGAGGGGGGTGGTGTAGTCATCTCGGAGAGGTGGCAGGAGTGGGAGCAGGTGAGACGCAAAAAGAAGAAGGGGAAGGCTGCCAGATCTGGGGGCGGGAAGTCCCCAGTGAAGGGTGGGGTTCCCCCAGGGGCACGAAGTGGGGTGTCCCTGGGGAACCCGTTTGGTATCTTCTCCTCCTCCTCGGGCTCAGAGGAGGAGGAAGTGTAGATATGTAAATATGTTTTTGTGTTTGTAGTATGAAGGAGAACATGACCACTTTCAATCATTCTGATGGCGGTACCCTCTCCAATACGGCTTGCGACCATTAATGTCGCAAGTATTCGTTCTGCGGGAGCTCGTTTTATGGCCTTCGATTTTCTCAGCCGTGTTGAAGCTGACATTTTGTTTTTGCAGGAGACCTGGCTGGCATCTGTGGCAGAGATGCATCTAGCAAAGAGGGAGTGGAGATGTGGGCCCTCCCTCTGGTCTCTTGCGGCCGAGCCCTGCAGTGGGGTTGCGGTCCTTTTTAAGACTGGTCCGGTGGCTTGCCGGCGAGTGATTGAAGTGGAGATCGGTAGATGTCTGGTGGTGGACGCTGTCGTGAGGGGGCAATTCCTCCGGCTCATAAATTTTTATGGGCCTCAAACTAGGAGGGAGAGGAGGAGCCTCCTTACGGCGGTTAAGCCTTATCTTTTTACGTCCCAGCAGGTGATTTTTGGTGGCGATTTCAATATGATCACTAGGCCCAAAGACCGGGCAGGTGCCGCCAACCCTCTGGGATATGATAGTATTTTTTTGAATAACGTAGTGAGGGAGGCCAGGTTGGTGGATGTGCACGTTCGTCACCTCCCCAACCTCACTGGTTTCACATTTTCCCGAGGTAGTAGTAAGAGTAGATTAGATAGGTTTTTTTTAAAGGAGGACTCTGTCTGCTCGGCTCCTGAGCTGCAGTCGGTAGAGTTCTCCGATCACTGTATGGTATCTGTGGCCCTGAATGTCGCTGACACTCCTCAGAAAGGGAGGGGTTTGTGGCGCCTGAATGGGTCGCTACTGGAGGATCCTGAGGTTAGGGAAGCCTATGAGGTTTTCTTCCTGGGCCAGACCTCGCTCCTTGAGGGCAACTGCTCCCGCCTTGAGTGGTGGGAAGTAGTTAAAAAGAGGTCTGGCGACTTTTTCCGGGAAATCTCTGGGTACAGGGCAGCTTCCAAGTACCAGGCTTACCAGAGACTACGCAGGCAGCTTGACCGCCTGGTGTCCTCTGGGGGCTCTCAGGAACAGATATCCGGTCTGAAGGCGCAGATGAAGGAGTGTCAGTACGACCGTCTCGCCTCCCTGGTTTTTGAGAGGGATTATGGGAAGTTTATCTCTCCTGATCCCTACAGGAGCTGTGGTGAGGTGGCGAGGTCGAAGGTCGTACATGGCCTGAAGGATGCCTCAGGATCTCTGGTCCGGTCCAGATCGGGGATCCTGGGTGTCGTCAGAGACCACTTTTCGGACCTCCTGAAGAAGCGGCCTCTAGACATGGAGAAAGTCAGGGAATTCCTTGATGAGACCCCGCTGGAAGTGGGGTCTGACCTTCCTGACTCTCTGACAGAAGAGATCTCGGTAGCTGAAGTTGAGCAGGCTATTAGCTCTTTAGCTTCTAAAAAGTCACCTGGGCCCGATGGGCTCACGGCCGAGTTCTACAAAACCTTTAAGAGCCTCTTGGCTCCTCATCTGAGGGACGTGTTTAGTGAATGTTTGGCCTATGGCCTGCTGCCTCCCTCAATGAGAAGGTCAGCTCTGATCCTACTGTCAAAGGGGAAAGATCCGTCTGTGGTGGAGAATTGGCGTCCGATCGCCCTTCTTACCACAGATAGGAAGATACTGGCAAAGATCTTGTTTACACGTCTGTCTGCTTTGGCGGGCAGGATGCTGTCTCCCTCTCAGCACTGCACAATTCCTGGCCGGGGCACTTTTAGTGCCGTCCTGAGCGTCCGGGAGGCTGTGGAAAGGTGCAGGGCTGATGGCAGCGAGCGGTATCTGCTTGCATTGGATCAGGCT
Source organism: Rana kukunoris (assembly GCA_029574335.1). NCBI lineage: Eukaryota > Metazoa > Chordata > Amphibia > Anura > Ranidae > Rana > Rana kukunoris. The sequence continues at coordinate 216,282,329 of CM056059.1, read as the reverse complement.
AAGGCGTTTGATCGGGTGAACCACGAGTACCTTTGGCTGCTTCTGAGGAGATACGGTCTGCCTGATCAATTCGTTGATTGGCTGCAGGTATTGTATAGGGGAGCTGAGAGCTTCCCTCTTGTCAACGGTTTGGGTGGGCCGGGCCTTTGCCGTGGACTCTGGCGTCCGGCAGGGGTGCCCGCTGAGCCCCCTCCTGTACATCTTTGCGGTCGACCCCTTCGTAAGGAGGCTAGACTGCGGGCGTCTGGGGGGGGTTCCGGTGGGACCTGTCGGGGGTCCGGTTTCGGCGGTGAGGGTTGTGGCCTATGCGGACGACGTCTCGGTGGTGGTATCTGGTCGTGAGGAGGCCCATTATGTGGAGTCCCAGATCGGGTGCTACTCTGAGGCGTCAGGCTCGCTGGTCAATTGGGACAAGAGTGAAGTTTTCTGGTTGGGGAAGGAGGGGGAGCAGTTCCCCCTTCCGGACGTGTTCCCCACGCCCGTACCAGAGATTCGAGTTCTTGGCATTCATTTCGGCCCGGGTGATTATCCCAAGCTAAACTGGGAGCGCAGGCTGGTGAGTGCCACTCGGAAGGTGAAGGCCTGGAAAGGTTGGAAACTTTCCCTGAGGGAAAGGGTAAGCTTGGTCAAGACGTACTTATTGCCTGAGTTTCTCTTTGTAAGCTATGTGTGTCTTTTGCCAGCATCTCTCTATGCTCGGGTCTATGGTCTGTTCTTCCTGCTGTTGTGGGGAAGCAGACTGAACCTGATCAAGAGGGAGGTCACATACCGCCAGCGACGGCAAGGTGGGTTGGACATGGTCAACCCGGTGGTGTTCTTTGTCACCATCTTTGTTAAATACAATTTGCAGTCCATATTTGTGGGACGAGCCTTCCTGGTGGGAGTGTTCATGCAAGGACTGGCTCTTGCTGTTCTTGAGGCAGTGGGGGGAGGGGGGGAGGCCCGGCGATCTGAGGAGATCGCATGGGTATCTCCCTTCCTATGTCCCCCTGGCATTAAAGGTACTGAGGCAGTGGCGGATAACTGCCCTGGAGGTGGGCTCTTTGGGTCGGCGGGAGCTGTACCTGAGGGTCATGGCCTCGGACATTTTGAAGCCCCTGTCTTTGAGGGACTGCCCTGAGAGGGTCCTCACGGAGGGGCTAGCCCTCTTGAATTCTTCTAGAATTCCAAGTAAGTTTTGGGATCTCGCATGGAGGTCGTTCCATGGACGACTCTATGTCCGTGCGAATCTCAAATACAGGAACCTGGGGGACAGGGACTGCCCCCGTCAGGAATGTGGTGGGACATTGGAGACCATGGACCATTTTCTGGTCCAATGTCCCTTCAACATGGAGGTTCTTACGAAGGTAGGGGGTGCCATTGGCTACCCCCGCCTTCCGGCCCTGACCTATGCTGAGCGAGTGTATGGTGATTTTGGGGTCCGCAGGGGATTTGAGTTATCGTCACTTTATTTAGTCAGCCTAGTTGTGCTTTATTACACTTGGCACGCTCGGTGTTTGGTGTCCACTAGGGACAAAATCCTGCCTGTGCATGAGGTGGTGGGCGGTATCTTTCGGGAGTTGGTGAAGGTGCGGGATCTGGAAAGGAGCAGGGTCGGGCCGGGAGAGAGGTGTGCCCATTTATGGAGGGGGTTCCTCTTCCAGCCCCCTTAGGTCACGCTCTGCCCCCTCTCATGGGTAGGGGCATCTATCCTTTTTCACCCCCTTAGATTTTTGTTTATGGTATTTTTTTTGAAATAAGGCTACAGACATGTCTGA